>OZ012696.1:14327160-14449660 GCA_963942565.1 Maea johnstoni | reverse complement strand
AATTCACTGAAAGTGTATGCATTGTCATCCGCCGTCCTGTGTAGAGCAAAGTTTGTGCAACTAGGCGAAGATGCTGCGCCAAATAGGTGTACTGTCATGGGGTACTCCACAAGGCCTTGGTCGAAATCCCCATCAGGCCACCACAGGAACCTAAGCATGTCGCAATCCTCAACTGGCACCTGCACTCGATGAAACATTCCCTCTATGTCAGCCATAAGAGCGATATCATCCTGCCGGAACCTGGTAAGAACTCCGACCAAGCTGTTGGTCAGTTCCAGCCCCTGTATCAGAATGTCATTGAGCGATGACCCACGATATCTTGCTGAACAGTTGTACACCACGCGTATCTTGTTGGGCTTCATCGGGTGGTAAACCCAATGGTGCAGGAGGTACCAAACCTTTCCATCGTCACGTCCAAGCTAGGACTCCCGCACACGACGAGCATAGCCCTTTTTCACACAAAGCTTTTGTAGTCAGCATGAAACTCTTGATTTCTCTGATGTTTCCCTTTTAGTTGTTGTGCATGCTGCTCTGCCTGTGCCCGGTTGTTAGGCATCACAAAGTCTGGATTCCTGAAAGGAAGCCCAATCTGGTATTGGCCATCCTTAAACTGGATTGATTCACTGACCATTTTTAGGAGCTTAATGTCTTCCTGAGAATTTTCCAGTTTTTCATCAAAACTGCTCTCACTAAACTCATGATTAAAATTTGTTGCTCCATCATAATATATATATATATATATATATATATATATATATATATATATATATATATATATATATATATATATATATATATATATATATATGTATATATGTATGTATATACTGTATACCGTGTTAATATTGCGCATATAAAATAATGCGCCCAGCAGATAACTGCCTTTGATGCGCAGTTTAATCATTGCGCATTGATAACCTCAGGATCAAGTTGTGTGAGATAGCCAAGGGTATGCAACCTAACCAGCTTTTGGGTAGGGTGATGTTGCTATATTCAAGCCTGCCAGCCCCTTAAGGATGCCAGATGCTGCCGGTAGTATAGACAAGTGCAATCATTATTTCGTCACCAGCCACGAACAGTGTTATCTTGGTTGCAATGAGTAACCCTGATTAGTGGTTACCGGCATGTTTGATCACAGGCGAGTTGTCTTCATCGTAATTAAACTCAGTACCAGCAGAGGCCGCGAAGGGTCTTCATGTTGAATGACAAGCTATTATATCAGTGTGTTGAACGATTAAAGAATAGGGATCCAATATAAAAAATAATAGTGCGCAGTTTAATAAATACGGACTGCATGGGTGCGCAAAGTACGCATTAATTAAACTGCCACAATATTAACACGGTAAACAGTATATATATATATATATATATATATATATATATATATATATATATATATATATATATATATATATATATATATATATATATATATATATATATATATATATATATTTAAATATATATTTCATATAAACAGAGCATTGAAATTGGATAAGCGTTTTTCGTTATAAGTGAACACACTGATTTTTTTATGTTAAGAAAGATGCACTATCATGACGTTTTCAAATGTTAAGATGTATATAGCAAAATGAAAACACACAGAAAAGGGTTGGTCTAAAGCTGTGTCTGTAGTTAACATTGCAACCCTATATATTTATTATAAATCAGAATGCCTGCGCACTAAGTGGAAATAAGAATGAAATAGAAAATGAAAAAAATATATACGGATATATGTACCCTCAAATATCTGAATATGACAAGTGCTATCGTGCAAACCGAATCAGAACTATTTTTTGATTGCTCAGTCAGTCCCAAATGAGAATATACACTGTAAACAAGGATGAAAAATATAACGAATCTGCTTTGCATAGAAACAAAATTAAATCATCAAGTATGTGGAGTCCGATATGTAACATTTATTTAATAAAAACGAGGAGGGACCATAGCAGTTCTGGCCATATCAGTTCTACCCTAGGCAGTAGTGAGAGGTTCGAGCTTTCAGTTGCAGGCCTAGATCACTCTGCCATCAGGGCAGTCCCGCTTTGCATTAAAGGAAATATGCATGCATAAGAACAAAAGACACTGCAGTTAATTAATATCTAATTAGGGCTGTTTAATATATATATTAATCTCAAACATGACACACAAGCTTAAACCTGCAATATCTAATTCATAACGATAGCGAATGAAAGAGATGAGGGTTATCAAAATCAACCTTACCTATTGACAAGAGCGGTATACGTCCAACTTTGGAAGCACTATAGCCCGCTGCTAAGGATGCAAAGAAGTTCGCAGCTCCACTTACCAGCACGACCATGCCAACGTTGTCTATGCCTTGCGTGCATGCAACAAAAGCCTGTTGAGGCAGAATAGTGACTTTTAGAGTAGGAAATATTCTGTTAATACTATTCCTTCAATCATTCTAGGTATTTTGTTCAATGTCTATCCAGTTTAAGGTATTCTGAGGTTCAAGCATGGCTCTAAGTAGTAATCTTTGTGTAGTGCTTGCGATGTGATTGTGATATTAAAGTCCCTTTGTATTCTTAATCGCAAGCACAATGCAATTTGTTATACTTAGAGTCCCAGGGAAGACGTGGTGTATGTACATGTAACTTGACCAGTTATGGGACGAACCTGAAGAGCACCGAGGGATATCTACACAGTCGCAACCAACTATGGTGCACGTATAGAGGCCTTTGCAATCTAGGGGCTGCTAGGGCATAACAGGAACCTTGGAATTTGTAAGCAAGATGTGTGTATGGGTGCTCACGACATCAAGCAGGACACGTCGGCCGTGGCTGCTTGTGTGCAGGCTGCAAGTTTTGGAGCTTATAACAGACTGCAGCTACATTATGGTTGTAAGCTTTTACCCTGGAACATTATTAAGTTACAGTGCCAACATTTAATTCCTACACTAGATGTGTGGGCAGCCCGGGCATAATACATGACCGCAACCCCGATTGCCGCTTGTTGCCTATGCATAGATGTGACCACAAGTCCCTGACCTCACAACTGAACGTAGCTTTGATTTGCAAGCTAATTTGGTCTTTGATGCACTTGACTTAATTTATTGACATGTTATTCATTGGGTGCTTTGTACAACCAGGCACTGGCAGACGCCTGGCCGACTGGGATAGGAATTAAATGTCGGTACTGTACAACCCTACTCAACACCCGACTCATTTTTGACAGTTGAATCTCTGAAAGCTGAGTTAAATGATGACAAATGCATTTTAACCATCGTAGAGGATGCATCTCATAGATCACACATATTGATCAACTTATGAATAAATGGCTTTCTTGATGTAGTATGAGACCGCTTAAGATGGCTTTGGGTGAATTTTTGAATACCGTATATCTGGTTATTTTGGCTGTGTGAAATTTTGGCTCTTTTGGGCCAAAACGGGGGTAAGGAAATTATGGCTCATATTAATTTTGGCTCTCCCAGGGTCTGAGCCAAAATTACCTCACTTTTGAAATTATCTAACTACCTAAAATGACAAAATGTCTGTCGCTGCATAGCATGTATTTTAGTTCAATCTGTTAAAAGTAACTCTGTACAGAAATAGTTTTGTTTAAATTACAATTTGATTGGGGTAGGCTTACCTGCAAAGCTAATGGAAAGTGGCATAAATACCTGATGAGTTCTCACTGTGTAAAATGCACTTATTACGTACGCATTGGGAGTACCTGATCAAATAGTTAACTTTTAATTAAGTTTACCATGGTGAATAGAACTCAGGAGGTGGATAGTGGCACCCCTTGTAATTACAAACAAAGGGATTTTGCAAGGGAGTATGATCAAAAGACAACTGTACATGTGTTTTCTAAACAAACTATACATAACATGCTGCTGAGATTTTTAATTGTAATCATGAAGCATGCCACCTAGGCCAGTGACACACTGTAATTTGCATAACAATACTGCTGTGGACAACTAGTTACTTTAAATAGATTACCTCACATTACATGCCATGCAGTGACTGGCATCTGGTGTCCACACTAGAAACTAAGCTCAACACAACCTGAGCGCAGGGTTGAAGTCGGGGTGTTCAAGGTATGCATTCTTGGCTTTTATTAATTTTGGCTCTTCAAGATGGAGAGCCAAAATAGGCCAAAATTAGATTACCTCCAAAAAAACAGATATACGGTACAGGGCCATTTTTAATTTTTCACATTTTGAAAAGCGTACACCCTCATCATTACCTTTGATATGCCATAATTGATCAAAGTAAGGGATCAAATCCTTCACAAACTCACATAGGCTACCACACAACAAGAAGCGTTTTTGACTGTTTTCACCATATTGAATTTCTCCAAAACATTTTAAAAATCATATTTATTATTTCATCCTCCAACATGCCAATATACAAGGTACAAGGAATATAAGCATATGAGACTTATGATCCATATATATGTATAAGTGATGGAACATTGTATACAGTTGAGTTTCTTCTTAGCATATATATTAGACAGTAAAAAGTATTGTTTTTCAAATTGTTTCCTTTTACCTTTTATATAATGCCTGTACTGTATCAGCCAAATGCAAGTCTTAACATATATTTAATATATGACAAAATGGAGAAAGTTAGAATCACAAACGACCTTACTCACCATTGAAAACTGTGTTGCAGTAAACCCGTGATCCCAACCAGATAGAAGTGATGGCGGAATCAATAACAATTGCCTTGTATCTCTTGTCAAGAGCTTGATGGTGGCGATTAACTTTCCAGGGGAGAATTTTAAATTGCTTGGTTCGTCGTCCGAGCTAATATCATCCGCGAGGAAAATACAAATCATCATGCCTAATACCGCTGCCCCTATGTAAACGCCCACTAGTGTCCAGACCTGCAAGTAGAATGACATAATGAATGACCAAAAGGTTGACCACAGCTACAGATTTTCCCCGACCTTGATGTTTATGGACTGCAGAAACATCTGGGCCAAAATCTATAGATTTAACTTGAATGGTCAGCCAACCATGGCCAAAACCACGACCATACAGTACTCCCTGAAACAAGCAGTATAGCTTTGGACCTGGTATGAGAAGGAACTCTCCGTATCTCATACCTGTCCTGCTATCCCCATCCGGTGTTGGCTGGACTTTGGGCACTTCTACACTTCTGTTCTAGTGAGTATTAACCATATATATACACCTGCAATATGGTGTCATTAACTTCCACCACCGGCTACTTCATTGGCGACGAGGATGGAATGAGGGAATGAAGCTCATGAAGCTGACATAATCTCTGAAAGGCAAAGCTCTAAGTTGTTTTGGTTGGCAACCAGAACATATTGCCAAACTCTTAACTGCAGAGTTAGGAAAAATGTATGGGAAAATTGAAGATCCTATGATTTATAGAGCAGGGATCTCTAGTCTGTCAGTAGACTAATGAGGATTTTGAAGCTTATGGGCAGCGTGTCCGGGAGTTGACAGCCAAGGCATATGTTGGTTCACCAAGTTCATTCACTGAACACCTTGCATTTCTTCGAGGTTGCTCAAACATTGAAGCAGCAAGGTTGGCTCTCTTGAAAGAACCAAAGACTATGAGTCAGGTCATCCAGTACACCAGAAAGATCGACTTCAATGATCAACTTCTGAGAAATCACCGATCGAAGTCTGCACGTCGTGTTGCATTTGATGATGATACCGAGTCGTCTTCAGTACGCCAAGTGTCCCAAACTGATGATTTGTCTACTGCTATTCATCATATTGACAAAAGTCTTTGTCACATTGCAGACAAGCTTGATCATTCAGATCGGGTGGAGTATCGTCACAATATAAATGGTTATCATCAACGGGGATCTCCTAATCGGCAATCCTCTTATGATTCACGTGAGAGTAGACAGGATAGATTCGATGCCGAATCAAAGACTCAGTCTTCAGACGGACGTCCTTCTGAACGACTACTATCACCACGGCGTTATGAGTACAGAAGTCCTTCACATAGACGAGCGTCATCACTTTCCAACAGCAGGTGTTATTCTATTGATAAAGAAGGTCATTTTGCAAGGGATTGCCCTCGTAAACGGGACATGGCGAAAAATGGATTAGGGTTAACAGGTTCATCTCCGAAAAAGTCTTCAAATCCCAAGTCTTTAAACGCATAGGGCCAGATTCATTCTGCCACGGATCACACAACGCCCGTACAACTGGCCGACTTCAACAAATGAACCATGATCAGCAGTTTCTAGAGTTACCAAACAGCTCCAGTTCGGTCCCGCCAGAATCAAACCTAGATCTACCTGGAGAATCACAGTCTTTGAGGGAAATTTCATTCTCGGCATCTACAGGTATAACCTTGTTGATTCCTGTTGAGATAAATGGTTTACAAATACCAGCCATTGTTGATACTGCAGCACAAGTTTCTATCATCAACCAAGATCTTCTGGCGAAACTGGAACAGCCTTTAGATGCAGTAGAGTAAGTGTTGCTCAGAGGTGCGGAAAAAACAAGTTCAATCGTAGCTGATCGTCATCTTGATGTCCCGATTTTGATTGGAACGGAAACTTACCAGTGGGACATTCTTTCATACTGGGGTTAGATTTCTTGAAAGCTAATGGTGGTAAAATTAACCTAGTTACAGACTCCATCAGACTCGGCGATGAGCATATACAAGGCTTTACCAAGGGCAACAATAGGAAGATGCCTTTTTACGTTGCAAGAATTGTCTTTGATCGGAAGGTAGTTGTACCTCCCAACACTGTGGTTAGACGGACCATAAGATATCAAGCTCCACCTAACTTGACATATATGTTGCAGCCTACCGCTTATGATCATAAAAGCGTCTTGATTCCCAATACTATTCTATCAACTGCAGGGGTTAAAGATGTTCATCGGGCAGTAGTATGTTTTAGGAATGAAAGTAATGCTTTTGTTCATCTCAAGAAAAAGGGATTTCATGGAAATGGCCGAAGAAGTTGATGTGCCTGAATCTGCTGAAAGAACTCGTTGTTGTTCGAGTGAAGGTATCCAGAAAGAGGAGTTGTTTCGTGAAAAGGTGGAGATTAGCCAGGTTCGTGAAATTTCGCCTCACCTTCAAGATCTTTGGAAACGGTCCTCAGAAATTTGACTGAGCAGCAATCTACAACTTTAGCTAGTGTTTTGGTTGAGTACCAGGAAATATTCTCCAAGACTGATACTGACCTGGGATCTTGTTCTGGAATTCAACACTCTATTAATACAAGGGATGCCAGGCCAGTTCGCCAGAAGATGAGAAGAACGCCTTGGAACTTCGAAGCAGAGGAGAAGGAACATCTTACTGCATTGTTAGATGTCAGTGTTATCGAACCGTCATCCTCCAAATGGGCATTGCCACCAGTATTGGTCATGAAAAAAGATGGAAAAGTGCGCTACTGTATCAACTACCGTGCTCTGAACAACGTTACAGTAAAAGATGCTTATCTGCTGCCAAACATTTAAGAATGTTTAGACGTACTTGGATAGACAAAGTTTTTCAGTGCCCTGGATATGTGCAGCGGATATTACCAGATAGGCATTTCAGAAGAGGACAAACAGAAGACCGCCTTCCTTACAAGATATGGCCTGTTTTAAAACAAAAGAATGCCATTTGGTTTCTGTAATGCCCCTGCAACTTTCCAACGTGCTATGGCGCTTGTTTTGCAAGGCATGGCGTAGGAGGAGGTCCTAGCATACCTGGATGATATGATCCTTCTTGGGAACAGTTTTGAAGAAGCACTCAAGAATATTGTCTCCGTTTTTGAATGGTTCTGACTACATGACTTAAAACTCAAAGTTAAGAAGTGTGTTCTTTTCCAAAAGACAGTTTTATTCCTGGGTAAAGTAGTCAGCAAGGAAGGAATTTCGTCAAATCCAGAAAGTATCAGCAAAATCAAGGCCTGGCCCACTCCCACTTCATCCAAGGAAGTTTTCTTGGACTAGCTAATTATCACTGGTCTCACATAAAGAATTTTGCTGAGCAGATCCTTTGTATTCTCTAACAAAAACAAGGAAAGGGGTTCCGTTTGCCTGGAATGAGGAACACACATTTTCTTTTCAAAAATTGAAAGATGCCCTCTCTACGACTCCAGTTCTCTCCTTTCCCAAAAAGTTATGGCGGTCCATTCATCTTGGATACAGATGCATCTGATATGGCCATCAGCGCCAAACAACTTCAAATCCAAGATGGAGAAGAAAGGCTGATTGGATATGGGAGTTACGTTTTGACTCCAACACAACGCAATTACTGTATGACCTGGAAGGAACTTCTAGCAGTAGTACAGTTTACTCGTCCATATCGCCATTACCTTCTTGGAGAGATATTTTATGTTAGAACAGACCATGGTAGTCTTGCATGGCTTGTGAGGTTCAGGCTTATTTCTTCAATGCTGGAACCGATCGTGTCAACGCTGATGCTCTATCTCTTTTACCCGACAACGTAACAGTTTACGACTGTTATCGCTCTGGAATCAAACCAGGGGATCTATCCTGTGGAGGATGTAGATTTTGCACCCGAGCTCATCAACAATGGAGCAGGTTTCCCAGCGGGCGAATGTATGTACAATGTACGTACATTGTACGTACAAGCCAGTACATACGTATTTGGTATGGATAACATTCGGAATGAAAGTTTTTACACTTACATATAAGGAAATTCTGAAGTGAATCTCACATAGGATATCCTTATTATCATTTGTAATAAGTACAAATAAGTAGGGATTCCTTGATCAGTGTTCCTCTTGAAGGAGTATTCTGTTCAAGTATATACCATTTCTGAATCTGAGGTTAACCTTTACCATTTGATTCTGCACTAAATCAAACCATGTGACCTACATTTAGTTTCTAGGCATTTTAATCAATTCTCTTGCTCAAACATGGTTATTGGTATAGTAGACACTTAGGGAATAATTTTTAGAGAATTCATTGCACCTACAGACCCGAATGTACTCCAAGTGTGAACCAGAACTGTACACACATTGATTTTTGATTGTTAGGGGAAAATCTATCTGAACCTAAACCGTATGTAATCCGCATGTGCCCCTTGGTACAGGGTGCGAACCTAAACGTACATACAATGTACGTACATTGTACGTCCATTGTACGTCCAGTGCCTGCTGGGTTGAGGATGAAGTAGATGACGTTGTTCTATTAGCAGTTCGACAAGTAAGCTGGCAGAACAGAAGTTTTATCAGGAATTGCTGTGGTTCGTCAGTTAGCAATCACGCGGATGGGTCAAGTGATGAGTGGCGAACATGGTCTCCTGGAAAGTACGCCACAGAAGAACTCCGGGACAAACAATTAAATGATCCTGATATCCGATCTCTGATTCAATGGTTAGAAGATAGCTGTGACCCATCTCAGAGGGAACAGCATTTGTGCCCAACTGCAACCAAGTTCTTCTGGAATGTCTCGAGTTTGCTTGAGATGCATCAAGGAATTCTTTACTACAAGTGGCTAGTGGATCATGCTGTTAGATTCCTTATGGTAGTTCCCACTAGTCTAAGAAAGGATGTTCTTCTCTGCTGTCATGATCTCAAGACTGCTGGTCATCCAGGCATATCTCGGACATATTTGAAGTTGCAACAATCAGCAATTTGGTATGGAATGAAAGTGGATTGTGTGGCTTATGTGAAATCCTGCAAAAAATGCAACCGACCAAAGAAAGCCTCCCTGAAGGCTCGTGCTGAATTGGGTTCTTTCCATGCTGAAACTCCTCTAGAAAGAATTCACATAGACATCTTAGGACCTTTCAATAGTAGTTTTTCGGGAAGCATGTATGTCCTCATGCTGGTTTGTCAGTTAACTAAATGGGTCAAAGCATATGCTCTTTCAGACCAAACATCTGAAAGTGTACTTCACGAGGTTGTCAATAACTTCATATCTCGGTTTGGTTGTCCAGCAAAAGTTCACACTGATCAAGGGAGCAATTTTACTTCTTCTTTGTTCAAGGCTGTGTGTGAGCTGTTGCAATTTACTAAGACACAGACTACTCCATATCGTCCATGTTCCAACAGGCAAGTTGAGCAGTACAATCGTACCCTTTTACAGATTAGCCAGTGTTATCTGGATGAAGACGTATCCGTGTGGGACAAAGATTTAGACATCCTTACAGGCGCAATCCGATCAGTTCCAAATTGTCAAACAGGTTTCAACCCAAACATGTTGATGTTTGGTCGGGAGGTCATCCAGCCTATTGATCTAATGTTCGGCACAAGTACCATTCAGGATCTACAGACAAAACCAGAGTATCTTGTCAACCTTAGAGCTACTCTTCACAAAGTGCACACCTTGGCTAGGGAGAAGATTTAAGGTGCACAAAGGTATCAGAAAAAATACTATGACCGGAAAGTCTTACAAAGTAAGTTTGAGGAAGGAGATGTAG
The DNA here is from genome assembly GCA_963942565.1 of Maea johnstoni. NCBI lineage: Eukaryota > Metazoa > Annelida > Polychaeta > Spionida > Magelonidae > Maea > Maea johnstoni. Next base: position 14,439,314 of record OZ012696.1, on the reverse strand, counting down.
TATTGAAGCTAAACACGATGACAAAAACTGGTCAACCTGGGAAGTGACAACCTATTTGGAAAGGACCACTTCTTGTAATTCAGGTCATATCTCCATCACTTCTGCGGCTTAGAGGTAGGAAAAAAAGCTCTGTAGTCCATCACGACATGGTGAAAGTATGTGGAGATCGTTCACTACCAGTTTGGCTTTGTCATCTACGAAGTAGGATACTGAGTGGAGATGACACGGTTGAGTCTACCTTAGATAGGATCCCTTTGATGTTAAATGATAAGGATCATGAAGACCTTGGTATTGCACTGCTGTTTAGTGGTCAAAGCGCAACATCCTCAACGCCAGCATAGCATATGTTCCTGGTTCGAATGACTCGGAGGCAGTTGCAGAACATAACCAAGGGCGTACAACTTGATTTAGAAGGAAGTTGAAACTTCCGGCCATATATGCAGATTAGTTACTGTCGATGTTGTTCAAAAGAGTTGAGGCAGGTTTCACATCTCACTGCAACTTTTAACATCACCACCAATTAACCAAATAGATGCCACAGATCAACTTTGTCTTTGTAGTTTTCTTTATTGACAAAGAACTCTTTCATCCTCCATCATGGATGCGGAATTTTTTCTTGACTGGGTGGATTACCAAGAAGAGGTAGACCTTGAGAACATTGTCGTAGTAGATGAGGTCCCAGAAGATCCAGTACCATTTGATCTCAACGAATATGTCATCATAGATGAATGCAGTGGTGATGAGGAAGTGGAGGACCTGAAGGTTATCATCGAAGAACCTACTTTACAGGTCAAATTAGAGCTTGGATGTTCACGATCCGTGCATTATGGCAAATGCCAATGAATCAGTAGTCCAAGACCCGGGAGGAAGAATGAGGTGGAGACAAATGGCCATTCTAGAAATGTGATCCTCAGAGCATGGCCTAAAGCCAATGGTATACGGAGATCAACAAAACGAGTCAAATGTGTGACCTGCGGAGCAAGAACACCACACTTAAAGAAACATGTCCTGCATCACCATGTAACCAGGAAGTGGTGGTTTCTCAATCAAACAAAGGCGTGCTGGAAGTGAAAGCAGCACGAAATCACCAGCCATGCCTGCGCCCATGAGCCTTTTAAAGCATCGCATCACCTCAAGAAATTCTCGATGTTGATTGAGGAATTTATGTCATTTGTCCGGAGGAGATTAGGATTATCATCAAACCAAGAACTTCTTCAATATGTCAAGGAGAATCGCGGATCTGTCTTTGATGCAGAAGGGCTAAAAGCTCTCAGAGCTTATGATGTGCTGCATGGGTTACAGCCAACCAGAGTAAGGTTCACTGCAGCTCCACTGCGGATCTCTTCGGTCTTTCACTGGACAACCTTGCAGAGACTTCTGCTGCTCTGCGACAAACCAAAGAAGTCGATAACTAGATCCGTCCATGCATCAAGCTCACATTCCTTACCTGCATAAAATGGTTTTTTTTATTCTCATTGTCACCTGGACAGAATTTTCCTTCGGACACATTTCAAGGGTGATCTTGACCATTTCTTGACCCATTACAACCTCCAAATTGGAGGGTTGTTGGGATGCATCTCCAACGTTTGCGATCCAGATAGATTCAGCATCAAGGATCCACGTTGGAACACTGTTGAGCGCTCCTCCAGAGTTTTCTGCACTATAGGCTGTCATCCAAAGAAGGTTTTCCAATTTACTTCAAAGAGCCTGGATGTCATCCACACCAAACTCACTCATCCAAAGTACAAGGCAATTGGAGAAATTGGGTTTCAATATTACCGGATACAGTCATCTCGTGATTGGCAGCTCCAGCAAGAAGTGTTCAGTGATCTCCTTCGATTGGCCCTCCATTACCAAAAGCCCATGGTCATTCACTGCCGCAACACTTTTCAAGACAGTTTTGAGATCTGTCGTGATATTCTACCTAAGAACTGGAAAATACATCTTCACTGTTTTACAAAGGGGTCAATAAGTGCCAAGAGTAGGCCTAAGGAAATTGCCAATCAGAGGCCATATCGCTGCCATACCCCTATCACTGCAGGACTTGTTGTCAAGAAGATATAGTCACTATGCAGGGTGATCCCAGCTTGAGAGGTGTTTCTACAGATCCGACAAAACACCCGGGACATGTACGGATTACCGGCGTAGGTCAGTTACGTACGCTTTGTATATAGTGTAAATAGTTCATGGAATCTCAAGACGGCAGCTTACTACATTCGTCTACTAAAAATAAGGAGGGGAGGGTTATTAAACCAGCTGTAATAAAGATGGGGCGATGTACGTTTATAATATCACTGATATATCTATTTCTAATCATTTCTACTCAACAAAAAATATTTTCGAAGTAAAAGTATGGTGTACAGTATTATTACATTTGTGTATCGATACATCCCTCCCCATGACCCTCCCTCTCTCCCTCTCCCACGAAGATGGGGTGGTGTACGATTATGATATCACTGATATTCCTAATTCAAAACATTTCTACTCCAAAAACTATTTAAAGTAAAAGCATGACGTAAAGCATGTCATTTGTATATTGATCTGTCTATCTGTCTGCCTGTCCATCCGTTCGTCCTTACGTTCACCCCTAACCCCCCCCCCTCTCTTAAGAGATAGATATCAGACAGTACACATAAACACATTATTCATTCTATATGCGGTTCTATGGCATGTTTGCTATGATCTACTTACAAGTGACTTGCTAGGGGGAAGCAGTTTTCCAAAGCCTGAGTGGTTGCTAGCAGAAAGCTTGGAGGGGCAGGAATTGGCCCCACACATGTTGACATCAGTATCTCTGATTTCCGTTACATTCCTTTGCTCCTTACTAAGCACTAATGACGAGATGAGATTTCCTATAACTGATCCTGGAAAAAAGTCAAACGAAACATGTCTGTAGATTTGACCTAAAGAAATATAACAAATATGGACATATAGCATCATAAACTATGTAAAGAAGGAATTGTGTTCATGGATTGCTTAATGCCGCTTAGGTCAATTTGAAAGGATAATGGAAACCCAGAACCGGTAAGAATCTGTCCTACCTTTTGAAATAGTTATCAATATGATATAGGTATCAATATGACTTTTACATATGCAGATACAAGGGGCAAGTATAAGGTAAGATGCATGGTGGAAGAATCCTTCCATTTAGTTTTATATTGATAAGAAATCCCTGGGCACGATACTTAGAAACTACAAGTTTCTGTAAAAGTAATATGTGATCTTATTGAGATTTTTAATGGTTACTTCATAGCAAAATGTTACACATAGAAATGGATGATAAGCCAATCCAACTTGTTTATGAGTATCTAGTAACCATTGTCTTCTCCTTTGCTAAAAAAACAAAAGATAAAAGAATAGTAAGATGAAAAGAAGATGGGGAAAAAAGAGAAATAGAAATATGAAGAATATCAAGAGGTATATGATGAAACAGAATATGCTAATGGTGTATACCTATACTTTGAAGAGCCATGTCTACGCCATTTAAAAGTGCTATTGCACTTGAACGAGTGTGTCCCTTAAAGTTTCCCAGCAGTATGCCGCATTCTGTAATGTAAGGTCCGTGTGCTATCCAGAGGATGGAGGCTGCCAGTCCTGTTAAGGCAGCTGCAGGGATCATAGTGGCCCAGACTGCATACAAGTTGGCTGCCATCCAAAGCACATAGCCTAACTCAGCCATCACAATACTCCTTTTCCATCCAAGCCTACGCACTATGACGGAGCCGAGGAAGAGTCCGCATACAGCCAAGGTCCCATACAAGACAGCCAGGTTGAGGACTCCCAGACCATCTTCTCGGTGGAGGCTGCTCTGGAGATCGTGGAGTCCGTTGAATCCCAGAAGCAGGAACATTATTGAGGATGACACAGCAAGAATGTTCTTCCATATTCGCAGCTTTGGTTGACGTACTGCACTCCTGTCTGAAATATCTGCATCAACTGCAAAAATAACAAATTGGTGATAAATACTATAATGATGATGATGATGATGATGATGATGATGATAATGATAATAATAATAATAATAATAATAATAATAATAATAATAATAATAATAATAGTAATAATAACACTAGTAACAATAATAATAACAATAATAATAATAATTATAATAATAATAATAATAATAATGATAATAATAATAATAACACTCATAGTATGATTTCATAGATACACTGCAGACATTTAATTCCTGCATTAAATGCCTGGTCATTCCGAGCATAATACACGACCGCAAGCCAAATTGCCACCCAGTTTCCTGGGCATGGATGCATGGATGACCTCACAACGGGATGTAGTCTTGGTTCGCAAGCTACTCTGACAGAGCAGCTTGCGAGTCTGTACTTGTTTTATTTTTGACAATTCAATTTATTGTCAAATATATATTGTCGTGCTACATGATATATGTTCAACTACAACATACACATACTCCTGTACAATAGATATACAATTTACAATATTGACTACATTCTATGTAACTCAATACTTCTTTACGAAATAATGTAACCACTCACTGTATTTTCATTTATCAAAATATTCCTGTATATACAATTACCATTTGACAACAAATCTCTATACTATGTGACCTGTTTACACCTTGGACCTGATCCATGCGCTGCAATATTTGTACTGATTTTTACTTGTGATAGGAAGGAAAATAAAAATGATTTAAAAAAAAAGAAAAAAAAAAGTGCTTTTGTTATAGACTTCCACTGTGGAGAAAAATCAACACGGAAGGAAGGGTATCAATTTCTTTCTAATTGTTAGAATAGTTGTATGGAATGAGGAAAAAGTGCAATTTCAATTTCCAAGTTGCACAATTTTTCGAACAAGTTCAATATTGAGATAAGTATATAATTCTTTATCCGTAGACTTTAGGTTTTTAATATGTTCCAAATCCATAAGCATAAGATATTCACAATGCGTTCTAAGCGACGAAGTGACTGCTTTGGTGAGATTCCATTTATAGAAAATAGCAGGCAATCTTTCCTGCTTTTGCGCATACATGTGCTAAATTCTGTTATATTTAGACTCTTACTCTTGTCAGTGACAGTCTATGAAAGAAGAGTTGCTCCCACATTAAGAAAAATGGGTGGAATAAACACATACAAGAATCTCAAAGCTACACCCATACTCTGATGAACCCCGTAAAGTAGATAGAAGTACAGACAAACGTTTCATCTTACCTGCAGTTACTGCTAAGATGCAGATCAGAGCCTGAAGAATTTGAATTGCCTTTCTCTCAGTCATGGTGGAGAAAAATGACAAAACGACTGTATCGTAATCGTTTAAACACGGCCTTAAATACAGATTTCGAAAAGCTTGCTATCGCAATGATGTAATAAAAACGAACAATATGCATGTAGCCAATGAGATCAGAGGTATCAACATATGCATCCTCATTCCAATAGAAACATAATCTGATTGGTTCCTAGCAACTGTAAACATGCAGTACTAAATGGGAAAGGATAGGAAAGACGATTGTACTTGTATCACTTAGTAGAAGGCATTCATTCTGGTCCCTCAATGTCTACTTGATATTGTTATATAATTTGGTAGTTCTTTTTTGACCCAAATATAATTGTATTGATTAGTAAATGGCTGGCAATCTTCTATCCTATAACTTTGTTTTAGCTACTTTATGTAATTCATGTGTGCCATATTTTCACTTCTTGACGCTATCTCTGTGTATGTACTCTTTAGTATCTAAATGGTTTTGTTGCTGACTTGTTTTCTAAACACACACACACATACGCACACATACATACATACATACATACATTAATATATATATATATATATATATATATATATATATATATATATATATATATGTATATGTATATATATATATATATATATATATATATATATATATATATATATATATATATATATATGTGTGTTAGCGGATGATAAATATGTTATCTGTGTTGTGAAAATAAGATTAGGATGACGTCTCCATTCAGCCAATTGTTTCGCACTGTGCTGGCTTTTCGCAGAGGGAATCTATACTTTGTCGTTATTGCACCCTTGAGGTTTTTGGGAAATCATGGATATAAGCCATATATGGATAGTGAGATTTTTACATATTCCACAGTCCTCTAACATATGCACGCCCTTGTGCTGATGCCATTAGTTTCATACACGTAGCTCTCCATAAAAACTAAATATTCAACAAATTAAATACAAGCTGCTCCCCTTTGATCGGAATATAAACCTTAAACCAATATATCGCTTACAGCTTTATTTCTTTATTATCATGATAGCTATGCCTAAAAACCTCTTATGCCAACTCAGATATGAAGCAAACAATAAATATCTGCGCAGTGATCATCGTAAATAAGTATGTTAGACATGTTGATGACGGAATAATTGCAAGCTCTGCACACACACGTCCATAAAGATTAGAGAGTAAAGTATAACTTGACATTGGGAGGTGGATACGTGTTGGTTCTACATCAATTTTAGTTTGACTATTATATGGCAACGTCATTCAAAATACACAGACTGGCATTTTAACGTGACAACTGTAGATCGAGATAGTTTGAGCGCATCATTGTTTTGCATAAATGAATTGTGAGGGGATCCTAGTGTGCATTGCAAGATACATCTAGGTCGGTCAAAGGGGAGTGGAAATCATCGAACAAATCTTAATGGCAAAATATTGACCAACACCCCTAATATAACTATGGGGCCCCTTACAACGTGAGTTACTTATGTCTTAATATTTCTTTAAATTGGTCGAGAGTAAATAAGGTAAGTGGAAGTTACACAATTTACGATATCATCAGTCTTGTAACTTTTCTGAGTTGTTATTTCATGCTCGATAGTTATTATTGATCGCTGTTAGTGTTACCAGGGTTGGTAACACGCTACTTGGCGTGATGTGAATATGTTAGGTGTAAACACACATCTATCCCACAATATGTGTATCAGCACAAAAAGTTACAGAAAAGAAAGTGTTAGTGTTGATCACTAAAAGGTGTTTAAAGGAGCATGGTTCCCATATGCTTTCTGAAGACCTTAACAGTAATGGCTAAGGTTTTAACACCGTGCTGACTTCAAGTCCCATGCTAGTGCGGGGTACCATCTTCAACTACTTACGACTCATTGCACCTAGTTTAAAAGGTTTTCTGAGTATATTTCACTTCTTTTCAACAGTTCATTAATGATGATAATAATGATAATAATAATAATGATAATAATAATAATATTAATTATAATAATAATAATAATAATAATAATGATAATAATAATAAGAATAATAATATTAACAATAATAATAATGATAATAATAATAATAATAATAATAATGATAATAGTAATAATAATAATGACAATAATAATGATAATAATAATAATAATAATAATGATAATAATAATAATAATAATAATTATAATAATAATAATAATAATAATAATAATAATAATAATAATAATAATAATAATGATAATAATAACAATAATAATAATAATAATAATAATAATAATAATAATTATAATAATAATAATAATAATAATAATAATAATAATGATGATGATAATGATAAAAAATGATAAAAATGAGGATAATTATAAGCTATAGAATAATAATTATAAAAGGAATAAAAAATGAAATTAATGATAATCTTTATATCAAGTTTGTATTGGACACGGTGACGGAGGACATACATGGTGAAGTACGCAATGACGGTTCAACACGGTTCGACCTTAATATCAGGCAACCCAAAATGGCTAACTCGTGACTTAATGTACCAGCATCTCAATTAATGTGATAACAATGATTACTCAAAGTACACTTAATACATAGTATGAAACATAGACTACATAAAATGAATGATGATAATTAAACAAAACAAGTATCTTCTAAGTTGACATATGATTTGATTTTATTTTATTCGGTCTAGTAAGATGTGTATTACATAGCATTTGGCACACAAAAAATCATGTATAACGGTGACTAGATGGGGAGTCATAAACTGCTTTGCAATAGAATTCTAACCAGACACAGGATATATACACTAAACGTTAGAATCTTATTTCAATAGTTGTCCCAGTTTTCCCAGAGTCCAATGGCAGTACATGTAATGATCAACTCCACTGCTCAAGATTGACATAACAACAATATCATATAGTATAATACAAACGTTCGGACTAGAATTGATGAATTTCTTCTCATGACTCAGAGAGGACTGACATGAATGTTTTTTACATCTCACTTTAAAAGAGATTTACTGAACGTAGTCTGGATCTCATCTGGCAATGAGTTCCAGATTTCGGCACCTATGTAGTGGAAGGACTTTATACCATATGAAGCAACCTTTGGTATAATCAGAGCATTAACACTGTGTCTGGTGTTATGGTGGTATCTAATTGATAGGACAATGACAGTGAGAATTACATGTGAGAAAATATAGGTGAAGTTGGCAACTAAGTTTAAATAACCAAAACTATAAACTATCAATGAATTACAATTGCCTGTGATGAATTATTACACACGGATCCTTCACTAAAGCTTACAAATACAAGCAACAAAAAGATACTTACAATTTTGGGCAATCCTAAACTTTTACCTTTAACAATTTGTCAACATAGAGCTGTCACCATCTTCACCTAGAATATACACCTGCCCTCTGGTGGGCAAACTATGCAATTGACCAATCTGATGCCACCTATATTCGAGAATATGAACCTTGAAATCCTCTAACTACTTGAAAAATATACAGAAAAATACCTTAAATACTCAAAATACACGAAAAACACCAAATCGCAAAAACTCTTTTAGTTACACATCTGATATTTAATTTCAACTTTGTTAAGACTTTGTTAAGAACTATTCGTTATCTTCTTAATAATATATATCTTAATATTTAATTTCAACTTTGTTCAGACTTTTTAGAAATAATTTTAAGCTTGTAAATGGAAAATCTAAAAAATATTTATAGAAACATTTTGAAATGGAAATGATAAAGAAAAACTTTAGATGCTAAGAAAAAGTATAGTGTTGTATTGTCAAATATCATTGTGGAAAAATAGTGTTTAACATTTCCATTATATATGTTTTGATATCTACTTTCAAAATTTTCAGGCTTTTTAGAAACATTTTTAACTTTATCGACTAAAAATAATTAATTTTTAAAACAAAATTTGTTACAATTAGATTTTAAAAACATAAACTAAAATATGGATAAAGATGGATAATGTTATCAGAAATTTTTATGAAAAAATGTTGGTTAATATTTTGAAAAAATGTTCCTTTATTTCTCGTAAATGTGTCACTGATATCATATTCGGACTGTATAAAGTTTTCTACATTTATCAATTACTATTTTTTTCATTATGGTAATCAATTATTTTTGTAATGTTTTACTCATGTTCATCGTGAATGTCGTTTGCAGTTCTTTTTCAGTCCTTTTTTAGATAAGTGGTGAAAATATTTTATGTGTGCTGGGCTTTCTCATCATTTTTGCTATTGTGTTACAGTCATAACAAATTTTCCCACGGGTATATGTTTAAGTTTGAAATTCAATCGACTCCATCACGACTGAAATAACTGTGACACGACAAGGAATACACTTAAAAGATTTGAAGACGACGATTACGACCACACTTTAAAAAATATGACAATCTTTAACATTTGCTAACGATTATGTCGGAAACATGAATAAAACATTGAAATGACTAAATATGACTTTAACACGACTAATAATCGTTTCATTAATACAAGGCAGTCCCGTTGCAATCGTGTTCAAAGGTTATGTATGTATGATAGCGGCTTTAAGGGAGGTACTTGTTTAGGCGGTTACATTTTTCATTATAAGTGTTGCACTTATTTATCGGGGGTTACAATTTTTATCATAGGTTGGGGGTTACAACTAGGTGGATAGATAATCTTTATTTCAAGTCTGTGATAATTTAACATAGCAAACAAGAGCTGCCAGGGCTCTAGGCCGACTACAAAATAACAATTGAAACATAACTTACAGGGTGTAACAGTAATATAAACGACAAGTAAAGGGGGAGTAAGTTGTCATATACTTATTGACAATAAGTAATATCTTCAGTCTTTGAGAAAATATGCAGATACTCCTGCTCGTTTAATCGTATTTACTACAGCATTAGAGAGAGCAGGTACAGTTAGTTCCAAACTAGGTTGAGTTTAGGTTTTTGAACTCTTTAAGTGATGTTGTTTATCTCAAGTTGTTAGATAGTGAGTTCCATACTTTACAACTCTTGATTTCTGGAGCCTGCATAGTAGCTCATCAGTGATTCCATAGGGACGTTCAGCACACTTTTCAAGGCGTTATATCACTAGCGAGACAATAGCACTCTTGGTTATATCAGTATCGAAGAATTTCTCATTTTGCCAATGTTTCTAACGTGGTTATTTGCAGACCTTTGATTCATGGGCAGAAATATCCATGTTCGGATCAAAAAGAAAACCTGAATTACTGACTTACTCATTACGAGCTGGTGCTAATACACCATTTACAGTAATACTAGGAATATAATTTTTTGCCTACATCTCTGGGGTACCAAATATTCAGGTCATTTACTTTCTGCACATTTCTGTCGATTGCATAAAAAACTCTTTAGAATAGAAAATTTATGTAACAACACATATCTATATGCATGTATATATTCAATGTGACCTTGTTGTTGTATATGACGTTAGACATCTTGTTATACACTGTCCTGCACACCAGGTTGGCGGGAATTGCAAGTAATGTTATCAAATATTATTAGGAAAACATATTGGTTAATATTTTTTTTAAATCCTAAATTCTAGTTAATGTTTTACTAATATTATATTTTTATTGTATAACATGATTCACATTCATTATTTTACTTATGTTTTCCGTAGAGTTATTGAACATTTTTCTAATGTCCTACTCATGTTTATTGGGAATGTTGCTAACGTTTTTTTTTTCAGTCCTTCAAAAAATATTTTGAAAATATTTTGTGTTTGCTGGGTAGTACCTCCATTCCATCTCTCACCTGGAATTAGTATGCTTTGTGATTGTTATACTACAATGACAAAGGAAAATTGTTGTTAAAATGTATCACATTAAATATTCCTTGTGTGCTAGTATGCCTATATAGTACTGGTATATTCATTCTTTTGTACCTAAAGCTTATTCATCTTACTGTTCTGTGTTATCGATGTATTTGATCTTGTATCTACTATTTCTGGTTACCTATCGCTTATATTACTGATTTATGATACTTCTTCGAAGTGCATTTGTAGTCAATACACAAAACATGCATATACAATATGAAAATCACATTTCACTTGTCAAGCATTTGTAATCAATCTTTTGAAAAACTCTAGCATAATGTAACATTGTCCTGTTAATCATCGTTTAATGAACTAGGCAAACCCACTTTAGGTGGTTAATAGGGTTTATGCGTTAGTACATGTATAAGGTCATTTTGAGATGTTTGCACATGTTATAACCTATACCCTCTTCCTTGAAATCAGATCACCTCGACCATCGCTGAGCAGTGTAAGGGACCGAATAGAACTTCTCTAGTATTAAACACAAGCAAGGGTGGTTTGTGTCTCTTTTTAATATGTTGAATTTCACCAACATAGAAGCTTCAAATACACATCAGATGTCAAATTATAATGGAATCTTCTGGGTCTCATGCCCATTTAAGGCTAAAATATTTTGGAGAGGAGGGGAAACAATTTTCAATTTTGACTTTGTTCTGAATTTATCTAATCTAAAATTTGAAAGGTTACGTTTTCTACTCCTTAACAATAAACCTTTATAACACAGTTGTAAAATATGAAATATTCGGTGGTAATTTGTTAGCCCTCCCTTTGTATTGAGCTTTAGCCATGTAAGTGAAATTTGTTGGTCCTTGGTTCATAGCTATGGATAGAAGTTCATTTGATGATCACCTTGAATATTGTTTCCGTTTTTAACCCGTATTATCAAATCTCTCCTGATAAAGCACTATGGATATAATAGCAGTTCCATTTAAAATACCCTCCTGATAGGGTACTTTGTCAATACCCAATATATTTGTCAACATGCGACTGTTTAGGCAAAGTATAAAGGGTATAGGTCAAGGAGACTAATACAAGCAGGGCATTTCACTAAGCTGAATTAGAAAAATTACATCCAGGAGCTACTCTCATCAAAAAATCGAAATACTTACATAAAAAGTAGAACTCTCAACAGACATCAAAAATTAAAACAAAATTGCATCCATTGCACATTTTATTGGTTTCCATAAATCATTTGTACATGATAGGAAATGTAGTATATGTCTAAAAAGCAGGCTCAGTTGAAACATATGATAATGCAGTTTGAGTTATTAATCCTGTTTTCCATTTATATTATTTGTATTGCAACTGGGCTTTATGTTTTAATAAGATTGTATTCAGTTTATGTCAATATTTGATATCTATTACATTAATACGGACTTCGGGCGACGGTTGGATCCTTTTTAGAGGAGCATGTGCAGTTTAACAAGAGTATGACCCCTGCAGTATGTTCCCGCATGGCCGTTTTCGTCAGTCGGCATGAAAAGGTTACGTTAATTACGTTCCTTCTCCCGTAAGACTCAAATTTAATGGGGAAAGAATTTGGAGTAGAGAGTACGTCATCGGCAGACATCTTTGACCTACAGCGCCATCTATAAATTAGTTTGATGAAATATGTGCCTGCACCAATATCGGATAGCAAGTTAGGGTAATGGTTAGGATTGTTAGCATGTTGAATTGTAGATCTGTCGGACCCAGGATCGAATCCCCACGTAGCTGCGGGAAAAGATTTTTCTATTCACTGCTGTTTTCTTATGTTTCGGATGGCACTCTATGCCGTAGATCCAGTCACCTAAATCACTCACCTTTGCCATTGTAAAAATAACTACCGACTTCAAATGATTAATTCTATTTATAGTAACAATTTAAGTTTATCGTATCATACTTCTGTGTTCTTCATAATTTCTTAAAGTGAGGCAGTATATTTACGCTTTTTTGGTGGAATGTGTGAATGCAATATATTTGGTTTTATATTTAAAACACACATACACACACACTCTTGGTTGTACAAGTTCAATTATTGCTATTTATATGTATGTTTTATTATGTAAAACATGAATCTATGTAATATCCTAGGGTTATTAATTTAACCCTTTACCCATCCAGAATATATCAAAGGTTGTTAAGTTAATCCATTCTTGGCCAATGCACCTTAAGATAATTCATTTAACACTTTGCCACCCAGAATTAGAAAAGGGCTATCTTATTAATATATGTATGGTCTGAGCACCTGATGAGCATTCATTTAACCCTTTACCCACCGGTAATATATTAAAGGTTCTTAAGTAAACTCATTCATGACCAATGCACCATCGAACAAATCATTTAACCTTTTGCAACCCAGAATATGTTAAGGTTTTTTTTATTTGCCCATTCATGGCTAGCGCACCTGATGACCATTCATTTGACCCTTTACCCTCATAGAATATATTAAAGGTTGCCAAGTTAACTCATTCATGACCAGAACATCATAATGCTATTCATTTAACCCTCTATCACCTATAATTAGTTAAGGGTTATTTCATTAGCCCATTCATGGCCAATGCACCTTAAATATCATTCATTTATCCGTTTGCAACCTAGGATACGTTAAAGGTTATTTAATTAACCTACTCATGGCCAGTGGACCTAATCACTATTTATTTTACCTATTGCCACCCATATTTAGTTAAGGGTTATCTTATTAACCCATCTATGGCCAGAAACTAAAACTAAAAAAAAGAAAAAAAAAGAAAAAAAATGGCCAGAGCACCTGATGACTATTCATTTGACACTTTACTCACCAATAATATATCAAAGGTTATTAAGTTAACCCAATTACAACAAATGCACCTAAATATCAATCGTTTAATCTTTTGCAACCCAGGAAATGTTAAGGGATATTGAATAAACCCATTCATGGCCAGAGAACATGATGACCATTTATTTAACCCCCAACCCACCAAGAATATATCAACAGTTACTTTGCCTCTGCCGTGCATGATTGAGTATGACTTAAAAGTTGTTGAATTAACCCATTCATGGCTAGAGCACCTTAATTTATTCATTTAACCCTTTATTTCCCACGCTGAATTAGTTAAGGGTTATTTTTTGACCCATTCATGGCCAGGGCACCTTAGAATTCATTTAACCCATTATTATTTAAGGATTATTTTATAATTTAATTAATCAAATGTATGTGTTCCATTCGAAAATGTTATAAACATGATTTATTAAAATGAATATCAAAATGAATTGTTGAAATAAAGTCAAGATGCACACACACAGAGACGTGTTTGTTTCTTCTTCAAGTTGATCATTGCTATTATATGAATATATTATGTAGAGCATGAAGGTAAGTACATATCATTTTCATCAGAAAATGGTTTACTAATCCATTCATAGCCAGCGAACCTTACGATCACTCAGTTAACACTGAGCGGTGCCAATGGTTCAGTAAGGGTTCTAATGTTTTGAGTGGAGAAGGTAGTTTGATTGTGTTTTGTTTTATTCTCTGCCTCTTTACTCACTGTGCATGATTGAGTATGACTGAGAATCCAATACCGTGCAGTGCACGGGGAGCTGCTAGTCTATTATATTTATACGGAGTTCGGGCGACGGTTGGATCCCTTTTTAGAGGAGCATGTGCAGTTTAACAAGAGTTTGACCCCTGCAGTATGTTCCCGCATGGCCGTTTTCGTCAGTCGGCACGAAAGGGTGACGTTAATTACCTTCCTTCTCCCGTAAGTCTCGAATTTAATGGGGAAAGAATTTGGAGTAGAGAGTACGTCATCGGCTGACATCTTTGACTTACAGCGCCATCTAGAAATGACTTTGACGAAATATGTGCCTGCACTAATATCAGATAGCAAGTTAGGATAATGGTTAGGAATGTTAGCATGTTAAACTGTAGAGCAGTCGGACCAAGGATCGAATCTCAACGTAGCTGCGGGAAAATATTTTTTATTATTCACTGCTGTTTTCTTATGTTTCGGATGGCACTCTATGACGTAGATCATTACCATTGTAAAAATATCTACCGACTTGATTAATCCTATTTATAGTAATAATTTAAGTTTATCGTATCATACTTCTGTGTTCTTCATAATTTCTTTAAGTGAGGCAGTATATGTACGCTTTTATGGTGGAATGTGTGAATGCAATATATTTGGTTTTGCATTTAAAACACACATACACACACACTCTTAGTTGTACAAGTTCATCATTGCTATTCATATGTATGTTTTATTATGTAAAATATGAATCTATGTAATATCCTAGGGTAATTAATGCACCTGGCATAGATCATTTATTTAACACATTTCCGCCCAGAATTAGTAAAGGGTTATCTTATTAACACATTTATGGTCAGAGGACCTGAAGACCATTCATTTAACCCTTTTCCCACCGAGAATAGATTAAAGGTTCTTACGTAAACTCATTCATGACTAATGCACCTTCGAATAAATCTTTAACCTTTTACAACCCAGAATATGTTAAGGCAAGGTCTTAGCCAGGGTTTAGAAACTGGATGTCCAAAATTGACAATTGTAAAAGTTTTGGGAGGACCAAAGAAAGATTTTTAAGGAGGACCACAATATATTCAGATTTAAAAATTAAGCATGTATAAATTTATCAAAATAAGGCATGACATTCTTATACAATGGCAATGGAATCATATGGAGATGAAAAAATGCATTGTATGCTTGAGATTGACATTTTAAGAAATACCTCACTCAAAAAACAATTGGGTGTCCTGAGGGGTGGACTTTAAGGGTTTGGGTGTCCAAAAAGACACCCAGACTTCCTGCTGGCTGAGACCATGTTTTAAGGGTTATTTGATTTACCCATTCATGGCCAGTGCACCTGATGACCATTCATTTTACCATTTACCCATGAAGAATACATCAAAGGTTGTTAAGTTAACTCAATTATGGCCAGAGCATCACAATGTTTTTCATTTAACGCTTTATCACCTTTAATTAATTATTTTATTTTGCCCATTCATGGCCTAAGAACCTTAGTATCATTCATTTGACCGTTTGCAACACAGGACATGTCAGAGGTTATTTGATTAACCCATTCATTGCCAGAGGACCTGATCACTATTCACTAAACCTTTTGCCACACACAATTAGTTGAGGGTTACTTTATTAACCCATCTATGGCCAGAGCACCCAATGACAATTCATTTGACCCTTTACCCATCAAGAATATATAAAAATATTGTAAAGTTTGGCTTGGCCAATGCACTTAAATATCAATCGTTTAATCTTTTGCAACCCAGAAAATGTTAAGGGTTATTTGATTAACCCATGCATGAACAGAGCAATTGATGACCATATATTTAACCTTTTTATCCAGAATATATTTTAAAGTGATTAAATTAACCCATCCATGGCAAGAACACCTTCATTTATTCATTTAACACTTTAATAACCACCCTGAATTAATTAGGGTTATTTTAACCCATTCATGGCCAGAGCACCTTAGCATTCATTTAACGCACCATTATGTAAGGGTTACTTTATCATTTTATTCATCAAATGTATATGATCCATTGGCAGATGTTATAAACAAGATTTATTGAAATGAATTTATCAAAATGAATTGTTGAAATAAAATCAAGATGAGGGTTTTACACACACGCGTATTTGTTTGATGATGGCTATCATATAAATGTATAATGTAAAGCAAGAAGGTAAGTACATATTATTTTCATCAGTAAATGGTTTTATTAATCCATTCATAGCCAGCAACCCTAAAGATCACTCATTTAAGCCTCAGCGATGCCAATGGTTCAGTAAGGATTCTGATGCTTTGAGTTGTGAAGGTAGTTTGATTGTGTTTTGTTTTATTCGCCGCCTCTTTACTTCCTGTGCATGATTGAGTATGACAGAATCCAAAACTGTGCAGCGCACGGGGAGCTGCTAGTAATCATTTGAATATATAGAGTTGATTTCTGATTTCTGAAAAATGCTATTCAATACCCATTGAAAAAATGTCACAAACTATGGAAAAGAAAAATGAAATACCCCACCCTGCATAAAAATCAATCCTTGGCGAGTGGTATCTACTCTTTAGAAGGCACCTGTTTGAGGGCTGTATACCCTTGCAGTTGGCTGTATCTATTCCGCCATATGACTACGAAGGCAATCAGAATGAAAAAAAGGCCCCCCCCCCCCGCTGACAACTGCTGAAATAGCTGTCCAATCCTTGCCAGTTATGCCTCTTGTCTTGGTAGTTACTGTAAAAAAGCAGAGACCAATACCTTGTATGACTATCAATATGTGCTTTGCACCTATATAGTATCGTTTATTGAAAGTGCACTTTAGGTTTTGTTTTTCAATAATCTGTATATGATATAGCATGAATTTGGCTAGTATTGACACAATTTCTGCCCATTACATGGGCAGAGCACAACATAGAATAACGGGAAAGAAAACAGAAAATTTCAATAAAATTTCATTTTTTACTTTAACTACTTTTCCTAAAATGTTTCTGACTATTTATCATATCATTATTATAACCGTGCTATCAACATTTTAAGGAGGTAAATGTCAAGAAAACTTAAGTACTCACAATGGAGTGACCTTTTCCAGTTAGTCTGCTTGAACAGACCATTGGTGATAACATA
This sequence comes from Maea johnstoni, assembly GCA_963942565.1. NCBI lineage: Eukaryota > Metazoa > Annelida > Polychaeta > Spionida > Magelonidae > Maea > Maea johnstoni. The sequence goes on along the minus strand of OZ012696.1, from coordinate 14,421,642 downwards.
CTTTGCATGCTTGGCACCACCCATGCGAGTCGAGCGTCTCCCTATCTTGAAACAAGGTGCTGATGGCTTTTATGTAACACAAAACAGAGCATATGTTACATTATCAATTCAAATGAAAAACATTTATGGACCGTAGTGTAGTCTGGCGCAAGTGAAGAAACTTAGATCTTACAAAATACTTTGCTTCTCACTGACAAGTATTAACATGAATATTTCTATTATACAGACCTCCCTAGCTAGTACAACCAAAATTTATTTAGTTCGCCCAATTGCCTATAGGAATGCTTTGGATTTGTTTAACTATTTTAAACTCATTAATCAGGAACCTAATTAAAACTAATGAACCTTGTCATTGAAAAATATCAAGTATTAATTAAGCTTCACCCTATTACTGAGTAAAACAAACAGGAAAACAATTTAAATTAATTCCCTAAAATGAAGACAGCAACCCAACTAGCAATAAAACTTGTTCACCTACATTTGTACAGGTTTTTGTTATTTCCTCTGCTTCACAGACAACTACTGTGCAGTGGACAAACACTGTATCCCCAAGCTTTGCAAACACAAAGGACTGGAATTTAAATTTGAATTCTCTGGGATCTGTCTCATCTATAACTCCAACTGTTGTGTCGGCCAAACACCTTAAATGAGAAAAAACACCATAATCAATAACATTTCTTTATCATAATCTGTAACTAAATCTCATTTGACACTTGAAAATAGTCTTAGAAATATTTTTCTGAATATATCTTGTCAAAGACAATCTTGTTAACGAGACAGTATACTAAAGATATTTGTCTGAAAACTAACATTGCTACTTGGGTAAACAGCCACTCAATAAACTTTGCAATCAACTTTTACTTATGAGTTAGGTTGATACTTAAGTTGTCAGCGCGTATGTTTATCCTAAATGGATATGGTTTAAACCTGTCCTACATCCACTAACTTCTTGTCAATCTTATTCTTTCTTTGAATTCCTGCCACATTCAACATCATAGAAGAAATGTAATGAAATATAATATGTGATCCTTCAACTAGTGCTAGTTACATGTGTATTGTCAGTTACTGTGCTCCATCTTGAATTGACAAAATCAGAGATGAGCTACCAGATGGCTCTGACATCGACCTGAACATACCCCAGGATAAGTCTCCTTCAACTCTATGTTTTCCTCAAACCACGACTCAGTAAGAGGTATGGAAGAGTTTATGGAAATCTCCTTCAAAGAGTTGTACATTGGACCCGATACCCACTTGGATCATCAGGGATGCAAAAAATGAACTGCTTGTCACAGACATCATTAATGCTTCACTGAATTCAAGTGAAGTACCAACATCTATAAAATCCGTTGTGGTCATCCCTCTGCTTAAAACGCTACCTGAGACCCTGAGATACCAAATATCTACTGCAACCCTTCTTTTGCATCAAAGGTCTTAGAGAGGGTGGTTGCTCAGCGACTGACAAGTTACATGACAGATACAATCTACATGAACATATTCAGTATACATATACACCCAGTCACATCACAGAGGCAGCACTGAAGAAGGTACAGAATGACACCCTTTCAAGCATCGACGAGCAAAAATTGTTCTACTGATCCTGCTTGACATAAGCGCAGCATTTTATACCATCGACCATGATGTGCTGTTTTATAGAATGGGAAAAACACTCTAGGTATAAAAGGACCAGCCCTTGAATGGTTTGGATCATTTCTTTGTGACCGTGCTCTTTGAGTTCACATAGATGATACATTCTTTGCATCACAGGAAATCCTATAGTCTGTACCGCAAGGATCAGTGTTAGATCCTTTGCTCTTCCTGATTTACCTCCTACCTTTAAAAATACTGATAAGAAAGCATGGTCTAAGACTCGATGCTTATGCGGATGATACACAACTCTACTGTACATCTTTATTAAACTTTTCAATCAGGGTAAAGCTGACATAGGGATAGCAAAGTTGAAACATGCCTCACCAACATCTATACAAGGATGTCTCATAGTAAACTGAATGCAGACGAGACAGATCTAGAGGTTCTGGTCATGGGTATCCCACAGATGCGGGCAAAAATCTCCATTCTTTGTAATAACATAAAAGATTTAATAGTACGAGTTCTTAATGAACCAGTTGGTAATATGGGTGCTGTATTTTTTAAACAGAACATGACTATGTCTGCAAATTATATATCAAAAGTTATCAAGTCTGCAGATTTCCACCTTCGAATCATTGGAAAAATAAGGAAACTCCTCAATATTGATAATACCAAGAGTGCCATAGTCTCACTCGTGACATCACGCATCGACTATTGTAATGGAATTATCTGTGGAATCACTCATGAGCCACGATGCAGGCTTCAGAAAGTCCAAACAGTGCCACTAGAGTGATATATGGCTTCAAAGAGTATGATCACATTACACCAGTTGTAAAAGGTCTTCACTGGCTGCCCATAGGGAAAATGATTGAGTTCAATATTCTACTATTGACTTTTAAATGCATGTAAGGATGTGCCCCTCTTTACTTCAAATGTTGGTCAAACAAGCCAATACAAGGACTCTAAGATCAAACACGAAGAACTTCTTACAGTAACATCTAGGAAACTATAAATAAACTGCTATAAGATATTCAATAACTAACATGGTAAAACACTGCCATAATGTCACATAATTTCTTTACTCACTTGTTACCCACAATACGAATGACAATTCTCTCTACGCATAAAATTGTCACTCCAGCCCAGCAAACACAAAACATTTGTGCTATGTCTACAAAATATTTAAACCAATATCTGTGAAATATTACCGAAAATGTTTATTAATATTAAAACGTTTGGCCTGAAAATTATTACCATAATGTTTCTTATAATATTTGTATTATTATTTTTAAAACATTTCCAAGATACATTAACACAATATTGCAAAAATTATTCATCAAATGTTTCTGAAAAATATTTATCAATATTAAAACGTTTGGCCTGAAAATTATTACCAAAACATTTCTTATAACATTTAAATTATTATTTTCACAATATTTTAAATACATATGTATACAATGTTGCTTAAATTATCTATAAACTATTTCTAAGAAACATTTTGACATTGTTGTTGAAGATATTTATCCCCATTGAAATTGCTGGCCTTGGAATATTATGCCAACATTTATTCTAACATTTTACTCAACATTATTTCAATATTTTTGAAATATTTATCTTTCCAGATAGTTGAGTTTTAAATTCTTTAGAGAAGAAAATGTACTTACCAATCGCCCATAACTAACACACTTTTGAAATCCCCATTTTAGGGATTTCTTGCTCAGTCTTACTTTGAAAAGTATACTGTACAAATCATGCTTTCACGATAGAAGAGAAGGCTACTTATATTATTTTTGTCAGCCCTATTCAATGCCTTTTGGAATGACACATATTGATATTTCATGCTTTTTAAGAAACCAAAAATGTTAAACCAATGCCAGTAATGATATATTTATTTGGAAACTATTTTTTCCTAAATTTTCAAATCAATATTTCATGTTTATCGATCATATTTATCTAATTATAGCATAGAATATTGCTTTTTCAGAGAAGTTGCTAACAATTGTAGGATTATATATTAACGTTATTTCATATTAAGATAATAATGTTGAATTGTAGCTATTGTTTTTGCATTTTGACATTATTATGTGGCAATATCATGGGGCATTCCTCAATAATATTTCTGAAATATTTCATACGGTTTTTGTGTTAAAATTGGTATTTTTATAATGTTTTCGAATTATTAAAGGACTGTTTTATAGAAATGTTGAAAGAAGAATTCGGCAAAAACATTTCAAAACATTAATTCAACATTTTGTTAATGTCATTTTTAACATTTCTTTACAGCTTAGTTCAGATGTTTCACAAATATTTCACAGGATGTGTTCTTGATATCAAACCGATGTTTAAAAAAACATTTGTAATATGCAGATGTATAACATTTATTTAAAATGATAATAAAAGATAGGATAATGTTATCATACATTATCGCAGAAAATTATTGGTTATTATTTTCTAAATATATATTTAGATATTTAATTTCAAATTTGTTCAGAAATATTTTGTTACTTTGTAGATACAATATTTAATTAATATTTAAAGAAACATTTGTAATGGAAAGCTTTAAAACATTTGTCTTTAAATGTTAGAAAAATTATAGTTTAATATTATCAAACATATTTTGGAAAAATATTGTTTAGCATTTTATCAGTGTAAATATTGACATTTTTTTATTTATAATTTTTCAGACGTTTTAGAAACATTTTAAAGAATGTTAATAAAACATTCTATTAATGTTAAAAACAACGTTTGTAATATGCAGATGTAAAACATTAACTATAAATGTTAATAAAAGATAATATATTGTTATCAAACATTATTATGAAAAAAATATTGGTTAATATTGTGAGAAAATATTCCTTTATTAGGCAGCTTTAAAAGATTTATTTTAAATGTTAAGAAAATTACAGTTTAATATATTCAAACATATTTTGGAAAAATATTGTTTAACGTTTCATTGATGTATAAATTGATATTTTATCTATACTTTTTCAGACGTTTTAGAAACATTTTAAAGTATGTTAATAAAACATTCAATTAATGTTAAAAACAACATTTGTAATACGCAGACATTAAACATTAACTAAAAATGTTGATAAAAGATAACATAATGTTATCAGACATTATTATGAAAAAAATATTGGTTAATATTGTAAGAAAATATTCCTTTATTCTCGTAAATGTTTTACTAATATCATATTTTTATTGCATAACATTATTTACATTCATTATTTCACTAATGTTTTCCCTGTGGTTATTGAACATTTTGCTAATGTTTTATTCATGTTTATTGTGAATGTTTCTAACAATTTTTTTTCAGTCCTTTTAAAAATATTTTGAAAATATTTTGTGTTTGCTGGGAGGCGCAGGAGACACACTTGGTACAGTTAACAGACTGTGTGCAAGAGTTGGATTGGGCAGAAAAGATGAGCTTGGAGCATAGGACACACGTGGAACAGGAGATATACTTTTAAGAGTTGATGGACTTGATGCAGTAGATGAAGCACCCTCAACCAGGGGATTGCCTGATAATCAAAATGTAGCTTTTAGAACCTTGAACTCCTGTAAGACCATGCTAAACTATGTTTTTTTTCTAGGGAATGTTGGCTAAGTGGTCTTGTTGAAAATAATGTAAATTTTTACGGTCTAAAGATATTGGAATAGACAACTAAAATGCAATCAGTAAGTCAGAAACAGGTATGCAGAATCATTAAGACAATCTTTCAACTAATGTTCTTTATGTATTTGTTTGAGAAAGAATCAATTTTGTGAAGAAATAGCAGATCATAGAATATCATAAATCTTAATTCCACTGCAAAATTTTGATAGATATTCGGTGATGAAACAGGGTAGTATCCAAATGCAGCAGGCTTTCGGTAAAATTCTAAGGTCAAAGGTCAAACAGATATGGACCCCAACAGAAAACAGCTTTTTATGAAAAGTGAAGAGCAATGTCTCAAGTTTGTCATAAAGAATGCCTAATGAATGCCGCAGAGCTACAATTTATTTTTAGCTAATTTTCAGATTTCAACTTATATATGGTGGTTAACGTCAGTTATATGACCTTCGAATAATAACGTGCATTGTTGGATTATGTAGATGAAGGTCAAATTTCCAGCATTAAAGAAATCTCGAGTAAAGCAGGGCTCCCACATACACGACTTCCAACAAGACTTCAACAAGACTAAAACACATGCAGTGAAGTGTGAAGAACAAGTAGCTGTCTTGCGGTCAGAAATCACTGAACCCTATACGCGATTGCACTGTGAATGCAACACAATACCAACTTGATTATTTAGACTGCAACAAGAAGGCAAAATTTAATGACATTGTTCTCAACAAGATTGCAATATGATTCATTTTAACGAGAAATAAGTCTAACACGACGCTAATGAGTATATACATACTACAACACGACTGCCATATATCTTAATTTGTTTCTAACACGTGTAAAAAACTGCTACTTGTAGTGAAACAATTGCATTGAGACTTTAGGGCGTGTGCATTATGATTGAAATGTTGTGTTACGGGCGTGCGCCATTCCAAATGTGGAATGTGAGATTTTTGATGGAGCTGTAATGATGGATTCAAGCGTTTGTGGAGTATTTTTGACATAAATCACTTTATTCACATCCAGATGATGCATTCTTTTTGTGAGGTTTCTTTTTCTTGGCCACTCCTAGCAAACACAAAGCAAATGTGCTATGTCTATTTTCACAAGATTTTGAAATACAATATTGTAAAAATTATTCATCAAATATTTATGAGAAATATCTTTACATTATGAATAAAAGATATTCATTCAAATTAAAAAGTTTCAAACTTTTTAGAAACATTTCAAAGTATGTCAATAATAGTTCAATAAATGTTTAAAACATCATTTGTAATAAGCGGATGTAAAGAACAACTATAAATGTTGATAAAATATGGTTTAGTGTTATCAAACATTATTGTGAAAAAATATTCTATAATATTTTGAGAAAATATTCATATATTCGTGTTAATATTTACTTATATAATATTTGTATTGTATAACATTATCTATATTTATCATTTCACCAATGCTTGTACTCGGGTAATTGAATATTTTCCAATTGTCGTACTCATGGTTATTGTGAAGGTTTTTCACAATCTTTTTTTCAGTCTTTTTTAAAGTTATTTTGAAAATATTTTGTGTTTGCCGGGCTTTCTCATAAGTTTTGTGTTTAGTTTTCCTTGTCCCTTTCATGTTAACCTTGCACTTATGTTGTGAGCGATACTTGAGGAGCTTGAATCACGTGATAAGAATAAGTGGGAAACTTAAAACAAGTAGTAAATTCTTAGACGCATTAAAGTCTTATTGTAATCTTTTTTGTCAATATGCATTCGTATTTACATCATGATGTTATCGTGTTACAGTGATAGCAAATATTCCCACGGGTATATATATATATATATATATATATATATATATATATATATATATATATATATATATATATATATATATATATATATATATTTTATATATATATATATATATATATATATATATATATATATATATATATATATATAAGTTTTAAAAAAACAGACTTTAGACTGCATCACGACTAAAATAACTGTAACAGGACAACAAATAGAGTAACAAGATCGGAATACGACAACACATACATTAACAAGATTGTAACACGAGTACGACCAGAATTCAAATATTAAGACAGTTTTGAACTTTTCAAAGCTGTCGTGTTGGACACACGACTAAAAAACCTAAAATGACTAAACACGACTGTAACATGACTGCTACTTGTTTCATTACGACAAGGCAGTCGTGTTGCAGAAGTGTTCAAACATCGTGTATGTGGGAGCCCTGCTTAACTCTTGTAAGAAATATATCCCTAAACCACACTTGGTAGATTTCCCTAAATAATGGGTTCTGGTTAAGTTCTGAAAATCAACACAAGTTCATTAAATATGAATATATTTCCACATACATATATATATATATATATATATATATATATATATATATATATACATATATATATATATATATATATATATATATATATATATATATATATATATATATATATATATATATATATATATATATATATATATATATATATATATATATATATATATATGTATATACATATATATATATATATATATATATATATATATATATATATATATATATATATATATATATATATATATATATATATATATATATATATAATATATATATATGCGTGTATACATATATATGTATATATATATATATATATATATATATATATATATATATATATATATGTATATATATATTTATATATACATATATATATATATATATATATATATATATATATATATATATATAATATATATATATATATATATATATATATATATATATATATATATATATATATATATATATATATATATATATATATATATATGTATATATATATATATATATATATAAATATATATATATATATATATATATATATATATATATATATATATATATATATGTATATATACATATACGTATGTATATATATACATATATATATATATATATATATATATATATATATATATATATATATATATATATTTATATATATATATATATATATATATATATATATATATATATATATATATATATATATATATATATATATATATATATATATATATATATAGATAGATAGATAGATAGATAGATAGATAGATAGATAGATAGATAGATAGATAGATAGATAGATAGATAGATAGATAGATAGATAGATAGATAGATAGATAGATAGATAAATAGATAGATAGACAGATAGATAGATTGAGATATTGATGTATGTATGAATCCCAACACAATGTCCTTATATTTCCATCACTAGTCTTTCAGTGTACACTTTTTTTCGAAAGCAACATTTTACACAATATAGATTTGTGCACAATATAATCTTATGGGAATGATCAGTATATATTTGATTGAAACATATGAGTTTTTTTACCCCTTAGGGTGCCAACATGGTTTTCCTGCACTGAATGTCTGGATAGCTCGGGCATAATAAACAACTCCATAGTTAATTTTTACCTACTTTCCTTGGCATTGATGCATGGATTAACTCCGATTTTTTAGCTATGGAAGTAATTGTTAAGCTTGGCTTATGTTTAATTGTTGTCCATGTACATTTGTACAACCAGGCACTGTCAACTGGTGCAGGAACTACTTTTCTGTAATCCATAAGCGTAGTGAGGAGAGGCAGAATCCATTCATAAACATGTGTGTGACAGTGAAATGTATAATAAAAGAACTGATCTTGAATAATATCTACATGCTTTTCTGTACTAGAGATCTAATGGGCATATACTTAAGGCATCATGAAATGATGTGCTCTTCATACTTGTGGGTATTGCTTGTCAGACAGCGAAGGACAAAAGCAATTTAGTCAAACGCAAAGAAAAAATTACTATTTCAAATCCCTAACAGTAATTTGAAATGGTCGTGGTCAGGCATCTCTGTCTTTGTACTATGGCCTTTGGATGAGCTCCCAGACAACAACACCAATGCTACTTATTTTGTGCAAAACTTTATGACCCAACTGAAGATACTCTTATTTTAAATGAAGTTGATTCGACCATATGGACCAGCACCATCTGTCATTTTTTCTATGGTGTGTTGCAATGTTAAAGGTAGAAAGGGGTGCACAATATCAGGTATCAAATTATAATCTTAATCATCTGATAAAGTTTTTAGTTTATTACTCACCACTTGCAAAATACACATTGCCAAAGCAATATCTGTCCGCAGACTTTATCCTTTTAGGCGTTTGATTGTTATAGGCGGAAATGGCAAAATATCAAATATTGAATGATCATTTTAATTATCTGACATAGTTTTTAGTTTATCACTCACCATTTGCAAGATACACATTGCTAAAGCCAGATCCTCCTTTGCTATGTTTTATGTTCGAACAGTTGCTCATGCTGTTTTCTTTGTAAATGCATGCGGTATTCGCAGAACTCCTACATTGGCCTCCATCTGCGACTGCAAACACGGACCATCCTCTTTCTGGCAGCTTTATAGCATTTATAAATTGCATCAGTGCGAAGTGTAAAGTTGCCGCCTAATTCGCCGGCATTTCCCTCCAGTGAAGGCAACTGTCCGTTTTTCCAGCATCCCAAGGTGTGATACGGTTGCCATAGAGCATTAACTTTAGAATAAAACATAATTTGTTTTGGCATTCCATTAGATCCTTATTAACCCATCAATTATTACGGCGGCAAAAAACACTCTCACAATTTTGATCATATGTTCCTGGCAAAAGACGAGTTTAAAATGTAATTGAAAATGAAATGCTAATCATAATACTCACAACAGCTCACCTTCAAATATTTCGAAAATATAGTCATAATTTCTAAATTATTTTCACAGTATGATAAGTGCAGACGACAGTTTATAGTCTGTCTCATATCGTCGAAACAATCACAGAACATTATGCATTTTCTACATTCCCTGCCTAAACTGATTCTGTTGTAATCAAAAACAAATCATGGGAAAATATAAAGGTACCCGGTCCATAATTGTCAACAGGAGCTTCGTTTGAAAGCTCTATGCATATTTCAGTTTCTACCCCTGAAATTATACGTACTGCTGAGAAGGTAGTTTTTGTGGTGCTTATTATATTTCTCAATAGATTTCCCAGGCAGTGTATACTTTGCAGAGTCTGAATTTTCAAATGAAAGCAGTGTAGAAGGAACAAACGTGCCAATTAGCTACCTCAAAATGCAAGAATGTGTACACACAATCCAGTAAAGAACAGGTCTCATACAATGTATCTACAAACAAAATTATCATACATAAATAACATTGCCAGTTGTTCTTAACATGTTTGCTTCCTTCAGTTGGTCCTAAATCCCTTGTATCAAAATCACCAGAAATAAACTTGTTTATTTGCATAAGCAGCATAAGTAAAATGATTATCTTATAGTTAATCGTTCGATTAAGGGAAGATTGTGAGGATAAATGCATGAGTTACACATTGTCAGGTGTAAGCTATGCTTCCTGTTCGCATGTTTACGGATAAAGTATAGATTGTATGAGGTACACACATTTGTAATATGGATTCTGCAAGTGTTGGAGGAAAAAAGTTGTGATTAAATGGCACTCTCTAAGGCCCTTATGATAATGACCTGAAGTATCCATTGATAAATACAGCGATCTTAAGACTTACAATTTATGACCTTTTTTTTCAACATAACCTAAATGGGTCAAAACCCTATTGGCTTGCCTGTTGCGCAAGAGGAGAGGCCACCTCAGGTGGACCACTATGCTCGTGTGGTACCCTGTTTGCTTTATTAAAGAAGGAGTAGTTGTGTATAACATGCATCTAAAAGATCCCTTACTCCTCTTTGGATTTAAAGGCTCTGCTCTTACTCTCCCTCGTTTTAATCTTTCACCTATTAGTATGCTTTGTCATTGTTCTTTAATGATAATTATTCTCAAATAAACAAGAAAAAACACTTCAGGCGGCTTATAGGGTTCATTTATGAGTACACGTATAAGGTCATTTCGAGAGTTTTGCGCTGGTTATGGCCTACACCCCTTTTCTCATAGGCAGACCATCTCTGACTACCTAGACCATCGCTGAGCAGTGGAAGGAATCGAAAAGAACCTCATGTCTGTCTCTTTTCCTTTTATTGAATTTCGTCAACATAGTAGCTTCAAACACACATTCAATACCAAATTTCTTGGGATTGTTTCTAATTTTGCCCATCTATAGGTAAGATTTTTCGTCAATATAGACTTTGTTCTGAAGTATCCAATCTAAAGTCTGAAAGATTACCTTTCCTAATTCTTAACAAAAAACATGAGTAAAAAAATTGTGTATATTGAAGGGAAGAAAGATTTGGAGAAAATGTGTTACCCTTCCCTCTGTAGTGATCTTTTGCCACGTTTGTTATATTACGTGGCCCTTGGTAAATAGTTTTGGATAGAAATTCTGTTAAGAATCACCTTGAATATTGGTTCAGTTTTTAACTAGTAATATGTAATACCTTCTGAAAGGACACATTGTTAATACCTAAGTTACTTCCTCAACGGAAGACTTTTAGGCATAATAAACTTAGTATAGGCCAATTATTCTAATTAAAGCAGGGCATTGGAAAAAAACTGAATAATAATGTAATGCTTACATACAATGGAAGTGGAATTCTCAACAGATATTAAAGATCAGAACAATATTGCATCCATTTTATATTTTATTGATTTTCTTAAATCATTAATACATGAAAGGAAATGTAGTACACCTCTAAATAAAGAGAAGGCTCAAGGGATCGAAACATATAATCATATGTATATTGAGGAATTACTGCTGTTTTCCCATTTAAAGAAAAATGAAATACCCAACCCTGATAAAAGAAACAATCTTTGGTGAGTGGTATCTACTCTGTAGAGGGCACCGTGTACCCATGCAGTTGACTGTACTTATTCCGCCATATGACTACGGAGGCAACCACAATGACAAAAAGACCCCCGCTGACAACTGCTACAAGAACTCTCCAATCCTTGCCAGTTGTGCTTCTTGTATTGGTAGTCACTGTAAAAAAGCAAAGACCAATACTTTTTACGACTATCAATATGTGGTTTAAAGCGGTTCATCCATAGTAAGTATGATTTAGCAAAAGTATACTTAAGGGTTTGTGTATCAGAAGAATGAGCACATATTTTGACTAGCAGTGGCACAGTTTATGCCTATTGACGCTTACATGCTCAGATCACAACATAAAACAATGAGAGCAGAATCGGAATATGTCAGCAAAATTTCATACATTACGTAAAATAATCTTCATGAAGTGTTTCTGAATGTTTACGATATCATTCATATGACCATGGCATCCTTGTTATAACTAGGTAAATGTCAAAAAATGTAAGTACTCACAATAAAGTGACCTTTTCCAGATGGTCTGCTTGAATGGACCATGCGTGATGGCATACTTTGTATACTTGGTACCATCCATGCGAGTCGACCGTCTACCTATCTTGGAACAAGGTGCTGATGGCTAAAACGTTATACAAAACAGAGCAAATGTTTCATTTTCAATTAGAATGAATAACCTTTAAAGACCACAGTGAAGTCTGGCACCTCTGAAAGAAACCTACACCTTGCACATACATTGGTTCTCAGTGACATGGAATTACTAGAGTTTAATTCCATATGAATATTTGCATTATAGAGAACTCCTTAGCTAGTGCAGATAAAATTAATTTAGTTTTGCAAATGCTTAGATTTGTATAACTCTTCTGAACTCATTAACAACCTAATAGACATAAATAAAGCTTGTCATTGAAGTACATCAAGCAGTAATTGCATTTCACCCATTTACAGAGTAAAACTAACAATTAAGGACAACTTAAATTGATTCCTTAAAATAAAAACATAATCCCAACAAACAATGCAGCTTTATCACCTACATTTTCACATGTTTTTGTTGTTTCCCCTGCCTCACAGACCACTACTGTACAGTGGACAAACACTGTATCCCCAAGTTTTGCAAACACAAAGGACTGGAATTTAAATTTGAATTCTCTGGCATCTCTGTCATCTATAACTCCCACTGTTGAGTCAGCCAAGCACCTTTAAAGAGAAAAAACACCTTAATCAATAACATTTCCTCAATTTAGGGTTTAACTTATTCACATCTGAAACTTGAAAATAGTCTGAGGAATTTTAATATTGATTATATCTTGTCATAGAAAAATCTTGTTAGCGAGGCAGTATTTTGAAAAATATTTGTCTGAGAATTACCTTTGCTGTTTTGGTGAACACCCCCATTTTTTTTGCAAACAACTATTTCTTATGCGTTAAGTTGTTATTCGAGTGATACGAAATCCTGTCCCTAGTGCTAGTTACATGTTCATTGTTACTTTACATTACAGGGAGAATAACTTTGATGCATTTATTCATTTATTCTCTTTTTTAAAGAGGTGAATGGAATGACACAAAGAAGACATTGACAAGCAAAAGTGTTTTTTTTGCCAATTCTCCAGAAAGTAGGTAATATTCATGTTATGTGCACATTCATCCTTATCAAGTCATTGAGGGATTCTATCATTTTCATGCAGTTTTATTTGCATATATCAATTCACGAGAATGTGTGAAGGAAATTGGATACACTGACCTGTTGTTGATAAGATCATGTGTATAGGTGGAATCAGCCGGAGGAGTGTTATGGGGGGTGGCAATGCAAGACTGCACAGCCATTTTGATTGATCCACCACTGGTTGTGAGTCGAAGGCTTGCGTAGATGGTTCCAAGAACATCTATAGCGTCATTGGGTTGTACCGCCTGAATAAATCTATCTTCCTTGAAAAGTCCAATAGAAAGATCGAATTTTCCATACTTTGTTGTGTTGTACTGAACTTGGCTGAAATAAAATGATACTAAATATTAATTTTTAAACACATCACCAAACAAACTTAAGAATTAAGAGTGGAAACTAATGTATTGTTTAAATTATCCATATAATAGCAAAATAGAAGTTATCATTAATTAAAACTACAAATACACCATCAGCCACATTCTCGTTCAGTAAAACCACTCTTTAGACTTCACATTATCCATAAAAGAATAAATGTGCGGGCATGTTTGAGACTATAGTGTATACACCAACGGGATAGAGCAGAAACCATGTGCTTAATGACTACTGCATTATATCTCTAAAAGTGCCATATAAGTTTGAACATTCATAAGGATAATTTACTTACGTGATAGCTCCAGAAAACTCAACATTATTCAGCTTGTTCTTTCTGTTATATCGGCATCTAAAGCTTATAGCTTTCTCATGTTGACGCTGAATCATGCCTTTTGTCAGGTTATTGTTCACACGGATTGTGTTCTCATAAACAATATATTCCTCTGTACTCTGTAAAAGGTAAATAAACAGCTAATTGTTGGTAGAATTAAATATACATACATACTTAGTTAACTTTACCTATGTAAAATTTGGTTTTGTTTCTAATGTATACACTTTTGTCTGTCAATAATTTATTGAAAGCCAAATGATATCTTCCTTAATTGACATCAAGGATATTTCTCTCCACAGCACTAAATATGACAATACAGGGACTATTGTATGCAGGGAAAAAGTATTTTTCATTTTACAAAATGCCTCCCACCTTATCTTTCGTAGCAAAAGAATCAAGACCAATACACAGTATGTACCACAGACGCGTTAAACTTGTAAATTATGTCTTTTTTGGCAGATTTTCACAAAAATGGTACAAAAGAGTATCCCAATTGGGAGTGGCTTTGCCCTCTCTTAGTGAGGTAATCCCATTTTATCTGTAAACAAATAGCCATACATATTTTCTAAAAATGTGCTAAATCATTGAGTTCAATTACTATACTAATAATTATAGTGTTAAAAACTTGCTTATGGGATAAGTAGGTATCGTCATAATGATAAACATATATTAATTATCTGTTTTTGTAACAATTTCCTTTTTAAATTGGCAGTGGTGGCTGGAAAACTGTAACAAATTATTATAGTTTGTTCAATACTCAATAGGTGGTACAGATGTAGAGTACATTAAATCAGCCCAGGATAATCTTTCCATGAATTTACATTAGGCAATGCAGGTATTCTACTATCATGAGAAAAGTAATGAGCAAGTCCTTACAATTTTCGCATACAGTAAATTCCCCTTTAGTTTGATTATGCCACAAATATTCTTCCTTCATCACTTCATCACCTTTCCTAGGAAATTACTCAAGACCAAAAAACACAGTATGTACCTTTGCAGAGGATTTTGATAGCTGATCCAGATGCTTCTAAAATACTATCAAAATATGCTATCTGTCTACATACTTATCTGAAAGCTATCTGACACATTTCGGAGCTTTGAAAACTCCATGTATTTCACAATATACCTACCGTAATCATTGTGCCACAATCATTCAAGCCGATATTGAAGGAGAAACTTCCACCCTTTTTCATTGCTGAACAACTTGCCCCAGTTACGATTGAGAGGTGAAGGTTACTTGCACCTGCGATAACACTACAGTAAAAGCAAAATGAGTCATTCATTATGCATTGAAATGTGAATAAATATGCTTTCATTGAATGATTGTCCATTTCTCAACAACTGCTTGAGTACTGTGAAGCAAATTGCACACCAAAGGTTTTCAATCTTAACAAGAACAATATATCATAGTGCGTGTATGGTGATGATCTCTAGTAGGTTCTAGACCATCTTAAAATTTAGAAGAAAACTCCATATGTCTGTGCATATTACTTTTTTGTTTGGTAAAATAAGGTAGATAGACGAATGACATAATTGATTGGATACAAATCATTGTCATGGCTGACCTGTGAGTGCTTTGCCCTCAATTATACAGATAGCTTCAGTCACCTTTACCTTGCTATCTACATCAAATTAATCAAATAAACAAAAATATGGATAAATAATATGCTATAAATCTTCAAATTCAAACGTTAAAAAACTGCCCTCATGCCACATAATTTCTTTTACTCACTTGTTATCATTGATTCGAATCGCAATTCTCTCTCCACATGAAATTGTCACTCCAGGCGCAGGAGACACACTTGGTACAGTTGACAGACTTTGTGCAGGAGTTCGACTGGGCACAAAAGATGAGCTTGGAGCATAGGACACACTTGGAACAGGAGATGTACTTTTAAGAGTTGATTGACCTGATGCAGTAGATGAAGCACCTTCAACCAGGGGATTGCCTGATAATCAAAATGTAGCTTTTAGAACCTTGAATTCCTGTAGGAAACGTGCTAATCTATGGGTTACTTTTGGGAAACAGTAGTTTAAAGTTCTTATTTAAAATAATCTACATTTTGTGGTATAAGGAGATTTGAATAGACAACGATAATGCAATCAGTTAGTCAAAAAAATAATATGTAAAATCTATATTCCAATCTTTAAACCCATGTTCTTGATATATTTCTTTTCCAGAAAATATCTAGCATTCGTCAAAGCTCAAATTATATTGACTGCAACACAAAACAGCTTTTATAGAAACTGAAGAGCTAAAGTATGTCATAAAAAAATTTATTATGCATGCTACAGAGCTACAATTTATTTTTTGCTAATTTTCAATTTTTAGCTAATACATTATGTTTAGCATCAGTTAAATGATCTCTGAATAATGATTTGCATTGTCAGACTTTGTAGATAAAGGTGAAATACCGTACCATGCATTGAAATATCTCTAGTAACTCAAGTTAGATAAATGCGACACACGTAAGATATTTATCCTTAAACTACACTACACCTTCTCAAGTAATGGGTGTTGTTAAGTTTCCAAGAATCAATTCATATTCATCAGGACTCAACATAATAGCCTTGTATTTCTTTCACTTGTTTGAAAACAACATCTTACACATCATAGTTTTGTGACATTACAATCTTATGATTATGTTGTGTATAAAAGCGATGGAAGATAATGTGATGTAACCCTTACAGTGCCGACATTTAACTCCTGCACTAAATGTCTAGATAGTGCTTAATGATTCCCCCCAGCACTGGTATCTGCAACAGTTACAAACTTCTTAAAAAAGGAATCTAAGATCACATGCCTTGTGATATTTTAAAAGCAAGTGACTCGTCTATAGTTACATACAAGGGCAGTTCTGTGTCACGAAAATTGAAATGGGGTTAAACTATCTATAGAGCAAATGAATTATTAATAAATAACCACTGAACAATGATCTGTGACACTATGATTTAAATTGCTTACCAGGTATAATATAGACAGCAGCTGATTCTTTATTACGAACACCCGAGGTAATATAGCAGTCAGCAAAACCTTTTGCTGCGTATGTATAGATTGCATCTGGACCACTATTGCATGCTCCACCATCAGAAACTGTGAAAAGCGACCAGCCTTTCTTGTTTGCTGCTTCGTAGCATTTGCGCTCTGCATCTGTACGGTTCTCATAATTACCATCCAGTTGCCTGGCATTGCCTTCTAATGTAGGCACTGATCCTCTTTTGACACATCCGATCAATATGTAGGGGATATACAGCATCCAGCCTTTGAGAAACAACATACCTGGGTATCATTGCAATGATTCTATCAAAATAAGACCATTTTACAGCTCCCAATGTGGGGCGATTTTGCATCCAAACTTTTAAAATAAAATACCATGATAGTGATTAGACACAATGAATCAATACATCAGGAACATAGGAAATCTTTCATCTACTAAATTTCATAAATGGATATGGGCAGTATAATGTGAAAGAAAAGAAATGATCTGTAATGATATTTTCTGCATGCGTTTGTGTACTGGAGATTTTGTAGGCATAGTATTAAGGCATATGACTTTTAAATACATGACATGTTGGGCTCTTCATCCATTAAGAATTGCCAGTCAAACAGCAAAGGAAAAAGTTGTATTAGTTAGACACAAAGACTTAATAGCATTGCAAATACCTCAAAGTAATCTGAAAACGTCTTGGATAGTCATCGGTGTCTTTGTGCTGCAGCATTGAAATGTGCTCTGAGACCACACCAAGGGCAAAACATTATGACCCAAATGAACATGTCAATATTATGTTTTCTCGAGAGAACAGAAGAAGTTAGTTCAACTACATGGACAAGAAATATGTGTCAAATGACTCTATTCTACGGCGCATTTGAATGATATAGGTGGAAAGGGCACAATGTCAAATATCAATCTATTATTTAAATTATCTATCAAAGTTTTTCGTTTATTACTGACCAGTTGCAAAATACACATCGCTGATACCGGTATATCCGTTGCCTTTTAAGAAGGAACACTCGGTACTCATGCCATTCTCTTGGTAAATATCAGCAGCATTTGCAGAACTCCTACATTGGCCTCCATCTGAAACTGCAAACACGGACCATCCCATCTCTCTGGCAGCTTTATAGCATTTGTTTACGGCATCAATGCGCTTTCTATAGTCGCCGTCTAATTGGCTAGAGCTTCCCTCCAGTGAAGGCATCTGTCCGTTTTTCCAGCATCCCAAGCGTTGAAATGGCTGGCTACCTTCATCTTAAGAATAAAACTTAATATATTTTGGCATTCCATTAGATCCTCAATCACCCATCAATTCTTACAGCGGCCAAAATTACCCTCCCTATTTTAATCATATCATGCTGGAAAAAAAAATAATAACCAATATAAATGTACGTGAAATTTTAACCATAACAATAACATCAGCACTTCTTCATATATTTTGTAAAAACATCTTAATTTGTAAGTTATAATCACAAAAAGGTAGTGCCAACAACTGATAAGGAAGGAGCTCATGTTAATAGAGTTAATTCCTAAAGGAAACGTTGAAGTTATGAAATGTTTAAGTCTGACTGATATCATCATTACAAGCACATAACACAATGACTACATTCTCTGACTGGCTTGAAGTTTATGTAATCGAAAACAAATCTTAAGAAAATGCTTCTTTAAGGGTTGAACTTGTTGCAGTTGATATTGATCTTAGAAATAACATATGAAGGTACTCGGTCCAATATTGTCAATAGTAGCTTCGTTTGAAAACCCTATAAGTTGTTTTACCTCTAAAACTTTACATACTAATGGGATAGTACTATTTGTGGTGCTAAGTGTATTTCACACGAGATGATGAATAGGGTAAATTGACAAATGCAGTGTTAAAGGATAAACGTATCAAATAAATTATTCCAATAAGCTACAACATGTAGTTAAAGTAATCTGTTCTCGTACAATGTATCTACAAACAAAATTGAAGCACTTACTCCAAGTTATTACTAACATGTTTGCCATTTTAAATTGGTCTTAAACCCAGAGTATCAACATTTTCAGAAATAAACGCATTTGTTTGTATTTTTGCGATGTGTGGCAGCATAAGAAGCATACAAAAGTGATGATCTTATAGTTAATCATTGAGATTAGGGAAAATGGCGAGAACTAAGATTAGCCCATTAAAGCATCTATACTAACATCATATATCTACAAACAAAATTTACGCATATACACAAAGAATATCATAAGTTGTTCCTAACATGTTTGCTATCTTAAATCGGTCCTCAACCTGATTATAAAAATGATCAGAAATAGACACGTTTGTCTTAAATGATGCGGTATGTGGCAGTATAAGCAGCAGAAGAGAAAATAATGATCTAATAGTTAATCTTTGAGATAAAGGAAATGGTGGGGATTAAGCTTTTGAGTTATTCTTAAAATTGCCGTCTAGATATTTTATACATTTGACAAAAACTCAGAAATTGAGGGTGATTTCACAAGATATATTAGGGAGAGGTGTTGATTATTTAACATTCTCCTATTATATATAAAAACTAAAATAGTACATTCAGTAAGGTAAAATGTATTGATTTCATATATATCTTCGTACATGGATGTATATAATCTTTGCTTGTTCTCGCTGTTAAGTATGGCTCCCTACCCTATCCTTTGTCTGAATTTAATACTTTTCAAAATCTGTTCATTTGATAAAAGGGGCACTGGGTATTCAAGCTCCAAGCTGTGAAGTTTATTTAATGCAATCATACACCCCTCCAGTATATGACCTTATGTTGGGTGCGTGCACTATTAGGCGGTAGGTTTGTATAACCACATTTCCCCCCTCTGTCCCTCCTTCTATACGCATTTTTACTCCAACTATGAAAGCTCTTTTGTTTCCCAGTCATGATTGATTCCGGGTAATCTTTAATACCTAGTCTAGCGAAGATGAGAGTAATAAAAAGCTCCAGGTATTACATAATTGTAAAAATTGACCGGGAAGTTATGAGGTATCATCAGATGATGATTATATATATATATATATATATATATATATATATATATATATATATATATATATATATATATATATATATATATATATATATATATATATATATATATATATATGTAGAGAGAGAGAGAGAGAGAGAGAGAGAGAGAGAGAGAGAGAGAGAGAGAGAGACTTGTAGAGAGATAGATATACACTCACTTATAGATAGTCGCTGATGTCAAACCGTTCTCGACGCTTTGCGCCTTGAACGGGTTGACATCAGCTCCTCAGCTTTATTCGCCACACGGTCCTCCGGGCCATACTTAATCCCTATAATATAAACAACTCACGTACTAAGGTTTATGTAAACTTGACTCGCATCTGGACCACCTTTGCCATCTTTCGCACATTTTGTTGAACGTCCCTGTTTCGTATACTCTGTAAATCTAGACATACTTAGTGCCTGACATGAGCCACCATCCGAAACTGTAAAAACCACTCTTAGTCTTTTTTTTGATTCTGCAAAGCATTTATAAACTGCATCAGAACGAGTTTTATAATTGCCATCCAAAACCCCTTCCATCGATGGCAGGTCAACGAATTTCCAGCAGCCAAGAGAAACGTAGCCCTGTGTTTCATAAAAGCCATCTGAAAAATTCAGAAACAAGAATATATTTATATTATTTCATCAATTTCTTAATTGTTTTAAATAGCTTTTACAATTGATTCTACAGATACCGTACGGCATCTCATTTTTGAAATTACTCATAATATGTATTCTCACAAAGAAGTTTCAATAGCTGAAATATCTGCTGAAATGTTTTCTTAAGTCTGTTGAAGTATAGGTATCTCTGTTCAAGTTTATAGAAGTGCTTTACGTATGCATTGGTGTTCAACTACACGCAAAGAAAAAAGTAAGAAAAAACATTTTTTGGATTTTGAGAATTTTTTGCATGTAAAAAGACAGGATAGAAACAAACTATTGCTATTCTGCACACCAGACAAATGCAATATAATAATGTTGGCATACGCATTTGATAGTACTTTAAAAGGGTTTTACAATGAAGTGGTTTGTTCTGAAAGAAAATAACTATTTTGTTGTTTTTTATGATAAATAGATGGACAATGCCATCTGTTTTCAAAAGGTTGCAATTTTCTCTTTGAGTAATGAGTGTATTTCCCTAAATTAAATAGTTTTTCAACCTCATTTTTAATATGTTATATAGATCTCTTTTTTTGAAAGAGTCATATACTACTTTCTAAGTAAGGAATATGATTGTGTTTATAATTTCCGAGGTCTCCTAATATTTTCTTTGAATCATTTAGATTGTAATTTAAGAATCAGATTTCAGATATCCACTTGTTTATATTTGACCACAGTGTTTTGATTATTGGACACCAAAATAACATATGATGCACTCTGTCTGTGACCTCTTTCAAAACATACATTTATCAGTTGTTTCAATGCCCAACTTGCAGAGACTTTCGTGTGTAGGCCTGCTTTGACGGCCGTGTGGTCCAAGGCGCCGCCACTGACTCTACGCTGTCTCTCACCACTGCCTGGGTTCGAATCCCGGCCTGGGCATGTGAGAAAGTTGCCAGTGACTCGGAGTTGCGTGGTGGTTTTCGCCGGGTACTCCGGTTTCCTCCACTACATACAACTGGCTAGTCAGGGAATTAGCCACAATTGGCATAAATGTGACGAAAAACGAAATTCAAATTCAAAATCTTTCGTTTGTATAGAATCTTCGATATACAGTTCTTAACTGTGTATAATGCAGAAAACAACCCTTAAAAGATGTGTGATGTATACAGAAAAATCTTGTTAATTCAATGCTGCTAAATCTTAGCTGAGCTTTGTTCTCCCATTTGACTAACAGTTCGCCTAGGATTTGATTACACTGGTGGTGTAGAAGTCTCTGCAGATATGATACTCCTTTAGAGAGGAGATTGTTAAGAAAAGAGTTCCTCGGTCTTAGCTCACGCTTCTCTGAAGTATCCATCCAATCTGAATGAGTTTTCAATGAAGAGGTGATTTTGGCGTATCTCAGGAAATTCACTTTGATGTCAAATATTTGGTTTAAGGCCTCCATTAGTAATGACTGTGCGAGGTAGTAGGTCTGAAAGCACCATTATTCCATGTTTACCATTCTCCCCTTATCTGTAGTCTGAAGGCCGGATTATACTATATGGGAATTTTTACATGATGACTGTTTTGGCACAGATAATATTACTTCATTGATTTTAAGGAATCAAGGACATTCTGCCAGAAGGCATTAGAGGTCATTGCTTCTATTCTTGCAATATAGTCTGGACCATATATAAAAACCCATCCAGTTCAAACTCCTATGGGAAAGTAGTTCATTTACTTGAACTAGTCGAAGTTTTTTTCCTTGCATGCCTCTATTCCAATTAGATTAGGGGTATTAGTTCAGCGGATGCTAGCATCTAAGGTAACTAAAACGGTGTCCTCATGTAAGTTATCCAAGTCATTAAGCACTTGTAGAAAGTGTATGGTATCCTTGAGATAAAATTGCGTATCTTTAACCAAGGATTACAGAAAAAAATCCACCGATTGTGAAATTTTCTGTCGGGCAGCCGTTCCCAGATCTGCCAGGGGGATAATTGGATGGTCAAGCAATAAGTTCTGGGAATCCAGATGCTACCATTAATCGTAAAACAGACTTCTCAAGAAGGGTATACAATGCCATTTTCAAATCAGAGAGAGAGAGAGAGAGAGAGAGAGAGAGAGAGAGAGAGAGAGAGCGAGAGCCACCCTAGATTTAGTATGTGCTCAAAGTACTCACCCATTATGACGTAGGCATTCATTGCACCTGGACCGCCTGTTCCACTAGTTCCACAGGATGAGGACATTCCACCAGAAAAGTAGAAACTATTCCGAATACATTTACCTCCATCATAAATTAAAAATATGATTGGATCGTATGTAGTGATGTAAGATTTTGAAGCTTCATAGCATTTGCGTATCGGATCAGTACGAGTTTTATAGTTGCCATCTAATATGTCAGACTTGAGCTCGGGATAAAACGGTTCTTCGCTTTTATAAAGCTTCCAGCAACCTAAGCTCTTGTAGGGAGTTCCGTTGACCCAACCTAAGAAATACAACATACACCGTCATATGTTAGTATTCTATAATGCCACAAATAATGTTCATCTTTTATTATATGATTTTGCATGGAGTAAACCATCATGTCTTGGATTTTTATTTTGGGCTTGATCTAGGTAATCTATATGCTAGATTAACAATACTTGAGTTCAAACGTAGAGCAAGATGATGGAATAGAAATACTGTGATTAATCTGAAAAATAGGCTTTTTGGGATAATGCTAGCCAATACTGTACACAATTGCTAACTTTAAATACCTTTACATTGTCAATAGTTATTTACACATATTTTCAGTATTCACAGAAGATATAAATGCGTGATGACAGAAATTACTTGCTTG
Organism: Maea johnstoni; assembly: GCA_963942565.1. NCBI lineage: Eukaryota > Metazoa > Annelida > Polychaeta > Spionida > Magelonidae > Maea > Maea johnstoni. Next base: position 14,397,810 of record OZ012696.1, on the reverse strand, counting down.
CAGTTTTATCAAGGATTAGCTCTCTTTTGGCAACTATCTTATTTACACAAGGGGATACACAACAAACTGAAACAACCTGTATTAATTAGAAACTTTTACAAAATCCACGACTATAGAAGAACAGAAACATTGCAATTGGGAACGGAGTTAAAGGTTAGGTATGCAAGGTAGTTGGTTTTCGCCAGAGACACCAATTTCCTTAACCACTTTCAACTTTTCATTTAAAAAAATAACGGGTTCCCCCATACATCGTAATTTCGCGTATATGAGACACTTTTGTACACACATTCTTACAGTCAATTCAGGGTTGCGTCGTATACGCAAAGCTAGAAATCTAGGGTGTTTTACATCGAGTTACTTTATTTAGCAGTAAGGGGAATGATCAGTTTATATCGTTTATGGTGGATTACTTGACTACAATCCTACCTTGATTCATCAAGGCGGTTTATTAAGCCTAATTAGAATTATATAAAATTGTAATTAAATTACCACTCTCTGTTAGAATGTATTGATTACAATCAATATCATGCCTAGGACAATGGGTAATTGGCACTGACACAGCATGAGTGATAAGCATTGATGTCACATTGATGTCGCATTTGTATCACATTTCACGCATTTCAAAATGTGTTTTACTGGTTTTCTAGCGTGATTCATGAGCAGTTGATTTTACAAAATATTTTCGAAAAGGGGTGTGCACTATATACACACAGCTAACGTTGATACATCATCTTAGAGGTCTGAACAAGGAGTACGTCTTTTCTATGGTGCATCTTATACATGCAAAATTACGGTAATGATACATTAAAAGCGAACATAGAAAGATATGCAATATTACCGTCTTGATGTTCTTAATATTCAATATTTAGACAATATTCAGCACTCATATCTTGAAAACAAAATTCTAAAGATGATTTGTCTTGCTAGCATGTTGCCTGCCTTCAACATTAAATACTGTAGAACCGCGTGTGTTCATATGTAGCGTACTTAGCGTCTGGTGCCGCTTCGCTATATATAAAAACGCTGTATTTTTGTCTTTCTTTTTAGCCACTGGTGGCGCTGACGTCAATGAGACGGTCCCCTTTGAAGCAAGAATTGGAGGTTTCTTGTGCAGCCGTTATTTTCGTTTTAGTGGTGGCCGCTAGATAGCGCCACTAGTAAATCTAATAGAAGATACGTAGCCCTGCTGAAACCCTTTTTCAAAATCGGTTTCTGGGCTTGTGGACTAGCTCATGATTCTATTGAATTAATAAACATTCCATCTAAAAACAAAAAAACAACAACAAATGGCACCTTTAGCATGCCTTTAGCACAGGCATTTGACGAACATTCAGGAGACGCCATTTTCGTTTTCGTGGTGACCGCTAGATGGCGCCACTAGTACAAACATGAAGCATACGTAGCCCCTCTTGAACCATTCTTTTTTGCATTTTTCTGGTTTTAGGAAGCAAAAGACATGTTAAAAGAGCAAGGAAAAATCATTGTGATCTGTTTTGATAGTTTATTTTCCGAAGATTACACTTAATACAACCTGATATGGCCCCTTTGTTGTGCCACCATGGAGAGGGCTCATAGCCCCATTTCCTTTGTTTAACCCTTTGTTTATAAATACGGGCGCCCCCTTTTGAGAGAATGCTCAATCAAACTGGAAGCATTCTCTGCTGAAATTAGTTCGTCTTTTTTGCGACAGATGGCGCTGTCAGCGGCTGCGGCTACGGTAAAGAGACGCTAATATAAAGATACGCTATGACGCAAATCTCCCAAATTCGCTATACTTGGGACACGCCTGACTTTCGTGTTCTACAGTACACAGATGTGGGAGTACTCTACCAGCAAAAGCTGTTATTCTTATAAGTAAATTATCAATAGCAGATTTCTAAAGATTGCATGCTTTCCTCAGGACCAAAGTAGTTTACAAATACTTGCGAGTCTTTATTTTGTGGAACTGCATTTCTTCCATTATTGCACACTAAAAGTCATGTATGATCATTTACTCATGTTCGCATAGGTATCTGTAGGCTATCAGCATTGAGACCAAACTTATTTAAACATCTATGGCCCATTCAATATCAGTATACTTTACCCAAGTGGGAGGATACTGAGTGATATCACCAAGGGTAACTGGGATATGCTGGATAAATCATCCAGTACCAGAGAGGTCTTGGACTGGAAAGTAGTCCAAGGCTTCAGAAGACCTAAGAATATTAGGGACACTCTTGTCAGGGCACTGGTCAAGAATCCCCTGGACGTCAATAACAGTCCACCCATCCACCATAACAACCGGTGTACCAGACAGAAATGTCGGTATTGCCCAAAACTGGATACATCCGGCAGGATATCCAGTCCAATCACAGGAAGAAGTTACAACACCATTCGGTGTTGCTCCTGTAAATCAAATAACATCATCTATTGCATTACTTGCAAACTTTGCCTCAAACAATACATCGGGCACACAAAACGTACCTTAGGTGAACGTATGTGTGAACATTTCAGATACATCACTCAACACAACAGAACACGTAGCGTCGGCAGACAATACAATTCTGATGATCATGCAGGACTTACGAATATAACCCTGCATGTTCTGCAATTTGGAAGAAAGGACCCAGACTCTAAAGAATCTCTGGCCCTTAGATTAGAACTTGAGCAACTATGGATCCATAGGCTCAGGTCCACTACGCCAATGGGTTTAAATGTCTTTGACTAATTTAGTCATAGGGCCCTTAAGTACTTAAAAACATCCTGTGATCGACCATGGATCGGTTAACCCCAGTCTAATAATGTTTTATACCACTGATCCAAGGCCGGTTATGCTCAATTCCACTCCAATCAGTGTGAATTTTATTTTCCTAAACACGCGTTTTTGTCTAATAGACCCTCTGCACATCCAACTATGTCCAGGGTAAACCTACTCTGTTGATCCCTTCCTTGTTTACATTTTCGAACCAAATTTTCTGTCTCTTAATTTCCAGTAACCGCTGGAAGTACATATTCCACCACATTTTTTGATCAAAATCCCATATCACCAATCTTTTTCCACTCCCCCTCCTCTGATGATTGCTACTAAGCATGAAACCGCTGTGGAGCAGTTGAAATAAACACACTCTAGGTGGCGCCAACTCATGGCCCATCCCTTGTTACAGTTTGCCATGGAAACGCGATCGCGTACCGGGTAAACTTCGTGACACCATCATTGTTGTGCAGAGGAATGCCTGTTTGTTACGTGACGGACTCCCGTCATTAGCGGTAAGGAATTCATCGACACCACACCGGGAAAATTTCTTGTTCCAATCCCCCCCCCCCCCCCCCCAAGTTCTTCAATATTTTTGTCAAATTACGGAGAGGGACGAGACAGCAAGTCAGGACGCGGACCCTATCATGAGCTGTACACAACCCCAGCACCCGAAGGCAGGCGACTTCGCCAGCACTGCAACCAGCGAATCTTCAGCAGACGCACAAGACGTAGCAGACATTACCTCTGGCGTGATAAACGTATCATTGCAAGAGGAAGGTGAGCCTGAGATCTCAGGAGACACAGAAATGGTAAGTAAACACTTTGAACCATTACAAAAGAGAGATGAGAGAATTAGAGTGACTAAAGTTAGGAGCATGACTAGCTTTGTCAGTTGTCCTTCGACCCCAAGTGAGTCCACTACGACGGTAAGCAAATCTGTCCGTCCTATTAACTCTTATTTTACACCGATAGTAAAACCAACACCACCGATTGATGGCAATGGTCTAGAAGGTAATGACGAGGCCTCGTCAAACACCAACGATGAGGAAAATGTAAGAGCGATCATTCCCAATATCTTGGAAGGTTTGATTTTGAATGATGGCGCCAACGTGCCCAAGCCTGTTCTGACGTCATCTCAGACAGACTCGGAGCAAGACGCACGAGGTGCGAAGCGCAAAAGACACCTCAGCCGAGCTGTAGATAATTATGAAGTAAGTAATACCAAGACTACTGATAAAACTGATATTCCGGATCAAGTTAATCTGATTCCGGAGGACATGGATGAAATGGCTAAAATGCTATTTGAGGAGAGTGGCAGACCTGCCATTACCGTTACCTCACAAGTGAGCGATAATAGGTCTACGGAGAGTAATGCACTTTCTGTCTCTTTTCAGATCCCGGTCAGGACTCCAGAGAAGTACCGACAGAACTATGGACCAGCCGGCCCTAGTACATCGACCCAGAAACCCATCGATCTGGGTACGCCATGGATGCGACCCCTCGAACAGGATTATTACAACACAGCACGTGCAAGTGTGGTAGCGGAAGTCAGAGCCAAGCATCGTAGCAAAATGCTTGAGGACTTGACACATCAAGGCATTATCGCGCCATGGGCTCTCAATGTAGCATCTATGCCCGTCTATCTGCACCCTCATGCAGCGAAGATAGCAGACATCATGAAACGCCAGGCTTTGGAGTTTCAAGTAGAAATCGGGAAACTTTTGCATGATCATGCAGTGTTTCAAGCCGAACGAGTAGCCGTAGACAAGGTCAGTCTGCGGAACATCTTTAGCATCAATGAGAATGGCTACAAGAATTCCATGGGGCGCTCTTCGACGCCAGGACGAAGGTCCAGCATGAGCTCAAGGAGCAGATGTATCAGTACATCGATGGCCTGAGACCACTTGAGAGCCAGGTCAGCTCCAAGGAACTTACCTCTATGGTTAGAGGTAAAATCCCACAGAAGTACAGCCACAACAACACCATTGCTCTGTCAAGCAATGATGTCAACGAACCACCCATCGAACCGGTGGGTCCAGACAGGAGAGTAGTGGTGGTCAACAGGAACGACCAGAACGACAGAGGTCGCTCTAGGAGCAGATCCAGGAGAAGGGGACGATCCAACTCCAGGCCTCCTCCCAAGAGACGACAGTACCAAGACAACGGGTACTATGAGGACCAGTATAACAGACAACCCAGACCTGGCAACGATAACTACAATTACAAGAATGCCCATCCGCAGGACAATTATATGCGCCAGCAGGACAACCGAGACAGACGCAACAACTGGCAGGAGCAACCACCTCGTCCCAGGTACCCACCTCAGGACAACCAGTATATGCCTCCGGACAACAGCTTCAATCCAGGAGTGTTCACTCCGGACCTTATCCAGCGTATTGCTGAGGCTTATGATGGACTCCACCAGTAGGTGAAGTAACTGTGCTCCACTGATGATAACATTCCAGTGATGACTGTTCTGTTTATTTGACTTTTAAAAGCGACTGCTTCTGTTGTAGTTTCATTACTTGCATCTAGTCATTAGTTAATTTTACTGACCTATAACAAGGTCTTATCATTACTGCTGATCATTAAGTATTTCAAGCTAAGAACTTCTCTTCAGCTCATTATGTAATCCCATGCAGGTCATGGATTCTTAATTTCATTATGTGATAGTTTTGGTTTAGTATTCAGGCACACAGTGTCAAGTACACATGGACACATCTCAACCAGTGATGTTGTCATGAGTTTACTTCATTTTATTTCATGATAGTTTTAACTTTAACTTGTGCAACAATTCGTGATGCACATATTTTGTCATGGTCAGATTTCACTCTATGATCTCTGACATGTAACTGTAACCAGCCAACCGGTCGGTTCGCTATTCTCATCCTATCTTCTATGGGACTTTTCTATATAGAGACAGACTGTATTTTCTAATATTTTAGAATATATATACGATGTGATGACAGGTCACCACCCAGAATTTCTTTGTTTTGTGAGTTGTTACACAACACTCATCTTAACATGCTTTTCAGTACACTGTATTACCCACCATTAATACACACCCAAAAACAACACTCCAACACCTGCCACCCATGTGAACACATGCTGCACCAACATCCAACATCAGATGGGAGGAATACATCCAACCACAATGTGAGGTATCCTGTAGAAGATAAGGTAGGACAAACTTGCTTATCAGCTCTCAATTGTAACAACAACAGCACAGAGCCCCAAAAGGAATTAGTAGTGAATATATCCGACCATACCCTGTCACAAGAGGAACACTCAGTCCTAGCCAAGGGCATGAAATTCTGTCCCACTCCTGGAGAACCTAACTTTGGGTCTCTACGTGAGGATTTAAATCAATTTCATCTAAGAATTAAGAGGCACCTCTTCTTCAGTAACATACCGGAGAAAGATGAGGGAAACATCCCTGACAATTATCATACAGACATAGATGATAGTTTCGGTGACCCTAAATTCAAAAATCCTTCCAAATGGAAACCTCCTCCAGTTACTAACCTAGAACTATACTGTAGACAAAATGAAATTGATTTATTGACACACAAAGTACCTCCTACTAAATTCCATAACCTCTCTACAGCAGAAAAATCTGCACTAAAAGAACTTAGCAAAAACAGGAACATAGTCATTAAACCGGCTGACAAAGGTGGAGCAGTGATAGTTATGAACACCACTGATTACATCAATGAGGGCTTTAGACAACTCTCAGATAGCAAATTCTATATAGAAACAGACACAGGTATGACACATGAACATGCACTTGACATTAACGGATTCATCCAGCAATTGTTGGAAGATGGTGAGATAGATGAGAACTGCTCTAACTATCTCCACATAGACAAGGAGAGAACTTCTCTCTTTTATATGTTGCCAAAAATTCATAAAAGATTAACCAATCCACCAGGGCGCCCTATTGTTTCAGGCAACAGCTGTCCTACAGAGAAAATATCCCAACTAGTGGACTTTTTCCTACAACCCACCATACCATTCTTACCCTCATACATTAGGGACACTACACATTTCTTATCTAGACTCCTTAACTTAGGTGCTCTACCACCAGACTGCCTCCTAGTCACTATGGATGTAGCAAGTCTGTACACTAATATACCTAATGATCTAGGCCTACAAGCGGCAAGGGAGACTCTTATCAGACTCCGGCCAACTCAGGACAAACCATCCACAGATAACATCATTCAATTACTGTCTAAAGTCTTAACTATGAATAATTTCGACTTTGCCGGCAAACACTACCTACAGGTAGGTGGTACAGCCATGGGCACCAAGGTAGCGCCATCTTTTGGGAATACCTTTATGGGATGGTTCGAACATCACCATGTTTACACCTACCCCAAACAACCACTTATATGGGTCCGATTCATAGACGACATTTTCCAAGTCTGGCCACATGGCATGGAAGAATTTTGTAAATTCGAGACACACCTCAATGAGTGTGTCCCCTCTATCAAATTTGAGACTGAGATCTCAGCCTCTCAAGTTCACTTTCTAGATACAACTGTATCTATTGATAGTGAAACTAATAGTATCACCACCAATCTCTACACTAAACCGACAGATGCACATAACTACCTTAGTTATAAATCCTGTCACCCTAAGAATTGCAAATCTGTAATACCTTATAGTCAATTCCTCAGATTGAGAAGAATATGCAGTAGAGATGCAGATTTCATCTCGAATGCGCGTATTATGGCAGGACACTTCATGAAAGCAGATTACCCCCCAAAAGTAGTACAGGAAGGTTTCAGTAAAGCCTACCATACTAACCGGAACAACCTACTCAATCCAACTAACCGCACACCCACTGATAAAAACAAAGATGAAATTTTCCTGATCACCACATACCACCCAAGTGGGAGGATACTGAGTGATATCACCAAGGGTAACTGGGATATGCTGGATAAATCATCCAGTACCAGAGAGGTCTTGGACTGGAAAGTAGTCCAAGGCTTCAGAAGACCTAAGAATATTAGGGACATTCTTGTCAGGGCACTGGTCAAGAATCCCCTGGACGTCAATAACAGTCCACCCATCCACCATAACAACTGGTGTACCAGACAGAAATGTCGGTATTGCCCAAAACTGGATACATCCGGCAGGATATCCAGTCCAATCACAGGAAGAAGTTACAACACCATTCGGTGTTGCTCCTGTAAATCAAATAACATCATCTATTGCATTACTTGCAAACTTTGCCTCAAACATCGGGCACACAAAACGTACCTTAGGTGAACGTATGTGTGAACATTTCAGATACATCACTCAACACAACAGAACACGTAGCGTCGGCAGACACTACAATTCTGATGATCATGCAGGACTTACGAATATAACCCTGCATGTTCTGCAATTTGGAAGAAAGGACCCAGACTCTAAAGAATCTCTGGCCCTTAGATTAGAACTTGAGCAACTATGGATCCATAGGCTCAGGTCCACTACGCCAATGGGTTTAAATGTCTTTGACTAATTTAGTCATAGGGCCCTTAAGTACTTAAAAACATCCTGTGATCGACCATGGATCGGTTAACCCCAGTCTAATAATGTTTTATACCACTGATCCAAGGCCGGTTATGCTCAATTCCACTCCAATCAGTGTGAATTTTATTTTCCTAAACACGCGTTTTTGTCTAATAGACCCTCTGCACATCCAACTATGTACAGGGTAAACCTACTCTGTTGATCCCTTCCTTGTTTACATTTTCGAACCAAGTTTTCTGTCTCTTAATTTCCAGTAACCGCTGGAAGTACATATTCCACCACATTTTTCAATCAAAACCCCATATCACCATCTCCCCCTCCTCTGATGATTGCTACTAAGCATGAAACCGCTGTGGAGCAGTTGAAATAAACACACTCCAGGTGGCGCCAACTCATGGCCCATCCCTTGTTACAGTTTGCCATGGAAACGCGATCGCATACCGGATAAACTTCGTGACACCATCATTGTTGTGCAGAGGAACGCCTGTTTGTTACGTGACGGACTCCCGTCATTAGCGGTAAGGAATTCATCGACACCACACCGGGAAAATTTCTTGTTCCAATCCCCCCCCCCCCCCCAGTTCTTTAATACTTTACTTACATTGTGTAAGGATTTTGTTTAATTTTTGAACGTCCTGATAAAGAGTTTTTATCTGTAATATATTCGTGTGATATCTCCCATTCGAAATCATGTTTCCCTGCATATTTCATCCTGTTGTCCCTTGGTGAGTCATTGATAAGGAAGATTTTCCAATACAATTATTGCAAAACATTTCGCCGATACCAACTTTTTCTGATACGATTTTTCAATTGCATTTTTGTAACATTGATCTTTTTTCAATTCTTTTTCCTAATCTGAGGTAAAAATGTTTCACCTTTGAGGGCATATTCCCATTCAGACCCCGTCTATTTCGTCTCCCCAATAACCATTTTATCAGTCATTGCCGTTAACTTCATTATTTATTGTATAGACAAGTGGCAAACCACCAGGTTTGCCAGGTGGCGGAATAGGGGCATTTTGCCTCACGTGTGACTTCAGGTTGGAGTAGTTTGCCGATGTTCGTTTCACGATACACTACCTTTTACCCATATGATAATTGGCTCCTTCGTTTTAGCGATACTATTATTCGGGTAATATGATATGATATGATATGATACATGATATGAAAATATATGCTGAGACAGCATGCCTTCATCCTCTCTCCAAATATTCGTGTTCTAAGGTTAATACAATTTTGACATAATACTGACCTCCAACATGTTTGTACAGTCTTAATCCATGATAGAGTTTTTTCACCAAAACTACAAAGATTAGATTTCTTGTGTATGAAGTGCCAGTGCAAGGTGTTAAGGGCCTCTTTAATTTCAATATGGACCAAGAGGTCTTCTTCACCATAGCTCCGACGTTCGATCTCAAACCATATTGAATGCTTTTTCTATATTTCCCCAATGAATCTGTCTTCAAAAATCCCTTTTGATCCTCATGTACTTCATAATGAAGCGATGGTTATAGTCTATTTGCCAAAATACCACTACGGATTGTGTATGTTTGATTTGATAAAGTAAACGGTATCAGATTCTTTATAAATATTTTTGTCTTTGGTTAACCTTAAATTAGTCCCATCTGCTATTGCTCATGTAATACATCATCCTCAAGAGTTGGTTAAATGTACTCTACATTTTATATTCTATATATTCCTCTTTAACTTTAAGAAATAGCCATCCTTTTGGTACTGGTGAAATTATTCTTCATTGAAAATATAATCTCTTTTATCAGATATTCAAAACCTAGACAGGGTGTGTTTAAATTAATTATGACACCTACATCGGCCAGGGATACATACAAACGAATCCAAATGTACTCGTCAGACAAAGAGATTGGATGAAAAATAAATTGAGAAAAAATCACATACTTCGTTTGGATAAAAATTTATGGGTAGTTGGTAGTTTTTTACCTTTTTTTTCCTAAACATTTTTTTATTTCTCGACACGCCAACAAGAACAGGTTGCACATACATCAAGGTGTATAGAATACATATTGCATGAAAAAATTCAGTTATCAATGTAATAACCCAATAGGATAACTGATATGTGATAAAGTTGTGTTGCAAAAAGCTTAATACTCTCCAACTACATTACAACGAATATTGCTGCTTGTTAGTTTCCATATATGTACTTGTTAGTAATGAATACTTCTCAAAATGTTGTTCCCTACTTTCAGGCAAAACCTCTATTTTTTAGGAAAATAGAGTTTTTCATACAGTAATACAGTTTATTCAAAGTGCCTTTTCATATTCACCCCTACCATATATTTTGTGTCAGATATTTTGTTCTCGTCTACTCCCAATTGGTTTATCTAATGTTGTCTACCTCTGCCTATAAGTGTCTTGATACTCTACATGATAGCAGTCTATAGGTTTAGATATACTGTACATGATACTAGCATATGTTCAACGCTATTGTCTTCCCGATTTCTACTCATGGCTTTAAGTGTAGAGACAGTGTACATAACAGTAACATATGTTCACCATTACCTTCTTCCTGATTACAGAAGGGTCATGAATTAGATACCCAAATACTAATTTTGAAAAGTTTTTCAATATTTTAAAATCTCGTGTTGAGAGTCCTAAATTGTATGTATTTCAAAGATGTATAATAGTGAATAATGAAGATTTACAGGTTTTGATAAATCAAATGTACTTATTGTTATGCCTACTATTACCTTTCAAGTATCGTTTATGTTGTGAAGAACATGATTATTGCAGTAATTAAGCCTTCTATAAAATTCAGAGAACCCTTGTCTGCCAATACTCATTATACCATAATGGAACCATTATATGGCAAAGGTTCTGTATAAACTGATTTGTAATGTACACTGTTTCTATCCTGGATTATATAACTGAGTATAAGAACAGGGAACGTATACCACCGGCTAGTAAATGACAATTTCTGTTTTTCTCTTTTAACTTGAAAGCTTATTCGTTCCTTCATACAGCACCTCAACCTCCCTCCAATGATCGTCGGAAATGATCTGAGCAGAGAGACTTTCCTTTCTACTTTTATACCAAATAGGTTACGCTATCATGTATAAACGTTTGTCATATATAAGTGGCAAAAATAAAGATTTAGCTCAAAACCTAAAATATATCTCAACCGTAATGACAACTATGTTTACAATATGACCTTAAAGTCAAATAATTGTCAAATAAATGCCATGTCTAGTATAGTTTGTGAAATTTGTGAGATTTCCAAGTTCAGCCTTTTGATTGACAATAATATGTCATACATCATGCCATCTGTTTTTTCTGACGCTAAAATCAAATAATTTCGCAATTAATACATTCTTATACATACTTCTCGATTTTTCCCAATTGACCACTACACTCGATCTACAATACAATTGGTCAGTGATTCTCAATCTTTTTCAAGTGACACAGTATTGCTGTAGCAGAAATAATGCCAAATGCTTGCAAGCAACTCACAATCCTCTGAACCTAAGGGATTTTTATACATTGATATATGTAGTTATATTCGTAATATTCAAATCGATTTGGACAATCAGTCATACCCTTTTAAGCCGAGAAGTTCGTTTAAAGTTTAAAAGCTTAAAATGTGAATATCATCCTTGAAAGACATGTTCAGAAGAATATATGCTGAGTCAGCTTTTATATAATGACTATGTTGATGAGCTTCCACATCATTTAACAATCGGTAAACATTACGTATTGTAAGAGAGGAAATGGATTAAATATATTGTCATGTACGAAGTATTACCATTTTCTAGTGTGCTTTTAATAATTATTGCAACATGTGTTTGGATATATTTTACTTCAATCGTCTAAGAAAATATAAATACTAAGGTGTCCAGAAATATAAGCAAAAGATACAAGAATACACAAATCACAAGTTATAAAAAGGTATTTGGCATGAAATAGTTAGCACTGCGGACATGTCCTGATTATCGTAGGTAAGTCAGGTTAAAGTGTCAACTATCCATGAGGTTAATATGAGCAAATGGGTGAAATGACCTTATAAAAAGCTCAAAAACAAAGGTCAAAATGAACAGTAGACGCAACACAGCAATTAATCATTTTAAACACAATAGAAAGGGAAAAGTTAACAAGTGTCTTTAGTTCTAAACGTTATCCCACCAACCTGTTTCCTTCAAAATCAAATTTATTTACCATTTACAAGGAAAGACGATACAGAATACAATACTTATTAGTTCAGTCATACCAGTAAAACAAACCATTGATTTTTAATAATGTCAAATTTTAATAAAGGAAAGTCGAGGTAGTTACGTAAAGATGTATTTCATCAAAAACTTTCAAAATACACAAATGACGCTAAGGCTAAGAATAATATTCATTTAGTAAATAAACAATCGTTCCATAATCTGATAAAGTTCTTATCTTATACACATTAAGGGCAAGTTACATGGAGTGTGCATGACAACAATGTTCTCGTTACCAATGTGTTTGAGTCTCCTTCGCCAAAAAGATTTGGAAATATTGAATTGATTCCGTAAGGGGAAAGGTATTCTCATTGAAGTTCATTGATCACGTGCAACTAAGACTTATAGAGAAATGGAAGTAATATCACTTATGATATCTCTTAAAGGAGATCAGGTGAAATTGAACTTTAACTTCAAACCATTAATGTGCTTTAATCATTGCTTATACAAGGCCTGATGATGATATACTAGTTAAAAATCTATTCACGAACCAAACGTAACATCTATCAATCAGGAGCCAGGACTGCTTCGATATTTCTCATATATTTGCTCCATATCTTAAAAGCCCTCTAAACTGCCAATAACGGAGGCAATTACACTTAGCACACATGTAGAAAAAGGATGAACATGAAGGGAAGGGAATCACATTTACTAAAATTCAAAATTGAAAATTTATTGACACAAATTCAAAAGTGAGATAAATGTAATATTCCTTTCCTCGTTAATTCTAATCTATGAAAGGTGTAAAATCTCCAGCAAATCCACAAATATTTGATGTCAGCAATGATTTCAACTAAAAAACGACTGTTTTGGTGAGATTCCATATATAGAAAATAGCCAAAAAATCTCTCCCGCTTTGCTGCACGTCTATGTTAGGTTCTCTGATGGTTGGTCTCTTACTCTGGCCGGCAATGCTACCATAATGAGATGAGGAGGTAGGCTATACAAACATATATATATATATATATATATATATATATATATATATATATATATATATATATATATATATATATATATATATATATATATATATATATATATATATATATATATATGTAATATCTCACAACTATCCGATATTCATTGATAAACCCATTATATCATTGTATATAAAAATTCAATCTTACCTGCGGTTGATGCCAAGATGAAGACCAGTACCTGGAGAATGCCAATTGCTCTTCTCTCAACCATAGTGGAGAAAATGACAAAAGTCTGTGCCCCAATGGTTCAAACGCGGCCTTAAATGCAGGTTTCCTAAAGCGTAGGCAGTAAAAATGATGTAATTAAAATGAATAGTATTCTGGGAGCCAACAATATCCAAAGTACCAACATAGCCGAACTTTATTCCAATGTAAACCTTCCTGATTGGTCAATAACAGGTGCCAACATGCAGAAATAAAAATGTATCACAGCAGGATAGGAAAACGACACGAAATACGTAGTTATTGCATCATTTAGTGGAAGACTTTCTGGTGCGTCGAAATCTACCTGATATTGCTATAGACCATGGTTGTATATTTGACACAAGTATATTTGCTGTAGAGCTATTTGGTGCTGATTAGTTAATTGCTTGCAGTTAGTTTTCCTGAAACTTTGTGTTTGCTAGTAGCATATTAGTGGCATAATTCCATGTCAGAAATTTCTCACTCCATATATATATATATATATATATATATATATATATATATATATATATATATATATATATATATATATATATATATATATATATATATATGTATATGTATATATGTATATATATATATATATATATATATATATATATATATATATATATATATATATATATATATATATATATATATATATATATATATATACATATATATATATATATATATATATATATATATATATATATATATATACATATATATATCTACATATATATATCACTGTGGGGCCAAATGGGCCCAAATTGCCAAGTTGAGAGCATATGTGGGCATATCTATGTAAGACATTTTCATATTCCCATAATTTTTAACCACATGATAGCCAATAAGGACATAACTTTGCGATGAAAGCAGATAGGGGTTATACCCAGGTAATACCCTGGTATTGGTAGGGGTGCTGGTTATGGCGCAAGAAAAGCAAATAAATATTTTCATATCATACTTCATAAAAAAATTCTAAAGTTGCTTTTTCTGAACAGATTTTCTTGAAAATATATACTAGGGTATGATGTCTATGATAATAAGGGGGAGTAATTTCCATTTTTCTATTATTAGAGGGCAATAACTTGAACCAAAAATCAGATATGTTGAAAATACAGAGTTCAGGGTCATTTCAAGGTCATTAGAGGTCATATCAATGTCATTTTAATTTTCCAAATGTTTTGTACTTCTGCATGCTATTTGGTGGAAAGATTTCATAAAGTTTCGGTCAAGCACTCCAGAGATACAGAGCCACTTGACAATTTGGGCCCATTTGGCCCCATAGTGTATTTATACATATATATATATATGTATATATATATATATATATATATATATATATATATATATATATATATATATATATATATATATATATATATATATATATATATATATACATACATATATATATATACATACATATATACATATATATATACATATATATATATATATATATATATATATATATATATATATATATATATATATATATATATATATATATATATATATATATATAGATATATATATATATATATATATATGTATAAATATATATATATATATATATATATATATATATATATATATATATATATATATATATATATATATATATATATATATATATATATATATATATATATATATATATATATATATATATATATATATATATATATGTATATATATATATATATATATATATATATATATATATATATATATATATATATATATGTATATATACATATATATATATATATATATATATATACATATATATATATATATATATATATATATATATATATATATATATATATATATATATATATATATATATATATATATATATATACATATATATATATATACCATTACTTTTTTATGAGGGGATTAAAGGGATACGTACCACACACACACACACACACACACACACACACACACGGACACTCATGCAGTAGTGGGATACGCATGTATATATATATATATATATATATATATATATATATATATACATATATATATATATATATATATATATATATATATATATATATATATATATATATATATATATATATATATATATATATATATATATATATATGTATATATATATATATATATATATATATATATATATATATATATATATATATATATATATATATATATATATATATATATATATATATATATATATATATATATATATATATATATATATATATATATATATATATATATATATACATGCGTATCCCACTGCTGCATGTGTGACTGAGTGTCTATGTGTCTGTGTGTGTGTGTGTGGTAGGTATCCCTTTAATCCCCTCATAAAAACGTAATGTTTATGATCTACTAAAAATCAGGCTGAGAAATTTCTGTCAACAAAGAGACCTGGAAATGTCTATTTCTGAAAGTGGTCCTTGTTCACAGGTTCAACACGGTCTTTGAGAAGAAAAAAGGTGGTCTCCGGACTTTGTTGACAAGGGGTCTCTATTCAAAGGGAAAATATAGAGTAATTTCTCTTGCAGTATTTGTTGGGAGGGGTCCCATGTTAGTGGGTGATCTCTTGGTCAGGTTTGACTGTATATATATATATATATGTGTGTGTGTGTGGTACAAAGCCTGAACCTGGTGAAAATGGTTACCTGCATAAACATTATTTGCATATTATAAGAAAGATGGAAGGAAATAATTCAATTGGATTTAGGTATGTAACTCCTCTTTGATGTATATTGACAGCTGCTTGTGGGTTATACTTATCTTTCATTATGGGTTCGTTCAAATTTGAAAAATGAATTTTGAAAAGGGATTATGATTAATTAATTGGCTAGCCACTGTTTATGGTGTATATGGTGTATTTTCTTTTCTCTCATCAATAGAACATTTGTGCATGTACTTTCCAATAGTTTGAGAGAGTGAAACTGCTCCCCAGACTGGCGACAAGTCCAGCAGTTTCTTCTGGAAAATACAATATCCTTTTTTATCTTATTTTTGTCCCTTGCTGCTTCCATTTCCTGTATCGTTCGATGAGTATGAAGTCCAATTGCATTGGGTCTGACTAATTGTTTTCTTTTACATTCATTGCAAGAAGCCAAAACTAGTTGTGCTCATTAATGTGTTGGAACTGAGAATACATTTGGTATCCTTGTTGTAAAAATTGTTTCTGGCCTATGTCTGGTTAGCCATCTCTATCACACTCTAGGACATCTCGGCGTATCCCACTTTCAGGTGAATAAATGAATAGTTTCCTAAAGGCACATCAGCACAAAAAGGCCTTTTCGTGCGATAAAATATGTGTAAAGTAATGGACTTCCATTATTGGTAAAAACAAAAGCGAAGCAAATAAATGAATGAATATGCTCACAAATTAGTAAAACAGACCAATCACATGTAAATTACACAAGATGTTGTCTAAAGGAACCTTTTCAAAGAGTTCCTTAAAGCTATTTACATTATTTCTGGATTTAATAAAATCAACAAAATCAAATAGAATATGTTCGAGTGTCAAATGACAATCACATGCTATACATTGGGGAGGAACTTCTTTTTAAAAAGGAAGACTTGAGTCATGTGAGTGTGACCAATTTATATGTTTGCTTAAAAAATCGAGGATATAAACCAAGTATGCATATTGATTTTTTGCAACTATGCAACTTTTCATTAATATATGCAGACTCCTATAATGCTTCTCCCTTCTAGTACATGTGGCATTCCCTAAAAACTAAATATTCAACACATGAAACACAAGCTGCTTCTATTTTTTAGACGAAAAGCCCTAGTCCAATGTATTACAGACAGTTTTATATTATTTTTAATATGATAGTTATGCCTAAAACCTCTGATACCAAATACGATAGGAAACACACTGTAATTACGTGAATATACATCATCGTAAACAAACAGGTTTGACATGTTAAAGACGGAATAATTGCGCCCTCTGCACACTTACCTCCATACAAATTAGACAGTAAGGTAATAAAATCTCAATGAGAGTTGAACACATTTTGTGAACACAAAATATTTTGAAAATATTTTTAAAAGGACTGAAAAATCTTTTTTAAAACATTCACAATAAACATGAATAAAACACTAGCAAAATAATCACTAACCTTTGGTTCTACATCAATTTTTATTCGAATATTAAATTGGAAAGTCATACGGAATACATTGGCTGACATTGCAACGTGGCAACTGCAGAAAGGGAGAGGCTACGCACCGAACTATTCTGCATAGCCAATGTATTGCAAGGCGACATGAGTGGGCAGAGTTTAGATATATGCATGATGTGACAACATCATACAACATCCTGCTGCCTCCTGTTGTACTAGGTGGTGAGACGTTTATCTCGCAAAATGAAGGAAAAGTGACTATTTATTTGCATGACTTGCAGGAAAAAATGGGGAAAGTTGTCAGCGGGAATGCCTGCTGCAAAAACATAAGAAATATTCCTCTTCATGAAAATTGTTGAATTCATTACTGCTTACTAAGCAAATATTCAGTTTTTTGGCTTAGTTTAACCATAATTATATGTTTCTTGTGTCTCTGAAAGCAACCTGATAAGTTGAAATATAGTGGTTATTCGTCAAAATCGGCTCGTTTTTCCCAGCAAACACAAAACATTTGTGCTATGTCTACAAAATATTTAACCATATATCTGTGAAATATTACTGAAAATGTTTATTGATATTAAAAAGTTTGGCCTGAAAATTATTACCATAATGTTTCTTATAATATTTGTATTATTATTATTAAAACATTTCCAAGATACATTAACACAATATTGCAAAAATTATTCATCAAATGTTTCTGAAAAATATTTATTAATATTAAAACGTTTGGCCTGAAAATTATTACCAAAACATTTCTTATAACATTTAAATTATTATTTTCACAATATTTTAAATACATATGTATACAATGTTGCTTAAATTATTCATAAACTATTTCTAAGAAACATTTTGACATTGTTGTTGAAGATATTTATCCCCATTGAAATTGCTGGCCTTGGAATATTATGCCAACATTCTTTGTAACATTTTACTCAACATTATTTCAATATTTTTGAAATATTTATCTTTCCAGATAGTGGAGTTTTAAATTCTTTAGAGAAGAAAATGTACTTACCAATGGCCCATAACTAACACACTTTTGAAATCCCCATTTTAGGGATTTTTTGCTCAGTCTTACTTTGAAAAGTATACTGTACAAATCATGCTTTCAAGATAGAAGAGAAGGCTACTTATATTATTTTTGTCAGCCCTAATCAATGCCTTTCGGAATGACACATATTGATATTTCATGCTTTTTAAGAAACCAAAAATTTTAAACCAATGCCAGTAATGATATATTTATTTGGAAACTATTTTTTCCTAAATTTTCAAATCAATATTTCATGTTTATCGGTCATATTTATCTAATTATAGCATAAAATATTGCTTTTTCAGAGAAGTTGCTAACAATTGTAGGATTATATATTAACGTTATTTAATATTAAGATAATAATGTTGAATTGTAGCTATTGTTTTTGCATTTTGACATTATTATGTGGCAATATCATAGGGCATTCCTCAATAATATTTCTGAAATATTTCGTACGGTTTTTGTGTTAAAATTGGTATTTTTATAATGTTTTCGAATTATTAAAGGACTGTTTTATAGAAATGTTGAACGAAGAATTCGGCAAAAACATTTCAAAACATTTATTCAACATTTTGTTAATGTCATTTTTAACATTTCTTTACAGCTTAGTTCAGATGTTTCACAAATATTTCACAGGATGTGTTCTTGATATCAAACCGATGTTCAAAAAACATTTGTAATATGCAGATGTATAACATTTATTTAAAATGATAATAAAAGATAGGATAATGTTATCATACATTATCGCAGAAAATTATTGGTTATTATTTTCTAAATACATATTTAGATATTTAATTTCAAATTTGTTCAGAAATATTTTGTAACTTTGTAGATACAATACTAAATTAATATTTAAAGAAACATTTGTAATGGACAGCTTTAAAACATTTGTCTTTAAATGTTAGAAAAATTATAGTTTAATATTATCAAACATATTTTGGAAAAATATTGTTTAACATTGTATCAGTGTAAATATTGACATTTTTTTTACTTATAATTTTTCAGACGTTTTAGAAACATTTTAAAGAATGTTAATAAAACATTCTATAAATGTTAAAAACAACATTTGTAATACGCAGATGTAAAACATTAACTATAAATGTTGATAAAAGATAATATAATGTTATCAAACATTATTATGAAAAAAATATTGGTTAATATTGTGAGAAAATATTCCTTTATTAGGCAGCTTTAAAAGATTTATTTTAAATGTTAAAAAAATTACAGTTTAATATATTCAAACATATTTTGGAAAAATATTGTTTAACGTTTCATTAATGTATAAATTGATATTTTATCTATACTTTTTCAGACGTTTTAGAAACATTTTAAAGTATGTTAATAAAACATTCGATTCATTAACACAGACAACAAACAATCAGATTTTATCTTGCATCAAAAACTTTAATAGTTCCTTATCTAAGTAGTACATCATAACAAATAACTATATACATAATTTACACTATATCAATAAACCTACTGAATATCTAATATTTTAATACTCTCTGACTTACTCTTGAAAACTTGATATCACTAGAAAAGTGAATAAGCAAAAATCGCCTTAATGGCTGACCCTCACTAGCCAAGAACAGAGAGAGACAAATCAGTTAAACTTGACACTGGCTGCTGTTGTTACCATAGCAACCTTAAATATTACCGTTTACAGTTAACAGATTACACAGGAATAACTCAAAAATTGATGCCAAGACAAAATCTACAAGAAGGGATGGGCGGGTGGGTAATTCAAATTTTTTGGCAAAGAATTGCTCAAAAACGGCCGAGAAATACGGCAATAACAGTTAACATGACGCGCAACAATACAGGCCGTGTCAGGCCGATTGTTGCGCCACAAACAACAGTTGCGTAGCAACTGGAGACGACTCCAAAGAAGGACAACAAAGGGACAAGTATAACGTTATCTCCGCCAATGCACGAGAATGCGACGCATTACTATGCAAATGTTAAAAACAACATTTGTAATACGCAGACATTAAACATTAACTAAAAATGTTGATAAAAGATAACATAATGTTATCAGACATTATTATGAAAAAAATATTGGTTGATATTGTAAGAAAATATTCCTTTATTCTCGTAAATGTTTGACTAATATCATATTTTTTTGCATAACATTATTTACATTCATTATTTCACTAATGTTTTCCCTGTGGTTATTGAACATTTTGCTAATGTTTTATTCATGTTTATTGTGAATGTTTCTAACAATTTTTTTTCAGTCCTTTTAAAAATATTTTGAAAATATTTTGTGTTTGCTGGGTTTGAGGGAGTAATAATTATTTCAGTTTAACGCTGAAAGTACTAGTTGCAATACCGCTAATACTATATCGGCAAAACGTGTTCATACATAACAAGACTGAAAGACGCGTTCAGAAAACACAACAAGACGGATTCGTGCATAACAAGACGCCAAGACCTACAAGATGCTTTCAATAGGCACGCTCCCTTGTCAAGACGCGTTCAGAAAACACGACAAGACGGATTCGTGCATAACAAGACGCCAAGACCTACAAGACGCTTTCAATAGGCACGCTCCCTTGTCAAGACGCGTTCAGAAAACACGACAAGACGGATTCGTGCATAACAAGACGCCAAGACCTTCAAGACGCTTTCAATAGGCATGCTCCCTTGTCAAGACGCGTTTGGAAAACACGACAAGACGGATTCGTGCATAACAAGACGCCAAGACCTACAAGACGCTTTCAATAGGCACGCTCCCTTGTCAAGATGCGTTCAAAAAAACACGATAAGACGGATTCGTGCATAACAAGACGCCAAGACCTACAAGACACTTTCAATAGGCACTCTCCCTTGTCAAGACGCGTTCAGAAAACAAGACAAGACGGATTCGTGCATAACAAGACGCCAAGACCTACAAGACGCTTTCAATAGGCACGCTCCCTTGTCAAGACGCGTTCAGAAAACACGACAAGACGGATTCGTGCATAACAAGACGCCAAGACCTACAAGACCTTTTCAATAGGCACGCTCCCTTGTCAAGACGCGTTCAGAAAACACGACAAGACGGATTTGTGCATAACAAGACGCCAAGACCTACAAGACGCTTTCAATAGGCACACCCCCTTGTCAAGACGCGTTCAGAAAACACGACAAGACGGATTCGTGCATAACAAGACGCCAAGACCTACAAGACGCTTTCAATAGGCATGCTCCCTTGTCAAGACGCGTTCAGAAAACACGACAAGATGGATTCGTGCATAACAAGACGCCAAGACCTACAAGACGCTTTCAATAGGCACGCTCCCTTGTCAAGACGCGTTCAGAAAACACGACAAGACGGATTCGTGCATAACAAGACGCCAAGACCTACAAGACGCTTTCAATAGGCACGCTCCCTTGTCAAGACGCGTTCAGAAAACACGACAAGACGGATTCGTGCATAAAAAGACGCCAAGACCTACAAGACGCTTTCAATAGGCACGCCCCCTTGTCAAGACGCATTCAGAAAACACGACAAGACGGATTCGTGCATAACAAGACGCCAAGACCTACAAGACGCTTTCAATAGGCACGCTCCCTTGTCAAGACGCGTTCAGAAAACACGACAAGACGGATTCGTGCATAACAAGACGCCAAGACCTACAAGACGCTTTCAATAGGCACGCTCCCTTGTCAAGACGCGTTCAGAAAACACGACTAGACGGATTCGTGCATAACAAGACGCCAAGACCTACAAGACGCTTTCAATAGGCACGCTCCCTTGTC
Organism: Maea johnstoni; assembly: GCA_963942565.1. Classification (NCBI taxonomy): domain Eukaryota; kingdom Metazoa; phylum Annelida; class Polychaeta; order Spionida; family Magelonidae; genus Maea; species Maea johnstoni. The sequence goes on along the minus strand of OZ012696.1, from coordinate 14,375,240 downwards.
AAGACGCGTTCAGAAAACACGACAAGACGGATTCGTGCATAACAAGACGCCAAGACCTACAAGACGCTTTCAATAGTCACGCTCCCTTGTCAAGACGCGTTCAGAAAACACGACAAGACGGATTCGTGCATAACAAGACGCCAAGACCTACAAGACGCTTTCAATAGGCACGCTCCCTTGTCAAGACGCGTTCAGAAAACACGACAAGACGGATTCGTGCATAACAAGACGCCAAGACCTACAAGACGCTTTCAAAAGGCAGTCGCTCCCTTGTCAAGACGCGTTCAGAAAACACGACAAGACGAATTCGTGCATAACAAGACGCCAAGACCTACAAGACGCATTCGATAGGCAGGCTCCCTTGTCAAGACGCGTTCACAAAAACAAGACAAGACGCATTCACTAATAACAAGACGCCAAGACCTGCAAGACGCTTTCAATAGGCACGCTCCCTTGTCAAGACGCGTTCAGAAAAAAAAGACAAGACGTATTTGTGTTTGCGAATAATCCATTTTTGCACATGTATCACTCGTGTCTGAAAGCTGAAATACATCCAACAGACATTCAGAAACCCCCTAAAACCTTTTTCAGCCAGCGATGTATGTGCAAAACTAGGTTTTTAGTCACCCAAACTTGAACTTTATAAAAAAAAATATTTAGACGATTTCATTTTAAACACAAGCATTCACATGACGTCACCTAATGCATGTTTGCGCATGTATTGATTGTGTCTGAAAACTGAAATACATCCAACGGACCTTAAACAACCCCTTAAAACATTTAGCCAGCGATTTATGTGCGAAACTAGTTTTTTAGTCACCCAAACTTGAACTTCTAAAATAACGTATTTATCAATCCAATTTCATTTTAAACATATGCCTTTCCAAGACGTCACCTAGTCCATGTTTGCACATGTATCGATTGTGTCTGAAAGCTGAAATACATCCAACGGACTTTAAACAACCCAATAAAAACTTTTTTAGCCAGCGGTTTATGTGCAAAACTAGTTTTTTAGTCACCCAAACTTGAACTTCTAAAATAACGTATTTATCAATCCAATTTCATTTTAAACATATGCCTTCCCAAGTCGTCACCTTATCAATGTTTACACATGTATCGATTGTGTCTGAAAGCTGAAATACATCCAACGGACCTTAACCTACCCCTTAACAACTTTTTTAGCCAGCGTTTTATGTGCGAAACTAGTTTTTTGTCTACCAAACTTGAACTTTTTAAATAGCGTATTTATCAATCCAATATCATTTTAAACATATGCCTTCCTAAGACGTCACCTAATCCATGTTTGCACATGTATCGATTGTGTCTGAAAGCTGAAATACATCCAACAGACCTTAAACAACCCCCTAAAAAGTTTTTTAGCCAGTGATTTACGTGCAAAACTAGTTTTTTAGTCACCCAAACTTGAACTTCTAAAATAACGTATTTATCAATCCAATTTCATTTTAAACATATGCCTTCCCAAGACGTCACCTAATCCATGTTTGCACATGTATCGATTGTGTCTGAAAGTTGAAATACATCCAACGGACCTTAAACAACCCCTTAAAAAAATTTAGCCAGCGATTTATGTGCGAAACTAGTTTTTTAGTCACCCAAACTTGAACTTCTAAAATAACGTATTTATGAATCCAATTTCATTTTAAACATATGCCTTCCCAAGATGTCACCTAATCCATGTTTGCACATGTATCGATTGTATCTGAAAGCTGAAATACATCCAACGGACCTTAAAGAACCCTCTAAAAACTTTTTTAGCCAGCGATTTATGTGCAAAACTAGTTTTCTAGTCACCCAAACTTGAACTTCTAAAATAACGTATTTATGAATCCAATTTCATTTTAAACACATGCCTTCCCAAGACGTCACCTAATCCATGTTGCACATGTATCGATTGAGTCTGAAAGCTGAAATACATCCAACGGACCTTAAACAACCCCCTAAAAACTTTTTTAGCCAGCGATTTATGTGCGAAACTAGTTTTTTAGTCACCCGAACTTGAACTTCTAAAATAACGTATTTATCAATCCAATTTCATTTTAAACATATGCCTTCCCAAGACGTCACCTAATCCATGTTTGCACATGTATCGATTGTATCTGAAAGTTGAAATACATCCAACGGACCTTAAACAACCCCCTAAAAAAATTTAGCCAGCGATTTATGTGCAAAACTAGTTTTTTAGTCATCCAAACTTGAACTTCTAAAATAACATATTTATGATTCCAATTTCATTTTAAACATATGCCTTCCCAAGACGTCACCTAATCCATGTTTGCACATGTATCGATTGCGTCTGAAAGCTGAAATACATCCAACGATCCTTAAACAACCCCCTTAAAACCATTTTAGTCAGCGATTTATGTGCGAAACTAGTTTTTTAGTCATCCAAACTTGAACTTCTAAAATAACGTATTTATGAATCCAATTTCATTTTAAACATATGCCTTCCCAAGACGTCACCTAATCCATGTTGCACATGTATCGATTGAGTCTGAAAGCTGAAATACATCCAACGGACCTTAAACAACCCCCTTAAAACTTTTTAGCCGGCGATTTATGTGCAAAACTAGTTTTTTAGTCACTCAAACTTGAACTTCTAAAATAACGTATTTATCAATCCAATTTCATTTTAAACATATGCCTTCCCAAGACGTCACCTAATCCATGTTTGCACATGTATCGATTGTGTCTGAAAGCTGAAATACATCCAACGGACCTTAAACAACCCCCTAAAAAATATTTAGCCAGCGATTTATGTGCGAAACTAGTTTTTTAGTCACCCAAACTTGAACTTCTAAAATAACGTATTTATGAATCCAATTTCGTTTTAAACATATGCCTTCCCAAGACGTCACCTAATCCATGTTTGCACATGTATCGATTGTGTCTGAAAGCTGAAATACATCCAACGGACCTTAAAGAACCCTCTAAAAACTTTTTTAGCCAGCGATTTATGTGCAAAACTAGTTTTTTAGTCACCCAAACTTGAACTTCTAAAATAACGTATTTATGAATCCAATTTCATTTTAAACACATGCCTTCCCAAGACGTCACCTAATCCATGTTGCACATGTATCGATTGAGTCTGAAAGCTGAAATACATCCAACGGACCTTAAACAACCCCCTAAAAACTTTTTTAGCCAGCGATTTATGTGCGAAACTAGTTTTTTAGTCACCCGAACTTGAACTTCTAAAATAACGTATTTATGAATCCAATTTCATTTTAAACATATGCCTTCCCAAGACGTCACCTAATCCATGTTTGCACATGTATCGATTGCGTCTGAAAGCTGAAATACATCCAACGATCCTTAAACAACCCCCTTAAAACCATTTTAGTCAGCGATTTATGTGCGAAACTAGTTTTTTAGTCATCCAAACTTGAACTTCTAAAATAACGTATTTATGAATCCAATTTCATTTTAAACATATGCCTTCCCAAGACGTCACCTAATCAATGTTGCACATGTATCGATTGAGTCTGAAAGCTGAAATACATCCAACGGACCTTAAACAACCCCCTTAAAACTTTTTAGCCGGCGATTTATGTGCAAAACTAGTTTTTTAGTCACTCAAACTTGAACTTCTAAAATAACGTATTTATCAATCCAATTTCATTTTAAACATATGCCTTCCCAAGACGTCACCTAATCCATGTTTGCACATGTATCGATTGTGTCTGAAAGCTGAAATACATCCAACGGACCTTAAACAACCCCTTAAAAACTTTTTTAGCCAGCGATTTATGTGCGAAACTAGTTTTTTAGTCACCCAAACTTGAACTTCTAAAATAACGCATTTATCAGTCCGATTTTATTACTGACAGAATTCCTGAAAGAAAATGGGCTGGTCTTGGTCAAAATTCCCATTCTGCCAGTTGCAGCTTTGAAAATCTTGTGAATGGACCATGGTATTCTAGTAGGAATACTTTAAGTATGTCCCCATAGTGCTGTTAGAATACCAATCGGTTTCCAGAACCACAGTGACTGGTGAATTAGGTTCGTCACGATCGACCATGACAATCACTACTGTTGAATGGAGGACTTGAATAAGTTAAAAAAAGTGCCAATACAGGGCATTTTTGCTACATATCGAACATTTGACCTGGACTTTGACCCTTGATTCAATACTCTGGACAACACTAAGTGTGTGTGGATATAGTTTTACTGGAAAAGTGTATTTCATTCTAAACAGCTGGTTTCTAAACAAATTGTATCAAACGCAGCTTGTATCCGGTCCATGCAAGACATTTTCCTGCATTTTGACAGTTGATCTTGACCTTTGAATGAACTCATTGACCTTAAATATAATCTTTGAGGTGGAGAATATGGAGTGCAACACATTTTAACTGGAAAAGTGTATCTCATCATAAAATCTGGTTTCTAACCAACTGTTATCAAATGCAGCTCATTTCCTGTCATTACAAGGCATTTTCAATAATTTTCTTTTACTTAAAAATGTACTAATTAACCTCAGATTTATACTTTACTGAGTAAAATACTGAAGCTTTATGTATGAAATTCACTTATCATTAAGCGTATTTCATCCTAAACAGCTGGTTTCTAACCAAATTGAATCAAATGCAGCTTGTATACGGTATATCTGGTCCCTCAATGTCTACTTGATATTGTTATATAATTTGGTAGTTCTTATTTGACCCAAATATAATTGTATTGATTAGTAAATGGCTGGCAATCTTCTATCCTATAACTTTGTTTTAGCTACTTTATGTAATTCATGTGTGCCATATTTTCACTTCTTGAGGCTATCTCTGTGTATGTACTCTTTAGTATCTAAATGGTTTAGTTGCTGACTTGTTTTCTAAACACACACACACACATACGCACACATACATACATACATACGTACATTAATATATATATATATATATATATATATATATATATATATATATATATATATATATATATATATATATATATATATATATATATATATATATATATATATATATATATATATATATATATATATATATATATATATGCCAGCCAAATCAAATGTGTGTTAGCGGATGATAAATATGTTATCTGTGTTGTGAAAATAAGATTTGGATGACGTCTCCATTCAGCCAATTGTTTCGCACTGTGCTGGCTTTTCGCAGAGGGAATCTTTACTTTGTCGTTATTGCACCCTTGAGGTTTTTGAGAAATCATGGATATAAGCCATATATGGATAGCGAGATTTTTACATATTCCACAGTCCACTAACATATGCACGCCCCTGTGCTGATGCCATCAGTTTCATACACGTAGCTCTCCATAAAAACTAAATATTCAACAAATTAAACACAAGCTGCTCCCCTTTGATCGGAAGATAAACCTTAAACCAATATATCGCTTACAGCTTTATTTCTTTATTATCATGATAGCTATGCCTAAAATCTCTGATGCTAACTCAGATATGAAGCAAACATTAAATATTTGCGCAGTGATCATCGTAAATAAGTATGTTAGACATGTTGATGACGGAATAATTGCAAGCTCTGCACACACACGTCCATAAAGATTAGAGAGTAAAGTATAACTTGTAATTGGGAGGTGGATACGTGTTGGTTCTACATCAATTTTAGTTTGACTATTATATGGCAACGTCATTCAAAATACACAGACTGGCATTTTAACGTGACAACTGTAGATCGAGATAGTTTGCGCACATCATTGTTTTGCTTAAATGAATTGTGAGGGGATCCTAGTGTGCATTGCAAGATACATCTAGGTCGGTCAAAGGGGAGTGGAAATCATCGAACAAATCTTAATGGCAAAATATTGACCAACACCCCTAATTTAACTATGGGGCCCCTTACAACGTGAGTTACTTATGTCTTAATATTTCTTTAAATTGTTCGAGAGTAAATGAGGTAAGTGGAAGTTACAAAATTTACGATATTATCAGTCTTGTAACTTTTCTGAGTTGTTATTTCATGCTCGATAGTTATTATTGATTGCTAATAATTATATTTTTGAATTGTATTATTGGAGCCTTTGAAATAAGATGATAACAAGAGCCAATAAAAAAAAACATCTGCTTTGCAGTAGCAGAAAGCTCATGCCATGCCATGGAGGCGGCTAGCGCTTAGGGGGGGAGGGGGTTACTCTCAAGCAGGGATCCCACATACACGATTTCTAACAAGATCTAGACACGATAAACACAGATGCAGTAAAGTGTGCGGAAAAAGCACACTGTAAAAAGTATAAGTAAACATTTACATGTACTAATTCATGGTAGGTGATATCCTTAATGTAGGAAGAACACACCAAGTATAAATGTTAATAATCCAACGTTACAAACAAATCTTAGTCACTTACTGGTCGAAAGTGTGTATAAAACCAGTTTCAACATTCCTGCATAGTCTCTATAAAACCTCTTAGTAGAGCCCTCTCTATACATAATCAAACTTCAAACTGCCCGCCACAACTAAGTAACTTACAGCTGAACTGTTATCGAGGTCAGTGCTCCTTTGTTTTAGCTTATCATCATGACTAATGAAAACGTTGTCTTTCAGTTGGTTGTTATCTGAGACGACAGGAAGCTTGCCATATGTTTAAACTTCACCAAAACTTCGTTAAACATCTACCCAAAACGGTAAATGTATAACTATGACATTCACTGCAATGGGTAAACCTTACATTAAAACGTTGAGGTTTACCGAAAAATGTTGTAGGTTCTCTGCTGGAGGTGAACCTTATCATCTCAAGCGGGTTATCATTTTTCAATGAAAAATTATTTGGGAAGATGTTCACCTAGTAGTAACTAATTAGTGCAAAGTTCACCCACATTATACAAAGGTTAATCATTTTCAGATCAATGAAACTCCAAACTAGTTGAATCTTCACTGATCCGTCTTACAGTGTGGCCGTCTTGTGGTCAGAAATCACTGAACCCTATACGCGATTCCATTTAGAGTGCAACACGATACAAACTTGATTATTTAGACGGCAACAAAATTAAAATTAACACGTCTGGCCTGATAATTATAACGATGACATTGCATATAACATTAAAAACATTATTTCCACTACATGTAAAATATGTATTTATACAATGTTAATAAATTATTCATAAATTTTCTATTATGCTTTTTTACTTTTTTAAAGATATTTTACACGTAAATTATTCCAATATCTTTTCCAGATAGGTGTGCTTTAAATATTTTCGAAGAAAGGATAAGTACTGGCCAATCTCCAATAACAACCACACTTTTTTTGAAAACCCCATGTTAAGGATTTCGTGGTCAGTATTTCCCTGAAAAGTATACTGTACAAATCATGATTTCGAGATAGTAGAGAAGGCTACTTCAATGGTGTCACAGTTATTTTGCAGGATGTGTTCCTGATGTCAAATCCATATATAAAAATAAAAACATTTGTAATCAGTAATGTAAAACATTTACTTAAAATGTGTGCACAAGATAGGATAATGTTATCAAACATTAATTGCAGATTATTATTTGTCATCTTTTTATTAATGAATATTTTTTGTGGCTGATGACAGGTGAAATGACCAGATGACAATGCCATGTATTTTGAAAACGTATTTTTACTAATCGAAGACAGATTACACGATGTCTTGATGAGTTCAAATACTGTGTCAACACAAAATGTAACATTGGTGTTAGCATTAAAATGGGCGTTAACGCAGTACTTAAAATCACAGCACGATGTTAGCGTTAACACAAAGCTGTGTGTTAAATTTTGCGTTAACACCAAATGTAACAAAGAAATGTAAATGTTAATCTGAGCTTTCTGTTAAGGGAAGCCCTCGTCCCATATAGTTTGTACAGGCTGAAACACTAACGCCTTATGCGTTATTGTCGACTTCAGTTCAAGTTTCAGTTGTTAGCTTACCAGCTAAGTGCGATACAGCAAGGAAAAAAATTGTGAACAATGGCTCACTTCAAGTACGGTGTTAACACAGATGTTTACATCGCTGTTAGTGTTACCAGGGTTGGTACCACGCTACTTGGCGTGATGTGAATATGTTAGGTGTAAACACACATCTATCCCACAATATGTGTATCAGCACAAAAAGTAACAGAAAAGAAAGTGTTAGTGTTGATCAATAAAGGTGTTTAAAGGAGCATGGTTCCCATATGCTTTTTGAAGACCTTAACAGTAATGGCTAAGGTTTTAACACCGTGCTGACTTCAAGTCCCATGCTAGTGCAGGGTACCATCTTCAACTACTTACATTGCACCTAGTTTAAAAGGTTTTCCGAGTATATTTCACTTCTTTTCAACAGTTCATTGATAATAATAATAATAAAAATAATAATAATAATAATAATAATAATAATAATAATAATAATAATAGTATTAAGAATAATAATATTGACAGTAATAATAATAATAATAATAATGATGATAATAATAATAATAATGATAATAGTAATAATAATAATAACAATAATAATGATAATAATAATAATAATAATAATAATAATAATAATAATAATAATAATAATAATGATAATAATAATAATAATTATAATAATAATAATAATAATAATAATAATAAAAATAATAATAATAATAATGATAATAATAACAATAATAATAATAATGATAATAATAATAATAATAATAATAATAATAATAATAATAATAATAATAATAATGATGATGATAATGATAAAATATGATAAAAATGATAAAAATGAGGATAATTATAAGCTATAGAATAATAATTATAAAAGGGATAAAAAATGATATTAATGATAATCTTTATATCAAGTTTGTATTGGACACGGTGACGGAGGACATACATGGTGAAGTACGCGATGACGGTTCAACACGGTTCGACCTTAATATGAGGCAACCCAAACCAAGCAAACACAAAATATTTTCAAAATATTTTTAAAAGGACTGAGAAAAAATTGTTAGAAACATTCACAATAAACATGAATAAAACATTAGCAAAATGTTCAATAACCACAGGGAAAACATTAGTGAAATAATGAATGTAAATAATGTTATGCAATAAAAATATGATATTAGTAAAACATTTACGAGAATAAAGGAATATTTTCTTACAATATTAACCAATATTTTTTTCATAATAATGTCTGATAACATTATGTTATCTTTTATCAACATTTTTAGTTAATGTTTAATGTGTGCGTATTACAAATGTTGTTTTTAACATTGATCGAATGTTTTATTAACATACTTTAAAATGTTTCTAAAACGTCTGAAAAAGTATAGATAAAATATCTATTTATACATTAATGAAACGTTAAACAATATTTTTTCAAAATATGTTTGAATATATTAAACTGTAATTTTTTTAACATTTAAAATAAATCTTTTAAAGCTGCCTAATAAAGGAATATTTTCTCACAATATTAACCAATATTTTTTTCATAATAATGTTTGATAACATTATATTATCTTTTATCAACATTTATAGTTAATGTTTTACATCTGCGTATTACAAATGTTGTTTTTAACATTTATAGAATGTTTTATTAACATTCTTTAAAATGTTTCTAAAACGTCTGAAAAATTATAGATAAAAAAATGTCAATATTTACACTGATAAAATGTTAAACAATATTTTTCCAAAATATGTTTGATAATATTAAACTATAATTTTTCTAACATTTAAAGACCAATGTTTTAAAGCTGTCCATTACAAATGTTTCTGTAAATATTTATTAAGTATTGTATCTACAAAGTTACAAAATATTTCTGAACAAATTTGAAATTAAATATCTAAATATATATTTAGAAAATAATAACCAATAATTTTCTGCGATAATGTATGATAACATTATCCTATCTTTTATTATCATTTTAAATGAATATTATACATCTGCATATTACAAATGTTTTTTTAAACATCGGTTTGATATCAAGAACACATCCTATGAGATATTTGTGAAACATCTGAACTAAGCTGTAAAGAAATGTTAAAAATGACATTAACAAAATGTTGAATAAATGTTTTAAAATGTTTTTGCCGAATTCTTCGTTCAACATTTCTATAAAACAGTCCTTTAATAATTCGAAAACATTATAAAAATACCAATTTTAACACAAAAACCGTATGAAATATTTCAGAAATATTATTGAGGAATGCCCTATGATATTGCCACATAATAATGTCAAAATGCAAAAACAATAGCTACAATTCAACATTATTATCTTAATATTAAATAACGTTAATATATAATCCTACAATTGTTAGCAACTTCTCTGAAAAAGCAATATGTTATGCTATAATTAGATAAATATGATCGATAAACATGAAATATTGATTTGAAAATTTAGGAAAAAATAGTTTCCAAATAAATATATCATTACTGGCATTGGTTTGAAATTTTTGGTTTCTTAAAAAGCATGAAATATCAATATGTGTCATTCCGAAAGGCATTGATTAGGGCTGACAAAAATAATATAAGTAGCCTTCTCTTCTATCTTGAAAGCATGATTTGTACAGTATACTTTTCAAAGTAAGACTGAGCAAGAAATCCCTAAAATGGGGATTTCAAAAGTGTGTTAGTTATGGGCGATTGGTAAGTACATTTTCTTCTCTAAAGAATTTAAAACTCAACTATCTGGAAAGATAAATATTTCAAAAATATTGAAATAATGTTGAGTAAAATGTTACAAAAAATGTTGGCATAATATTCCAAGGCCAGCAATTTCAATGGGGATAAATATCTTCAACAACAATGTCAAAATGTCTCTTAGAAATAGTTTATGAATAATTTAAGCAACATTGTATACATATGTATTTAAAATATTGTGAAAATAATAATTTAAATGTTATAAGAAATGTTTTGGCAACAATTTTCAGGCCAAACGTTTTAATATTAATAAATATTTTTCAGAAACATTTGATGAATAATTTTTGCAATATTGTGTTAATGTATCTTGGAAATGTTTTAAAAATAATAATACAAATATTATAAGAAACATTATGGTAATAATTTCCAGGCCAAACGTTTTAATATTAATAAACATTTTCAGTAATATTTCACAGATATTGGGTTAAATATTTTGTAGACATAGCACAAATGTTTTGTGTTTTCTGGGAAATGGGTAACTCGTGACTTAATGTACCAGCATCTCAATTAATGGGATAACAATGATTACTCAAAGTACACTTAATACATAGTATGAAACATAGACTACATAAAATGACTGATGATAATTAAACAAAACAAGTATCTTCTAAGTTGACATATGATTTGATTTGATTTTATTCGGTCTAGTAATATGTGTATTACATAGCATTTGGCACACAAAAAATCATGTATAACGGTGACTAGATGGGGAGTCATAAACTGCTTTGCATTAGAATTCTAACCAGACACAGGATATATACACTAAAAGTTATAATCTTATTTCCATAGTGGTCCCAGTTTTCCCAGAGTCCAATGGCAGTACATGTAATGATCAACTCCACTGCTCAAGATTGACATAACAACAATATCATATAGTATAATACAAACGTTTGGACTGGAATTGATGAATTTCTTCTCATGACTCAGAGAGGACTGACATGAATGTTTTTTACATCTCACTTTAAAAAGAGATTTACTGAACGTAGTCTGGATCTCATCTGGCAAAAAGTTCCAGATTTCGGCACCTATGTAGTGGAAGGACTTTATACCATATGAAGCAACCTTTGGTATAATCAGAGCATTAACACTGTGTCTAGTGTTATGGTGGTATCTAATTGATAGGACAATGACAGTGACAATTACATGTGAGAAAATATAGGTGAAGTTGGCAACTAAGTTTAAATAACCAAAACTATAAACTATCAATGAATTACAATTGCCTGTGATGAATTATTACACACGGATCCTTCACTTAAGCTTACAAATACAAGCAACAAAAAGATACTTACAATTTTGGGCAATCCTAAACTTTTACCTTTAACAATTTGTCAACATAGAGCTGTCACCATCTTCACCTAGAAAATACACCTGCCCTCTGGTGGGCAAACTATGCAATTGACCAATCTGATGCCACCTATATTCGAGAATATGAACCTTGAAATCCTCTAACTACGTGAAAAATATACAGAAAAATACCTTAAATACTCAAAGTACACGAAAAACACCAAATCGCAAAAACTCTTTTAGTTACAATTCTGATATTTAATTTCAATTTTGTTAAGACTTTGTTAAGAACTATTCGTTATCTTCTTAAAAATATATATCTTAATATTTAATTTCAACTTTGTTCAGACTTTTTAGAAATAATTTTAAGCTTGTAAATGCAAAATCTAAAAAATATTTATAGAAACATTTTGAAATGGAAATGATAAAGAAAAACTTTAGATGCTAAGAAAAAGTATAGTGTTGTATTGTCAAATATCATCGTGGAAAAATAGTGTTTAACATTTCCATAATATATATTTTGATATCTACTTTCAAAATTTTCAGGCTTTTTAGAAACATTTTTAACTTTATCGAATAAAAATAATTAATTTTTGAAACAAAATTTGTTACAATTAGATTTTGAAAACATAAACTAAAAATATGGATAAAGATGGATAATGTTATCAGAAATTTTTATGAAAAAATGTTGGTTAATATTTTGAAGAAATGTTCCTTTATTTCTCGTAAATGTGTCACTGATATTATATTCGAACTGTATAAAATTTTCTACATTTATCAATTACTATTTTTTTCATTATGGTAATCAATAATTTTTGTAATGTTTTACTCATGTTCATCGTGAATGTCGTTTGCAGTTCTTTTTCAGTCCTTTTTTAGATAAGTTGTGAAAATATTTTATGTGTGCTGGGCTTTCTCATCATTTTTGCTATTGTGTTACAGTCATAACAAATTTTCCCACGGGTATATGTTTAAGTTTGAAATTCAATCGACTCCATCACGACTGAAATAACTGTGACACGACAAGGAATACACTTAAAAGATTGGAAGACGACGATTACGACCACACTTTAAAAATATGACAATCTTTAACATTTGCTAACGATTATGTTGGAAACATGAATAAAACATTGAAATGACTAAATATGACTGTAACACGACTAATAATCGTTTCATTAATACAAGGCAGTCCCGTTGCAATCGTGTTCAAAGGTTATGTATGTATTTTTTTTATCGTAGGTTGGGGGTTACAACTAGGTGGATAGATAATCTTTATTTCAAGTCTGTGATAATTTAACATAGCAAACAAGAGCTGCCAGGGCTCTAGGCCGACTACAAAATAACAATTTAAACATAACTTACAGGGTGTAACAGTAATATAAACGAAAAGTAAAGGGGGAGTAAGTTGTCATATACTTATTGACAATAAGTAATATTTTCAGTCTTTGAGAAAATATGCAGATACTCCTGCTCGTTTAATCGTATTTACTATAGCAGTAGAGAGAGCAGGTACAGTTAGTTCCAAACTAGGTTGAGTTTAGGTTTTTGAACTCTTTAAGTGATGTTGTTTATCTCAAGTTGTTAGATAGTGAGTTCCATACTTTAGAACTCTTGATTTCTGGAGCCTGCATAGTAGCTCATCAGTGATTCCATAGGGACGTTCAATACACTTTTCAAGGCGTTATATCATCAGCGAGACAATAGCACTCTTGGTTATATCAGTATCGAAGAATTTCTCATTTTGCCAATGTTTCTAACGTGGTTATTTGCAGACCTTTGATTCATGGGCAGAATATCCATGTTCGGATCAAAAAGAAAACCTGAATTACTGACTTACTCATTACGAGCTGGTGCTACTACACCATTTACAGTAATACTAGGAATATAATTTTTTGCCTACATCTCTGGGGTACCAAATATTCAGGTCATTTACTTTCTGCACATTTCTGTCGATTGCATAAAAAACTCTTTAGAATAGAAAATTTATGGAACAACACATACATGTATCTATATGCATGTATATATTTAATGTGACCTTGTTGTTGTATATGACGTTAGACATCTTGTTATACACTGTCCTGCACACCAGGTTGGCGGGAATTGCAAGTAATGTTATCAAATATTATAAGGAAAACATATTGGTTAATATTTTTTTTTAAATCCTTAATTCTAGTTAATGTTTTACTAATATTATATTTGTTTTGTATAACATGATTCACATTCATTATTTTACTTATGTTTTCCGTAGAGTTATTGAACATTTTTCTAATGTCCTACTCATGTTTATTGGGAATGTTGCTAACGTTTTTTTTTCAGTCCTTCTAAAAATATTTTGAAAATATTTTGTGTTTGCTGGGATGTGCAAGACATTTTTCTGCATTCTGACTGTTGATCTTGACCTTTGAATGGACTCATTGACCTTAGGTATAATCTTTGAGATGGAAAATATGAAGTGTGCTTTAATGAAATTTACTGAAAAAGTGTGTCTCATCATAAAATCTGGTTTCCCTGCATTCTGACTGTTGATCTTGACCTTTGAATGGACTCATTGACCTTAGATATAATCTTTGAGATGGAAAATATGAAGTGTGCTTTAATTAAATTTACTGAAAAAGTGTGTCTCATCATAAAATCTGGTTTCCAACCAACTTTAATCAAAAGAGCTCATTTCTTGTCCAAACAAGGCATTTTTCACTGATTTGACCTTTGACCTTTATTTAAAATGTATTTATTGACCTCAGAATTAAACCTTAATGTGAAATATACTAAATATTTATGTATAAAATTCACTGATTGATTGTATTTCACCCAAATAAAACGAGTTTCTTATCAAATGCAGCTTGTTTCAGGTCCAAACAAGGCATTTTAAGTCCACTTTGGGACATGGTCAGATTTGCGTTAGGCCTGGTCAAGCTGACCACCCACAAATCAGGGAATCTGCTACCTGAAGCACACATACATTGAGGAATAATGGGATGGGGGTAAAGAAATTGAACATAAAATTAAATGCTCACAGTTTATTGAATACCACAAGTTTGGTATCAAAATACTGGTCTGAAGGAGACTTATCCTTTCAGATACTAAACACATGACAAACTCTATTCCATGATGTAATAAAGGTCATTCAAGGTCAAAATGGCTGCCAAATCAAGAATCTGGGATTTTCCCATAATCTACAGTTTCGGTTTATAAACTTCTCAGTTTTTTTGAAGGGTTGTATTTCATTTCTGTAGCCACTTTTTCTGAAGGAATGCTTTTTAGTGGAGTTTTTAAACATTCTAGAAAGTTCATTGATTAGAATGTTAAGTCTAATTTTGAGATTTAAGGTACAAAATTGGGTACCAGGCCCACCTAGTGACCCCAAAAAGTGCCAAAAATGGTAAAAAATTGAAAACCAAAATGCCTGTATCTTAGGTTTTACAAGTCGGAAGGGAGCAGATGATGCACCAAAATATCAGGTTCAATTTTCTCTTCAATCTGGAAGATAATGGTAAAAAATCCTAAAATTAGGGGGTCATTGAAAGTCGAATAAATGTCAAAATGTCAATTTTTCTCTAAAAAAAACAAATTTTGATGAAGATATTTCGATAAAGTAGTTGTGTTTTGTTTGTGTTTTAATTACTCCTCCCATGTAGATGAAATTTTATACCTCAGATGGATAGGGGAGTGTCTGGGGCTTACAAAGATGACGTGCCCCTACTTTGGGACATAGTAAGTTTTGTGGTATGCCTGGTCAAACTGACCGCCCACAAATCAGGGAATCAGACATCACGGATTTTCCCATAATTTATAGTTTCCGTTTGTAAACTTCTCAGTTTTTTTGACGGAATGTATTTCTTTTCTGTAGCCATTTTTTCCAAAGGAATTCATTTTAGTGGAGTTGTTGCACATTTTAGAAAGTGCATTGATTAGAATGTTAAGTCTAATTTTGAGATTTAAGCTACACAGTAGGGTACCAGGCCCACCTACAGACCCCAGAAAGTGACTAAAATGTTACAAATTTGAAAACCAAAATGACTGTATCTTAAGTTTTACAAGTCGGAATGGAGCAGATGAAGCACCAAAATATCAGGTTTAATTCTCTCTTCAATCTGGAAGATGATAAAAAAACACTGAAAATAAGGGGTCATTGAAGGTCAAATAAAGGTCAAAATGTCAGATTTTCTCTAAACAAATCAGATTCTGATGAAAAGATTTTGATAAAGCAGTTGTGTTTTGTCATAATATAAGGTCCAAACCAAGTTACCACAATAACTGACAGATATATTACCTGAAATATGGTCCACTCTTATATTTTTGACCATATACCGGTAAAAATGTAGTTTTAAGTCACTATGGAGGTGTGGAATATAGCATTTAGCAATTCCATGCTTGTACTAAGTGCTTAAAGACGGTTGGTGAGGAAGTGCTAGTATGGGACCACTGTAAGAACATAGAAGTTGTGAAAATCAAACATCATAGGCATTGTCTGGTATCAAAATGCATGTTGTAAGACATTTTTTTTTATTTCATTCAACCAATCTACGGTAGGGTATATTGCTGTAATAATTTCCTAACCAAGTGACCAAAATAATTGACTGACAAAATACAATAGATATGTTTACCAAAACATTTTATGAAGTGATGTATCTTTTTTTGGAGACACTTTCTGAAGGAATGTCTTTTAGTGACGTTGTTGAATATTTTAGAAAGCTCATTGACCAAAAGTTATATTTTAAGCTTCAAGGTACAAAATAGGGTATCAATTCCACCTGGCGATCCCAACAAGTGCCTAAAATGGTACAAATCTGTACACCAACATGACTGTATCTTAGATTTTGCAGGTTGGAAGGGAGCAGATGATACACCAAAATATCAGGTATAATTTTCTCTTCAATCTGGAAGATGATGGAAAAATGATACTAAAATTAACGGGTCATTGAAGGTCAAATCGAGGTCAAAATTTCAATGTTCTTTAAAAATTCATACTTTGATAGAGATTTTTGATGATGTAGTTGCGTTTTGACATTTTACAATTTCCAATTCAAGCTATCACAATAGATGACATAAATTACCCCAAGATAGGGTCCGGGAATATATTTTGAACCATTTACTGATGAAAATTAGGTAGTTTTAAGTCGATGTGGAGGTGTGAAATGAGACGTTTGGCAATTTCAGGCTTACAATAAGGAGAGTATGTGAGAAAGTGCTAGTATGTGAGAACTGTTTAGGTCATCAAAAGTGTGAGCACCAAACAATATAGGCATTGTCTGGTATCAAAGTACTTGTTGTAAGACAATCTTCCCATTTCATGCAACCTAGAGTAGCTAGGGTGTTCTGTTGTCATATTAGAGGTCATTCAAGGTCAAACTACCTCCTATTTTATGATTTAAGGCATTTTGTCTTTGAATTGTATCATTTGTATTATGTTCCCATCATCTTCCAAATTGAAGAGAAAATTAAAGCTGACATTTTGATGCATCATCTGATCCTTTCCAAACCAGTGAAACTTAAGATTTTGGGCCACCAGGTTGACTTGGCAGCCTACTTTCTACCTTAAAGCTTAAAATAGAACTTGTAATTCAAGTCAATTAGCTTTCTAAAATGTTCAACAACTCCACTAAAAGACATTCCTTCGGAAAAAGTGTCTAGAAAAAAAATACATCACTTCAAAAAATGTCAAAATCTCTTCATCTAAATTTGAATTTCCTAGAGAAAAAGGATGTTTTGACCTTTATTTGACCTTCTTTTTTCTTTAAATCTCTTTAATATTTTACACTGCCTTTAATCTTACATTACAAACACAATAGGCAAGCTGACATACCATAAGATACAACTCTGTTATGTCAACTTTCTGCTGCTTCACTTACATATTTGGGTGCACCCATAATCAGTTATTTTGTCATTTTGGTCCCTAAATATTCAGAATTGGCCAAGACTTTGTCTTGAAATGACTCAAAAAATGTCTGAAAATCCTTTATAAAGATATTTCTCACCTAGAACTATTCCCAGGATAAGAGATGTATTCCAGGAATATTTAATAAGCTGCTAAATACGATATATCTTAAATCATAAAATTGGGGTTAGTTTGACCTTGAATGACCTCTAACATCACAGCACTATACCAAACCCTAGGTTGGTTGAATGAAATGAAAAGATTGTCTTACAGCGAACATTTTGATACCAAACAATGCCTATGATGTTTGGTTTTCACAACTTCTATGATCTAAACAGTGGTCCCATACTAGCACTTCCTCACCAACTGTGTTTAAACGCTTACTATAAGCATGGAATTGCTAAATGCCATATTCCACACCTCCATATTGACTTAAAACTACATCATTTTTACCGGTATATGGTCCAAAATATAAGTGTGGACCATATTTCAGGTAATATATCTGTCAGTTATTGTGGTAACCTGGTTTGGACATTATATAATGACGAAACACAACTACTTTTTTCAAAATCCCTCATCAAAATTTGAATTTTTAGAGGAAATCTGATATTTGACCTTTGTTTGACCTTCAATGGCCCCTTAGTTTTACTGTTTTTTTACCATCATCTTCCAGATTAAAGAGAAAATTAAACCTGATATTTTGGTGCATCATCTGCTCCATTCCGACTAGTATAATTAAAGAAACAGTCATTTTGGTTTTCAAATTTGTACCATTTCAGTCACTTTTTGGGGTCTCCAGGTGGGCCTGGTACCCTACTTTGTACCTTAAATCTCAAAACTAGATTTAACATTCTAATCAATGAAATCTCTAAAAATCTTTAACAACTCCACTAGAAAGCATTCCTTCAGAAAAAGTGGCTACAAAAAAGAAATACATCCCTTCAAAAAAACTGAGAAGTTCATAAAAGGAAACTAGAGATTATGGGAAAATCCCAGATTTTTGATTTGGCAGCCATTTTGTCCTTGAATGACCTTTATTACATCATGGGATAGAGTTAGTCACGTGTTTATTATTTTAAAATTTAAGTCTCTTCCAGACCAACATTCTGATACCAAACTTGTGGCATTTAATGAACTGTGAGCAATCTTATGGTCAATTCTTTTAACCCCCATACCATTATTCCTCAATATATGTGCGCTTCAGGCGTCCGATTCCCTGATTTGTGGGTGGTCAGTTTGACAAGGCCTAACGCAAATCTGACCATGTCCCAAAGTGGGGGCACGTCATTTTGGTAAGCCCCAGACACTCCCCTATCCATCTGAGGTATAAAATTCCATCTACATGGGGGGGAGTAATTAAAACCCAAACAAAACACAACTACTTTATCAAAATATCTTCATCAAAATTTGAATTTTTTAGAGAAAAATTGACATTTTGACCTTTATTTGACCTTCAATGACCCCTTAATTTTAGGATATTTTACCATCATCTTCCAGATTGAAGAGAAAATTGAACCTGATATTTTGGTGCATCATCTGCTCCCTTCCGACTTGTAAAAATTAAGATACAGGCATTTTGGTTTTCATTTTTTTACCATTTTCGGCACTTTTTGAGGTCTCCAGGTGGGCATGGTACTCTGCTTTGTACCTTGTATCTCAAAATAAGACTCATCAATCTGATCAATGAACTTTCTAAAATGTTGAACCACTCCACTAGAAAGCATTCCTTCAGAAAAAGTGGCTACAAAAAAGAAATACATCCCTTCAAAAAAACTAAGATGTTCATAAAAGGAAACTACAGATTATGGGAAAATCCCAGATTCTTGATTTGGCAGCCATTTTGACCTTGAACGACCTTTATTACATCATGGGATAGAGTTAGTCACGTGTTTAATATTTTAAAATTTAAGTCTCTTCCAGACCAACATTTTGATACCAAACTTGTGGTATTCAATGAACTGTGAGCATTTTTATGGTTAATTTCTTTACCCCCCATCCCATTATTCCTTAATATATGTGTGCTTCAAGTGGCTGATTCCCTGATTTGTGGGTGGTCAGTTTGACCAGGCCTAACGCAAATCTGACCATGTCCCAAAGTGGGGGCACGGCATTTTGGTAGGCCCCATATACTCCCCTATCCATCTAAGGTAAAAAATTCCATCTACATGGGGGGGTAATTAAAATCCATAATTTGGGTCCTTGGCCGATAGCCTACATGTATTATGATTAATCGATTGTTCACCCATTTTCCCTGAGTCTATGGTACTTGCAAAAATAACTCTGAAAGAATTTCCTATATCACAAAATATTTTCATGTTTATTAGCATAGAGCACTATATGATAGGACACAAACACATTTTGAATAATTCTATAGCTGTATGGATTTAAAAAAATGTTGTTTAATCTTTTATAAAAAATAAAGCACATTAAAACTGCAAATAGTATTGTTTGAGTGTGCCTCTATAAGTATAAGTTGAAGGTTACACCTTAATATATTAGGATTCTCATTTTTGATCTGGTGTCAAGTGATTAAATACTTAGATGACAGCCCGTTTACTTCACTTATGTATACACAGATAAGCCATTTATGATACTCAGATATTTTAGTTTCTTGCTTTGTCACCAGGCGGCAGCACCCACTTATTCCACTCTATTTCAGGTGCTGGCTGCAGCTCAGTATGGCGACGAGCGACTGAAGAGTGATCGCAGCTCCATCTATATCACAACCTACCCACTACTACAAGCTACAGAAAAAGGTGACATTACTTAGCCATTGTTTATCTATACCGGTATTTAATTTTTTTCTTAAGGCTACGCATTTTCATTATCTGACAATTTAAGTCCTCATATTGAAAAGGTATATTTCGCTTTATAAATCTGTCTAATCCTTAGGTGAATTAAAGAACCAAATCCAGTTAACCCATTAATGCTTAAGAGCTCCTCTAGAAATTGTCTTCTGGATCAATGATACTTTTGGCAATAACTTGAGAATCAAGCATAATTCTACAAAATATTTGAAGGAGAGTTGCTGGTAATGTTCTGATTGACATTTCTCCATCAAATATTTTCCTGACTTTGCTTTTGCCTTCAAATTATCATTAAAATTGTGAGGCTGCTTTTGGCAGCTGTGAGCATAAATGGGTTAATGTGAACACTATCTCCCTGTCCCATTTCTATCTTTTACATAATGAAAAGACCTCTGAGATGTGAACTCCCCCTAATGTAGACATTTTTGCCATGGTCACAAGGTTTTCACATTTCTTGAGGTTTCACTTAAATATGAACTGACACTCTGTATGTTGTACAGTGTTTTAATCTATTGCTTTGTTTTTCAGCGAGCCCCACACCTTTTAACACAGTGAATGCCATGCCTCCTCTGAGATTGGAGAATATCACCATCGGCAGACCATACTTCCAGAACGGTCTTCTCAAAGCCAAGGTGGACTGGTCACTCTCCTCAGGTACGGAACATGTTATTTATATTGTAATTTCTATTGTTATTCTTATTGTTATTATTAATATTTATATTATTATAATTGTTATTATCATTAGTATTATTGTTCTTATTATTATCATCATTATTATTATTATTATTGTGATGATTATCATTATGATTATTACTATTGTTGTTCTTATCATTGTTCTTATCTTTATCATCATTACTATTATTATTATTACAATTGTTTTTATTATTATTATTATTGTTATTATTATTATTATTATTATCATTATTATTATTATTATTATCATTATTATTATTATTAATATTATTAATGTATATTATCAAAAATATGTTCAGTCTATGTATACCATCTGACACATCTGTTGTCCTTAAGTACAGTTCAAAAAAGAAATATAACATTGAAAAGATAGCTTTCGACTTCAAATTTGTTTTAGGGAAAGGACTACAATCGGACTGCAGGATCTAGCAAAGCTATGGCTATGGCGATTTGATATCCTGAAGTCCTGCAGTCTCCCAGAATTTCTAATTGAAGCATGACCCTGATATATTTTCATATAAGTGTGCTGATAAATTCATCATGCAATGTTAACCCATAGACACTCAGAGTTACTCTGGAAGGTATCGTCTGCTACTTTCATACTTTTGAAAATAACTTGTGAACAAAGCAGAATTTCATGAAATATTTGAAGGAGAGTTGTTTGACTTCTGATCAACATTCCTCCTTCAAATGTTTTCAAGAAAATGCTTTTGTAAGTAAAATATTTCCAAATATGTCAGGCCTCTTTTGGCCGCTCTGAGTGTGAATGGGTTAAAAAATTAAATGTACCATTAGAAAGATAGCTTACGACTTCAAATTTGTTTTAGGAGAAGGACTTAAATAGGACTGCAGGATTTAGCAAAGCTACACAGTAGGGCTTAAGTCATACAGTCTGCCAGAATTTCTAACCAAAACCTGACTTGTGATATATTTTCAGACAAGCGTGCTGATAAGTTCATCATGCACTGGTCGCCTGAGGTGTGTATCTCAGACAGGACGCTGGATCAGGTCTACTCCAAAACAATGTCAGCATCCACACACGTGAGTACTCTGTTTATTATTATTATGGCATTTGTAATGTTATTATCAGTAAAGAGAAATGGAATATGTGTTTGATTAACAAACATACTATCTCATGATATCATCATATCATTATTATTATACTTAATTCTGTTTCCTTTTCTATATATCAGGGATAGACAAATGCTACATTGTCATACCAATACCATATTTGTTACTGTGATTCAGAGTTCATTAAACAAGTGAACTTCATCAACGTGTACCATCTGTGTATTGTTACTATTGATATACATGCTTATGTGCTAGTGTCACCTGGTGTCAGTTTTTGGAACCAACCTGGTGTCAGTTTTTGGAACCGAATTATTGCACTTTTGCCACTAAAATGGATTGCTCCATGACTAATTGTCTGTGCTCCAGGTTTATATACTTGGACACCCATGTATATTTGAAACCAGTTGTCATTTTGTTCCTTGCTAATAATATCTGTTGAGAAACTAAGTCTCAATAATATCACAAAAACAATGAAAGGTACACTTTTTTGATGCATTCCAATAAATTACATTGTCATGAAATGATTCATGTCAATACCACTATTTTCTCTCTTTTCTCTCAGGATAAAATACTTCACATCAATATTCTCTTTTCTACCAGAATAGAATAATTCACATCAATATCACTGTTTTCTCTTTTCTTCCAGTACGAAATATTTCGCATCTATACTGCTATCTTCTCTTTTCTACCAGAATAAAATAATTCACACCAATACCACTGTTTTCTTTTTTCTCCCAGGATAAGATATTTGACATCTACGACCTGCGCTTTGACTGTCGCTATGTTGTGAAGGTGCAGCCGGTGACGGCTAACGGCCATGTTGGTCCCGTGTCCCACCTGACCTTCGCCACGCCCACCTGCTCCGACGTGCCTGTACTAGGGGTAGTGGAGCCAGACTGCCCGACAAACGGTAAGTCCCATATATTCGTCCCATGTAGGTAGGGTTGGAACCAACAATTCACAACGTTGGATACCGTTAAGAGGTACCATGTTGTACCGTTTCATCCCTTAACCCTTCCAATGCTAAGGCTACTTTCGTCCAATGCACAGGAATGCAAAGATATCTGAAAACCATCGAAACCCTGTCATGTTGGTAATCCTTGGATAGCCCTCACTGAGTACTCTCAGATGAGTACCCATTTGCCAGGGTTTCAGTCATTTCCAGGTTTTTTGCATCATTTTGTATTGACCAAATTAGCCACCAGCAGCATAAGGGTTAAAGGTGATACTAACCACTGTTATAATTATCCCAGCGGTTTCGAGGTGCCTGTATTAGGGGTAGTGGAACCGGACTGCCCGACAAACGGTAAGATCCTTTATTTATCCCACCCAGGGACTGGTTACTTAACCCTTGTCCTGCTGAATTGCTGTATGTAACCTAGCTACTCTGTCTAGTGCATTGCATTTGGCACCTGGGATCAAAAATCCTAAAACCTGGGTTTTAGGGGCACAACTTGAATTTTTAAGAGTTAGCCCCAACTTACTATATGTCAAAATGAAAGGGGTCTTCAAAATGGAGCTGATTTGGGGCATGTTAAGGCTCTGTAGGAGTGTTTATAGACTAAACCAGCCAAATTGTAATTAAAGGCCAGAAAGCGCATGCAGATATTTCCTTGCCATGCACAGCAGGTTAGTTAATGTTGCCCAGATTTGTATGGGTTCAGCAGGACCTGGGTTAAGAATTTATTTGAGGTAAAACAATGAATGTATATAACCTTGATGATACAATATTTAGGGAATGGAACTGCCCACTATAAAAGTTTGCAACTCAATAGCAATCTGCCCTTGTGCAGTATATCTGTTTTATACTGATTATTGAGCAGTACCATAATAACAGACCTTAAATGATGTGGTACCTTTCCAGGGTTTATGTCATTATTTGGTTTAGTACCAGATAATATTACATTCCTCTAGTCCCATCAGAATATAGTTAACCCAGTTATGTTCACTTCATTCATTTATGTACATTTATCCTCTGTTGGACTGGCAAAGAAGAAAATACTTTCCTCTAGTCCCATAAGAGTATTGTGAACCTATTTATGTTTATTTCATTCATTTTTTTGACATTTATATCGGTCACCGGGACTGTCAAAAAGATTTATTGTTAATTAACCTCTACAGTATAAAATCATGTTTATTTAAGTTATTTATATACATTTATATTAGTCTGCTGGACTGGCAAGAAAATAATTGGTAGTTAACATATGCAGATTGAGAAAATGTTTTTACAACTTTCTTCATAAACACTATGATTTATAATTTCTTTTTTTTTTCATTCCAGCACCCAGTGTTCCTCAGGCACCCTCAGACCTCTCACATAGTTTTCATATTAAAAAGAAAAATATCACGGTCATCCTAATGTGGGTGCGACCGCACTCCGATCGACCGATCTCCGGCTGGCGTATCATATGGGGTCAGGTGATTCGCTACCAGGGCTCCGACCTGACCGTCATCGATAAAAATACCGCGCTCACCAAAGTCATCACTGCTGTGAGTATACACTTCATTCTTGTAAAAAAGAACATTACTGTATATTCTTGGTAACTTGGGACACTCTTTAATAATTACAATTTTTATGGTTTGAGGGTTTCTCATGTTGTATCAAAATACTGACAAAGCAGAGTAATAGTTGTCCATATTTTGTGAAACAGCTACCAGAGATAGATCAAGGGTGGTTGGATTAACTTCTTCATACTAATTACCAAATAATTACTTCAATGCAAAAATAGAGATAACACTGCCAAACATAGAAGTGGTGAAAATAAATGTAAAATTACTTTTCAATTATGGAAGACTCAAATATAGGATAAGAGGAAGAGAAGACCAATTTTTAAAAAGATGGGGCCTGTCTATTGAAGTTTTTGAAGATATAGAAAATCTTGTATAATTTATATTTATTGCAATAAGAGTACATTACAAAGTAAACAATAAAGGCGTAGTAAACATTATGTTGAATATTTCATGTTGATTGTTTGTACCAATTATGCACAACTGATACTAAAATATCTGCATCTCTGTGCTACATCTGTATACATACAACATGGCCGTGATGCTCGGTGAGCAGGAAAATGAACAAAAACCCTTTTTTCATGTTTTTTAGATAACGTTTGTACATGTTTCTTTTCAGGATGCAACATCGTTTAGTATAGTAAACCTGAAGGAGGGAACCACGTACGTCATCCATCTCCAGGCTCTCTCAGTGATCGGGCCCGGTTCCCTTGCTCACATCACGTTCACAACCCCAGTTCTCACTTTAGACACAGGTATGTATGCAGGTACTTATACATGTCATATTTTTCCAGAAATTTGTGCAACCCTCAGAAATACGGCTGACCCTTGGAAATTTGGGAGACACTAGGAAATTTCTGGAATGATTGTTTATGAATTTTATCCACCCATATTAAGCTGATTAGTTATTTTCATAAGTTTGGACTGCACCCAAAAGTTACAGATATCCCAAGTATGGTCATGATTATCCCCCTCTCCATTACTGTCCAGATCAAGACTAAATGCATAGCGTAAAGAATAATCTATGGAAGCTTCTGAAATAATTATTGGTATTTTGCCACCCATAGCTCAATGATGTGGTGTGACAGAGGCTAAAAAAATGTGCAACAAACCAAAAACTTAAGCACTGTTTAACTGAGTGGGTAATTTTCGCAAAACATGACCAATTGATTTTTTATTTGAATTATTTTTGATACAAACTTTTAAAAACAGCAAACTCCATTTAGTAACACTGTCTATCGATTAGTCTTGCCCTATTATCATTATCATTATTATTGTTGTTTATTCACAGGTCTGGGTCAGGGCAAGATGAATGTGAAGCTAGAGAGTCGTGACAAGGGAGGAGGCTACAACAGCATCAGCGGTCGCAGCGAGATGACCACCAGGAAAAATACTGCCACAGCTGGCGCCACCTATAGCCTACCACTAGTACTACTACTACTCACCCTCTGCCATACAGTAGCTAGCTTGTCAAGTCGTGTTTCGCTGTCACAGCTAATATTATGAGTCCCACTCCATCCAAATAAAAAAGGATTTGAATAATTCTTTCCCGGACCGAATGGAGCTGGGAATACCAAGGAATTCCTAGGAAAATGGTAGGAATTCCTAGGAAAATGGTAGGAATTCCTAGGAAAATGGTAGGAATTCCTAGGATGTCTCAGCAACATTTGGTAAGGGTTCCTAAACCATTTTCCGAAAGGCATTGAATACTAAAGGGTCTCTGTTTACCATATAAAACCTTCATTTGTGAACTCTTGAGAGCGGTCATGTATAGACATTAGACGTACACAACAGAGATTTGCCGGAATCTCCTATTAGGAAAAATTGCAATGTTTCTAGGTAGAAGTATGGATATCCAAAAAAAATCCAATAACTAAAGGAATTAGATAACTTTTGCTTCATATTTGAACGGCATTTGATATTGGAGGACCCTGTTATCCATCTAAGATCTCCACTTGTGCTGCCGGTGGCTAATTTGGCCAATACAAAATGGTGCATAAAACCTGAAAATGACTGAAACCCTGGCACATGGGTACTCATCTGAGAGTACTCAGTGAGTGCTTTCCCATGAATACCAACATGACAGGGTATAGGTGGTTTTCATATATCTTTGCCTCATTGAACTTTGGATAAAGTAGCCTCAACACACGAAGGGTTAAAGATGGGAACAAAAAAACTTGAAAATGGTCATTTTTGTCCACATTATCAAGTGTGCATCTCAGTGGTTTGCCACAATGTATTATGAAGATAAAACAGGATCTGGAGAAAGTGTTCAAGTGTTTACATTTGAGAGTTTTTTCTCATAGTATATTACGAAAAATGGTACTTAATGTGGGAAAATGTGTTCACAGCAGTAGGTGTTTGCATCTCACAGGTTTTCCCCAGTATACTAGTTAACCAATTAACACTTAAAAATTCCTCCAGAAATTGTTGTCTGGATCGACGATACTTTCGACAATAACTTTTGAATTAAGAATAATTTTACAGAACATTTGAAGAAGAGTTGTGGATAATATTCCGATGAACACTTCTCCTCCAAATACTTTGCCAATTCTGCTTTAGCCTGAAAGATTTCATCAAAATTGTCAGGCTGGTTAACCCATCAATGTTTGAGAGTTTCCCTGGAAAGTGCCATTTGAACTTTTTATGCATTTAATGGGTTACTTTGGAATAAAGAGTGATTTTACAAAATATTTGAAAGCGATTTGTTCATAAATTTCTGATTCTACATCAAATATTTTCCCAACCATGCTTTCAACTGAAAGATATCACCAAAATTGTGGGTCTGTTTCTGGCTGCTGTAAGTATTAGTGGGTTTAAAAGTATTTACATCAATAATATACTAGCTAACCCTTTTGCTGCTGGTTGCAAATTTGGTCAACATGAAATGATGAAAAAATTACTGAAACCATGGCAAATGGCTACTCATCTGAGAGTACTCAGCGATAGCTTTCCAATGAATACCAACATGACATGGTTTAGATGATTTTTAATAATTTTTACATTTTTGTGCATTGGATGAAATTAATCTCGGCAGCCGAAGGGTCATAATGGAACTGGAAAAAAACGTGTTCATGATAGGTTTTGTCTGGCAGCTGCTATACTGTATACAAATCTTCACTTTCTCATTATTTGAAGCATGTGTCTCTAAGAAAATATATCTGTACATCCTAAATCTGGGAAGGCAACCCATCGTGTGGAAATTTAGTTCCAACAATTATAAAACAGGATGAAATATGAGTGTGAATTTGAGGTTTGTCATTGGATTGCAATGGTGACAAGTAGTATGGCTCATTAAGGTACATTTTTTAACAATCTAATATTTCATCTGATGGAGTACTATGGTAACAGTTGCCATAGAGATTGCAGGCCTGAAAGGTGTTTTTGCAATGTGTTGCTATGGTATTAGTTACCATGGCATCTGTGTGATTTTAGTTAACAGTAATACAATGTATTATTGTATTAAAGCTTGTCAATGTATATATATATATATATATTTATATATATATATATATATATATATATACAAATGCACAGAATAGAAAAAAACATTCACTATATCCACTGCAGTAGGAATAAGAACATATTTGTAATGATATCTGATTTTTTATATTTATGATTTTTTCTTGTGGGCAGACTTGATCTGTTACTTAGACTACTTGACAATTCATTGCCATTGTATAATACTATGATATTTATTTAGACAATTTTTGTGATGGTTTATTTTATTTAACAATGTTCCACCTCTACGTTATCTAGAATGCATTTATAGGAGGATATTCACCCGACTGGCAAATAGAAATACAGTGAAAATGTATGTAGTGTGGTATTTTATTTATCGATTGACTGACTGGTTTTCATGAAAGAGATATTTTGTGATTGATTATTGAAGTGTAATTTCTACGTGCAGTATTAGTTTTGTACATATATTCTCTCCCCTCTCTCTCAATGATAGTGCCTTTTTGTGAACAAGTCTACTAGCCCGGCACTTACTAATATAACCTGTAAATACATCTACATTTAATTAACCAACTTTTATAAGGTGTGTGTATCATATCCCTCTGTTTATGTCTATTACAGTGCAATATGTGTTTGTTGGGAAATGCAACAGTGCTGAAAATAAAGGGGTTTACATTAGCCCTTATGCTGATGAGGCTACTTTCGTCCAAAGCACAAGGATGCAGAGATTTTTGAAAAACATCTTAACCCGGTCATGTTGGTATTCATTGGATAGCACTCGCTGAGTACTCTCAGATGAGTACCCATGTGCCAGGGTTTCAGTCAATTTAATTTTTTTTTGTATTATTCTGTATTGGCCAAATTAGTTACCAGCAGCATAAGGGTTAGAAATCTTTAATGATGAATTGTATGGAGTATTTGTGTGGACAGATAATCATGATGTGCTTATTTTTTTTTAGTTTTTTAAGTTAATGCCAATAAATGAATTTAGCAAATCACCCCATGGTATAAAAAATTCCAATATTTCCAAAATTGTCAGGCCTGTCTTGGCTGCTGTGAGTATACATGGGTTAACCCTTATGCCGCTGGTGGCTAATTTGTGCAGTACTAAATGATGCGAAAAAAACTAAAAAATGCTTGAAACAATGGCATATGGGTACTCATTTGAGAGTACTCAGCAAGAGCTATCCAATGAATACCAACACAACAGGGTTTAGATGTTTTTCAAAAATCTTGAGTCTTTTTGCTTTGGACAAAAGTAGCCTCAGCATTGAAAGGGTAATGTACCCCTCTCTCCCCACACTGTAAGATGCTTCTTGAAATGACTGTATGTACATAAACTTGTCAAATGTGACTGCATATTAAGTTATGATTAACTTGCCTACTATTTCTTTGATCTCATTTGGACATGAATTATAATAGTAATTAAGAGTGTAAATATTCAGTATGGTATTTACCACAAAGGCATGCACAAGTGCTTGGGTGAGAAAGTAAAGGTCTTTATGGGAAGGTTTTGTATGATCTGTGAGGGCAAATACAGACATTCAGAGAGGTCTTTTGTTTCGAAGAGGAAGAATTGTGTGAAGGCAAATTAGTAGAAAATTCATATCTTGTATATGAAAATCTGAAGTTAAGAAAGGGTTGAAACCCATGATCACCTCATGTTCATACATTTATATGTAAATACAGAAGTATATGTGTGTTTAAACGCAACTAATACTTCAAGGGGATTTTCTTATTTAAAATTTTTGAAATTAATACAAATTTCTCCTTGAAACTTAATAACCTGCTCTGGCGTGATTTCACTGTTGCGGAACTCCTAAGGACTTGTGCATGTCTTTGTGGTTAGAATGAGATAAGTGACCAGAACACTTGAATACTTTGGCAATGTAATCTGTAATCATTGTATGATTAACAAATAAACAGAAATGTTTATACAACCTCATCTTCACTGTTTTCTCTCACTTAGACCCTTACTGTAGATTCTCGTTAATGTTGGACGTTTTAATAATCAAGATTGATATGGGTTGATTCAACTTGATTGTGGCCCATGTTTTCTGATAATTACGAACAAAGCAGAATAATAGGCAGGCAGATTGTTTTTTTGATTTCAACCCATCCTTGCCTGTAGTGCTTATAAAACCCAACCCTTTTGGGTACATTTATTCAATTAAAACATTTTTTGTTAATTTTTAGGGAGAATTGTTTATCAGAACTTTTTCCATATTCCCCTTTGAATAATAGTTATGATAATCATAATAATAATAATAGCAATTTTTATTTCACAAGAGTGACAAAGTCAAATACAGAATTGATTTTCACTGAGGTCCTCAGATTTAAGGATTATACCTTTAATAATGTAATTCCAAGTCTAATTTCAAAAGTGCCATAGGCACAAACACTAGCCTAGAATTGCTCTGGGAATAAATGGATCAAAAGAGCATTCCCTGTTCAGTCATCAAACAAATTATGTTTAACTGGGAAAGTCCGTAGCTGTGCAAATTCTTACAATGAGGTAGGGTTTAATATTTTAATCAGGTTTGTAATATTATAAAGCTTGTTTGAACTCAGCAAGAGATCAATTGTGTATCAAACAGGCTATAAATTAAACAACCTTGGTTACAAAACAATGACCGCTGCCTAGTAATATGTACATTATAAATATTACTCAAAGCAACAGCGGGCCATAAACAATATAACTCATGAAAATAGAATATTTACCTACATATGTATTTCCATCAGATAAAAATTTCATTACTATCACATATGAAAAATTATATACAGGAAACTCAGCTTAATCCGGACATGTGTAATACAGATTTTTGTCTAAACCGGACAGATTGGAATGTTCCAGTCCCTTCCTATAAACATAATTCCTATACACATAATCCGGATTTTGCCTATTCCGGACAGAAGTTTAGGGTCCACATCAGTCCGGATTAAGCAGAGTTGCCTGTATCTGCTCTTTCAATCTGCCAAAATTATCCATAGTTATTACTAATGAAAATAACATGTATGCCTAAACACTTGTTCATTAAATAAGCACTCCATTACTATTACTCATGTAGATGTATACTAGATAAAAGGCTCAAATTAATGTATATATGTATGTATATATATATATATATATATATATATATATATATATATATATATATTTATATATATATATCTTCAAACAAACTTTCTCTGTTTAAAATTATTGCATACTTGTAATAATTATTACATACCTTTTCATTTTTATAATTTATTTCATCAAATAAAACTATGACTATCACTCATCAGACATAAAATCAATAACTATTTTATACTTTATAAAACATAAATCCATATAGGGTAAATCATTGGCATGTCTTGCAAGAATTTACCAATTATTACTTGAATGTACAATTTTATATTATCACACCCTTTATGGTCAGCAGATGAATAAATGAAAAGAATTTGGGACTGTCCTCATATGAGAAAAAATGGATCAATATAAAACAAACAACAAAGAAATCACTAAAACTATCATATGACATTTTAGGGAAAAGTATTGAATTACATATACTTAAAATAAACCAATTAAGAAAAGTATCCACACTTCGTAGATTCACTCAATCTTAATGAACAGTTAGGTGCGCTGAAGATATTATGACAAGAGTAAGGTTTCAATAATTCAACCAGATGGTCTCTTGAAAGACTCGCAAGACCAAGCGTGAGAGTTTCAAACATCCCACACAAGGAGATCCCACTATGATAGTGTCCTGTGTGAAGAAATGATTGACAAGATGATATCTTGAGAGATTCGGATGAAATCATAAGTATAACCTTAGATAAATAAAAAACAAGTGGATATAAAACCAGTCGGTCAACCTAAACGAGCTAGCTTCAACCGATAGCCCAAAAGTCGTGCTCTGCGCATGCTCAGATGATGCTGTGAAGACGTTATGATGAGAGCGAGGTTTTGATGATTCCACCAGATGGTTTCTTGAGGGGCTTCTGAGACCTAGTGAGATCTGGGGAGGTGTGTGACTCACAACGTCCCATAAGGTTAGTGTCCCGTGAAGACGTTATGGCGAGAGCGAGGTTTTGATGATTCCACCAGATGGTTTCTTGAGGGGCTCCTGAGACCTAGTGAGATCTGGGGAGGTGTGTGACTCACAACGTCCCATAAGGTTAGTGTCCCGTGAAGACGTTATGGCGAGAGCGAGGTTTTGATGATTCCACCAGATGATTTCTTGAGGGGCTCCTGAGACCTAGTGAGATCTGGTGAGGTGTGTGAGGATCCACAACGTCCCATAAGGTTAGTGTCCCGTGAAGACGTTATGGCGAGAGCGAGGTTTTGATGATTCCACCAGATGATTTCTTGAGGGGCTCCTGAGACCTAGTGAGATCTGGGGAGGTGTGTGAGGATCCACAACGTCCCATAAGGTTAGTGTCCCGTGAAGACGTTATGGCGAGAGCGAGGTTTTGATGATTCCACCAGATGATTTCTTGAGGGGCTCCTGAGACCTAGTGAGATCTGGGGAGGTGTGTGAGGATCCACAACGTCCCATAAGGTTAGTGTCCCGTGAAGACGTTATGGCGAGAGCGAGGTTTTGATGATTCCACCAGATGATTTCTTGAGGGGCTCCTGAGACCTAGTGAGATCTGGGGAGGTGTGTGAGGATCCACAACGTCCCATAAGGTTAGTGTCCCGTGAAGACGTTATGGCGAGAGCGAGGTTTTGATGATTCCACCAAATGGTTTCTTGAGGGACTCCTGAGACCTAGTGAGATCTGGGGAGGTGTGTGTGACTCACAACGTCCCATAAGGTTAGTGTCCCGTGAAGACGTTATGGCGAGAGCGAGGTTTTGATGATTCCACCAGATGATTTCTTGAGGGGCTCCTGAGACCTAGTGAGATCTTGGGAGGTGTGTGAGGATCCACAACGTCCCATAAGGTTAGTGTCCTGTGAAGACGTTATGGCGAGAGCGAGGTTTTGATGATTCCACCAGATGGTTTCTTGAGGGGCTCCTGAGACCTAGTGAGATCTGGGGAGGTGTGTGTGACTCACAACGTCCCATAAGGTTAGTGTCTGGTGAAGACGTTATGGCGAGAGCGAGGTTTTGATGATTCCACCAGATGATTTCTTGAGGGGCTTCTGAGACCTAGTGAGATCTGGGGAGGTGTGTGACTCACAACGTCCCATAAGGTTAGTGTCCCGTGAAGACGTTATGGCGAGAGCGAGGTTTTGATGATTCCACCAGATGATTTCTTGAGGGGCTCCTGAGACCTAGTGAGATCTGGTGAGGTGTGTGAGGATCCACAACGTCCCATAAGGTTAGTGTCCCGTGAAGACGTTATGGCGAGAGCGAGGTTTTGATGATTCCACCAGATGATTTCTTGAGGGGCTTCTGAGACCTAGTGAGATCTGGGGAGGTGTGTGACTCACAACGTCCCATAAGGTTAGTGTCCCGTGAAGACGTTATGGCGAGAGCGAGGTTTTGATGATTCCACCAGATGATTTCTTGAGGGGCTCCTGAGACCTAGTGAGATCTGGGGAGGTGTGTGAGGATCCACAACGTCCCATAAGGTTAGTGTCCTGTGAAGACGTTATGGCGAGAGCGAGGTTTTGATGATTCCACCAGATGATTTCTTGAGGGGCTTCTGAGACCTAGTGAGATCTGGGGAGGTGTGTGACTCACAACGTCCCATAAGGTTAGTGTCCCGTGAAGACGTTATGGCGAGAGCGAGGTTTTGATGATTCCACCAGATGGTTTCTTGAGGGACTCCTGAGACCTAGTGAGATCTGGGGAGGTGTGTGAGGATCCACAACGTCCCATAAGGTTAGTGTCCCGTGAAGACGTTATGGCGAGAGCGAGGTTTTGATGATTCCACCAGATGATTTCTTGAGGGGCTCCTGAGACCTAGTGAGATCGGGGGAGGTGTGTGAGGATCCACAACGTCCCATAAGGTTAGTGTCCTGTGAAGACGTTATGGCGAGAGCGAGGTTTTGATGATTCCACCAGATGGTTTCTTGAGGGGCTCCTGAGACCTAGTGAGATCTGGGGAGGTGTGTGTGACTCACAACGTCCCATAAGGTTAGTGTCTGGTGAAGACGTTATGGCGAGAGCGAGGTTTTGATGATTCCACCAGATGGTTTCTTGAGGGGCTCCTGAGACCTAGTGAGATCTGGGGAGGTGTGTGTGACTCACAACGTCCCATAAGGTTAGTGTCCAGTGAAGACGTTATGGCGAGAGCGAGGTTTTGATGATTCCACCAGATGATTTCTTGAGGGGCTCCTGAGACCTAGTCAGATCTGGGGAGGTGTGTGAGGATCCACAACGTCCCATAAGGTTAGTGTCCCGTGAAGACGTTATGGCGAGAGCGAGGTTTTGATGATTCCACCAGATGGTTTCTTGAGGGGCTCCTGAGACCTAGTGAGATCTGGGGAGGTGTGTGACTCACAACGTCCCATAAGGTTAGTGTCTGGTGAAGACGTTATGGCGAGAGCGAGGTTTTGATGATTCCACCAGATGGTTTCTTGAGGGGCTTCTGAGACCTAGTGAGATCTGGGGAGGTGTGTGAGGATCCACAACGTCCCATAAGGTTAGTGTCCTGTGAAGACGTTATGGCGAGAGCGAGGTTTTGATGATTCCACCAGATGGTTTCTTGAGGGACTCCTGAGACCTAGTGAGATCTGGGGAGGTGTGTGAGGATCCACAACGTCCCATAAGGTTAGTGTCCTGTGAAGACGTTATGGCGAGAGCGAGGTTTTGATGATTCCACCAGATGGTTTCTTGAGGGGCTCCTGAGACCTAGTGAGATCTGGGGAGGTCTGTGTGACTCACAACGTCCCATAAGGTTAGTGTCTGGTGAAGACGTTATGGCGAGAGCGAGGTTTTGATGATTCCACCAGATGGTTTCTTGAGGGACTCCTAAGACCTAGTGAGATCTGGGGAGGTGTGTGAGGGTCCACAACGTCCCATAATGTTAGTGTCCCGTGAAGACGTTATGGCGAGAGCGAGGTTTTGATGATTCCACCAGATGGTTTCTTGAGGGGCTCCTGAGACCTAGTGAGATCTGGGGAGGTGTGTGAGGATCCACAACGTCCCATAAGGTTAGTGTCCCGTGAAGACGTTATGGCGAGAGCGAGGTTTTGATGATTCCACCAGATGATTTCTTGAGGGGCTCCTGAGACCTAGTGAGATCTGGGGAGGTGTGTGAGGATCCACAACGTCCCATAAGGTTAGTGTCCTGTGAAGACGTTATGGCGAGAGCGAGGTTTTGATGATTCCATCAGATGGTTTCTTGAGGGGATCCTGAGACCTAGTGAGATCTGGGGAGGTGTGTGTGACTCACAACGTCCCATAAGGTTAGTGTCTGGTGAAGACGTTATGGCGAGAGCGAGGTTTTGATGATTCCACCAGATGGTTTCTTGAGGGGCTCCTGAGACCTAGTGAGATCTGGGGAGGTGTGTGTGACTCACAACGTCCCATAAGGTTAGTGTCCCGTGAAGACGTTATGGCGAGAGCGAGGTTTTGATGATTCCACCAGATGATTTCTTGAGGGGCTCCTGAGACCTAGTGAGATCTGGGGAGGTGTGTGAGGATCCACAACGTCCCATAAGGTTAGTGTCCCGTGAAGACGTTATGGCAAGAGCGAGGTTTTGATGATTCCACCAGATGGTTTCTTGAGGGGCTCCTGAGACCTAGTGAGATCTGGGGAGGTGTGTGACTCACAACGTCCCATAAGGTTAGTGTCTGGTGAAGACGTTATGGCGAGAGCGAGGTTTTGATGATTCCACCAGATGGTTTCTTGAGGGGCTTCTGAGACCTAGTGAGATCTGGGGAGGTGTGTGAGGATCCACAACGTCCCATAAGGTTAGTGTCCTGTGAAGACGTTATGGCGAGAGCGAGGTTTTGATGATTCCACCAGATGGTTTCTTGAGGGACTCCTGAGACCTAGTGAGATCTGGGGAGGTGTGTGAGGATCCACAACGTCCCATAAGGTTAGTGTCCTGTGAAGACGTTATGGCGAGAGCGAGGTTTTGATGATTCCACCAGATGGTTTCTTGAGGGGCTCCTGAGACCTAGTGAGATCTGGGGAGGTGTGTGTGACTCACAACGTCCCATAAGGTTAGTGTCTGGTGAAGACGTTATGGCGAGAGCGAGGTTTTGATGATTCCACCAGATGGTTTCTTGAGGGACTCCTAAGACCTAGTGAGATCTGGGGAGGTGTGTGAGGGTCCACAACGTCCCATAATGTTAGTGTCCCGTGAAGACGTTATGGCGAGAGCGAGGTTTTGATGATTCCACCAGATGGTTTCTTGAGGGGCTCCTGAGACCTAGTGAGATCTGGGGAGGTGTGTGAGGGTCCACAACGTCCCATAATGTTAGTGTCCCGTGAAGACGTTATGGCGAGAGCGAGGTTTTGATGATTCCACCAGATGGTTTCTAGAGGGGCTCCTGAGACCTAGTGAGATCTGGGGAGGTGTGTGAGGATCCACAACGTCCCATAAGGTTAGTGTCCCGTGAAGACGTTATGGCGAGAGCGAGGTTTTGATGATTCCACCAGATGGTTTCTTGAGGGGCTCCTGAGACCTAGTGAGATCTGGGGAGGTGTGTGAGGATCCACAACGTCCCATAATGTTAGTGTCCCGTGAAGACGTTATGGCGAGAGCGAGGTTTTGATGATTCCACCAGATGGTTTCTTGAGGGGCTCCTGAGACCTAGTGAGATCTGGGGAGGTGTGTGACTCACAACGTCCCATAAGGTTAGTGTCCCGTGAAGACGTTATGGCGAGAGCGAGGTTTTGATGATTCCACCAGATGGTTTCTTGAGGGGCTTCTGAGACCTAGTGAGATCTGGGGAGGTGTGTGAGGATCCACAACGTCCCATAAGGTTAGTGTCCCGTGAAGACGTTATGGCGAGAGCGAGGTTTTGATGATTCCACCAGATGGTTTCTTGAGGGGCTTCTGAGACCTAGTGAGATCTGGGGAGGTGTGTGACTCACAACGTCCCATAAGGTTAGTGTCCCGTGAAGACGTTATGGCGAGAGCGAGGTTTTGATGATTCCACCAGATGGTTTCTTGAGGGGCTCCTGAGACCTAGTGAGATCTGGGGAGGTGTGTGAGGATCCACAACGTCCCATAAGGTTAGTGTCCCGTGAAGACGTTATGGCGAGAGCGAGGTTTTGATGATTCCACCAGATGGTTTCTTGAGGGGCTTCTGAGACCTAGTGAGATCTGGGGAGGTGTGTGACTCACAACGTCCCATAAGGTTAGTGTCCCGTGAAGACGTTATGGCGAGAGCGAGGTTTTGATGATTCCACCAGATGGTTTCTTGAGGGGCTTCTGAGACCTAGTGAGATCTGGGGAGGTGTGTGAGGATCCACAACGTCCCATAAGGTTAGTGTCCCGTGAAGACGTTATGGCGAGAGCGAGGTTTTGATGATTCCACCAGATGGTTTCTTGAGGGGCTTCTGAGACCTAGTGAGATCTGGGGAGGTGTGTGAGGGTCCACAACGTCCCATAATGTTAGTGTCCCGTGAAGACGTTATGGCGAGAGCGAGGTTTTGATGATTCCACCAGATGGTTTCTTGAGGGGCTCCTGAGACCTAGTGAGATCTGGGGAGGTGTGTGAGGATCCACAACGTCCCATAAGGTTAGTGTCCCGTGAAGACGTTATGGCGAGAGCGAGGTTTTGATGATTCCACCAGATGGTTTCTTGAGGGGCTCCTGAGACCTAGTGAGATCTGGGGAGGTGTGTGACTCACAACGTCCCATAAGGTTAGTGTCCCGTGAAGACGTTATGGCGAGAGCGAGGTTTTGATGATTCCACCAGATGGTTTCTTGAGGGACTCCTGAGACCTAGTGAGATCTGGGGAGGCGCATGAGGATCAACAACGTCCCATAATGTTAGTGTCCCGTGAAGACGTTATGGCGAGAGCGAGGTTTTGATGATTCCACCAGATGGTTTCTTGAGGGGCTTCTGAGACCTAGTGAGATCTGGGGAGGCGCATGAGGATCAACAACATCCCATAAGGTTTGTGTTCTGTGAAGACGTTATGGCGAGAGCGAGGTTTTGATGATTCCACCAGATGGTTTCTTGAGGGGCTTCTGAGACCTAGTGAGATCTGGGGAGGCGCATTAGGATCAACAACGTCCCATAAGGTTTGTGTTCTGTGAAGACGTTATGGCGAGAGAGAGGTTTTGATGATTCCACCAGATGGTTTCTTGAGGGGCTTCTGAGACCTAGTGAGATCTGGGGGGGGGGGGGGGGGGGGGGGATGTGTGTGTGACTCACAAAGTCCCATAAGGTTAGTGTCCCGTAAAGACGTTATGGCGAGAGCGAGGTTTTGATGATTCCACCAGATGGTTTCTTGAAGGGGCGTCTGAGACCTAGTGAGATCTGGGGAGGTGTGTGAGGATCTAAAACGTCCCATAAGGTTAGTGTCCCGTGAAGACGTTATGGCGAGAGCGAGGTTTTGATGATTCCACCAGATGATTTCTTGAGGGGCTCCTGAGACCTAGTGAGATCTGGGGTGGTGTGTGACTCACAACGTCCCATAAGGTTAGTGTCCTGTGAAGACGTTATGGCGAGAGCGAGGTTTTGATGATTCCACCAGATGGTTTCTTGAGGGGCTCCTGAGACCTAGTGAGATCTGGGGAGGCGCATGAGGATCAACAACATCCCATAAGGTTTGTGTTCTGTGAAGACGTTATGGCGAGAGCGAGGTTTTGATGATTCCACCAGATGGTTTCTTGAAGGGGCGTCTGAGACCTAGTGAGATCTGGGGAGGTGTGTGAGGATCTAAAACGTCCCATAAGGTTAGTGTCCTGTGAAGACGTTATGGCGAGAGCGAGGTTTTGATGATTCCACCAGATGATTTCTTGAGGGGCTCCTGAGACCTAGTGAGATCTGGGGAGGTGTGTGACTCACAACGTCCCATAAGGTTAGTGTCCCGTGAAGACGTTATGGCGAGAGCGAGGTTTTGATGATTCCACCAGATGATTTCTTGAGGGGCTCCTGAGACCTAGTGAGATCTGGTGAGGTGTGTGAGGATCCACAACGTCCCATAAGGTTAGTGTCCCGTGAAGACGTTATGGCGAGAGCGAGGTTTTGATGATTCCACCAGATGATTTCTTGAGGGGCTTCTGAGACCTAGTGAGATCTGGGGAGGTGTGTGACTCACAACGTCCCATAAGGTTAGTGTCCCGTGAAGACGTTATGGCGAGAGCGAGGTTTTGATGATTCCACCAGATGATTTCTTGAGGGGCTCCTGAGACCTAGTGAGATCTGGGGAGGTGTGTGAGGATCCACAACGTCCCATAAGGTTAGTGTCCTGTGAAGACGTTATGGCGAGAGCGAGGTTTTGATGATTCCACCAGATGATTTCTTGAGGGGCTTCTGAGACCTAGTGAGATCTGGGGAGGTGTGTGACTCACAACGTCCCATAAGGTTAGTGTCCCGTGAAGACGTTATGGCGAGAGCGAGGTTTTGATGATTCCACCAGATGGTTTCTTGAGGGACTCCTGAGACCTAGTGAGATCTGGGGAGGTGTGTGAGGATCCACAACGTCCCATAAGGTTAGTGTCCCGTGAAGACGTTATGGCGAGAGCGAGGTTTTGATGATTCCACCAGATGATTTCTTGAGGGGCTCCTGAGACCTAGTGAGATCTGGGGAGGTGTGTGAGGATCCACAACGTCCCATAAGGTTAGTGTCCTGTGAAGACGTTATGGCGAGAGCGAGGTTTTGATGATTCCACCAGATGGTTTCTTGAGGGGCTCCTGAGACCTAGTGAGATCTG
This sequence comes from Maea johnstoni, assembly GCA_963942565.1. Classification (NCBI taxonomy): domain Eukaryota; kingdom Metazoa; phylum Annelida; class Polychaeta; order Spionida; family Magelonidae; genus Maea; species Maea johnstoni. The sequence goes on along the minus strand of OZ012696.1, from coordinate 14,335,155 downwards.
GGGAGGTGTGTGTGACTCACAACGTCCCATAAGGTTAGTGTCTGGTGAAGACGTTATGGCGAGAGCGAGGTTTTGATGATTCCACCAGATGGTTTCTTGAGGGGCTCCTGAGACCTAGTGAGATCTGGGGAGGTGTGTGTGACTCACAACGTCCCATAAGGTTAGTGTCCAGTGAAGACGTTATGGCGAGAGCGAGGTTTTGATGATTCCACCAGATGATTTCTTGAGGGGCTCCTGAGACCTAGTGAGATCTGGGGAGGTGTGTGAGGATCCACAACGTCCCATAAGGTTAGTGTCCCGTGAAGACGTTATGGCGAGAGCGAGGTTTTGATGATTCCACCAGATGGTTTCTTGAGGGGCTCCTGAGACCTAGTGAGATCTGGGGAGGTGTGTGACTCACAACGTCCCATAAGGTTAGTGTCTGGTGAAGACGTTATGGCGAGAGCGAGGTTTTGATGATTCCACCAGATGGTTTCTTGAGGGGCTTCTGAGACCTAGTGAGATCTGGGGAGGTGTGTGAGGATCCACAACGTCCCATAAGGTTAGTGTCCTGTGAAGACGTTATGGCGAGAGCGAGGTTTTGATGATTCCACCAGATGGTTTCTTGAGGGACTCCTGAGACCTAGTGAGATCTGGGGAGGTGTGTGAGGATCCACAACGTCCCATAAGGTTAGTGTCCTGTGAAGACGTTATGGCGAGAGCGAGGTTTTGATGATTCCACCAGATGGTTTCTTGAGGGGCTCCTGAGACCTAGTGAGATCTGGGGAGGTCTGTGTGACTCACAACGTCCCATAAGGTTAGTGTCTGGTGAAGACGTTATGGCGAGAGCGAGGTTTTGATGATTCCACCAGATGGTTTCTTGAGGGACTCCTAAGACCTAGTGAGATCTGGGGAGGTGTGTGAGGGTCCACAACGTCCCATAATGTTAGTGTCCCGTGAAGACGTTATGGCGAGAGCGAGGTTTTGATGATTCCACCAGATGGTTTCTTGAGGGGCTCCTGAGACCTAGTGAGATCTGGGGAGGTGTGTGAGGATCCACAACGTCCCATAAGGTTAGTGTCCCGTGAAGACGTTATGGCGAGAGCGAGGTTTTGATGATTCCACCAGATGATTTCTTGAGGGGCTCCTGAGACCTAGTGAGATCTGGGGAGGTGTGTGAGGATCCACAACGTCCCATAAGGTTAGTGTCCTGTGAAGACGTTATGGCGAGAGCGAGGTTTTGATGATTCCACCAGATGGTTTCTTGAGGGGCTCCTGAGACCTAGTGAGATCTGGGGAGGTGTGTGTGACTCACAACGTCCCATAAGGTTAGTGTCTGGTGAAGACGTTATGGCGAGAGCGAGGTTTTGATGATTCCACCAGATGGTTTCTTGAGGGGCTCCTGAGACCTAGTGAGATCTGGGGAGGTGTGTGTGACTCACAACGTCCCATAAGGTTAGTGTCCCGTGAAGACGTTATGGCGAGAGCGAGGTTTTGATGATTCCACCAGATGATTTCTTGAGGGGCTCCTGAGACCTAGTGAGATCTGGGGAGGTGTGTGAGGATCCACAACGTCCCATAAGGTTAGTGTCCCGTGAAGACGTTATGGCAAGAGCGAGGTTTTGATGATTCCACCAGATGGTTTCTTGAGGGGCTCCTGAGACCTAGTGAGATCTGGGGAGGTGTGTGACTCACAACGTCCCATAAGGTTAGTGTCTGGTGAAGACGTTATGGCGAGAGCGAGGTTTTGATGATTCCACCAGATGGTTTCTTGAGGGGCTTCTGAGACCTAGTGAGATCTGGGGAGGTGTGTGAGGATCCACAACGTCCCATAAGGTTAGTGTCCTGTGAAGACGTTATGGCGAGAGCGAGGTTTTGATGATTCCACCAGATGGTTTCTTGAGGGACTCCTGAGACCTAGTGAGATCTGGGGAGGTGTGTGAGGATCCACAACGTCTCATAAGGTTAGTGTCCTGTGAAGACGTTATGGCGAGAGCGAGGTTTTGATGATTCCACCAGATGGTTTCTTGAGGGGCTCCTGAGACCTAGTGAGATCTGGGGAGGTGTGTGTGACTCACAACGTCCCATAAGGTTAGTGTCTGGTGAAGACGTTATGGCGAGAGCGAGGTTTTGATGATTCCACCAGATGGTTTCTTGAGGGACTCCTAAGACCTAGTGAGATCTGGGGAGGTGTGTGAGGGTCCACAACGTCCCATAATGTTAGTGTCCCGTGAAGACGTTATGGCGAGAGCGAGGTTTTGATGATTCCACCAGATGGTTTCTTGAGGGGCTCCTGAGACCTAGTGAGATCTGGGGAGGTGTGTGAGGGTCCACAACGTCCCATAATGTTAGTGTCCCGTGAAGACGTTATGGCGAGAGCGAGGTTTTGATGATTCCACCAGATGGTTTCTAGAGGGGCTCCTGAGACCTAGTGAGATCTGGGGAGGTGTGTGAGGATCCACAACGTCCCATAAGGTTAGTGTCCCGTGAAGACGTTATGGCGAGAGCGAGGTTTTGATGATTCCACCAGATGGTTTCTTGAGGGGCTCCTGAGACCTAGTGAGATCTGGGGAGGTGTGTGAGGATCCACAACGTCCCATAATGTTAGTGTCCTGTGAAGACGTTATGGCGAGAGCGAGGTTTTGATGATTCCACCAGATGGTTTCTTGAGGGGCTCCTGAGACCTAGTGAGATCTGGGGAGGTGTGTGACTCACAACGTCCCATAAGGTTAGTGTCCCGTGAAGACGTTATGGCGAGAGCGAGGTTTTGATGATTCCACCAGATGGTTTCTTGAGGGGCTTCTGAGACCTAGTGAGATCTGGGGAGGTGTGTGAGGATCCACAACGTCCCATAAGGTTAGTGTCCCGTGAAGACGTTATGGCGAGAGCGAGGTTTTGATGATTCCACCAGATGGTTTCTTGAGGGGCTTCTGAGACCTAGTGAGATCTGGGGAGGTGTGTGACTCACAACGTCCCATAAGGTTAGTGTCCCGTGAAGACGTTATGGCGAGAGCGAGGTTTTGATGATTCCACCAGATGGTTTCTTGAGGGGCTCCTGAGACCTAGTGAGATCTGGGGAGGTGTGTGAGGATCCACAATTTCCCATAAGGTTAGTGTCCCGTGAAGACGTTATGGCGAGAGCGAGGTTTTGATGATTCCACCAGATGGTTTCTTGAGGGGCTTCTGAGACCTAGTGAGATCTGGGGAGGTGTGTGACTCACAACGTCCCATAAGGTTAGTGTCCCGTGAAGACGTTATGGCGAGAGCGAGGTTTTGATGATTCCACCAGATGGTTTCTTGAGGGGCTTCTGAGACCTAGTGAGATCTGGGGAGGTGTGTGAGGATCCACAACGTCCCATAAGGTTAGTGTCCCGTGAAGACGTTATGGCGAGAGCGAGGTTTTGATGATTCCACCAGATGGTTTCTTGAGGGGCTTCTGAGACCTAGTGAGATCTGGGGAGGTGTGTGAGGGTCCACAACGTCCCATAATGCTAGTGTCCCGTGAAGACGTTATGGCGAGAGCGAGGTTTTGATGATTCCACCAGATGGTTTCTTGAGGGGCTCCTGAGACCTAGTGAGATCTGGGGAGGTGTGTGAGGATCCACAACGTCCCATAAGGTTAGTGTCCCGTGAAGACGTTATGGCGAGAGCGAGGTTTTGATGATTCCACCAGATGGTTTCTTGAGGGGCTCCTGAGACCTAGTGAGATCTGGGGAGGTGTGTGACTCACAACGTCCCATAAGGTTAGTGTCCCGTGAAGACGTTATGGCGAGAGCGAGGTTTTGATGATTCCACCAGATGGTTTCTTGAGGGACTCCTGAGACCTAGTGAGATCTGGGGAGGCGCATGAGGATCAACAACGTCCCATAATGTTAGTGTCCCGTGAAGACGTTATGGCGAGAGCGAGGTTTTGATGATTCCACCAGATGGTTTCTTGAGGGGCTTCTGAGACCTAGTGAGATCTGGGGAGGCGCATGAGGATCAACAACATCCCATAAGGTTTGTGTTCTGTGAAGACGTTATGGCGAGAGCGAGGTTTTGATGATTCCACCAGATGGTTTCTTGAGGGGCTTCTGAGACCTAGTGAGATCTGGGGAGGCGCATGAGGATCAACAACGTCCCATAAGGTTTGTGTTCTGTGAAGACGTTATGGCGAGAGAGAGGTTTTGATGATTCCACCAGATGGTTTCTTGAGGGGCTTCTGAGACCTAGTGAGATCTGGGGGGGGGGGGGGGGGGGGGGGGGGGGTGTGTGTGTGACTCACAAAGTCCCATAAGGTTAGTGTCCCGTAAAGACGTTATGGCGAGAGCGAGGTTTTGATGATTCCACCAGATGGTTTCTTGAAGGGGCGTCTGAGACCTAGTGAGATCTGGGGAGGTGTGTGAGGATCTAAAACGTCCCATAAGGTTAGTGTCCCGTGAAGACGTTATGGCGAGAGCGAGGTTTTGATGATTCCACCAGATGATTTCTTGAGGGGCTCCTGAGACCTAGTGAGATCTGGGGTGGTGTGTGACTCACAACGTCCCATAAGGTTAGTGTCCTGTGAAGACGTTATGGCGAGAGCGAGGTTTTGATGATTCCACCAGATGGTTTCTTGAGGGGCTCCTGAGACCTAGTGAGATCTGGGGAGGCGCATGAGGATCAACAACATCCCATAAGGTTTGTGTTCTGTGAAGACGTTATGGCGAGAGCGAGGTTTTGATGATTCCACCAGATGGTTTCTTGAAGGGGCGTCTGAGACCTAGTGAGATCTGGGGAGGTGTGTGAGGATCTAAAACGTCCCATAAGGTTAGTGTCCTGTGAAGACGTTATGGCGAGAGCGAGGTTTTGATGATTCCACCAGATGATTTCTTGAGGGGCTTCTGAGACCTAGTGAGATCTGGGGAGGTGTGTGAGGATCCACAACGTCCCATAAGGTTAGTGTCCCGTGAAGACGTTATGACGAGAGCGAGGTTTTGATGATTCCACCAGATGGTTTCTTGAGGGACTCCTGAGACCTAGTGAGATCTGGGGAGGTGTGTGAGGATCCACAACGTCCCATAAGGTTAGTGTCCCGTGAAGACGTTATGGCGAGAGCGAGGTTTTGATGATTCCACCAGATGATTTCTTGAGGGGCTCCTGAGACCTAGTGAGATCTGGGGAGGTGTGTGACTCACAACGTCCCATAAGGTTAGTGTCCCGTGAAGACGTTATGGCGAGAGCGAGGTTTTGATGATTCCACCAGATGGTTTCTTGAGGGGCTTCTGAGACCTAGTGAGATCTGGGGTGGTGTGTGAGGATCCACAACGTCCCATACATAAGGATTCTGAACGTCCAACTCCAGAAGCTTAGCCGCAGTCATGTGACCTGAGAAAAAAGAGGTGTATCAGGAATTTAGTGATCAAAGAGTTTTAATTTTTCAAATCCCTTTTCTGATGATAATTATACTAAGTCACAGTCTTCATGAACTGAGAAAAGTTTAAGCTAAAAAAAGAATGATTTATTGCATTAAATCAATTCAGTAAATTAACCTTCAAGTGAATGGAGAGGATTCTGATTAGTCTAAACATTGTTTATCCTAACACTATTTATCATTATCATTAGTTTTTATTGCTATTACCATAATCATTATTTTCATTACTATTATCATTATCATAATTTATCATTTTTGCTAATATCATCGTTATTATTATCAAAATCATTATCATTATCATGATCATCACTATTATTATTAATATAATTATAATTATTATCATTATTTTTACTATTATCATCATCATCATTATTATTATTATCATTATTGTTATTATCATCATCATAATTTATCATTTTGATTAAAATCATTATTATTATCACTATAAGAATCATTATTGTCATTATCATTATTATCCTCATCATTATCGCCATTGCTATTATCATCATTATACTAATATCATCCTCACAATTAGTGTTACTATTATAATGTATGCATTCTGTTCTGAATTTCCTAGCCTTGGCCAAAACTTACCTGCATTGATAGCACTATCTAAGGGATAAATCCCACTCTGTGTGGCAAGATATGGATCAGCACCTGTAAAATACATATTAAAACAAACATTATTTTGATCGAGCGATACTTGCCTACAAGCATTAGTGATAGGGCCTTAAAAAAAGCTGTTTGTTTCCTGTAACCCTACCCTAACAGGTTTTTATTCAAAAAAAATCCTTAAGTTTTTTCCGCCCTCCCAACTCCCAATCAACGTAAAACATGCATAAAACACACATTTTTGACCAAAAAAAATAATCCAAAAAATTATATTTTACTGACCTACCTACCCTATTTTTTTTCAGACCGTTACAGGAAACAAAGAATTTCTTTTTTTAGGCCTAGTGAGCGTCATGCAGCTGGGCTGCTCCAATGAATACAAAAGGAGGGACAGGCCTAATAACCATTTAACCCTTCTGATGCTGAAATTACTAATTCGTTCAATGCTCAAAAAAAGCAAAAAAGGATGAAAATCATCTAAACCCTGTCATGTTGGTATTCAATGGAAAGCTATTGCTGAGAACTCTCAGATGAGTACCTGTATGCTAGGGTTTTAGTCATTTTTCAACTTTTTTGCATCATTTTGCATTGGCAAAATGGCTTCCAGCAGTATAAGGTTCAAAAGACAGAATACAGAATTTTAAAATCTGAGAGATTGCAAGTTTTCAGGTTCCCCAGATCTCATATTGCCAAAGCCCCACTTAAGATTGCGTAACCCTCATTTTGGAACTGCACTTGAGGACAACTGATGTGTCAATTGGTGTTCAATAGCTTATATTCTTGATATACCTCTGTCAGACCATGATCTTAACCCTTCCAATGCTGAGGCTACTTTCCTCCAAAGCACAAGGTAGCAAAGACTTTTTGAAAATCATCTAAACCCTGTCATGTTGGTATTCATTGGATAGCTCTCATGGAGTACTCTCAAATGAGAACCCATGTGCCAGGGTTTCAGTAATTTTCAGGTTTTTTGCATCATTTTGTATTGGCCAAAATACTCACCAGCAGCATAAGGGTTAAAATGTCACTTTTTTATAGCCTGCTGGGCTACAAAGGCATTTATTATTAAAGTCTCACACAATTTACTGTAGCCTCAGGCTGTGGGGCTATTAGTTAGCTGGAACCCATGAATAAAATCATGCTGTAGCAGGCACCAACATAAGTACTAGCCCGCTTGCCCCGGCAAGTGAATTTTTGAAAAAAGGGCTTTCGGGCAATTACATTTTAGTTTTCACTTGCCCGAATGGGCAAGGTGATTTTCTGAACACTGAATGGCCCGAATACCCAGAAATATGCAAACAATTCAACAAAACTGAAAAGAAAATGGTTTTCAAATCTTTAAATTCATGATAAACAATACATGCCTTTCTAGCATATGTTATAACTTATTTCGGGAAAGTCAAAAATTATTTTGGGAAAGTCAAAACCATTAACTACTTGCCCGGCATGGCAAGTTAGTTCTGAAAATTATGTTGGTGCCTGTGTAGAGTTCCTTTAAAATCTAAGATACTTTCCACAATAACTTTGAAATTAAGTATATTTTTACCAAGTGTTTGAACGAGAATTGTCGAAAGCCTTTCAATTGACCTGTCTCCTTCAGATATTTTCCGAGTTATGCTTTTGCCTGAAACATTTCACCAAAATTGTGAGGCTGCTTTTGATCATGCAAGCATTAATGACTTAGCAGTATGTAAAGTAGGTCAATGATCAATGATGGACATCCAATGCTACATGTTTAGGAATGGGAGTTTCACCATATAATGTTAGTTAAAAGTAATACATTTCACAGTTCAAAATTAATGCAGCAATGGCTAAAAATAAATGACACCTGCCATTTAAAACTAAGTCTTAGTGATAGAATGTTTGGAGTATTTAAGGAAATCACTGATGCATTTTTTTTTTGCATTCAAATTTATAACCATTAAATATGCAAATATGCAATTCCTTATGGTTGAAAATTCTACTCAAAATACTCAACCCAGATTCCTAGTTCCCCCCCCCCCCCCAAAAAA
>OZ012696.1:14316368-14326960 GCA_963942565.1 Maea johnstoni | reverse complement strand
GTGAGAAAGTTGACAGTAACCTAGTGTTATGTGGTGGTTTTCGCCGGCTACTCCAATACCCCATCACCATTTACAACTGGCTAGTCACGACTAAGTCGCAATATGACAGGAAAAGTGACGCAAAAAGAAATTCCAAATACCAGTGCTTACTGTTCCTCACCACTGTCAATGGTTAGTGTCAAAGTTACCAATGACTTGTGGTTAGTTGGCGATTTTTCCCGGCCTAGCCATGTGATAAAGTTGACAGTGACTTGGAGTTAGGCAATGGTTGTAGCCGGGTAGACCGGTTTCCTCCACTACTTACTACTGGCTAGTGACTAATTAACCACAATATGGCATAAAATGTGACGAAAAACGAAATTTTAAATTCCAAATTGGCGATTTTTTCGGGGACACAACCACTTACACGGTACAACGAGCTATTCACAATGACTAACCTTTGATATGACAGAAAAAGCGACAATAACAGAAAACTTTAAATAATGACGTTAACAACCGACTACTATATGCGCAATTTGCCTGGAAAATTTAACAAAATCAAATTCAAAATGAAAAAATACAAAACCTGAATTTACATATGGGTTATAAGGGAGTAAAAGGTCTAATTCGGAGTTGTATTCCTGGAATTCGTACTTGTTTACGCGAATTGGTGGTCTGATAACCACGCTCTAGAAGCCCCATTGAAGTATCTATTTTGGATCCTTTTGTAAAATGCCACAATGCTCACGGTTCGTGATCCTCAATGGTCAGTTACTAGTAAACACCTCCAGAATTAGATGACCGATATCTTACTCACCTTCCCCGCAAATAAATAACACAAGAGAAAGCGCTGACCTGTGACCCGGGCCAGTGACAGATATAAAGGATTCTATTCTTGCATGTTGGGACAGCACCTTTGGCACATGGTTGAACTTTCCGTTGTTTACCACCGCTGGTGAAGAACCACGGCCGATACGGGCACGTGGGCGTGGGCGAGGCCCGCACCTACGTACTGGTATCGGGCGCAGAAGCCAGCCGACTGTTGTAAGAAGGACTTGGTCAGCGATGGTTCGATAGACAATCTACGCCAACCTCTCCATGTACGACCCTTTGGCCTAGAAATGAACCTTGGCATAGAAAGGGGTATGAGCATATATGGGACGGATCTGGATGCTGATTTGATGTCGTTTATAGTTGCCTTTTTTGCAGTATGCGTTACTTTTTCTCTTGTCTCTCGTCACTAGCCTTTTATTTGTTGTTGGGGAAAACTATACTACGCGAAAAAAAGAACACTAAAACTTAACATTGGTAAATTTCTCACATACTTCTAATTCGAACTCAAGACCTTTTGCAGTGAAGTGGTGAAAAACTAAGCGATCAATAAACAACATCTTGTACAACATTTTTGTTTTATTCTTAAAGGATCTTTTTCATTTTGCATCATGTAAAAATACAATAGTACATAGCAAAGATACATTAGGTTCCAAAACCATGCCGACATAATACCAAGAAATTAATTTTGAGGTGGAATAAGAGTGTAAATAGTTAAAAGGTGTAGTATTTTTCAAAGATCTTTTTTATAAAGGAGTACATCTTTTCAAACTGGGCTTTCCTTCCTTTCATACATAATCTATATGTTTATTGGTAGTATATTTCTTTAACTGTGCCTTTACAGTTGCAATATGCGGTTTGGTACCGGTTTTCATACTCTACAGTTATAAATCGTTTTCTTTTAAGTAAAATAATGCTATTCATTCCAAGTTGAGTTTCATAGTATCCTGTAATGATAGTGCTTTCAGATAATACAAAGTTCGGAAATGTAAAATCTTATTCTGTTGCTGTACATGATAATTATTTTAAATGGTCTGTACATCTTGTACAGCTTCAGGACAGCCCCTTCATAATACGCTTCTGATATATATATATATATATATATATATATATATATATATATATATATATATATATATATATATATATATATATATATATATATATATATATATATATATATATATATATATATATATATATATATATATATATATATATATATATATATATACATATATATATATATATATATATATATATATATATATATATATATATATATATATATATATATATATATATATATATATATATATATATGTATATATATATATATATATATATATATATATATATATATATATATATATATATATATATATATATATATATATATATATATATATATATATATATATATATATATATATATATATATATATATATATATATATACTTATATACGTACATACATACATACATACATGCATGCATGCATACGTTAATACATACATATATACATGCGTACATACATACACACATACATACATACATGCATGTATACATACATACATACAGTCATACATACATATATACATGTATACGTACATACATACATACAAGCATACGTACATACATATATACATACATGCATACGTACATACATACATACATAAATGCATAAACACATACATACATACACACATACATACATACATACATGCATACGTACATACATACATACATACATACATGCATACGTACATACATACATACATACATGCATACATACACACATACATACATACATGCATACATACATGCATACGTACATACATACATACATACATATATACATGCATACGTACATACAAACATACATGCATACATACACACATACATACATACATGCATACATACATGCATACGTACTTATATCCATACATACATACATGCATACATACATGCATACGTACATACATACATACATACATACATACATGCATACGTACATACATACATACATACATGCATACGTACATACATACATGCATACATGCATACATACACACATACATACATACATACATGCATACATACATGCATACCTACATACATACATACATACATGCATACTTACATACATACATGCATACATACACACTTACATACATACATACATGCATACTTACATGCATACGTACATGTACATACATACATACATACATGCATACGTACATACATACATACATACATGCATACATACATACATACATACACACATACATACATACATGCATACGTATATACATACATACATACATACATGCATACATACATACATACATACATGCATGCATACATACATACATACATACATACATGCATACATACACAGATACATACATACATGCATACATACATGCATACGTACATACATACATACATACATACATACATACATACATACATACATACATACATACATACATGCATACGTACATACATACATACATACATACATACATACATGCATACATACATACATACATACATACATACATACATACATACATACATACATGCATACATACATGCATACTTACATACATACATACATACATGCATGCATACATACATACACACATACATACATTCATGCATACATACATAAATACATGCATACATACATACATACATGCATACATACATACATACATACATGCATACATACATACATACATACATACATACACACATACATACATACATGCATACGTATATACATACATACATACATACATACATGCATACATACATACATACATACATGCATACATACATACATACATGCATACATACACAGATACATACATACACGCATACATGCATGCATACGTACATACATACATACATACACACATACATGCATACATACATACATACATACATACATACATACATACATACATACATACATACATACATACATGCATGCATACATACATACATACGTACATACATACATGCATACATACATGCATACGTACATACATACATACATGCATACGTACATACATACATACATACATACATGCATACATACACACATACATACATACATACATGCATACATACATGCATACGTACATACATACATACATACATACATACATACATACATGCATGCATACATAAATGCATACACACATACATACATACATGCATACATACATAAATACATGCATACATACATACATACATGCATACATACACACATACATACATACATGCATACATACATGCATACGTACATACATACATACATACATGCATACATACATACATACATACATACATACATACATACATGCATGCATACATACATACATACACACATACATACATTCATGCATACATACATAAATACATGCATACATACATACATACATGCATACATACATACATACATACATACATACATACATGCATACATACATACATACATGCATACATACATACATACATGCATACATACATACATACATACATACATGCATACATACATACATACATGCATACATACATACATACATGCATACATACATACATACATACATACATGCATACATACATACATACATGCATACATACATACATACACACATACATACATACATGCATACATGCATACATACATACATACATACATACATGCATACATACATACATACATACATGCATACACACATACATACATGCATACATATACTGAGTGATTGGGGCATGTATCAACTTCATACGGTTACTGTCCTATTACAGGACGCTCAGTGCAAAGCATCAGAACATAAATAGATCAGGTAATGCGTTGGCAAGCGGTCATGGTAATTTTAGCAAAACGCCATTGGCACTGCCGCACCGTCAACTTCAGCCAATTCAACTAGATATAATCTACCTGTCCAGGGCCACTCTTTCTTCCTCTTCACTCTATGCCCCAGCCCAGGGGTACCTCCCTACAAAATCTGGCTTATCTCTAGTAAGCATATATGCAGAATGTACAACTCTGCTATCATCCGTGAATTAGACTAATGCTGAGTTTGAAGTCCAGCATGGGCAGGCTGACCGCATATCAGCACCTATACTATGTTTCATAGTTGCACTGTATAGCATACAGAAAGTTAACCCCCCCTCTGTAGTAACGTAGTGTTATTCTGTCCAGTCAATTTCCCCTTTTTATGTTTTCTTTTCTGTTGTTATTTATGTTGTATTTAGTTATTATGTTGAGTTCAGTAACTTTATTATACGTTTGTAAAATATTTGTATCACATGTTATTTTGCGCCGTAGTGCGTAGTCAATAAAGCATACAATACAATACAATACAATCCAGTGTTCATACGCATGTTTGTTTGTTTGTTTGTTTTGGATCCAAAAGGCACTAGAGACAGACCGCTATCGATATCAGGGTTTGTCAGTACAGGAAAGGCTTTGTTTTTACTGCAAGTCTCTTAGAAGGGAAACTTGTCATTCTTATATTACCTGCCCTCTTTATAATGCACAAAGAGCGACTCTATTTACAAGACTAGAGGAGTCAATCCAAGAATGTTCTTACTTATCAGAGGAGCAGAAATTCAAAACAACACTAAGCGATGGCAATAATGTGAAGCAATATGCAAGCTTCCTTAAAACTATCCGCAAGATTAGACGATCTGAATTGATGAAACCACAGGGACACTGAATGTGTCTTGTAAACTTTTAAAAGATTTTAAAAATGTGTAAATGAATTAACATCTCTGTGTTATATGTACTAATAATTTGCGTTGTCTCTCATAACTCTCTTAAGAGTGGTCAGTATATTGAACACGCATATGTTTTACCTGTCTGTAATATGTTTATCCATACTGAGTGAGACTTTAAACAAATATTATTATCATTATTATTATTATTATTATTATTATTATTATTATTAATATTATTATTATTATCATTATTATTATTACTACTATTACTATTACTATAACAACAGCAGCAACAACAACAACAACAACAACAACAACAACAACTACTACTACTACTACTACTACTACTACTACTACTACTACTACTACTACTACTACTACTACTACTAATAATAATAATGATAATAATAATGATGACTGTCCCGGCCTGGGCATGTGACAAAGTTGCCAGTGACATGTGGCTGGGTGGTGGTTTTCGCCGGGTACTCCGGTTTTCCATACAACTTACCGCTGGCTAGTCGCGACATAGTCTTAACCCTTATGCGACTGGTGGCTAATTTGCCCAATACAAAATAATGCAAAAAATCTGAAAAATGACCAAAACCCTAGCAAATGGGTACTCATCTGAGAGTACTCATCGAGAGCTATCCAATGACTTAGCATTTTTGTGCTTTGGATGAAAGTAGCCTCAGCATTAGAAGGGTTAATACGGCAGAAAAAGTGACGATGAACGAAATGTCAAATGCCAACTTCCGCCCGTGTCTGCCCTTTCAGACTAAGGCAATCCTGTTTCTACCTAATTGATCTGCGCATCTTAAGCACGGGGCTGTCCGAGGTCAAAGGGCCTGTCGCATAATTTGAACTTCCGTCGCAAAATGATGTGTCTACCTATTACCCCGAGCAGACAAAATGTCAGTTCACATTTTGTCCGCCAGGGCTAGTGCACAAGTCCCCAAGTAAACTAAAAAGGAAGGAAGGAATTGGGTTTTACGTCGCTTTGAACAGCTTAGGTCATATCGCGACGAGATAGAAACCCGGAACCGGGAAGAAATTCCCTACTCTTCACGAATAGTTGCAGAAGGACCATAGACAGCCCTCCACAACGCCGAACATTTATACAGCGACCAGGCCAACCCGCTTGGGGATGCAGCGGAGACTCGAACCTGCGAACTCACGCTTGGGAGCCAGGCATCGTAACCATTATGCCACGGCGGATACCCCCCCCCCCCCCCAAGTAAATTAAATATAAACTCGAAATGCGGGTACCATAATGTACACAGGTTCGCCAGATGTTCTAAAGCTATGCACGTAGCAAATTAAGATCTGTGGCCTTATTGAGTCCTTGTACCACAGTTGCTTGCCTTCCACCAATCAGAGGCCTCGAAAAGTGTAGGGTTATAGGACATACCCCACACTTTTCAGGCCTTTGTTCTCTAAGCTGCCTAAACCCAAAGGTGTTACCCAAGGGTATACTTTTCTCGGCCTGTGATTGGTGGAAGGCAGTCAACTGTGGTACAAGCCACATAGACTCCTCGGAAGCTGTGGTGTATGGGATACCCTTGGGGTTACTCGGCTTCGCCTCGTAACACCTTGGGTATATCCCATACACCACAGCTTCCTTGGGGTATATCTATCACTTACTGCTTAGAATTATGTAAAATCGTCTTATATGCCCGTTAAACCTTAGATGACCAAACACAAGTGGATTCGAAACCAGCCGGTCAACCTGAACATGCTAGCCTCAACCAGTGTCAACTAATAGCCGCTAATGGGTGCCAGAATTGGTTCTCTGGGCAGCTGGTGGTGGAGATAAGGTTTCTCTGTAATGTAATCGATGCGGGAGCCCTGATTGGTCCTTGTTCCCACGTGACCTGGCTGCCTTATCTGGTAGTCCTGGCATGAGGCCAGCATGTGACTTTAGGGCATAGTAATTGGTCTCTCGCTACATATCCATTCTTTTCTTAATCCAAGGTTCAACCAAGAGAGGGTGGCTTTCACGAGAGGCTTGTTTAACCAAAGGTCGACGTGTTCATACTTCAAACGTATATTTAGATCTATCATTACAGGAAATGTGCACATAGACTACCGTTGCGGAGACCCCACTTGTGGAGTGGCGCCGGCGATGGCACACTGTGCTGCCGCTGTGCTTCCTGCAGTTCGCTCTCCCCAGAGAAGGCTATCTGTCTGGCAGGTACTGGCCGTGCAGCTCCTTATCTTTGTGGGTCAAATGCAGTCAGCTGTGGCAGTGTAGGAGGGGTGTTAACACAAGAATAGACATTCTTAAAGATTTCCACTTGCAGTGGAAAATTGAGTATAAAAGCGGCTTTATTGGAAATAACTACAAAATACAAAAAAAGTGGTATTTTTAGGTAAGAGAGTATATGATACACCGGCTTGCAGCTTAGTATAGGAGTTTAAGCGGGCTCTTGAGGGTGAAAGTTGTAACTAGTGACTTTAAAAAGTTCTATGTGGTCATTTCCTGTCATGATGCCATCATGATGCGTAATGAACCCACTGATCAGTCGATTGTTACAGCACTCCACTTTGACGGACGTAATTCCAATCATCGTTGCCCGCTGGGGAGGGATTACCAATTGCGTCTCAGCTGGAAGTACATGTAATTGGTAGACCTTACCCAACGTCGTACCTGCGTGTCGTCAACATACTTAGCAGGTGCTCCCATGAGTGTATACAGGCAACTCTGCGTAATCCGGACTGATGTGGATCCTAAATTTCTGTCCGGATTAGGCAAAATCCGGATTGTGTGTATAAGAATTACATGTATAGGAAGGAACTGGGAACTTCCAATCCGTCCAGCATAGACGAAAATCCGGATTACACATATCCGGATTAAGCAGAGTTGCCTGTAAACGTTTATCGAACGACTCATGGAAGCAATCCTGTAAGATCCTTGGGAATTTTCTTGTCTCAAGTTGTCACATTAATTGTGTGTCGCAAACTTTATAACTTATAGCGCAGACAGGCTTGTATCAGTCTGGAGCCATTGTTTCACACGAGCCGCGAGCTGAGACTTTGACATGACACTATACAGTACAGACATTTAAATTCTGCACCAGTCAACCGGACGTCTGTCAGAGCCCTGTTGTACAAACACCAATTGGTAACATGTCAAAGAATAAGCCAAGCACATCAATGACCCCCACGTGTCATGCGAATCAAATCTACGTTTCAGTTTTGAAGTCCTCCATGCATCCACGCCCAGGAAACTTGGTGGCAATCGGGCGTGCGGTCGTATTTTCTGCTGCCCACGCATTTAGTGCAGGAATATAATTTTGGCACTTACTCTGTCCACCCTTTGATGAATTAGGCAATATTATTAGCCATCCTTGTTGTGAAATTGTCATACGGTAAGATGTCTACGAGAAGCACAACAAGGTCTAAGTTCAAGGTCCTTGCATTGTTCAGCAAGCCACATCGCACTCGGATTCTGGCCTCGTGCGATATGGCTGGCTACGCGCAGACACCACCATGCCGTATCCCTTTTTCACGAAGAGGATAAGCTGGATAACTAATATTATGATATGCCCACTGCCCATTCTCTGCTATGATTGGTCAGATCATGACCACCATACAAAATTGGTATGCGGGTGCAATATCACTTTCCAACCTTCAGACTCCGAGCTGTCAGGTTCATGTGCACAATTCTCAACATAAACTCTTAAAAAGGAACCCAACAGAAGTGAATTGAGACAAGGAACCCAGAAGAGTTTTTGCTCCTTGTTAAATCCTCATTGGAAAAAATACAAACTACATTATCTTCATTCAAGACAAAACGCATTTTCAAATTTAATAAACAGATCATTCAATTTCTGAAACTAGTGCATATGACATTTATAGGTATTTTTAGTATTTTGATTGCTATATTACTGAATTAACATTAGACTATTTTCCAGCTTAGAAATTTACAATAATCCAATGGTTATGGAAATGGAAAAACTTCAATAGTATTTACATTTTTATATTTTTTTAAATTATCAATTTATCTAATTTAAATGAGCAGTAGGCTTATAATAAAACAAATATGGCACTTTGGTTTCGTGCATATCCACTTTTGTTGCACTCTAAAATATCTCGTGCAATATCATTTTTCAGAATGCAATGAAAATTGATATTGCACTTACCAAAGTGCCATATCTGTATACTATTGGTCTTCTAATATTGACAATTGTTAAATGCAATGTTGGAAGCCCAATGCAGTCCAGTACAACAAGGACCCACCCGCTTAAGGGCACAGTCTGTTTTCATATCTGGTATTTTAGTTCATACATTTGCCACACGAGGGGGCTTATCACATGATCTTCACACCACAGCGCCATCTATCTGCCAGTAATGACATTTCTCAATCTTGCCTGAGAGACACACCATATATTGCCATATTTACCTCATACTTACCATTGGTTCCATTTGATATAAGCGACTTTCCATGTCTCATACCAAAACCAGGCAAATATTTTAAAAGACATTGCTCTGTTATCAATGCCAATGTATAAGGTTAAGGTATTCGGTTTATAGTGTTGTACCCAAGAAGTGCTCACACGACCTTCCTCCCCTAGCAGGCCTGTAAACACGGAAACCATTTTAATCCCCCGAGGGATATTCCAGAGCAGTCGGCAGCATATAGCGCACAAGCTCTAAGCACTGCCTTATTTATGCTAGGTACCCATTTTGCAGCTGGGTAGACTAAGGCAATGCGGAATAAACTGTCTTGCCCAAGGACAGACCAAAGTGCCCCGGCAGGGAATTGGACCAGCGACCTACTGAATACTTGTGGGTTTGGCCGTTGTTAATTACCCTGCTGGCATTTGTTGAATGCAAGGCCTGACCTTGGTTCGAAACAGTTGCATTATATAATTGGTCGGATCCGTTGTAGTTGCAACTCTGATTTGAGACTACAAATTTCGAAAACAAATTTTATACCGGTCTGTTACTTTTGCACCACGTTGTATTGGCAAACGAATAAATGTTTTCACTTTACATTGCTAAGTTATGGATTAGTGGTGTGTCGGAAAGTGATTTAATCT
>OZ012696.1:14306368-14311368 GCA_963942565.1 Maea johnstoni | reverse complement strand
CCTTCTCTTCTATCTTGAAAGCGTGATGTGTACAGTTTACTTTTCTACGTAAGACTGAGCAAGAAATCCCTAAAATGGGGATTTCAAAAGTGTGTTAGTTATCGGCGATTGGTAAGTACATTTTCTTCTCTAAAGAATTTAAAATTCAACTATCTGGAAAGATAAATATTTCAAAAATATTGAAATAGTGTTGAGTAAAATGTTACAAAAAATGTTGGCATAATATTCCCAGGCCAGCAATTTCAATGTGGATAAATATCTTTAACAACAATGTCAAAATGTTTCTTAGAAATAGTTTATGAATAATATAAGCAACATTCTATAAATATGTATTAAAAATATTGTGAAAATAATAATTTAAATGTTATAAGAAATGTTTTGGTAATAATTTTCAGGCCAAACGTTTTAATATTAATAAATATTTTTCAGAATCATTTGATGAATAACTTTTGCAATATTATGTTAATGTATCTTGGAAATGTTTTAAAAGTGATAATACAAATATTATAAGAAACATTATGGTAATAATTTTCAGGCCAAACGTTTTAATATAAAAAACATTTTCAGTAATATTTCACAGATATTGGGTTAAATATTTTGTAGACATAGCACAAATGTTTTGTGTTTGCTGGGTGTAATCCTGTCGTACAGGACTGTGAGCTCTCGTACAACACTGTGACCCTCTCGTACAGGGACAATACCCTCTTATACAGGGAGGGAACTGTCTCGTACAGGACTGCCACCCTTTCGTTGTCACGTAGCTGCTCTGACCACATTTCCGATGGCATTGACTGTTGTCAAGGAAGTTCACTGTGACATCTATATCCTTGAAAATTGCACAAAGAAGATTTCAAAAACACATTTACAAATGCTCTTATATCCAATGAGGTCTGGGAGTTTTTTGCGTGATGTAAAAAGCTATATATGCTTATAAGAATTTACCTCAAGCTGGTGTATGTTTAATGCAAAGGTTTGAACCGACAGATTGAATTCCATAGTGAGTATCCAAGGTAAGCCATATCCGGTAGAAATGGAGCATGCTTAAATGTCTCACAAAATAATACGATAGAACATGACAAACACTGTGGTTCACAGGTGCAACAACATCCATCCAATCACGAATTAGATAAATTTAACGTAAATACTAATGCGCCCCAACTTCAGATTGGTGTTATTAAATGATGTTTTGTATTCAATTAGGCTACACTATTCAAGATTGATTTCTGATAGCATCACATGTATGGCAATTCTGTTCCGAGTGCCTTAACGCTTCTAATGCTGATTCTGTCCTAAGGACAACGATGCACAGATTTTTGAAAACAAATCTAAATCCTGTCAAGTTGGTATTCATTAGATGTGGGGTACTCTCAGCCGAGGCAGCGTTTTTCGTGAAACCGAATTCAAAGGATAAAAAGAAGATGGAATGAAAGAACCGTTCAAATAGCAGGCAATAACTTCGTAATACCCTGTTTTAAAGTAGGGTCCAGCCTGCTGACTAGCCTCTGTCCTACCCCTCTTCGCCTCCTTGGATACCGATATCTTGAGTTGATTTTCGATCTGTACCTTAGTTTTAACAAGTATAACAAGGTATAGCAACAACAACAACAACTGATAATAATAATAGTAATGATAATGATAATAATGATAATAATAATAATACAGTAATAATAATAATAATAATAATAATAATAATAATAATAATAATAATAATAATAATGAAGATAATAATAATAATAATAATAATAATAATAATAATAATAATAATAATAATAAAAATAATAATAATAACAATTATAAGGATAAAGATAATGATAATGATTGTTTATATATATACATATATATATATATATATATATATATATATATATATATATATATATATATATATATATATATATATATATATATATATATATATGTATATATATATATATATATATATATAAATATATATATATAAACATATGAGATTGTTTGTGTGTGTGTGTGTTTGATATCTCTACAGGGGATAAGGGGGAAGCGAAAAGCATGACAGGTATATTTTTTTAATACAGTCTTCGTGTGACAAGTATAATTAGAACGGCGTGTGTAAGGTAACATCCCCATTGGTTGATAAACATCCGGAAAGAGAATGAGAGGGAACCAGGATATCCTGGGTTATGGATATTATAGACAAGTAACGTTTGAAAGACGCGAAAACACTGTCTGCACGAATAGGCTATGTCACAGCCTTGGGGAGAACATGTGCTTGGGGTTGACCCTGTATTACCTTTCATACAAACAAAATTGGTTATCCCACTTTTAAGAAAGATTGGTGTATACTTATTATCATTATATTTTATTTTTTAACAACGCTCAAACATAAAAACAAACACATACTGTTACATATAACACACGCATGAGGTTGACCCTATATTACCTTTCATACA
This sequence comes from Maea johnstoni, assembly GCA_963942565.1. Lineage (NCBI taxonomy): Eukaryota > Metazoa > Annelida > Polychaeta > Spionida > Magelonidae > Maea > Maea johnstoni. The sequence goes on along the minus strand of OZ012696.1, from coordinate 14,308,939 downwards.
AATAAAGTTGGCTATCCCACGTTTAAGGAAGATTGGTGTATACTTCTTTATTTTTTAAAACAAAATTAACAACACACAAACATAAAAACGAACACATACTGTTACATATAACACACAACAAATGCATATTTTTCTACAGAATTGAAGATTATGGATTAAGAGACAAACATCTTAAATAATATACCCTACGAGGAAGACTTTTAGTAACTCGGCAGTATGCGAGAAATATGGCACCCGTATTATCGTCATCCAGACAGCAAAACTGTGGCCAGATTCTAGGGTATAAGAATCTTATATGGCTATTTATGTATAGGTTGATTAAGATTTCTTTTAGAAATATTTAGATTTTCTTGGAAATCTTCAAAAGACAGAATTTTGTTATACTCATTCAAAATGTCACCAATGATGCTGATTCCCTTTTTAACCATATAGGATTTAAAAGGATTCTTAGTATGTTATTATACCAGAGTGGGGTAAAACATAATACAGACATGTCTTTACAACATTTGATTTTGAAAAATATTTTTTTAGACTATACAGTACATCATTCGAAACGGAATTTTTATAACTTCAGTCATACATTAAAAAAAAAAATCAATACCATGATTAACGATTTCATGGAAATCCTCTAAATCCAGAGAGAATGCCTCTTTACTATTCGAGGTTTATTATCTTTTCAGCCATCCCTGTTTAATTGATCTATCAAACAAAAATAAATTATGAAGCTTTAGACCACTGTCTTTTGTTTCAACTTTTAGAATATTTTACTTAATTTTGCTGGCTTGGATGTCAAAATATTTAAATGATAAAAATATGTTTTCAATCTTTTTTTATTGTATTGCAATCAGAGTTGGGTAGGGACAGGAGTATATAAGTGATTTCGGATAGGAGTAAGGATTTAACTATGGTTACTTCCCCGTAAGGAGTTAGTTTTCTAGTACTCCAAGTTCTTATCAGTTTTTTATACTATCAATTTTCGAGTTGGGATTAATTCATGTTATTCTTTTAATTTAAAATTCATTATCATATTTTGCCTTTTCCTTCTTCCGTATTTACTTTTTGTCATCTCTCTCCACTTGAGCGTACCTGATTTATGAAGCATTTTTTTATTGTTTTACTGATCACTCTTTCCATTCCTCAGCAAAATATTTGTTCATACCTTTGCCCCAATTAAAGGTTATTGGAGTGTGAGCATTTCTTTTCCTACTCTCTTAAATGTTTGTGACGTATGGGTGACTCTTTTTTTCTCATTCGGTAAAATATTTGCATTTTTGGGCCATGATTTTCTCTCCAATCTATAATCTTTGCCAAAAAGTTGATCTGGTCTCTCTCTCTCTCTCTCTCTCTCTCTCTCTCTCTCTGCATGCCCCCCTCCCTCTCTGCATGCCCCCCCTCTCTCTCTCTCTGTCTCTCTCTGTCTGTCTGTCTCTCTCTCTCTCTCTCCTCTTGAAATAACTACTTTCTGTTATAAGGGTTGATGGAGTCCATGCAAACCCGTACTGTGTACGGGGGTCAGCTAGTCTTTATTAATATGCTTCTGCGAGAATATAGGTAGTGCATATGTGCTTCTCACAAGGTGTATTGTCTTCAGTCTTCTGTGCATAAAACTTGTATTATAAAGGCAGGTGGTTGAATTGCTGAAGAAACAAAGACGTGTGGCAGACAAGAGAAAAAAGATAATACCCTGCTAATACAGGTACATTGATACGGGTACAGCTCTACATGCATTTCATTGTTTGTTGTAGAGATCGATCTAAATATAAAGTGAAAGTGAAAAGACATAATTAGCACATTGTCAGAAAATGAATCATGACTAACGAGTCAAACAATACTACTGAAGACAATGTAAACGTCTAACTAGCGCAAAGAAGGCAGAAACTGCCAAGAAATTCCGGTCCCATTCATGTCTATTAAGGCTCTCGAACGTGTTTGAGCACTTTTTAATCTCGTATTTCAATCAGTTCTTGAGAGAATTAACAAATTCCACTGAATTTTAATCGGAAAAAAATTGTGTATGCGCAGATGTTCATGCATGACAAAGATCATGGCAAGAGGGTCTCATGCATGATACATGCAATTTTCATGCCACGATTTTTTCATGCATGAATTTCTCTTGAATGAGGTGCAATTTTTCCTTTTACGAAAACATGAGATTTCCATCCATAAAAGTCAAATTTCCAAGCATATAACAGAAACTTTAGCCCCAAATTGTCATGGATAAGAATTCCACTCATGAAATGGGGACTGTGAACGAGACAGTGCAGCGATAAGCAGTGATGAGAAAGTGTGTGTTAGCCTTGTGTCCCCTATATAGACGAGTCAACGCGTTCGTGAGTGGTGAGTGCAGCTCCAATATATATATATATATATATATATATATATATATATATATATATATATATATATATATATATATATATATATATATATATATATATATACATATATATATATATATATATATATATGCATATATATATATATATATATATATATATATATATATATATATATATATATATATATATATGTACATATAAATATATATATATATATAAATATAAATATATA
>OZ012696.1:14301368-14303868 GCA_963942565.1 Maea johnstoni | reverse complement strand
GTACGTTAAATCCCGCAAATAAATAAAGATACACTGACTTTATCCTTATTTTGTCGAATCTGATTATCAGTTACACAATGGGCGGCATGCATGTTCACCTTTTGAGTGCACCTGCGATTTCCTGACTGTCTAATTAAGCTTACGTCATTCAGAGGTAAAGAAGCACTCACACTTCGTAGTTCTATTCTACACTCGTAAACCGTGACTGTTTATGCCTACGCAAACAGTCCACGTGCTCCATTCGCGTATGCGCATGCGTGATATCCTTTGTCTACGTCATCAACGCTTTGTCCTCATTGTAAATATCTGAACATTAATACATGCCATGCCCACGCCCGCCTTTGCCCCGCCTTTACTAATCCCTCTCGTGCGCATGCGCCTTAGATAGGTTTATTCCAACCCTCCACCCCTAAGACCCAAAAGTGGGCGGATCCGGAACGGGGCAATTTAAAACGTGGGTCCCGCGTGTTCTACGAAGTCATTCGTCACCAGCTGCGGGCAGTTAGGAGTGAAACACTCGACGTCCCCTCACCACAACGAACCCACGTACCTACGGACCGACACACATACAAGCAGAAGATGAATACTCCACTTTTGGCGCTGGCGGGGCTTCTTGTGGTCTTTATAGTAATAGGTAAGTGAACATTTATCTTTATACCTTTATTAACCCATTCACACTCAGAGCGGCCGAAAGAGGCCTGACAAATTTGGAAATATTTTACTTACAAAAGCATTTTCTTGAAAACATTTGAAGGAGGAATGTTGATCAGAAGTCAAACAACAACTCTCCGTCAAATATTTTATGAAATTCTGCTTTGTTCACAAGTTATTTTCAAAAGTATGAAAGTAGCAGACGATACCTTCCAGAGAAACTACGAGTGTCTATGGGTAAATAAAGCGGGTTCGAACCCCCTCGGCACATCATTCTTGCACTCGTTTCGTTCTGGCTTTGGCAGTACTGGAAACCAGATGTTTTTGACACTGAATCGGAATCAGTTCATATCTCGTTTAAGGCACACACAGAACCAATACACTCTCATAAGTGTACACGCGTATAAATACGAAACCTTATGGCACCGTCGGGAATCCTCCATGGCAAAATTGTATAGCGTAGCAATTTTTGCAATTTTATACACGTTTGGTGTACAGGCAGTTCCGAACACTGTGTTCATTTTACAAGCAGAATGGTTTCATTTAAAAAAAATGCGAGTACTTAAAAAGTGAATGTATTATCTATGAACTAGGAAACCTTCGAAAACCTTCTATGGTTTGTAGAGATCTTTTTGCGAGTTGAATTGTGTATATATCGTTATTGACAACGATACACACTGAAATGTACAAAATAACAAGGAATCAACAAAAAGTGGTCAATTTGTATATATCTTTTTTGAGCGTAATCAACGTAACCACGACAAATGATTATTGAAGAACAAATGGTTATTAAAGAACAAAAGATTCCCGATATAGATTGGTGATTATGTCGGGTACCGTGCCCAGATTGGTTGTAATAGCAATGGTCTAAACATAATTATTTCATAAACAAGCTACCTTATTTTAGAGGTTTTTGGTTCCCTATATGGGCCAGTATGCAAAAGGAAAACATTGGAAACAATATTTAAAGACTTTTCTTTATTGGTGATATTATGAGGAAAGCAACAAGACAATATTTGTAAAACTATTTTTTATGTTTATATGTAAATAAAAGGTGCACAGTGTTCTTTTTACTGACTACATCAAGTTAAAAAAAAACATAATTACAGGAGAACTTTCCTTCCTAAGAACGGACTAACTCAGGTTTTTGACTCTCTCGCAGATGATAACCTAGTTCCCGACTAATCTCCCATATAAACCGTTTATTCGCATACGTAGGACTTTGTGTAACTCGGACATAATTGGTACACCTTCGTCCGAGGTGCGCGAATTAATTGCATTTATAAGCTCACACGGAAAATAGAAGAAAACAAATGAAAACCACCACAGGAAGCAATGAATAAATCTTCGCTTACAGGAACCTTTGTCGCAAGACAAATCCATACAATCATAATTAGATAGAAAGGTATAGAAAAGTAATATGCAAATAAATCCACAATAAATGTTATACGCACGATCTACACAATGAGACAGAAACAGTATAAGAAACGAGTAAGGAAAAAATTTGGAAAATTGAACCTTCCCCAAAGACAACCTAGAACTAAGCCGGGTCACACAGTAGCCATCAACTTTGTATTACACACAGATTATGCGGAATTTTGGAATTTTGATTAGTGTCACTTTTTCTGCCATATTGCGGCTATAAGTCGTGACTCGCCCGTTGTTTAGTGCTTGGGGAAACTGAAGTAACCGGCGTAAACCATAGACTAACCCCAAGTCACTGGCAATTTTGTTCCATGGGCCAGCCGGGATTTGAACACGAAAAGTGGTGAGAGACAGGTTGCAATCAGTGGTAACGCACGTTAGACCAATCGACCATCAGGACAGACCCTCATTATTACATATGCAG
>OZ012696.1:14286368-14296368 GCA_963942565.1 Maea johnstoni | reverse complement strand
GCGAGAGGGACGCACACACAATACTTTCTTTGAAATGGAAACGTAGCTATTCAGACCATTGTCAATTCTACCTGCGCATTGTATCATAGATTGTAAATCAATAATAAATCAATATTTGTGTACTGTTTATACTCTTTCCTCTCGAATAATGTATGTATGTATGTATGTATGTATGTATGTATGTATGTATGTATGTATATGTGTACATGTATGCATAGATGAATGTATGGATGCATCTTGACTTTAATCATATTAGTTTTTATTATATACCTACTGCTCATCCTCTGCTGTGATTGGTCAGATCATGTTCACATGACCACCTTACAAAATTGATATTGGGGTGCAATATTACTTTCCAACACTCAGACTCAGAGCTGTCAGGTTGCTGTGCTCAATTCTCAACTTGAACTCTTGAAAAGGAACCCAACAGTGGTGAATTAAAACAAGGAACGCAGAAGAGTTTGGGCTTCTTATAAAATCGTGATTAAAGGAACGGAATAAGGAAAATATTTTAAAATTAATTTTGAATTAACTCAATAATATATTAAAGATTAGGAATTTACAATAACCCAATGTTTTGTGGTAAAACTTGGAAATGGAAAAACATAACAATAATATTATTCTTTAAATTAGTAAATCATCTAATTTGAATGAGCTGTAGGCATATAATAAAACAAATATGGCACTTTGGTTTCGTGCAATATCAATTGTTATTGCACTCTGAAAAATGACATTGCACGAGGCATTTTTTCAGAGTGCAATAAAAATTGATATTGCACTCACCCAAGTGCCATATTTGTATAATATTTAACATGGTATCGAAACATGAACAAACACAATAATAGGAAAGAAATAAGACAATTTTGGGGAATTAAAGTTGGTAAGATAATCTTACGAGGGGCAAATAGAAAGTTCCAACGACAAGAAAAGTTATATAGTATAAAAAGTCTGTCTCCCACAGAAGCTTCAAAGATCCTGGCCATATACCATCGCACGGATAAAATTGCAAAAACGAAATAATGCACTAGAACCAGTTTTAATTTTGCTTTTTGAATGAAATTAACACACAAACCATTTATTCAAAGTATGGGTCAGTTTTCTAAGGAAACATGGTCATAAACAAACAAACACATATAAGATAATACGTATTGTAAGTGATAGATCGATTTATCTCAAGATTCAGTGAATTTCCACATTACCTTACGAACATAAAGTACCATGTTTCGCAAAACAATTATCTAACTGTTTTATCACACCTTTATAACTGTGTTAGTTTCCTTTGAGATATCCACTCGATTTCAACTTCAAAAACGCCTGTTTTAAATCCTATACGAGGATTTAATCTAAAAGCCCATTTAAGGTATTGTCTTTACCGCCACCCAGATGCTCGTTTGTGATACCTAGCAGCTTTCTCTGACAGGGAGAATTATTAATGACTAGGATGCAAACAGTCCCATGTTGTCCGTAAGTTTTATTGCTACTTAAGAGATGAGTGGTAGATGTTGTCATTCATGTTTTCATTATCAAAACGCGATTCAATTGCCATATAACTGCTGGCGACAATTTGTTGAAGGTTATCACCTAAAAGCTGTGGACATTACGAGAAAAACCGCAACATTTTTTGCCAAACATGTGACTGAAACAAAGCTGTCCTGTAGTACAAGTTTGTGTAGTAAAATCGGGACTCGCAAATGGCTAAAGTCCCGGGAGGAAAACATGAACTACTACTGGCATCCTTGTCACATATTGGCATGCGGGATTCGAATCCCCGAGCCTTTTTTTAATTCCCAAATATAGATGATTTATATTGCATCTATAGGTACATAAGCGTCATTGTATTGTAGTTCAACCACAGGTAATCACGTACTTCTTGAATTATGTATAAGGTATATAAAAAGGCAATCTAAATGCTGATAGGTTGTTACAGCAAATAAAAAGGAAAATATTTCAATATCCATTTTCAGAGTGCCTTAAAAATCATATACTATATTCCACCTCTCATCAAATTGGGGCGTGGTCATATTGACATTTCCTTTGTATTCATCAGTCTTAAGTTATTGATACACTTGGTATTTAAATAAGATAGCATGTTTTTCCTAACCAGTTTGTCTATTCATGTATATTTACAAACCTTTTGTTGAGTAAAGCAAACATGGCAGCCAATTGCAATAAGCAATGTGTTGGACCGCCTGGCCATAGGGGTGCACCCCTTGTTTTTCGCCTACGCGTGTCTCCAGCAACAGTGTAGTGTATATTTATATGCGTTGTGACTGTTTTCACACGTAGCTACTACAATAACAATACATCGAACCCCGAACCTTTGTAGGGGAAAGCAAACAAGGCTGCCAATTGCAATAAACAGTGTGTTGGACCGCCTGGTTATAGGGCTGCACCCCAGCTTTGCGCCTACGCGTAGTGTATAGTGTAGTATACATCCATGTGCTTTGTGACTGTTTTCACACATAGCTACTGCAATAACAATACCTCCTCATCCTCTTTATTGGTGCCCGGTGAGTTTAACACACTATCAATACCAGTTTACTGCTTTTACGCATAACCTATTGCGAGGATTGTGAAAATACAGTAGGTCATGAATTTGCCATGAAGAAAGGCTTCCCACTAAGATCTACGAGGTTCTAAGTTATGAATATATTCCTTGTTCGTGGAGGCTGAGGGTGATGTAGATGGTGCGAAATACAATAACATGTCAATACCCCTGCCCAGAACGTGTGTCCTTTTTCTAGTGCGACTTACATGTGTATTACGGAATTTTACGCTCAATTGACAGCATGGCTATACATACGATACTTATGAATACCTTAATCTCCGCCTAAGACTACTTGTTATTCCTTAGTGCAGTACAGTAAAACCATTTAATTCCTGCACCAGTTGACCGAACGCCTGACAGCGACTGGTTGTACACACATCCGTGGAGAACATATCAAAATAAAAAATCAGGCATTTGTAAATGACCCACGTTACTGCGGGTTTAAGCTACGTTCAGCTGTGACGTCAGTGGCCTGCGGTCGCATCCATCTCAGGAAACTGGGTGGCAATCGGTCGTACGGTAGAACATTATGGTCGGTCTCCCCGCGCATTTAGTGAAGGAATTAAAAACCGGTACTGTACATGTACTGGGTCTTTCATGTATGGCTTGCTACAGTCAGTAGATGGTACAAGATCATTCATATTTGGCTTGCTGCAGTCAATAAATAGTATGAACCCGTGTCATGAGACTGAACAATGAAGAAATATGCATAGAAGAAACAATTGACTCATTAAGACAAAATAGAGAATGAAAATGACGCCACGATACGAACACTTGATCGTACTCTGCCTTTACTCGTTCACCATAATGATTACGTTATTCATACATAGTCGAAAATGACTAGTAATCATGACGTAACAGAGCAAATATTTGCTTATACTTTAATGTGTATATTCTTATCTTTATTATTTCATTATTGCGATAAGTATACAATGGCAGGGTCATAATTATATAAGGATGCGTAATGTTGATCAATATCATTATCATTCTTATTATTTTTATAGTTACTTTTATCTATATTATCAAAATTATCATATTATTATTCATATTATCACACATAATTTGTCATATTATTGTTGTAGTTATTATTTTTTATTATTTTCATTATGGGAAGTACTTCTTTTACTATTATTTTCATTATTATCATTATTATTATTGATATAATTATCATTATTACTATTATTATTATTATTATTTTTATTATTATTATTATAATTATTGTTATAATATCTGTTATTTTCATGCGAAAATCGAAGTCGACAATTCCTTTGAAGTAAAATTCAATGTCCCGAAGCAGTCGTTCTCTCTCGCACTAAATAAGCGTTAAGCAGGACAATACGTTTAGTCCTCCGAAGATCTATCAACCAGCAGATACATATGCATCATGACTATGGCTGAAGCCCGATACTAAGATCACACAGAATAGTTTACCAATTCTCTCGAGGGCTGCTGGGATTCCTATGTCCCATGACAAAGCTTACAACTCACAGACAACCACCGATGAGCAATCTGTGGGTGGCGGGCGCGAGAGCTCATGCATAGAGTGCCTGTATTAGCATAGGCAATCGCTAAGAGACCACTTATTGAGAATAATAGGCCGACAAGTAGACTTGAGAACTTCGAGGGCCTCAGATGGGGGGCTACAACGTACCATACATGTATATAACGTACGTTGTAATATATTTAAACGTGTATACATACATACATACATACATGCATACATACATATATACATTTATGCACACATCCATAAATATATACATAACTACATAATATATAATTGTCCAATTGTTGTCCTCGAATACTGGCTTCCTATAGGGTATTATTCCATATGGTTGAGCAATAATCCACCCTGAGCCATGTCCCGAGCAAGAACCCTGGTTGGGGAAGGGCGGGGGCTCGCACTCTCCTCTATACGAGCACATTAATATTCAGACCGTTGGCCTGCGTGCCCCGTAAGGGTGCTTAAGATGTTATTTTGATGAATGAATGACTGAACGCGCCAGAATATAAACACATCACATGCATTTAATGGAGGTTGGTTATTCACCCAACCGCCATTACACGCGTTCATAACCTTTCAACAACTCGTTATAACCACGTTTGACCCATGATACTGTAGAGGTTGTCTGGCGAATATTGACAACCATCATGTATGTATTTATTGCATGGGCTACCTCAATGGTCGATCGGTCGACGGCTATGGCAAACTATTGCGGCGGCAGCACCATTGTATTGTATTGGGTTGTATGTGTATTGGCTGTATATGTGTATTGGCTGTATATACGTAGTGCATAATTATATCAAATACAAAACAAAAGAAACCAAAAGTAAGACAATAGTTAGCTGAATGAACATATGAACAAACCAAATTAACAACAGAAGTATAAAGGTAAATGAATTGTTAAAACTATAAGGAGGGACTGTCCTGTGGGATTGTTAACTCAAATGTGAGTAGGCATACCTAAAATTGGTGACGCACTTGCATTTTTTTTCTTGATGAAATATGCATTGTTTTGTTATAATTACATAGATTACATAGCTATCATAACTCTTCTAGAAGATACCCCAAATCACTTGGGGGTAAGTGTTATTTACCTACCATCGGACTAGAAGCGCTGAATCATTGCATCGCAGATCCTCCGCTCATTCAAGAAATGAAACGGTTGACGAAGAACTTAACTGCGCTATTTGGTAGGAGAATAGTAGAAAAACATGTACTCCTATATATAGAATGAAGCAGAACTATACACATATTAGCAATTCAAGCGCAATGCTCACTTCCAATTTAACGTATGCATACATATGCCAGCACTCCTCCTTGTCAATACGTGAATAAAAGTTACGTCAATTGCCAAAGTGGGTTTCAGACAGAGATGAATAAGACAGACAGGAATAAGATGGAATTAAGAGAATTTAATGCGAGTGATTACTATTTTCAAAAGATGCCTAATTATCGCCCTAGGCAAACGATGTTCTTTGCGATGAAAATTAAGTATGCAATCTAAATTGCAAAATGGACATTATTTTGGCGTCATAGGCAATGGATGGGAATCATATATTAGGAGAAAAGTAATGGATGTAACCTTTGTTACTGTTATTGTCAGGCGATCCCTCGCTATCAATATATTATATAAGAAAGGGGCACCTATATAATTCAACTAATCATCATACACATTTCTTTCACAAAAAGCCTTTTCTCTATTTCTCTGGTTCTGATATATGAAATATATACCTTTAATACGTAGGAGACGACAAAAAACATTTATCAAATATATAACGAACAAAAGTGCTACTTTTGTATATGAGCAATATAGTGACTGAATTACATACATACATACACTGGATTCCTTAACTAGATCTTTGCTAATTGGTTACTTAACAATTCTTTAATATAGACATGTGGCAGTATCGTATTCTTGATATCTCTCGTCTGACGCCCACTGGCTATGTATTTCACAATACCTTCATGTAAATCTATAATAGCTATTGTAGAATCCAAAATATCTGGATGTTTTCTGAAAGAAATCTAAGCAATACATTTAGGCATTGATAGAAATAAGGTCAAAACAGATTGCTAGCGTTACCCATTCATTGGATATCCAATTGTATCTCTGTTTATCCTATTTTCGTTTCTATCATGCCTTTGAGTATGTAGGTCGTATTCCTATGAATGCGTCAATAACGATATTACTACTATTCAACACCTATACACCGCTAGATACAATATAATCACGTTTGATAATGATAAATTCTACCCATATGCCAAGATGTCAGGTACCCTGCCAACTCTTATGCTCTGCATTAGAATACCCAAAAGTGGCGTATTCTGAGAAGCGAGAAGCCTTACCTGATGGCCTAGTGGCTTAAGACTTTACCTAATACAGTGTATACAGCTATAATTTGGTGTGCTAAAATTTCGCTTTACAGCCCTGCTGGAGAGTATTTGTGCTTCAGATTTGCACATTTAAGCACTTAAACTAAATATTTATTTATATATATATGTATATATATATATATATATATATATATATATATATATATATATATATATATATATATATATATATATATATGTATATATATATATATATATATATATATATATATATATATATATATATATATATATATATATATATATATAAATTTATATATATATATATATATATATATATATATATATATATATATATATATATATATATATATATATATATATAATATATATATATATACATATATATAATACCAGTTATACAGTAGCTGTTTGCCGTCCCTCACCACTGCCTGTATTCGAATCCCTACTGAAGTTTGCCAATGACTTGGACAATGCGCTGGTATTCGCTGGGTGGTCCTCTTTCCCTTAACACTTACACCTGGATAGTTACTAATTAGCATAAATATGGCAGAAAAAGAGACAATACTTGAGCTTCCAAATTCAAATCCCTTTCTCTGTAACGAGTAAGGAATAACAAAATAGAAGGTACGGTAGATGCCATCCCTATGATGCTTTTTTATAATTCTCTGCAAAGCAGATGTTTTTTATTGCCTCTCAACAACATCCCATTTCAAATGTTTCAATAATAAAATTCAGTACTAATCAATGATAAATATCAAGCATGTTATACTAACTCAAATAAGTTGCATCCCTGTGATGTTGACATTATGAAAAAAAACTCTGCATGAGCAGTCGATATATATACAATAAAGCAATAGTATTATGCTAATAAAGATGTTTGTGGGGGGGGGGGGGGGGGGGGTTATTACAGTACACCCCCACCACCCACAGCATAAGGTACCCATATTTTATAGAGCATAACGCACTTTTCCTGGTACTAGTTAAGTATATAATTGTCTTTTTGTTTCTTTATTCATGTTATTTGTAACCTGTATGATTCTGTACGAAGTTCAGAAAAAAATGCATACATACAATTAGATTGCCAAGTACATTCTGATGCCTCGAAAGGTAATGCTAATATATACTCTTATGAGAACGGACCCTATCAGGGCAGTTTATGTTACCTAACCCATATTCATCTTATTGTAATCCAATGAAGAAATAATCCATGACTTCACGCTTACGAACTCCCATCTTAGAACAATAGCCATAATGGACCCCCCTCGACGCTAATCTTACGTCATATATTTGATTCCGAAATCCTTCCGGACGTGTGAAAACCAAATGTAATATAGAACAGGAGCTCATGGTGTTATATTGTACTATACTAGTTATGCGATATTATATAACAGAAGGTAATTCAATAGCATTTTACTCGAGTTGGGTTAAGTTGTTGCCTGAAGAACTGTTTGCTGACTCTTACCACTTGTATTGTATTGTATGTTAATTGACTGCAACTGTAATATTACAAGATCATATCTAATACAAACATTTTCTGAGAAACAATATACATAAAAGATAACATAGACACGGAAATCTAACTAATCTAATATATAGCTTTTAACTAAGAGTATATATATACGCCAAAAGCGCTTGGGGTTTACAGCCTTTAATTTCCAGTGATTTAAACTAGATAGTATGGCATTCTTCTTGACTTTACTTAAACCACTGCCATGGTATAAACATGGCTCGTGGCATATTCGCCGCACCTAATACTACTCATATTACTCGAATGATAATATGGTAATTATTGGCAAATGTTTGAACATTTGGTCCGTGGGACTCCTTGTCATATATCTAACTTTCCGTGTTTAAGTCAAAAGACAGGGATGATGAAAATATACGTGTACAATATAACGTATTTGGGAGCAATATATTATTAAAAAAAGACCCATTGTGTTCTTTGCATACGTAAGGAGCCCTTTCAGGCAATATATTCTTTGTGCAAGCTTACTGGTCAGATGCGTGCAGTGTGGGGAAAAAACTCAACATAGTAAAAGGAAACTGATAATAGTAAAAATAAAGAAAAGGATAACAGTAAAGAATAATCTGATAACAGTGTAAAAAAGATGATAATAAGAAAAAAGCTGATAAATACAGTAAAAAACAGATAACAGTTGAAAGACCTGATAACATGATAAGGCCACTTTTTTTTTATTTCTGTTTTAGGAAAAATCCCTCGTTGATTTTGGGCCCCTCATTGAAAAAAAAAAAAAAAAAAGAAAGAAAGGAAAAATGAAAAGAATTTGCTTGAAAGCAATATTTGTGCATGCTTTCTAAAAGAAGAAAATAAAATAAACATATACATATTGTTTCCAAGTTGCTAAATAGGAGTCAGGTCATCAATATTTACTCCCTAGCAGGGACTAGATGGCGCGGGCGAAATCCTGCATAGTGCTGAGGTTCCCACAACCCCCGTACTGGGTATAGTCCCCACAGGCTTAGGAGATGAACTCCCTAGCAGTTTGTGGCTTCCATTGGAGAGAGGGGGATGGGTCCTGAGAGGGTCAAACCTCTCCACCTCCCCTTCCTCCTCACCCTTGGCCTGGTCCAAGAACTGGTCTCGGGATGTTGCCAGGGGGGTACAGCTCGACCTAGACCTCGATGGAGATCTAGACACCTAGCTAAAGCTGCACTCGTTGAAGGAGATCAACTCATGAGCTCACCACCCTTTTGACTCATGAGCTCATAGCTTTAAGAAAAACTTGTTTTCCAGCACAGCTATTAAGAAATAAATACTTACTTGTGGAGATTTATTAACATTTTAAAATGTGCTGACGAGGTATAAAGGTCAGTATAACACTAAACACTGCTTGTATGCATTGGAGATTGTAAACAAGACATGTCTGTGCTAAGCAGTTATAAGAAGGTGTGTTAGGTGCTCTGTATTACGTTTGTGTTTTCAACATGGACAAGCTCACAAGTTGACCACTACAAGCTCGAGCTCGGCGAGCCTGCCCCATTGCTCGAGCCACTCCAGTTTATGAGCAGTGAGTGCAGCTCTACACCTAGCGTGACTCAGATTTACAACCCTTCTTCTTTATACCAGTGCTACCTGGACTTGCAGCCAACACAGACCTGGTCGAGGTTGTTGCAGTGACAGCAACTTGTGGGGTACCCACACGCCCTGCAGTACCCATACTCTTTGAGCTACCGACACGCCCAGCGGTACCGGCGCTCTTTGAGGCACCTGTCTACACTCTTTGCAGTATCCACGCTCTCTGCGGTACCTGCATTTGGGCTCTTTGCAGTACCCGCGCTCTTTGCGGCACCCACACTCAATGAGGCACCCCCTCTCTTTGAGGTACGCACGCTCTTTAAGGCACCTGCGCTCTTTGCGGTACCGGTGCTCTTTACAGTTATTGCACTCTTTGCGGCACCAACTTTGACGTACCCACTCTCTTTTATGTACCCGCTCTCTTTGACGTACCATCACTCTTTGAGGCACCCGCCGTCTTTGATGTATCCGCGCTCTTTGAGGTACCTCACTCTGTGAGGCACCTGCGCCCTTTGAGGCAACCGCGCTCTTTGCTGTTCCTGCATGCCCTGCG
>OZ012696.1:14278868-14281368 GCA_963942565.1 Maea johnstoni | reverse complement strand
TATACCTATCATACACACCTTAGTATCACTGCTGGTAATGGCGAGTGGGGTGCTCCCAGAATGATTATATGGGGGCATAAGGTTCTGATTTCAATCAGCTGTTGGTGCTATGATAAAGAGGGTGATAGGCCCCCTGTCAGGGGTGGACTATACATTAGCATATCAAAATGGGGAACATAAATTGAGAGGATAATTGACACTTGCATAGAATTCTTGATTTTCAAATTGCCTTGGAATTCTTGTCTTAGAAAAAGCCTTCTACCCTATCAATTGGAATTCCTGATTTAGGAAAAAGCTTGATGATATGACTGTTGATTCCCATGCACGAATATATTAAGAGAAAAATTGACAATCGCTGTGAAATTCTTGATTTGGAAAAAGCCTTCAACACTCTTAATTAGAATTCTTGATTTTGAAAAAGCCTTCAACTATCTCTTGAAGTCTTGATTAAGGAAAAAACTTAGTGAGTTTGATCATATGAATGTTGTGACTAAGACTGCATGTAGATTCCAATTCAAAAATTAATTGAGAGCATAATTGACACTTGCTATGGAATTCTTGATTTCAAAAAGCCTTCAACACTCCCAATTACAATTCTTGATTTAGAAAAAGCCTTCAACACTCTTAATTACAATTCTTGATTTAGAAAAAGCCTTCAACCCTCTCCACTAAAATTCTTGATTAGCACGAATGTCGATCACCAAATATGCAACTAGGAAATCTCGCTCAACAGCCTCGGCACAGCTCCTTGCTTAGGTGCTAACGAGAACCACATAAGAGGTGCGTTCTGCGCATTTGCGTGAGCAAAATCTGTGAAGACATGGACGGCTTGCATTTTATAACATTGTGTTGTTTCAACACCAGCGCCTAGTGACGTAACACTGAAACGAGATTCGGGGAGATTAGGCGTTTCAGGGGCTTTACAATGTGCCCTGTGGTTATTGGTCTGTGTCGACCAATCAATGTTATGGCTGTGTGGTCTAAAGAGGTAACACTGACTGCTAGCAGTCTCTCACCACTGCCTGGTTTCAAATCCTCGCCCGGCCATGTGAGAAAGTTACCAGTGACTTGGTGTTAAGCGGTGGTTTTCGCCACCAATTACAACTGGCTAGTCACGACTTTACACAGTATGACAGAAAAAGTGACAAAAATACAAAAAATACGAATCGTCTCCCAATTCATGTTTCTCTCAATCTAAGCTAGAAGTCAGCGGCAACGCCTTAGACAAGACGGCCATCGGGGCAGGCACCGTCACCGCATCAGAGCAAATACTTTTCCGGTTTACAGTAAGCTTTGAAGATCTCGTTTAGTAGAGTAGCATTTTATGATGATCTGCTAATATCAATATTCCATTACCCTGTAAACCTATCGACGTAACAACATGGGGCGGCTTACACTATAATCGTATCAGCCAATTCTGCAGAGTGGGCAATCAAACATGGCTGCTATGTAAGTAGTCTAGGGGGTTCTATCCAAAAGCCTTGGAGGTTCTGCTATTAGTTCAACCAGATGGGGTGGTGATTCACCATGGCCTATATATATATATATATATATATATATATATATATATATATATATATATATATATGTATGTATGTATGTATGTATGTATGTATGTATGTATGTATGTATGTATGTATGTATGTATGTATGTATGTATTTATGTATGTACGTACGTACGTACGTATGTATGTATGTATGTACGTACGTACGTAAATACGTACGTACATACATACATACATGCATACATATATATATATATATATATATATATATATATATATATATATATATATATATATATATATATATATATATATATATATATATATGCTTTTGTACACATACATGCGTACATTCATACATTACATACGCACACTACATACAGATTGTGGTAACCATGCCTGGCTCCCAAGCGTGAGTTCGCAGATTCGAGTCTTCACTAGATACCCAAGCGGATTGTCCTGGGGGCTATGTAAATGTGCGGCTTTGTGAAGGGCCGTCTAAGTGGCCCTTCTGCAACTGAAACCTTGGAACTATTCGTGAAGAGAAGGGAATTATATCGGGAAAAAATGGTGTCATAATACTAATGCCTATGTCACCTATTTTTCTATAAAATGTTCATTTTATTTGTATCTGAAAGGACAAAGGAAATAGGTTTTTAACACCAATTTCAACAGCTTTCGTACGTGTATATCGAAACCTAGAACCGGGAGGAAATCCTCCTCTGTTCAATAATAGTCCCTAGGACTCTTTCAGTTGCAGAAGAAACCCAAAGCAGTACTCATCCGAACGCCGAACATTTACAAGTAACGAACAGGCCAACGCCCGTGTTTTTGGATCTTCGGTGGAGCTCAGTTATTTGTAAACATATACATACATACATATATATATACATATATATATATATATATATATATATATATATATATATATATATATATATATATATATATTATATATATATATATATATACACACACACATATATATATATATA
>OZ012696.1:14272134-14278668 GCA_963942565.1 Maea johnstoni | reverse complement strand
GTAATGCATTTATTGCATGATTATATATATATATATATATATATATATATATATATATATATATAAATATATATATATATATATATATATATATATATATATATATACATGTATATATATATATATATATATACATATACATATATATATATATATATATATATATATATATATATATATATATATATATATATATATATATATATATATATATATATATATATATATATATATATATATATATATACATACACACACACATATATAAATATATATATATATATATATATATATATATATATATATATATATATATATATATATATATATATATATATATATATATATATATATATATATATATATATATATATACATGAACTACTGAATATTAAAACTTAGTTTGCTTTCTTTCTGTTTTTTTATTATGTTTTTCTGTCACGTATTTTAGACAGGGAAACGTTTGATTTCATATTTTACTTTTTGATATTTCAGATTGAATGAAGTGAACTTACTTTTATTTTTTATCGTTTCATTTATATTTTCAAGACTCCCGCAAGGACGTATGTCTCTAAGATTGACAGAAGCGAAGTAGGTTGAGACACAAATTGAAATTTATATATAACAAAAACAGAACATTGCTTCTAACGCTGTCTGATTCAGGAAAAAAATTCCCTTATTGAAATACGTTACTTTTAAAATATGTTTCACATATTTCAAGGTACCACCATTGAACATATGTATAGATATGGCAAACCGTTTTCATACGTTGATCTTAGGAATCATATGAACCTATATCCGCTTCTTAATATTCATTTTGCAATGCTTTATTTATACTTTCTTTATGTTCATAATTGCTATTACATAAGATGTAACTTTTGTTTCTTGGATTATTTCTTTTATTTATATTCAATCTTTTAAGGATATTACTACATTAAAATGACTAAAACGTCTATGTCAGTTTGTACTACTAAACCATGATGAAACCCTCTCTTATAATGGATGTTCAAACGTGAGGTTATTCCATATTTATGTTTTTATTATCATTATGTTTTAAACAGGCAATTCGAGAATTGAGAGAGGCATATATGACCAACAGAATCAAAGTACGTAGTTCCAAAAGAAAAATGTTGAAGGTGTTTACAGGAAGGAAATTAAGCAAAAATAAACCGATAGAGGGATATATATATATATATATATATATATATATATATATATATATATATATATATATATATATATATATATATATATATGTATATATATATATATATATATGTGTGTGTGTGTGTGTGTGTGACAGATTCAGACTTTAACGTTGCTGTTGCAAATACTATCAGTATTTTCATATTTGCAATAGCCAGTCATCACTTGCATGCGAAGAAAATAAAACATAGTGCTACATACCCTACACATACTACAAGCATGTGGTCAAGTAAAACGGTTTACGTAAAAACGGATGTGGCAGCACCCTCTACCAAGATGAAATCGAGGAAATTCTACTTAATATAATTATTTACTAGCTGCATTGCTAAATGTTGTTTGTCTTATCATGATATATTTGTTATTGTATTTACGTAATATGTTGTTACGTCTATGTAAAGATTCAGTAAGGAATCGTTATAGAGTTGAGAAATGAAGGGAATATCCAAACACCCATATTCTTCCCATGATATTTCATAAAAACGAAAAGGAAATCCAGAACGATTGTTTTAGATCTTTAGAGGCATATCCTTTTCTTTCAATTTTATTGCTTCTCTTTTATTTTTTTACGTTGCAGGAAATTTTGGTAAGTTATCTGTCTCTCTTTTAGAGAAGGTTGAGGTCTCTACCCATCGTTATATAAAACTTCATAGAATTGTGTTGAGGTCTTGAAATCTTAAGGGCCCTGCCTTTTCCTTATTTTCCTTTACCTTTTTGATTGACTTTAAATAAAATATTTTCCGTAAAGGATGATTATGAGGGGTGCTTACCTATTTATTATGTTTTGGTCGCTGTCATAACGAATGTCCCCCTTCAGTTTTTTTAAGTTCTTCATATGTTTGTATTGATTCAAGGGATAACTTTTTTAAGTTGCTGTTCTTGATCTTTTTTTAACTTTCAAATTTATTAATTAATAACCTAAAGTTTGATTTTTTTATTAATAACATAGACTGATTCATCCTTCAATTCGCTGGAATATGCTTACCGGGGGGCAATACAGATATGTTCCCATTCTACGCAGGGGTATCTAAGCATAGTCTTGTTATTTAACCTAAGGATTAGGGTACAAGAAATCCAATGTCTAATATAAGGTAGCATGACAATAAAAGAAATGTGGGTGAAAAAACGGAATAAGGATGGCCGAATATTTTTGATGAGACAGACTTGACAGAAGCTTCGATAATCAGGCGCGGATCCACACCAGTTTGCATCGATGCATGTGCATCGATCAATCTCCCAGGTGCATCGTTTGATTAAAAAAGTGCATCGATCTTTTAATTTCATTTTTGATTGTTAATCAATACCTACAGACCCTGCATGATATTATTGTAGAGGATATTCATCTTATCTATTGACAACGACCCTGCTACAATATACTATTCTCTGATTTAATCCTCACATTCAGAGGATATATATGTAGGATAAAGCTGATTTCAACAGCATTCGAGATATTGTAGGTGAATATCTCAATGTAACTGAAGATATTTCTTGAAAAAGACAATTTACTTCAGATTCAGAAAAGATTGTGTAGAGTAAATTTTGCGAATTCATAGAAAATCGATTTTTACGTTTTTTTAACTTTGCGAACATTGAGTGCCAGCTATACACTTAAGGTGAAAGTGGCAGCACTAATCATTGCGAATTTCAATTTTGCGTCCGAGGCTAAACGCAATCTTTTCCGAATTTACAGTAATTGTTCATATCAAGTTTATACATCAACATGAAAGGATTCTAAACCTAGTAATGAGCTAATTTGCCTTAATCTGAGTGCTATCCTTAATTAATATATATATATATATATATATATATATATATATATATATATATATATATATATATATATATATATATATATATATATATATATATATATATATATATATATATATATATATTTATATGTGTGTGTTGTATAAGATAATCAAGATCCGGAAGCATAGCAACATGCCAAGTTGATTGTTTAAAATGAGATAAAAGAGGGCTCGTCTAAGTCTCTAGTTGTCAACTACTTTATTATTTCCTTACTGGAATGCCAGGAATATGTATGTATGTATCGTTATTGACTATAATGAGGTTACGAAATAGACTCATACTCAAAGAAATCATATAACAAGAGAAAACAAGAATATAGTAAAAATAAATTGCAAAGAAAACATAGAAAAACAGAACAAACTGTAACACATAACATTCAAAGAAAGTAACTCAATGAAATATTGAACGAGTAGAATTTGATGTCTTGGCTGATCTAAAATATGTTTTTATGTCCAGTGTCTGGAATTGTGACTTACTTACCCAAAGAACTTGATCCTTTGCATCCATTAAGACCACATTTTAATCTCTACCTAGACAACATATTCAAGCCTACATTCCAGTAACCCCTGATAACTAAAGGTATTTTGCATAAGACCTATTATACTGGTCCCACGCCTAAAACGATTAATTCAAGTGTCCTTAAATCCACACATTAGCCCATTGAAAGAAAAGATGACACGATGTGATTTAAATATCCAAACACACTTAAGGTTTTAAAGACTTCTTTGTTTTGCTGAGTACTAGTTGTCTAGGTTCTCAGTACCGTTTTGTAATAAGGGATATAGAAAAAGGTTTATAACTAGTGATTTAGAAGCAATTTACCCTTGGTAAGCAGGTAATTTGGCAGTCTTTTTATGAGATTTGTCCCATGTGGTTGACTCCCTATTTACCTATCTTATCTTTCCTTTATCCTCAACCTTTACCCTTTATATAATGCCATTTGACATCATACTGTTATACGAGGTACAATATAACTGGTTGAGTATCTTAAACCTATATATCAATATGAAACACACAGGAGTCACGTTTCGTAATATGTTTATATCAACGATGACATACCATATGTATAAAAAATAAGCATTCTAAAAGTATACATCGTAGAAAGTCTACTATGATAAAAGTGAAGAAAATGAGAATTAAAGAGGAATATAGCTGTGCAATTGCATACAACATTTCATACTCAAGACATTCGCTTATTAAATTCACTCATGTTAGAAAGTTAGTGCTAAAAATAGATCAAATGGTGCCCAGGAATATCTATGAATAGACAATCTTCTGTGACAGCTTTTGATTAGCTTTGAAATATTTCTTTGAAATTGCGGAAACATCATCACTTTTGGGTGGATTGAAGTTTAACAAACTAAGTGCATCTGATCTTGCTTCAAAGCATTCATGGCTTTAAACTTTCGTTGCTTGAGTAGCAGACACACCATCGGATTGAATTTCAAAGGATATATATACACACATTAATAAAGAGAAAATAACTAATCAATCTCGATGTGATGCTGCAAAACGAGTACAAAGATTATTTCATCAAAACAACACGGTTGGTGTCCACAGTTTACTTCCTTAGTCAGTTACTCAAGTACAGTACAGACATTTAAATCCTTCACCAGTCGACCGGACGTCTGCCTGTGCCTGGTTGTACAAAAACCCGTGGATAACATGTCAACAAGATATGCCAAGTACATCAATGACCGACGTAGCTTGTGAATCAAAGCTACGTTCAGTTGTGAGGTCATCAGAGGCATCCATACCCAAGAGAATGGGTTGCAATCGGGCGTGCGGTCGTGTATCATGCCTGGGCTGGCCGCATATATATATATATATATATATATATATATATATATATATATATATATATATATATATATATATATATATATATATATATATATATATATATATATATATATATATATATATATATATATATATATATATATATATATATATATATATATATATATATATATATATATATATATATATATATATATTATATGCCAACATAACATAACATGTCAAACCCATTGTGTACTTTTATTCCTAACGTTGAATACAATCTTTTCCAGTTTCTCTTCTACAAAGTTGCCACAGCTCTGATCTTCGTGTTATTTTGTTGTTGTCGTTGTTGTTGTTATTGTTGTTCTTTATCTAGTGTGTATTTTAAAATCAACAAACACCAAGTTCCAGGAATAATACAAAAGTAATCATGGCCACATGTAGAATAGGTATATATCGCGCTACAAAAAATTCGCGAAAAGCCGATTTTTCGTTTTTTCGCGTGTACTTTATTTCGCGAGCTAGCGAGTCCTACAGCGCCATCTATTGAATCAAGCTGTAGTCAAGAAATGTAGAGATTTGCCGTATATAAGGGTATCCATGTATCTGAAATCGCTTATATTCTTTTTTTTCTATTGTAGGCTCTGAAGAACCGCGGACGTGGCAAGTAAAAAGTTCCCCAAGTGACGATGCCAAAACTAATACTACAGACGACCGAGAGAAGACCGCAGAGAATAACTCAGCCAGGTTGTGATTGGCTGAATAATCGAAAAATACGTCAGCTTGATTCTTCAACATTATTTATTAATTGTGTAATTTGAATGGAAAACTTTCAAAATATTTGGACTATTCAAAGTGCTTCTGTCAACACTAACAGTACTCGAGGCAACATTGTTTATTAATTGTGTAATTTGAATGGAAAACTTTCAAAATATTTGGACTATTCAAAGTGCTTCTGTCAACACTCACAGTACCCGAGGCGACATGACACTACGACACAGTGGCTTAAATAGCCGTCAGACGATGAAATATTAGCCATCTTTATCGACCTGTGACACCTAATTAACAAATGGAAATGATCACCATGTACTGCAGATTCACAATATATTGTGTAGAGTAAACTTTGCGAATTTACAGGTAATCGATTTTTGCGTTTTTTTAACTTTGCGAAGTGGCCGCAACATGGAGTGCCAGCTATACGCTTAAAGTGGCAGCACTACTAATTGCGAATTTCAATTCTGCGTCCGAGGCTAAACGCTAAAAAACGCAAATATTAAACTAACGCAATATTTTCCGAATTTACAGTTATTCCCAATGAAACCGTCGAGTTCATGGAGAAAACCAACTTTTTCGTTCTCCGCATGATGACGATATAGCCAACAGTGTACAAACATGCACTTCTCCCATGAAATACACTCATTACTGCGTCTTGACTTTTGCTGGCAAATTGATCAATTTAATTTAAGAAAAAATAAATTCGTCAAGTGATTTATTAAGTTTATTGTATTGGTTAGGGTGTTCTGGACGTTATGAATTATTCCCGATTATCAAAATGATAAATGATTAGGATATTGATTTAAGATCATAAGTCATTTGTTCCATCTTACTAACGAAGGTTTGCATATGCCATTAATCGTTGCATCTCTATCCTAGTCTGAGCATACGTAAGGATAGAGGTCATGGAAATAGATTCCTTAAAATGAAAAGATCGCAGCATTTAACCACTCTAACCAT
>OZ012696.1:14254634-14267134 GCA_963942565.1 Maea johnstoni | reverse complement strand
CCTATCTCTTTGTTATTGCAGCTGAGATTTTATCTGAGTTCATACGAAATAACCAAAACAGTGAGGGACTTGACACTGTGTAGGGGTAGAACAGAAAATCTTGCAGTATGCAGACTATACCACTCTATTCATTGCAAGAGAATTCGCTCAGAGAGTGTATGCAGGTTTTAAACGAATTTCATGATATTCTAAATGTGGAAAAAAAACAAGGTTGTCAAGATTGGGGCATGAGGAGACAGTGGGACAACTTTTTGCCAAGATTTAGATCTTCTTTGGACAAACAAGTTAACTTCTTTAGGAATCCAATTTGATGTTAATAACATGTCAGATATTACCAATTTGAATATAAGAAGTAAAATTGGAGACATCAAAACTTTAATAAGAATATGGAGCCCCAGGTTTCTAACTCCAATCGGCAAAATTACAATCATTAAAAGTCTGCTATTATCAAAGACAACTCATTTCTCCCACTCTGAGGTGTATTTTACAGTTAAGGATTTGTGGTCTCCAATGGGTGTTCTTCAACGGGGTCAAAAGGTCAAACTAATGTAATTGTCCAATCAGATCCCTCAATTTCAATCAAGAGGTCACTGCTGCTGGGTCAAAGGTAGACCTAACAATGGTGCACGTGGATTCGAACAAGCGTCACGTACGTGATCTGGCGCCAGTTTCTAAGGAAAACAAACGATGCACGTCGCAACAAACGCGTATTACCATTGTTGAAATAGTGCACAGGCGACCTTTGGCTGACCTAGTTTATCAAGCTAACCTCACGGTAAAGCGCGTAAATTTCTCCTTTTCATCGTGGGAGAAACAGGTTCTATCACTCGTGGATGGAAAGAGGAGGAATCTTGCACTCGTGAGTGATTTTGTGTCTTGGGACTCGGCAAGCCTCGTCCCAAGACACAAAATCACTCACTCGTGTAAAATTCCTCCTCTTTCAATCCACTCGTGATGGAACCTCTATGTCCTGCTGTCTCTTTCAACCCCATCTTAATCTTTAATGTTAGAAATAGACCGAATGTTCAAAGATTTCCTTTGGGGTAAAAAAACCTCCAAAATTCCGACAGGAAGGTATAAAATTACCAAACTCATTAGGGGGTTTAAGTTACCCCAACTTGGCAATATTTGGTAAAGCCCTAATGGCAAGTTGGTCGAGAAGAATATATCAAGAGGATGAGGGATAGGCATAAAATCTACATTTTTGGAGATATTTACCTAAACAACCTTAAAAAATCAACCAGAAATATGTTCAGGCTAGATTACATAATAGCCATTGAAGATGTAATTGTAAAACGACAACCTCTCAACTTTTAAAAAGCGTATGCTATGCCCATATGGTACAATTCCAAAATATGCCTTACAAAAAGTAGTACCTGGTTTCAAAGAGGGATTAGACTTACTGGTGACTTGTTGAACCCATTGGGACAGATGGAAAGCAGAGAAGAGATAATTACTAAATGGGGCATTAGTTGCAACTTCTTAGAATATGAACACTTGAGATTTAAATTTCAAAATTTTATGAGGAATCACATAGATGGTACAATGAATATACAACCATGTTTGCCCTTTCTAATTCAAATCTCAAACCTCTCTTTAAAAGGCTGGGCACACTTCTATAAAAGTATTAAAAAGCCCAACAGAAACATACTTTTTCAAATTAAGGCAAAATGGGAAGAAAGTTTAAATGATACAGTAAACTTCGATCAAATAAAAACATGCTTCAGACTCTGTAATAAGACAAAAGAGTGTACTTATCTGAGGTATATGCAGTTTAAGGTTCTACACAGTAGACTAGTGACTCAGACCTTATTAGTGAAAATGGGCAAATCAGAATCTGATTCAAGTCTATACTGTAGAGAAAAAGATACACAAGTACATGCATTGCTGTATTGTCCCTCAACCATTTAACTCTGGAGTAAAGTTGAAAAATGGATGAGAAAAGATATTCAACCTCACTACAAAATGTGTGATTGGCAATCCCAAGTCATCTTTTATTATTAATACTATTATTCTAAACACAAAAAATGTAATATACATGAATAGGCAAACTGGTAAGGAGATGCATGTTAACTCAGTTAAATACCATGTGTATCAACAACTTAAGGTGGATGAACACAAAGCAAATCTCAATATGTCGATGCCACAATTTGATGAGAGGTGGAATATAGTGTATGATTCATTGAGGCACTTTGGAAATGGACATTGAAATGTTTTCCTTTCCATTTGCTGGCACAAGTTGCCTGCATTTATATTGTTTTTAGTATTGTTGTTGACCCAACTCATTCTCAGAGGAGTATGTGATTACCTGTAGTTAAAATACAATATGATGACGCATATGTACTTATAGATGCAAGAAAAATCATCTCTTTGAAAATTAAAAATTAAAAAGATCTGTTAACTATTACACCAAATCGCCGCCTACTATATTTAGGCCCGTACTTCGTTAAGTTTTAGTCATCTTTGCATAAGGCAGTTGTGGCCAATTCTAAGTAAATGGCGCTGTAATTCATCAGCATGGCCCTTTACTCGATCAGCACTGAAACTACCTCGCAAGTAAACATTGATGCGTACATATATATATATATATATATATATATATATATATATATATATATATATATATATATGTATATATACATATATATATATATACTGGTATATATATATTTATATATATATATATGTATATATATATACATGTATATATATATATATATATATATATATATATATATATATATATATATATATATATATATATATATATATATATATATATACTGTGGGAGCATACATATCCAAAGATTGGTCAGCATGGAATATTATACTAGTTGTGCGGGACCTAAGTGCCTAAGTGTAGCTTTTGATACCATTGATCATATTGTGCTGTTTTCTAGAATACAAATAACTCTGGGCATGACAGGGCCAGCCTTGTTTGACCTCGTCTAGTTCAGAAAGATGATTCATTCTCCGCATCACAGGAGATCCAGTGGTCTTTACTTCAGGGATCAGTGTTGACCTCCCTCCTCTTCCAGATTTACCTCCTTGCCTTAGAATACTGATAAGAAAATACGGTCTAAAGATCCATGCTTGTGCGGATGATACACCATCTACATCTCTATCAGACCTGACAATCAACGCGCAGTTGATGTAGGGTAGCAAAGTTCAAAAACTGCCTCAAACGCTCACACATACACTCACAAATTTATACATATATATATATATATATATATATATATATATATATATATATATATATATATATATATATATATATACAGTTAAACCTGCCCGAGCGACCACCCCGCGTGTCAATGGAGGTCCGTCCTGATTGGTACATTGCAATTAAGGAACTCAAATCCACCGTGATCAAGATTTGATCAATCAAATTTCGTTGTACACCGTGAGAAATTTATAGATCTATACAAATAATCAACTGACCATGTGTAAGTTGTGACAGAGCTCCGCAAATTGAATACAACATAGAACAAATATTAACGAATCGTAATATTAGCGAATTGGACCCACTCGTTTAAGTCGCTAATATTACTTCCACACTGCTATTTCGAACATTACAGTATATATATATATATATATATATATATATATATATATATATATATATATATATATATATATATATATATATATATATATATATATATATATATATATATATATATGGACAAGTCGGTAGAACCAGTTAATGAACCAGTCGGTAGTCACGGTTATGTTTTTGATCCAAGCATGAATATGCCTGCATATGTATCAAAAGATATCGAATTCTGCAAATTCTCAAAAGTCTGCAAATTACCCCCTTAGAAACATTGAAAAAAACACACAATTATTTCTCGATACTGATACAACCAAGAGTGCCATTGTCTCACTAGTGACATCACGCCTTGACTAATGTTATGTATTTTCTGTGCTATCGCCGATGAGCTACTTTGCAGGCTCAAGGAAGTCCAAAACAATGCCGCCAAAGTGGTAAAAGCTCCACAACGTATAATCACATTACACCAATTCTAAAAGATCTGCAAAGGCTGCCCATCAGGAAAAGGATTGAGTTCAAGAATCTGCTTTTGACTTTCAAATACATGTTTAGCTCTCCTGTCATTTATTTTAACAATCTAATCCCTGAGGTCTTGGTGTTTCAAATAATAGTTTTCTTTAACTTAGCTGCTTGAGCTGACCTGGATATGAACACAGTTTCTATTCTACTATATTGTACCTCAAATGAGTTATTTTTTGATCAATAAAGGTAAATTTGATTTGTAAATACCATGCATGTCTACTAAATATACTAGGCTAGGGCAACTGGATGGAGAATTTGGAGTTCCGGCAAGAGAATACCTTACAAAAAGCGATTTTGGTTGAAACTTTACTTACGAAAGTAAGTCAACAAGGTAGAGACAGTGTATCCAATTTCAACCTTAGATGAATAAAAGCAAGTGGATATAAAACCAGCTGGTCAACTAAACAACAACGCTGCGGCGAATAGCCCAAAAGTTACGATCTGCACATGTTGGTGTGCAGCTTTCTCTGTAATGTAAACGATACGAGAGCATTTACGGGTCTTTGTTGCCTAGTCACGTCACACTGAGGCAGGATTCGAGACCACTGTGACAGCCAAGGTATCACAATAGCGCATATTTTGATGTCTCCCGCTACATATCCATTCTTTTTCTCATCTATGTTTCAACGATCTACTTGTGTTTTATCTAACATATGACGTGCCGTCTCATGTGCCTGTGTGAAGGTAATATCGTACTGAAATAAGCAGCACGTTAAATGGCTGATTAATGGAACACACTGAGTATCCTTAACGTACATGTACATTCTAAGATGTATGACACACCAATTGCAACGACATCCTAAGATGGGTGATCTATTTGTGTTTTATAGAGCATATGTCGTAATAACCCAGATGGAACACACTCAGTATTATTTACGTACATGAACATCCTTAGATGGGTGACACACCTATTCCAATGATCTATTTGTGTTTTTATAGAGCATATGACGTATTATCCCACATGCCTTCGTGAAGGTCAAATCCTACGGAAACACACAGCACGACAAATGGCTAATGAACGTAGCACACGCAGTATTCTTTACTTACATGTACATTCTAAGATGTATGACACACCAATTGCAACGACATATTTGTGTTTTATAGGACGCATGACGTAATATCGCATGTGCCTTCGTGAAGGTCAAATCGTACCGAAATAAACATCACGACAAATCGCTAATGAACGTAGCACACTCAGTATTCTTTACTTACATGTACATTCTAAGATGTGTGACACACCAATTGCAACGACCTATTTGTGGTTTATAGGACACATGACGTAATATCGCATGTGACATCGTGAACGTCAAATCATGCTGAAATAAACAGCACGAAAAATGCTAATTAATGGAACACACTCAGTATTTTCTTTACTTACATGTACATTCTAAGATCTGTGACACACCAATTTGAACGACCTATTTGTGTTTTATAGAACACATGACGTACTGTCTCGTGTGCCTTCGTGAAGGTCAAATCGTACCGAAATAAACATCACGACAAATCGCTAATTAAGGGAACACACTCAGTACCTTTTACTTCAATGTAAATCCTATAATGTGTGACACAGCAATTCCAATAACCTATTTGTGTCTTACAGAACATATGACCTAATGACTCGTGTGCCTTCGCGATGGCTAAATCATACTGAAATAAGAAGTCCTACAAATGCTACCTAATGCAACACACTAAGTATTCTTTACTTAAATGTACATTCTAAGATGTGTAATATACAGGAGAAGTGACACGTAGCTGGACCAGAATAAATCCAACCACACGCTTTGAATTTGACCTGCAGTATAGACAATTACTGCATCGGTCGACCGGACGACTGCCAGTGCTCTGATCACCAATTGACCGTTGAAACTGAAAAGAAAAATTAATAGACAACAATTGATACATGCAAGGATATGCTTCTTACTATTCTTTTTTGAATTAACGTGTTCGTCCCTTTTATTATGACACACAATAGACTCATTGTTTCACTTTCTTATGGTTGTTTTATTACCCATACATATCCCATATCTAAATTGAAAAAAACAACAAGTTGTTTTCCATGTCTTTTGGTGTTGGTCCATAATCCTTAAGGATAGACGAAGTTCAAAACCCTATTAATCTTCCAAGGAATTCTGGATATCCCACTAAGCCACGTCTATGGCGTGTACTACATTGTACCTGATTTTTGTGTAGTCCAATGCCTGGGCCACACTATTTCTTTCCAAGTGCCACGACACATTATTTATCATAAATTGGCTCTAAGTGCTCTGCGTTTTCAAATTTAAAAAAATATTCCTGTATATAAACATAACAACATGCTCTAAGTCATCCAAATATGGAATGAAGGACAACCAAAAGTGATATTTACGTCACTTTAGTCAAAGTGTGGCAAAAAAACATAAACGAGGTTAGACATTGCAAAATGATACGATGGAGGAATAAACTTATGGGGCAAACCCGTTGGTCTTATTTCATTTTATGAATTGCTATTGAGCTGTCATTCAATATGATCTTGGAAACTATAGCAGCATTTATCTGAAGAACTTCTACAATTTGAGATCCTAAGTTATGAAGGCCGGCATAAGGTCCATCTGTTATTTCATCAAAAGACAGATCAATGTCGACATGAAAGTATAATTAGAAAAGAATTAACAACTAAAATAAATACATTTGGCGCATTTGGATACAGGTGTACAAAATGAGGCTCAAATACGAGCTACCTAAACTTCAGGGATTAATGGCGAAGAAATTGTAATCTGTGAAAATTTCCTGACTAAACCACAGACATGAGCAGCACTTTCATATAATTCATTACAAAAATGATACAATCTAGAACTTTATTTAAGGGTATGGGGTCGTATCAAGGTTGCTGTAGAACTGGCCTGGCCGGCGTGTTGTCAGAACTATATTCATACGTCAAAAATCAACTAGGCGACCGAAAAGATCAAAGATGATATCAACGAATCTGACAAGTTTTGGCCAAGAACTTTAAATTGTGTACAAGAAATTTGAAAAGATATATGAAGTTAGAAGACCAGAATGAGAGATAGTTTAAAAAGATACCTTTACAGCTTGCATTCAAAGCACTTTTAATCATTATAGGTTATTATTATTATTATTATTATTATTATTATTATTATTATTATTATTATTAGTAGTAGTAGTAGTAGTAGTAGTAGTATTGCATAGGCGGATCCAGGGTGGGGGGGGGGGGGGGGGGGGCAGGGGTGCACTGGCCCCCCTTCCTGAAAATTCATGGGGCCTGGCCCCCCCTTTTTTCAGATCAACAGTTCCGTGAATTGTATGAAGGAGACCAAACTATGGCTGCAGAACTTCAGGTGTGGATGCAAAGGTGGGCAAATGAGGAGAATGCCCCATCCACACCTGCCAGCACAATCTTGGTAACTGACAAGATATTTTTTCCCAATATTCACTGTGTGCTTCAAATCCTCTGCACAGTTGGAGTCACAAGTTGTGGATGTGAGAGGAGCATCAGTGCTTTACGTCGTCTTGAGACATTCCTCCTTACAACTATGACACAGGATCGGCTTAATGGCCTGGCTCTCATGCACATCCATTATAGCACAGAACTTGATGTTGAGGACATCATTGACAGATTTGCGAGACTTCATCCTTGCCGCATGGAATTAAATAATATTTTTGCAGATTGAAAAGGTGAACTGTCCACCATGAGAGGATGCCACTAAAATGGTGTTGATAAGGTTTAATTGATAATCTGGTAGATGTGAAAGAGTCAAATCATGACTTGTACTCAGTGTCTTGACTTAAGAAATGATTGCACTATGTTCCCTTTAGGCCTGACATTGTTATTCATTGTCTTAGAGATACTGCAGGCCAAATTGTTTCCAAAATAGTAAAAAAAATAAAATCCATCTAGTTTATTGGTAGTTACATTTTTGGAAAACATTACATGACACTTCTTTGCTTAACCTTTTTCATACACAATGTTCATTGTATTTCTGAAAAAAATTGTATTATTTTTACACATCATTCAAAATCAGTTTGTAAAGTGGTGTATATCTCAGATTAGAGCTTAAAGTGCTTTTTATTCTTTTCCTTTTTCTATGTAGTCCCTTTTCCGAGACCCAAAAATATCTGTAAGACAAGACAATGAATCAAATTGGTCTGGCCTTATTTTCTGTTGTATGTTGCAGTAATCCACAGCTGTTTAACGGTGGAACTATTTTTCTTTAAGTGTTATGGCACTGAATGGCTTTAATGAGTTTGTGTGCCTTTAAGCCAATCAATCAATCAACGTATATTGCTCATCCTTTATTTACTACTCATACTTTATTTTCATAACATATATTTCTCATACTTGATATTCATTCTGAAAGCTCATGATAGTAAAAGTGAAAATAACATTAGAACCAGAATTCCTGTGCAATATATATCTAGAGCCCATTTTCCATGGGAACACTGTTTATTGGTACCCTTTCAAAATATATTTCTATTGTGGCTGGAGGTGCTGTGATGGGGGCAAACAGCTTGTCGGGTAATGGTGAATATGATCAATATTTCCCTTACATTTGGCTTCACTCTTATCAAGTTTGTTGGTTTATATTATTAGTCAGAAACCTGATACAGTATTCAAATTGAGAGACAAATGCTAGCTTATGGTTTTCTGAAAGTATGTCCATTTCATCCTCCAGTCCTTGTCCAATAAATCCATTATACCTAGGGGTTAGTTTGGTACTATGTATCATGACAGGACAACATGAATACACTATATTTGTTGCATTCTTACACTATAACACCATTACCTTAAAAATAAGTTATTACTATCAATATATTCAGGATGCATTGCAATTCCAACCCCTCACAACACCTCCCCCCACCACAATCCCCCTAATTATACTCTTGGCCACCCACCACTTTGATGGTCACCCCGAACCCAACCTGGCTCCCCCATGATAAATTCCTGGATCCGCCCCTGGTAGTGTCATTATTTTTTACTATTATTATTATTATTATTATTATTATTATTATTATTATTATTATTAGTAGTAGTAGTAGTAGTAGTAGTAGTAGTAGTAGTAGAAGTAGTAGTAGTACTAGTAGTACTAGTAGTACTAGTAGTAGTATCATTATTGCATGCACAATAGTCAGTATGTGGAACAATGCAACGTATAAGCTCGCATATTTCGTATGGAATTGACTTAAGAATTCCGATTATCGTCACCCCAACCTTTCGAGCAATAGGTCAGACTCCTAGCCCTCCATTTGACTTATGCATTGTCCTCAAATTAACCCCGGCTTAATATACATGTACAATAGATGCACTTACGTTTACTATCAATCAAACATCCCATCTGAGTGCACTTACTTATACTGTTTACGCATATTATATTGAACCTGTTCTAGCTGTAAGTGATTTACTCTCTGCAGCTTAGATCAGACTTGCCTGTATCCTCATCCTTTATTCCCTACTATGTGTAGAGATAATTTATCTGTACACACTGATCTTCATCGCCTCAAGGGCTTGGCCTGATAGCCGAGTTACCACTATCTACTCACTCGCTCACCATGAAGGGTCTTCCCTTATGGCCGCGTGGTCTAACCCTTATGCTGCTGTTGGCTTATTTGGCAAATACAAGATGATTCAAAAAAGAAAGAAAAAATGACTGAAAACCTGGCATATGTATGCTCATCTGAGAGTACTCAGCGAGAGTTTTCTAATGAATTCCAACACGACAGGGTTTAGAAGGTTTTAAAAAATTGTTGCGTCCTTGTGCTTTGGATGAAAGTAGCCCCATCATTGCATGGTTAATTGAGGGTTGCCACCGACTATTCTCCCTCTTGCCACTGAGGGACTCCCCTGATAGCTGAGCGGTCTAAGGCACTGTCTCTGATTGCTCACTGTATCTCAGCAATAACCACGAGGGCCTGTCCTGATAGCCAAGTTGTCTGACGCATTGCATTGCAATTAACTACTCGCTCTCGCACCGACCACTCTAAGGTGTTGCCACTGCCTTATTACATTCTCATCACTAAAGGTCTGCCATGCTAACCAAAAAGGTCTAAGACGTTGCCACTGACTATCCCTCTCTAACCTCTAAATACCTGCCCTGATAGCCTGCTGGTCTAAGGTGTTGCAGCTGATTGCTAACTATTTCTCACCACTGAGGTCCGACCCGATAGCTGCGTTGTCTCACGCATTGCCACAAACTACTTGCTCTCACACGATATATATATATATATATATATATATATATATATATATATATATATATATATATATATATAATAGTAAGTGACTTACTATGATGTTATTGATGTTTTACGTTAAACATGCCACCATTTTGTTTTTCATCGTGTCATCCTCTCAAAGCTTTGTGTAAGGGCTATTTACGATTCTCCACTTAATCTCTATTACATTGAAAGGCATCTATATTAATTGCATTGAATTATGGTTAAAGTGCACACTATTATAGTGATCCTTATGACCCATTAGCTTGCGTCGTCATGTAATATTTAGGGTATGTGTCAATGCTAATATATTAGCCTTCTAGATCTCGTCAAATATAGGCAAGTCACGTACCTCCGCAAGCAACATAGTCAAATTTTGCGAGACCAATTCACCTGGTCTTAAATGAAAAAAAACATTAAGTTGAAGGTTTTGATTAATTCAATATTAAATGGGTAGATTTGAATTAGTTTACAACATTAATTAGTTTTCATATTGTCTTGGGTAAGGTATATATAGTCATTTTTGAGGACCTGATTTTATTCGCTATATCTTTTCGATTCTTTACTGCTAGTCAAAATAGTGTGTATGTACAATTATGAAGACGGTTCGTCAGACAGCCATCAGTACATGTACTTGCGTGTAGGATGATTAAATTCATTCAAGAACAGAGTAGCTTGCTAATCATAGGAGACGCCATCCCCGTCCCCCTTCTCCAAGAAAGTAAAATGCTAGAAAATCAGCAAATTGGCTGATGTGACAGCCAAATCAGCCAATTGACTGACGTGACAGCCAAATCAGCCAATCAGCATATGTGACAGCCAAATCAGCCAATTTGCTTATGTTACAGCTAAATCAGCCAATATGCTTATGTGACAGCCACATCAGCCAATTAGCTAATGTAACGGCCAAACCAGCCAATTGGCTAATGTGACAGCCTTATCAGCCAATTGGCTAATGTGACAGCCAAATCAGCAAATCTGCTAATGTTACAGCCAAATCAGCCAATTAGCTAATGTGACAATCAAATCAGCCAATTAGCTAATGTAACGGCCAAACCAGCCAATTGGCTAATGTGACAGCCTAATCAGCCAATTGGCTAATGTGTCAGCCAAATCAGCCAAGTAGCTAAGGTGACAGCCAAATCAGCCAATTTGCTAATGTTACAGTCAAATCAGCCAATTGGCTAATGTGACAGCCAAATCAGCCAATTTACTAATGTTACAGTCAAATCAGCCAATTGGCTAATTTGACAGCCAAATCAGCCATTTTGCTAATGTTACAGCCAAATCAGCTAATCTGCTAATGTTAGTCAAATCAGCCAATTTGCTAATGTTACAGCCAAATCAGCTAATGCTACAGCCAAATCAGCCAATTTGCTAATGTTACAGTCAAATCAGCCAATTGGCTAATGTGACAGCCAAATCAGCCAATTGGCTGATGTTACAGCCAAATCAGCTAATCTGCTAATGTTACAGTCAAATCAGCCAATTTGCTAATGTTAGAGCAAAATCAGCCAATTGGCTAATGTGACAGCCAAATCAGCCAATTG
Source organism: Maea johnstoni (assembly GCA_963942565.1). Classification (NCBI taxonomy): domain Eukaryota; kingdom Metazoa; phylum Annelida; class Polychaeta; order Spionida; family Magelonidae; genus Maea; species Maea johnstoni. Next base: position 14,255,299 of record OZ012696.1, on the reverse strand, counting down.
GCTGATGTAACAGCCAAATCAGCCAATTAGCTAATGTTACAGCCAAATCAGCCAATTGGCTAATGTGACAGCCTAATCAGCCAATTGGCTAATGTGTCAGCCAAATCAGCCAAGTAGCTAAGGTGACAGCCAAATCAGCCAATTTGCTAATGTTACAGTCAAATCAGCCAATTGGCTGATGTGACAGCCAAATCAGCCAATTGGCTGATGTTACAGCCAAATCAGCTAATCTGCTGATGTTACAGTCAAATCAGCCAATTTGCTAATGTTACAGCTAAATCAGCTAATGCTACAGCCAATTTGCTAATGTGACAGCCAAACAGCCAATTTGCTAATGTTACAGCCAAATCAGCCAATTCGCTGCCAGAAAGTTGTTCGTCGTACAATGTTCATATTGCATTGGTAAAGCCCATATTTATGGTGGATGTTTTGTATGATTCATTTTTAATTGTGGCCAAACATAAAGAACATGATACTCAAATAAAGCTAATTCGGCAAAGGGATTGGTAACGTTTTCTTTTTAAAATTTCTCAATCACTTGTAATATTTTATTATGGGTCAGGCAAGACCGCAGCATGAAAAGAGTACAAACAGTTAGTGTTGAGCTAATACAGATAACTCTGCTTAATCCGGACATGTGTAATCCGGATTTTCGTCGAAACCGG
>OZ012696.1:14236690-14251934 GCA_963942565.1 Maea johnstoni | reverse complement strand
TATATATAATATATATATATATATATATTTATATAATATATATATATTCATATGATGGACTGGAACAACACCTGTGTGCAAAAGTATGTACTATTTCATTTGGTTTTGGAGAAGTTACGATTTTCGACAAATGGTTTAAATGACACATCTGTTTGGTAAAGCTGTAATGAGATCTCTCAATCTCCTTATTACCTTTATTTATTAAGTCATGCTTGTTTGTTTATACTTTGCATGTGCATGTATGTAAGAAATAAAAATAGAAATATATATATATATATTATATATATATATATAATATATATATATATATATATATATAATATATATATATATATATATATATATATGTATACATATATATATATATATATATATATATATATATATATATGTATATGTATATAAATACACAGATTCTGAGCATGACTTACATTAATATATAGAGCAAAAGATGTATGTGTGTATGTACCAACACATTTCTATTTATATAGGTGTAACATGCAGTAGATTGACTCTTACCATGGAGTTGTTGTTATAACCGGCACAACATTTGGAAGCAAAGCTACAATATCCTGTTTAAATGGATTCCTAATGACTGGAGACAAGGAACGGACATGTCAGGCTGATGGAACATGGAGTGGTGCAGATGCCTCGTGCAAAAGTAATTATACTAATCTAATATTGAATATGTGTATAGAAACTTTTTTTAATTTTTAAATCATTTTTATTGCATAAAAACTTTTACCTGTGTATAGAAACTTAATGTTGATAATGTTAAGCATTTTATCTAATGGAGCTTATCTTTTGACTCAGTGTTGTCATTAACTTCTTTTACATCCTACTAGGGTTGCATACCGGTACTCTGGTACTGATAGGAACCAAGATTCATTTTGAAATGAACCGGTATTTTACTGTTTCGTTGTGAATCGGTACTAAAAGGCACCGTTCCGTTTTTGAGTACCGCTTCGTTTTAACAAATTAAACAAGTTGTTATACATTAATCCGATGATGTATCATGTGCTGATTCCCTCCAAAAGAGTTCCAGACATGCTGTCTTGAATAGCCTTCGGCGGGAAATGCGATACTATGTGCACTCATTTGCTTCAGTTAACTTTGTCAATGTTCCTCGCTATCGTTGGTTTTGTTCCCCAAATTCTACTATTGATTGTTGTCATAGAATTGAGGAATAGAACCACACTTGTTAGCGACTGAATATCGTAAAAAAGCCGATCAGGTTATGGAGATAAGAGGTACCGTTTTACTGTTAATGATACCAGTACCACTGGTACCGTTTCATCAGTACCGGTACCGGTATCGTACCGTTTGGTGTTAACGGTAATGCATGACCATTTTAGCCCCTATGCATGTTTTAAAATTTTCCCCCCATGTATCTGACGTCCTGCATAGAGGGTATTATTGTAGTTGTTCATATAATCCTAATAATGAAACTTTTCAAACTTGCACTACAATGTTCATGCATGCCGCACGTTGTAAGAAGTAGGGTTGTATAAGAACTCATGTTTGTCCCTCATATGATAGTCTAAACAGATAGAAAAGTCTGAATATGTCAAAGGGTGTAAGCAATTTCATATGTGAAAATATCATAATGACCCTATACAAACTATTTACAAAGGCCATCTTCAAATGTGTTGATTTAAAGGATAAACATACGATGAAAACAAACCCTAAACAATCAATTTTTCAAAGAACCAAATATAAAGTTGTAGATGATGTCAATACCCCTTATGTCTCTGTTCAGTAGCAGTTATGGCATTGGAACACTACTAAGGGATCTGCTGTTTACTCATGGTTAAAGAATCTTGGTTCCCAAGTCTCTGCTGGATCCCCATAAGCAGTTTGGCCTAGTCAATATATTAATGTGCGGTATTGTGGAAGCCTGTCTGTGGTGCTTTTGCAACAGATAGACCCCTTGGAACTATTTGCCAAGAGAAAGGAGTTTTTTCCTCGTTTCGGTTTCTATCTAAGCTGTTGAAGTCGTCGTAAAAACCAATTCCTTTAATGTAACACTTATATGTTTACAACATGTCGTGCTTTAAATATGTGCACAAGGTTTCAATGCACACAATTCATGCGTTATCAAATTATCTACAAATACTATCATTTCAACATGAGGGTAAGTTTTGTTCTAGTAGATGGTATGATTGATATAATCATATATTTTTTTCCAGAAAACACATGTGGTGGCAAAGAAAATAAGAAAGAAGATTGGGCATGCAATCAATGGGTTGGACTGAAGTACTGCACTGAAGGAAATTTTGTTTCATATGTGACCACTAATTGTGACAAGGCTTGCTGTGAAAACGGTAATTTTTACACTATATACAATCCCCTATGCAATAAGAATGAATAAATGGATTAATGAATAATTGCATAGGCATACTGGCACACATAGGCAATTCAGTGCAATAAATTCTGAATAAAACATGGTTCTCTTTTATTCCAAAATATTATCTGTACTGCAATATTTGAAAAGAATATGCAGCATGGTAATAGTTTATGTATTAAGCACAGCATGTTCTAGATAAGCAGAGGTTACATTTTGTAAATTCAAGTTCATGATTTACAGAAATATGAAATTGATATGAATGTTTATGATTGGTGTTTGTTAGTTTTTAAAAGAACATGCCCAGTGGGCACAAATATTACCTGAATGTTATATGAATGTTCAATTTTGGTCAGAATATTCAGGACCAATTATGAACATTTCAGCAACGTTTCGGTCCTAACATTCCTTGAATGTTCTTATCTAATGTCATATGAATGTTACATTTTGATCTGAATGTCATGCACCAATAATGAACATCCCTGCAACCTTCAGGTCTGAATATTCATGGAATGTTCAGATTTAACATTATATAAACATTAAATTCAAATATTTCCTATATCTTAACAAAGGAGCTGTTGCAGAGTGCTTCCACCGCACAGACAACTTACAATGTTCAGACAACATTCAGAATCCAAATGATTCATTTAGCATTCAGCTCTGAACATTCTATGAACATTCTCACCTGAAAATTCATACAATTTTCATTCTGAACTGTGAGAGAATCATTTTCGAATGTTTGGCGAAACATTCCTGGAATGTTCCATAAATGTTACCTTGCCCACTAGATAGAATGCAACCAAAACATTTACTTTGTCTATGTTACCCACAAACATTTAAAGGCCAAATCATCTGTTATTTCAGCTGTAAAGCAAGGTACAGGTTCCGGCTCAGGCTCAGGTATGTGTGAATATTTAGATTTACCACTAAAATATCTTAATATGAATGAAATAACTGATATCATCTCAAAGTAACCACAAAGTACATGTGTAAAAGCCACAGAGCAGCCAGCTTACAGTGACAACTTTTAATTCCTGCGCAAGTCGTCCAGTCGTCTGCCAGAAACTGGTGAATTCTATATCCTTTAGTGTCCCATACTACACTGACAAGGTGATAAGGCATCCTTATGCATAACCCATTGCGTCCTTGTGCTTTGGGTGAAGTAGCCTCAGTACTGTTTAATTCAATGAAGATTGGAAAGGCTGTTTCTTTATATCTATCTACTGTTTTTTGTAACGGCATTTAATTTTCACTGTTTTCGTGCTCCTAATGCTAGCGCCCAAATAACAACCTTCAAATGAATGTCTTAATATAATAATAAATATAGTAATAAATATGTAGTTTGAGTGCTTGAATGTGCAAATACAAAGAAACACAAATACCCTCCATTAGGGTTGTAAAGCGAAACTTTTAGCACTCCAAATTAAAGTCGTATACAGTATCTATCTGTCTGTCTGCCTATCTCTCTGTTTTATCCATCTATTTATATAATCAGAAAGCAATGATGATGGAATACTCAATTCACTGATTGCTGTTCCCTATTATAAGTTTTGATTCTTTTAAACCAAAGATATCTGAATGATTTAGTATGCTCTGGGATAACAGCTGTATTGGGTGGATTTGCTTTATAAAGCATTATATCACTAAATGATCACTCTAAAGCATGAGGTAAGTACTTACCTGGAAGTGCTTTCTTTATGACGAAGTTGCATATTATTTCTAGATAAACATTTGTTTCATAGATATTACTTCCTATGTGCTTCTGTTTGAAATCGGTTGAAGTTATTGTATTTCTGCTTCATTTTTCAGAAATATAAAGGGAACCCTCCATTTACAGGTAAGCGTATTAAAAATAGGTCAATTGTTATAAATCTACGGAGTCTCAAACAATTGTTTACTGATTTCTAAATGATGAGCATGTTACATCAAGAATGCCACATACTAGCAATTGCAATAGCAGCAGCAGCAGCAACAGTAGTAGCAGGAGCAGCAGCAGTAGCTCTAGTAGTAGTAGTAGTAGCCCCTGCAGCAGCTCTAGTTGTAATTGCAGTATTGTCAATAGTTACTTTTTGCCCCTCCCCCCCCCCCCTGGGGGGGGCACTTGGGTATTTGGTGGGGCCCAATACTCTCGTTATCAAAATTAAAAAGTACCCCTAAAGCACAGATTTCTGGCCAAAAAAGCACCCTTATTTTAATAAAAACGCTGACTTTTTCCAGTAAATAAACACCCCTTCTTTTATCAAAACGCTGACATTGGATGAATGCGAACGCATCTTTTTACTTTAAATTTAACTAACTTAACCTATTTTATAATCCTCTGCCTGTTTAGCGGCAGCAAGTGCTGGCAGCAAACTCGGAAGCCCAGTCACTTTGGGAGTCACTCGGCGTCTGAGCCGCGTATATTTCGTGGATTGTAAGGCGATTTTGACCCCCATAATTCATACCTGGGTACAAAAAAGTACCCTTCTTTTACAAAATCGCGGACATGCAGAGGTCTTAAAAAAAGACCCCTTCTTCCGCCAAATTCGGCCCCCCTCTGTACCCGAGTGCCCCAGTTGCCAATGGTGGTGGAGTAGTAGTAGTAGTAGTAGTAGTAGTAGTAGTAGTAGTAGTAGTAGTAGTAGAAGTAATGGAAGTAGTAGTTGTACTTTAATGATTGATTGTAGGCAAGTCTACAAAACCCTTATGATATTTGTTTTCCTTTCAGGGGGATGGGAGAAAGCGTGCACTTCTACAAGATACTAACATCCAATTTCAAGAAGCCTCGTCTTAGTTGGATTTCTGCAATCATGTACAAGATTAAAGCTAGCATTATTGGATTAAATCTGCACTACTGACTAAGTTGCAGTCTTTCTCCAAGCATTACGATTAACTACATAGTCAATACTATTTTGTAGTCAATACATTTCTGGTTCCGGCATTTTCCATCATGATTATGAATCATGGTAGGGCTCTTTTGTGGAATTGTATGTGTTTTGTGTATCACATGTCATTACATAACAACACTTTATTACTCAATTTATTGGCAAATGATTATACCACTTAAAAAATAATTGATTTGTAGAGGAGAGTAATTTGAGAGTTTTTGCTTAATAAATTCTATACGATTGTGAATCCTTAGACAGGTTACTTGTGACAATTTGACTATTATAGATGTATTCAGACTAATAAACATGGTACTGTGAAGCATAAGCTAAGACGTTTGTTTTTAATCTTAGACACATACTTCGATGACCTTTGTCACAGCAGTGGTTGACTGATATATCCTACGTGCAGCGAACAGGCATGCTCACGTTTCTTGAGCCTGGTCCTTAATTACCCAAGTGAAGCACTTATTAGCCTTAACACTCAAACAGTGAACTTGGTATGATGTGATTTTAGCGTAATACCCTCCCCCTACTTCACCTCCCCCTTATCTAGCTCTGTTTTAATTCATGCCAAATGGGCAAGCAATTCATTGCCTCACAAGCAGACAATCAAATCAGATAGTGCAGTCGTAAGTATTTTGAAGTTCTTAGTTACATCCTGTTAAAATATTGTCAGTTTTTTTTTTCAATGTTAGCTGTATTTCTATTTATATTCCCACCGGGGGTATATTAACAAAAACTTAAATACTACGATGCTGATGTGGACCCATTATATTTCTATATACTAAGACTTAAATTCTTGTCACACGTTAATTGCAACCTCTATAGTCCAGCAACAAAATTTCCCCACTTTTCCCTACACCTTTAAACGTCTTCCTCTTGGGGCAGTACATTTCCCCAGTTGAATTTGGGCTCTACCTCTTTTAAATCAGAACAATACTATTTTCAATCTATTTTGTATATTTATCGATTACTTTCTTGTGTCTAACTTAGAATTTGCGAAAAAAAATAATCAAATATTTTGCCAATTAATTTCAATCATAAATCACTAGTATCTGACACAGAGTTTTCACAGTTAACTTTACAGAGGTCTAACTAGTGTTTTCCTGTAACAATTGGTGTTTCTTAGGCAAAATGAGGAAGAGATACTTTTTTATTCTGAAGAAAAACAAAACGGTTTACTTGTTTTGTATAAATGGCCAGTAGCTGTTCAAGTTGCCTATGCCTATACCAAGCTAGTCAGTACATCTTTATTCATTTACATTTGATTTTAACATAAACAAGCCCTGCTGGCAGTACATAGTTACATTGAATGGAAAATATGAAATATGAATGTCGCCAATACCTCAGTGCTATGACGACACTAGAAAAAAACGACACAAAACCAATTACCTTATCGGTTGCTGTGGGTCAACAATCAATGATGATATCCAAACCGATTTACCATCCAAAAAGATTACTTTGTTTGTCTATGTGCATGTTAAGTCTTTCGCCACAGTTACCAAAACGGCCCCACAGTCGAGGTAAATGTAATTTATCTATGACAAACGCATACTTTGGGAATTTCATCTGCGGAAAATGAAACAATGAAACTAAACAACAACGCTTTATGTAATAAATGTATGCTTAACAAAAAAGTACACATCCAGTGGACGGTAACGACAAAGTTTTATTTAATGGCAAAAGAAATATCATGATAGCACCCAGTTATCCCCACAACCACACACTTATGGCTACCTAACATGTGGATCAGTATTGGCTCGACCAAATAAGGCTGCTAGAACCAGCCTTAAAATTGTGAAAAATTAATAAATATATGACCTACAACTCTCCTTCAATTAGTTTGTAAAATCATTCTTAAAGGACAATTACGCAATGAATAGAACCTAGACACAAGTACTCCTATAATGTAACACAGGTTTCCAACACTGCCAACCTTTGCATTAGAAGTTTATACCCAGCCTTGCACACGGGAAGTATGGGCTGCTGGCAGCGGCCATTGATAGTACATCTAAAGGTACATGTAGCTGCAGAAGTCACTCTTTCTAGGTTTAAGCAGCCAGTGGTGGGTGGGGTTGACTGCAGGCCATGTAGTTTTGGCTATATATTTTTTTAATTTATGCGGTATAATAAAATTGGGGACAAGACACCAGACACCATAAATAAAAAGAACCTAGACACAAGTACTCCTATAATGTAACACAGGTATCCAACACTGCCAACCTTTGCAATAGAAGTTTATACCCAGCCTTGCACAGAGAAAGTATGTGCTGCTGGCAGTGGCCATTGACAGTACATCTGAAGGTAAATGTAGCTGCAGAAGTCCCTCTTTCTAGGTTTAGGCAGTCAGTGGTGGGTGGGGTAGACAGCGGGCCATGTAGTTTTGGCTATATGTTTTTTTAATTTATGCACTATAATAGAATAGGGAACAAGACACCAAGACACCCTAAATAGGTTTTGTGTGGTAATCTAGTTTTATGGCCATCTCCCCGCAATATGAACACAAACATGCAACATATAGTAATACTGCATAGATATGAAAGTACAGAAAAAAATAAAAACACCAACTATATCAACTATCAATGGCCAGGAGCTGGGGGTCCTGCATGGCTGGCTGGTTTAAACAATGATATAGTGTTAATGTGAAGGATGGCAGTGGTGTAGACTTAGGTATGGAAAGCCGTTCTTGCAGAAAAGCACTATTTGTCTTTAAAGACAATTCAATTGTCTTTAAAGACAATTCATTTGTCTTTAAAGACAAATGAATTGTCTTTAAAGACAAATAGCCATGTGCATTTGTCTTTAAAGACAATTCATTTGTCTTTAAAGACAATTCATTTGTCTTTAAAGACAATTCATTTGTCTTTAAAGACAAATGAATTGTCTTTAAAGACAAATGAATTGTCTTTAAAGACAAATACCTTCTATTTGTCTTTAAAGACAAATGAATTGTCTTTAAAGACAATTCATTTGTCTTTAAAGACAATTCATTTGTCTTTAAAGACAATTCATTTGTCTTTAAAGACAAATACACCTATTTGTCTTTAAAGACAATTCATTTGTCTTTAAAGACAAATGCATTGTCTGTAATGACAAAGTAGTTCTGAAAGTAGTTCCCTTGTGTAGCATTTCATTTCGATGTAGAACCAACAAGATGGATACTAATACTAATGTCAGTACTGCCAGATTGAGGCATGCTTTAGATGAAATTTATTCAGTCATAGCTGCAAATGCAAGTTTAGAAGAAATTGACCACCGTATGAAGTCTGTCAATTCTCTCTATAAAAGTTTGCAGCCAGAAATGGAGCCAGGTTTATTGCATGAGATGCAGAATACCATTCCAGAGATGAACCGCTTGCTGGAGGATATGAGGCAAGAATCACAACCCATTGGATTTGCTGCGGATAGACCTAAAACAGGTATTATTTCCACACTTTCATATGAGCTATGATGTTATATTACAACCAAGCAAAACTAAGCATGCTGTACAGGCAGACAGACACGTTGAGACCTCATTGAGTGATAATTGGGAATTTTGCAAATATATGTAACTCTGGACATGAGAGCACCACATTGAGCGATAATTGGGAAGTATGAATTGAAGAACACAGGCAAGCAGTCCTTCAGCAAAGCAAATGGTTTTAATGATTGACACCAGGCGGCATAGATATAATTGAATGTATGAGCAATTAGTATATAATGATAAGAAATTAGTTATAGGTAAGTACTGTTCATGCGATGCTTGAAAAAAAAAAGTTAATCAAAAATCAACCAACAACTTATCCGCAAATGTTTAGTCAAATTCGTATATGTAATACACATTATATATATATATATATGTATATATATATATATATATATATATTACATATACACACACACATATATATATATATATATATATATATATATATATATATGTGTGTGTGTGTGTGTGTCTTTGAATATATATATATATATATATATATATATATATATATATATATATATATATATATATATATATATATTCATATATATACAAATATATATTTCCCACAATCTTTTTATCACAGGTGCAAGAGGACGCCCCAAGGTTAGCATCAGTGAAGGGCAGCTTAGGGTATTTTACAATAGGAACTACACAGCCCCACAAATGGCATCACATTTTAAATGCTCAACAAGATTGGTACACTACAAACTAAGAGAACTTGGACTTGACCTTCAAAAACGCTTCAGCACAATCTCTGATGAGGAACTAGATGCTGCGGTTTCTGACATCCAGATGTCATTTCCAAATGCAGGAGCTGTTGTGAGTATTAAATGCAGCTAGCTTTTACAGTATTCAAGATTTCATCATACTTTAGTATCTGTTATCTGCATTTTCTTTTATTTAAATTGATTATGTATAAACATGTTTAGTAGCATCAGTTTTTATTTAGTGCAGTGGATTTGTTAAGGATATCATAACTGTGTGTGACAGGTAGGAACTAAATTTTGAATTAAAAGCAGATAACAGGAATGTATGTATGAAATATGTTATCTGCATTTTCTTTTATTTAAATTGATAATGTATAAACATGTTTAGTAGCATCTGTTTTGATTTAGTGCAGTGGATTTGTTAAGGATATCATAACTGTGTGTGAACTAAATTTTGAATTAAAAGCAGATAACAGGAATATATGAAATAATGTATTTTGAAAATGGTGTGTAAATATGAATTCACTTCCTTTCCTTGAGAGTAAAATGACAGACACATGGCGATCATTATCAGATGTACCATGCAATTGCCAGCAGTATTGATTTCTCAAAATAAAGTGTATATTTTAAATCACTTAATAGTCTTCACAGTATAATGACAGACTAATGGCAAAAACTGTCAAAGTCAAAGAGCGCCGTTCTTGCAGAAAAGCACTATTTGTCTTTAAAGACAATTCATTTGCCTTTAAAGACAATTCATTTGTCTTTAAAGACAATTCATTTGTCTTTAAAGACAATTCATTTGTCTTTAAAGACAAATGATTTGTCTTTAAAGACAAATGAATTGTCTTTAAAGACAAATGAATTGTCTTTAAAGACAAATGAATTGTCTTTAAAGACAATTCATTTGTCTTTAAAGACAAATGAATTGTCTTTAAAGACAAATGAATTGTCTTTAAAGACAAATGAATTGTCTTTAAAGACAATTCATTTGTCTTTAAAGACAAATGAATTGTCTTTAAAGACAAATGAATTGTCTTTAAAGACAAATGAATTGTCTTTAAAGACAAATGAATTGTCTTTAAAGACAATTCATTTGTCTTTAAAGACAAATGAATTGTCTTTAAAGACAAATGAATTGTCTTTAAAGACAATTCATTTGTCTTTAAAGACAAAGTGTACTATGTCGTACTATGTCAAATGTACTTATTCATCACTAGTAATTGTTTCTTTTTCATCATTTAATAGATGACTATGGCCTATCTGCGTGCTAGAAATATCAATGTGCAAAGGGCAAGAGTACGACATTCAATGAACCGAATAGACCCGGGTGGTGTAATGCGCAGAACGAGACAAACCATTTCCAGGAGGGTATACCATGTGGCAACACCTAACTCAGTATGGCACATGGATGGTCATATGAAGTTGATCAGGTACTCTCTCCATAATTTTTCTTCTATTAGCTGTTTTGTGCCATCATGGTTCCTAATCATAGTTTAGCTGTGACTTGGCTATAAGGATAGCATAGCCTGTTATACTTCAATAACAGAGTCAGTCCTTATTTTTTTCTTTGATAAAGTTGCTTATTTGATATATTGATTGTTAATTAAAATTAAGTTACCAGTAATAGTGAAAGAAGCTTTTGGTTATTAATGATATCTTGTTTCATATCCAAATAATGCTTTTCTGCTCAAAATACTTTATTCTCTCTTCCAGGTGGGGTTTTGTCACCCATGGATGTGTGGATGGTTATAGTCGTCTTATTACCTTCCTGAAGTGCAACACTGACAATAAAGCAGCAACTGTCCTACACCAATTCATATTAGCTTCTTCCAAGTACGGCCTGCCCTCACAGGTCAGGTCAGATCATGGGACAGAGAATACCAAAGTAGCCGCATTCATCACTTTGGTACGAGGGCGACAAAGTCACATTACAGGACGCTCAGTCCATAACCAAAGGATCGAACGCTTATGGAGGGACGTACGTACAAATGTCGTCGAAAAATATAGGAATAAATTCTATTCAATGGAGGAGGATGCTGCAGTAGGCCTTAACCCTGCTGACAGTAAGCACATATTTGCGCTTCAATATGTCTACCTTCCCATCATCAATCAATGCTTAGAACAGTTTGTTGAGGCCTGGAATACTCACAAGCTACGATCTGAACATAACCAAACACAACAGCAGCTTTGGCTCTCAGGTACACTGGACAACGCAGGGAATCGCTACACAGCACCTCATGAAATTTTAAGCGATGGAGTAGATCTTGAAACCAGCCTACAACAAGGTCTCCAAAGGTATGGAGTGAATATGGAAGATCTCAGTGGCGTTTCAGAAGAGGAGAACATCAGAAATGAGATAATCTTGACAGATGAACAGCTTGCTGAGCTAGATGATGCCACAGAAGCTTTTTCAGAAACAGAAAAATTTGCAGCTGTCCTTGAAAAACTCACACAATTTGGACTTTAAAATGCTAATGAGGCAAGTACCTTAGTTAATAAAAAGTCATGCCAATCTTCCACTTTGATATAGGAGAGGGGATTAAAGATCTGATACGGCAGCTGACACTTAATTTCCAGACAGCATTTATTGAGGCTTCCTTTACAAATGTTGAAGTACCTGTGACACAGCAAGATATGTATATGTTGAAATCGTACTTCTTTTCACTGCAGTTTCACCCCCATGTAGGTCTGTGCATATCTAGAATACCTGACGTGGGCAACCTTTTAACTGCTTCATATGTTTCGGGACAGCAGCAAAGTTGATAATTTATTTCAATGATCAATGAGTGGCATATATTTAACTGTAAATGCTACGATTATGTACAGAACTTGACTATTCTATGAATAAATACAAGATGGAACTTAATTACGTCAACAAGTTAATTACATTGTATAGTTTACTTCAATCATAGGTCTCTTTAAGATTTGGCTTTTTTCATTTTTGATTCTATTTCTATTAATTTCAGTTTTTGGGTGCAATGCAGTTTCAGGAACAAAATATAATTCAAAACACTTGTGTTCAGTATTGTTACATAAGGTATTCTCCATTGTAACGGACAGAGTTTGTGTTTATTGAGATTTGGTGTTTTTTGTGTAATTTGGGTACTTTTAGGTATTTTACTTTATATGTCACAAGTAGTTAGAGATTTACAAAGGTCAGAGAGTTAGTTTAGATTCTTGAATATAGGTGGCATCAAGAGGTCAAGTTTCCTATTCTGCCCACCAGAGGGCAGGGCTTTTGTAGGTCAAGATGGTGACATTTTTCATGTTGACAATTGTTTAAGGTGAAAGTTTGGGATTACCTAAAGTTGTAAGTATCTATTTGTTACTTGTATTTATGAGCTTAAATGAAAGATAAGAGTATAAAGATTCATCATAGGCAATTGTAATTGATTGATGGTTTGTAGTTTTGGTTATTTTGAGCATAGTTGTACTTAGCAACTTCACCTATATTTTTTCATGTGTAATTGCCATTGTCATTGTTCTGTCAGTTAGATGTCATTATGTCAACTTAGATGATACTTGTTTTGTGTAACTATTTTCAGTCATTATATGTATCATGTTATGTATTAAGTGTACTTAGAGTAATTATTGTAATGACATTAATTGAGATTATGTGTAAGACTATGTGTAGTGTATTGTACTATTGTATAGTAATGTATTGTATTGTATAGTAATGTATTCGTCACGTCAGTCAATAAACACGCGTTCAAGAATCATGGCATCGTTTCCTGATTATTTCACCTGCCACCCGCCACACTCCATAGTGGAAAGTTCATTGACATGAAAAACCTATTTCAAGTTGCCCTACATATTATTGATATCAATCACACAAAAGCATTTTTAGAAGTAACATCTTTATTTTTTTTATATTACCAAAACATAGATATTGAGCAGAATAGTTAAAAGGTAATCTACCGAATCTATCCAATGCTGTATGAATGCATAAACAATGTTGTGGGTTCTTCATAAGTTACTATAATTTGTTTCATAGAAGCATGTATTATCCAGAGTAACTTTCATGATAAGAGGTTTACACATCCCATGTCGAAGCTCCACTTAATGTTAATACAAATACAAACTTTTTTCCTCTCTAACTGCGGTACATAGAGGAAATACAAGTATATCGTTAGAAAATGTTTAGTCATCAACAATGTTGTCAGAATTACAAAAATATACATATACAGCACACCCATAAATATATGGCTGTAAAAAATAAACATGGAATGTATCTGTTAACTGTCATAGTTAAGAATACAGAGAGTTCAAATCAGCAGTATTAATATTTTCACTTACGAAACTTTGAAGAGATATCTCTCCTTCAAAAATTTGGCAAATTTCTTTCACAGCTTTCTATCATTGCTAATTAGTAATTGCGAAGATTATAAAGTGCTACCTCTAACTTTTGGTTCTTCAAAAGTAACTACAGTTTGTATCATAGAAGCATACATTACGCAGAGAAACTGTCATAATGTGAGGTTTGTTCACAGCATATCCTAATCTTAATACCAATACAAATAGCAATACCAATATAAACTTTACTACTCTCTAACCGCCTTCTGCGGTACATAAAGGAAATACAAAAATATCATTAGAAAAAGTATAACCACCAAGAATGTTGTCAGATCTACACAACCATACATATACAGTACACCCTTAAAAGTATGAGTATCAATAGTAGACATGGAATGTATCTGTTTACTGTCATTACTAGGCATACAGACAGTTCAAATCAGCAGTATCAATATCTTCCCCTACTGCATCTGGAAGACATATGTACTCCCTTATGGCTAAGTTTTAAAAATATGGCAACTTTCATTAACAACCTTCCATCATTTGTATTAACCCTCCCAATGCTGAGGCTACTTTCGTCCAAAGTACATCTGAACCCTGTCATGTTGGTATCGAATGGATAGCACTTGCTGAGTACTCTTAGATGAGTACCCATTTTCCAGCGTTTCAATCATTTATCAGCCTTACTGCATCATTTAGAATTGGCCAAGTAAGCAACCAGCACCATAAGGGTTAAATGATTGAGTCGTTTTAAACGTGCTTCATCAAGTTCAATAGTATTTTGGCATATCTAATATCTTAAGTTTTTCAAAACCATTACGTTCAAATAGGAAGTGAAACTCATCACCGAAAACACTTTTTCTGCACTTAGTGCAGATGGGCTCCTGCATTGGTATTGATGATTTGGATACACAATTAACTGGCAATTTTTGAGAACCAGTTCTTAAGTCAACTATACTTAAAAGTCAACTAAGTCATTCACCCCACCTGGTGGTTGGTAATTGTACTAACTCCTTGAACCAACCTGATCAATATGGCACACAACAGAAATCAAAAGTTAGACACCAATCCTTTGCTCTATAAAACACCTGTTACTGAATGAGGTTGGGAGGCCAAATCCCAGTTATTATCAACGTCCTAGATGTGTGTGCAAAAATAACCTTATCTACTGGCACTTCTTTTCGAGAACTCACATTCTTAAAATGTCAATGTAAATTACATACTGTTTTAATTTACAGGAATTTAACTTTCACTATTTTTTACGCTCCACATGATAGTGCCGAAATAACCACCCTTCAAATGAATATCCGGCTATATATCTTTGCTGAGTGTTTGAATATGCGAATTTAAAGTAGCATAAATACCTTTAAGTAGGGTTGTAAAGCCTTAAACAGTTATTGAGTGGATATATTTACAACCTGTAATATTCATTCACTGGAAGTACACATCATTCTGCTTTGCTTGGAGTTTCATCCCAACATAAAAAGCAGTCTTGGACCATAAACTGACATACAGGAAACATACACCATTATCTCTATCAAAGACACATAGTAAATAT
>OZ012696.1:14204190-14231690 GCA_963942565.1 Maea johnstoni | reverse complement strand
TTAATGGCACATAGTGTAAGCCATTAATCCTTAGGAGTTTCTCTCAAAATGTTATTTCGATCTACAATACTTTTGACAATAACTTTGTAATTGAGAAAAATATAGCAAAATATTTAAAGGGAAGTTTATGGTAATTATGTGACTTGTAAATGATATTTCGCAATCATTTTCGCTAATTTACTTGTGCTATCATCCAATGTGTCAGGCTGCTTTTGGCCGCTGTTAGTTTTAATGGGTTA
This sequence comes from Maea johnstoni, assembly GCA_963942565.1. Taxonomy (NCBI): domain Eukaryota; kingdom Metazoa; phylum Annelida; class Polychaeta; order Spionida; family Magelonidae; genus Maea; species Maea johnstoni. The sequence goes on along the minus strand of OZ012696.1, from coordinate 14,231,451 downwards.
GTAATTGTGGACTGCAGTGGTGGGGGAAAATACATATTACATAAATCAATTTACAGACATTTGCAATAAACTCAAATATTTTTCAAAGTTCACCATTATGTCAACAGTTGCCTGGCGCATCCGTTCCGCGGCTCTGACGCTGCTCGCTCGTCTGGATCTACCCTGAGATGTTGAAGGCTCCTCCATTATGTCGACAGTTGCCTGGCGCATCCGTTCCGCGGCTCTGACGCTGCTTGCTCGTCTGGCTCTACCCTGAGATGTTGAAGGCACCTCCTGCAATAGTTATTGAACTTACAATAGCCTTAACAATTCATACAAAATTTATGGTAAGAGCAAGTTGAAGATTCTATCGCATTGGACAGACGACAGTAAAAGAGCAGAGAATTAGGTGTTTATTGTCAGGCCTTTGGATAAGAACTTCCCATTTAGGTATCTGTTAACATGCCTTATGGCTCAGAAATATTCAAGAAGTCGTAGAAATAGTGAGGAGAGGTATAAGGAAGTATCCAATTCAGAAGGGAGGACTTAGATCAAAAGGTGGCCGTCATCTATATTGTTAGATGTAATACATAAAATATCTGATAGAGATCTTATTAAGTGCATTACATACTGAAAAAATTTGGCTCTAGGGATAGGGTGAGATCTGGAAGCTACTGGGAGCAGGGCTAGTTAAATAATTCCAAACTGAAATGACTACTCCACAAAAAAATGACAAAAAAGCAAGGTTGGAAACATTTCCTCATCCCTGACAAATATCTGGTCCTGAAATAAAATGAGCAACTTCTGGAAATCAAGTTATGCTACATCCTAACAGGGGGATACCAATATGCAGGAACTTGCTCTCAGGCTGAGTTTTTATTCTTAAAGTAATGATCATCAGAAACAGTTATTGAAAATTCATTATAGGTTTGTGCTAGGAAATGCTTGGCTTTGTGTTCATTGAGTATTACCAAGTTTAAGAAAGGTCAGATATTGTTTAAATTAGATGATCTTGAATAAAGGTGAAGTGGTGATGCCCCCAAATTTTTTATGGCAATTTCTTCCTTGTTTTAACGTGGTGTTCAGCTTTGAGTTCAAAAACTCAAAACAGATGCATAACTCAATTATAATTTTTCAGGAAGCCTCATCAATAATTGTTGTCCTTATGTAATGGCAAATATGAATAAATATGAATGAGCATCTCCCTCAGAAAGTATCAAATGAATCTTGACCGAGACAACATTTTGCCATGTCACTCATCCACCCACTTGCACTTCGGGTCCTTCACTCTCCACACTGCCATCCGAACCACCTTCAGGTGCTTCCTGTTCCTCTGCGACGGCCACTTCACTGCCATTATTTTGCGATGTACTAGGGCCAGCGCCACGTTCAGAAATCTAAAAAGAAGTGTAAAGAGCCATGTCAAAAACGATAAACAGTGTGCATATTTAATCCAACAAAAAAATTGAAATCTACCCATATGGATCATGTTATAACTTATTTGGGAGTAAGCTGAAATGCAATCGTTCAGCTATCAGTGTCATTCATCATCTCTTAATATTTAGTTAATTCTAAAAGTGTAATTCTCCTTTTCACTTTGCACTTTTATATACCAATTTGGTGCAATAGTAAAGCTTGAATGTAATAATGTCTGTGATGCAAGGGAATGACAAGAGGTATATAATATCTACTAGTCTACAGCATTGACATACAAGTTCAAACCCCAGTTGATACACTCTATGCCTAAATGATAAACCAGCCTTGTTTCAAGAAATAGCTTTATAAAGTGATAGGGTTCAAAACCTAAACCAAAATTGCTTTTAGGATGGCATGTATCACAAATTGATAATTATCTGTGTGGTTCTAATTAGGAGTTGCACCGCCTGTAGTGAACAATATGTAAATTTCACAAAAAATTATGTGACAGAGAAAGAAATCTTACATAAAAAACCAAAATTAAAGGTTATTGTGTCTGACTTAAGATACTATCAAGAAATTGACTTGCTTATAGTTATTTTAATAGTTTTATACAAAAAACTAGCTCAAGAGCCCATTTGTATATCGCCACTCTGGAATAATCTTTTTTGTGTGTGTGTGTGTGTAAAGTGGTAGTCACAAGGTTAAGTATTTTGCAATAAATAAAAATCACGTATATATGTCTGTCTAATTGAGATCATTAATTGCTTTAGACAATGACTTTATTCATTTCGGCCTACCATAACTTGAAGTGAACAAACCGACAAAAATCCCCTAACTATCAAATACTTAATGCATTTGAACTCTAACACCCACACTTACCTGACCACCACCATTGTAAGACCACTACATTATGAAGGAAGGATGAAATTATATTTAAATGTGCCTTTCAAAAGCGTAGGTCATGTATCAAAGATAAATAAAACTGAAACCGGGAAAAAGTTTCAAGGGGTATTTCAGTTTGAAGAAGGACCATAGACAGCCCTAAACAACGCCACATACATTTATAAAGTGACAAGGCCACTTATGGGGGGAGCACAGGAAAAATGAAGAACAGAACACTAAGGACATCCTGTGATTCTCACAATCATAAGACTAAGAGTGTTTCAGGTGTTTCCTATCATTAGTGACTGTCCATGGACAATTGACAGCATAGTTAAATTAACATGTCACATGCAGACAAACATGAATGAAGTTTCAGTAAAGAAAAGGGCCAATGTATACATAGCCACTTAAATTTCTGGTGTAGAAGGCAAGGCGGTTCATTCAGACAATGGTGGTAAGGCTGTCTACAAGCAGTCCCAAAGTTTGTGGCCGGGCTAAAGATGCAAGCAGAAATAAGGTGCTATGTAGGACAGACTAGACAGGACCTCTTGGCCATTATAAAGGTTACACTGGCTGAATGAAGCAGTATTCGTACAACAGCCAAAAAGGCCCAGGTCTCTATTATCTATCTGGTAATCTCATATATTTCAAGCAAGAAAAATGAAAACTTCATGAATGATGTAGGAATACCATCCTGAGCAGGCAGCTGAACTTAAGATGTTTAACTTGGTAGGAAAGAGCAAAAATGATTTTTTAGCTGTGAGCAGTACCTAATAAGATCTTGCTGCATGCAAATGCACATTCGAGTATTTGGAAATTTTACTGCCACTGATACTGCAGGTCCTCCTGGCCTTGAAGAACCATTGCAATGTGCTGGAGTAACTATGTGTATGTTGTGGGCTTCATTTTAAATAACTTATCCTTTCACCAAACATACAACTTGTTTTTCAATGAAAAGTCTGTGGCCAGTTATCTTACTAGTTTAAATGAATTGTGCATGGCTCCATTATCCCTTACTAATGTAATGGCTAACCCTGACCAAAACATCCTGACTATTTGGTTTGTTAGGGAAAAGAAAGAAGTAGTATTTAGATGTTTTGCAAGCAGGAGAAATGGTGATTCTAATTATGTTATTCCTAACCAGTTTTACTTTGGTGCAAACAGGATTCTAAGCAGATGATACCAATAAAAAACTGAGACACCCAGGGTCCGACAATGACCAAAACAAAACAGGGTAGGGGTGGTAGCACCTGGACTCAACTAACCCTACTAGCTGCACTAGGCCTGCCCTACAAGCAGGATAATTATCCCAATTTAATCTAGGCTATTAACAAAATGTGCAAAAACAATGCTATTCATTTACATCTTATAATAAACAACAATCAAGATGTCATCATTTCAGTTTAGCTATGTTACTGTAACTGGTAAATTTGGACTAGTCTGGTAGGGCTGCAGCAACCTAGAATGTACTAGCCCTACTGGCCCCTTTTCACATTTTTACTAGCCGAGGCTACCTTGTATGCCAAACTCAAATACCCATGAAAAGATACTGTTTAACCAAAACATACTAATTAAGCAAAACTAAAGGTACAGGTAGCAAAATGAGAGAAAATGCACACAATAGCAATTCCATATAAACTGACACATACCAATTTTATACAGAGTCACAAAGTAAAGGCCAGATTACCCAGACTGCTTGAGAGAAATGGAAAATGTTCGATCATGTGTTAGGGGGAGAACGGGATGAGCATCTAGGATGATTACAAATATTTAGTAATAGATTCCAGACAAGATACAAAATTATAAAATGCTAAAGCTAAGGAAGAAATATATCAAATGCTTAGATAAAAAACTGACTGGGATACATCTTATATAGAGCATAAAGGATAAGCAGGATGTGGATAACCAGACTTTTACTTTATATGTAATTCACACTCAGCCAACACCAATTTACTTACATATCAGGGACATCTGTGAAAACCAACATACATTTTTAGTACTTCAAACTTAGTATAAAGCTGTCATTTTCCATATAAAATTTAGATAAATATGCAATTTAGATATACACAATCTAGTAAAAGGATCTCTTGGCAGAAATTCCACTTTGTATGAACAAACTAGCTGTAAGATTTCAAAGATCCATGTACAAAGTTTAATAACACACTTGCAAATTTTTTGCAAATTCATACATGTTCAACCGAATGGATAGTACAAACATTTTCAAGACCAAGGTAAGAAAAGGTATGACATTTCAATGGCATTTATTTAAAAAAAACACAAGTATATTCAAGTATAGTCAGTATGTTGTAGATAACGTTACTATTAGAATGAAAAATGACTATTTGACGGACATTACTAAATTGTAAATAAATTTACCGTTGGCAGATTCCTAAGTGGCACTACAAGCAGGCGGCCCTGCTGAACCTTGCGCCTGAGGTCTACGACAGTGGAGGGCGCAAGGATTTCCACCCGATGTTGGTAGCCTCCTCTGTTATATCGTCCGAAATTGAAGCCGACCAGACCAAGAGGCAGGTCTGGGTAAAGGTCTTTCACCCGATCCTCCACCTGACTAATTGTCAGGGAGTGGTCAAGGGGGACCTCTGGCTTGTGCGGGTCTGAAAAACCTAGATAAAACATAAACATGTTAATGCAGAATGTGTTCTTGTGTTTAGTAGTTAGTAGGTGGACCGGTACCTGCCCTGATGGCCGTGTGGTCTAAAGCATTGCCACTGATTATTGGCCATGTCACACTACTGCCCCTGTTTGAAACCTAGCTGGAGCATGTGAGAAATTGCTATTGACTTGGGCAAGGTGGTGTTTTTTGCCGGGTTCTAGCTTCCTTCACGCAAGTGCCATAAGGGAGAAATAGGTTTCCTGATAATTCGAAAAGATTTCATTAAACAGTATTGAGACATCTTGCAGGCAAATTCAGACATGGAGAAGAGTTGCACCAACAAAGATTCAGCCCTGATAAGGGGGAGTAATTATGGTAGGAGGGGACACATGAACAAACTTTTGTTACTAAAACAAGAACATAATCAACTAAACCATTAAGAGTGGTTAAATAGAAAGATAGAGCAGACTAGAATGGGGGATATTTCATTAAAAAGCAATAGAACCTTACACAGTAACATGAGTAGGGAACAGAATCAACCTCTTTTTTCAGAAGTCTACAATAAGAAAAACTTCTGAATTAGACTATAAATTATGTAATTTCAATTGTACGTTGACATAGAACACTAATGAGTGGAACCATGTAGAGTATCGGGAAAAAAATACAATACCAAAACCCTCTTCTTGTAATTTTTTCCTTGTTGAAACCCTCTGGCTTGGTCCGTCGAGCAGAAAAATTTTCGGTCGCCATATCTTTGGCAATGGTCTGCCCCGAGCCCTGATATTACCTGCAAAATATGAACAATTATTCAAGTTTTTTGCCTGGTATGTATTCCAATACAGTGTCTTCATGTATACAGTTTTCTGAGAGGGTGTTTTACTTGAGATTCCCCTCTGAATATGCATGATAGACCCTGAAATGTGGGGGAGGCTCAGGCATGTTACACACACACCCATCGAATTGCCACCTATTTATCTGGGCATAGACATGTGGATACCCTCATGATTGAAAGTAGCTTTGATTTACAAACTAATCTAAAACATCAGAATTAGCTAATTTAAGTTGAGTCGTGTTTTCTGTCATCTGCAGCCAATTCACAAGTAGCAACAAAGGAGAAGTAAGAAATGACTGATTTGGAATCATTTGTAACTGAATACTATGATATCCACAAATTAAAAATGATATATCTTCCAGACCACTCATGGCCAGGACAGAACTTGTGCGAAAGACAATGTTGCCTCTGATAAGGAAGAGACATAAAAGTACAGGTGAACTTTGATATGACCGACCCAATGGGACCAGGAAAATTGGTCAGTCTTATGCAAAATCTGTCATATACATATAACACATACTTGATATGCATGGGACTGGGACCAAGCATATCGTCCGTCATAGACAAAAGTCTGTCGTTCAGTGGTACGTCATATCCAAGTTCACCTGTATATAATGTCACATGCCTCTTGCTCTATGGGGTCTTCGAAATAGTTGGGAAGTGTCCTCAAAAAGACTGTCTGTCGATGGCGCCTCCCTAGCTTCCTGAATACTGGACGAAGCACGCTGCGCCAATTCCTGCATCCGTTGACGAGACATAGCACTGAAATGACAAGTTTAAACAAAAAAGGGAGGTCAGTTGTGTGATAGTCTGATCAGGTCTGTGGTTTTTACATGTACATGTATGTATCATAGTATATTCGACGCCACTCATTAGAGATACCCCAAAAAAGCCTTCACCCCAGATTTCAGTAGCATACCAAGGTGGCGCGTCATGGAAAACAGACTATTCAGCATGCATGCTAGATGTATCGCAATTCAAACTTCATGAAACGTACCATCTGAGCTAGGTCGATTTTGGGTAACCTTTAGGTGAAATTTGATTTAGTTATTCTTTAAATATTGTTTGGATAACAGCAGGTGTGTGGGCGCGCTGCGGTGGGGGTGATTAGCTTTTGTCTCAAGAGTTAATTGAGATTAACCTATTTCTTCTCCACCTGATGTGCGGTCATGAACGCCCTGTCCCTGGTCAACTTCACGAGTTCGAACTAGTCTCATTTTAATGGTTTTCAACTCTGCCCGAGAATAAATACTAATATTGAAATGCACAGGAGATCAAGGGAAAAGCAATATGAACCTCAAGAAAACAGTACATGTTTGAAGTGGCAGGGTGAGATAATTAGGTAATGTTCACACTTCAGACTAGTCTCATTTGAATCGCCACACTTTTAACTACAACTGTGTGAAATATGAGCGGCCAAAACCTTTCAACTCTGCCCGAGAATAAATACTAATATTGAAATGCACAGGAGATCAAGGGAAATTAGCAATGTGAACCTCAAGAGAAGAGTACATGTTTGAAGTGGCAGAGTGAGAGAAATAGGTAATGTTCACACTTCAGACTAGTCTCATTTGAATCGCCACAATTTTAACTACAACTGTGTGAAATATCAGCGGGCAAAACCTTCCGGAAGGTTTTCAACTCTGCATGTCTGCAAATTTGGAAATTTGGAAATGTTGGTCTTATACTAGTATACCATCAGGTAACAATTATAAAAAGAGTTGGTATAAATTAATAGCGAAAACTGATGAAAACCTAAGGGGTATCAATGCATTGGACTAAACTCTTAACTAAGGTAGTGCAAATAAACTGGATAATTAAAGGTGGGAAAATGGAGCTCTGTGACCGAAGTCGTTGAATGGAATTGTGTTTGTCATCTTGTTATAACACATAAAGGTTAAATCAAGAATAGTCATCTGGACTACCCGGGTAAAACCACCAAATTACTGGTAAATTTATTAAGCGCCTCAGACCGGATTTTAATTGGAACTATTTTCCAGTATAATAAGACAATGGGTAGTCAAAGTTATATGCTATGCCTACTCAGCTTTATCTCCGCTGGCCCCTTGAGTACTAAACAAGGGCTATAACCTATACAATCCAGCAGATGCTTTAAAAGAGGAGTATCAGTTTCCAACTTGAATTTGGAATTTCTTTTGTCAGTTTTAATTTTCTGCCATTAAGGGGCTGATCAATAAATGGTGGAGGAAGAAGGGGTGTCAAGGAAAAGAGCACCTAATTATAAGCTTAATTATATTTACACGATCTAAGGTTGAATCTGGACCTGTTAAGCACATCGATCAAAGTGAATGTGCGGATGTGACCTACTTAGGACGTAGAGGGCCTACGGCTTTTGGCTCGAGTGAAGCCAGATTTTCAGCACTTTGAAGACATATATTTCATACTTTAAAATAAAATCATATAAATAATTTCACAATTGTATTTTGATGAACTTCATTGGCGTATATACAACCTATCAAGACGCTTTTCAATGGCTTAAAGTTCATGAGACATCAATTTTTAAGCTTTTTTTTATAAATTATTATCAATCTACAAAGAGTAAAAAAAACAATAATTTAATGTAAATGTTCATTATTTGTGTTAACTAATGCATTTTTAAAGTGCCAAAATGAGTGTGGGGAAGAGCAGCCCTTGGGAGGGTACTTTCCTGGGCTCACTCGGTGAACATCGGCAATCCCCGCTTTAACTACGTCATTAAGGTCACAGCATCAGTCGGCCCCTGATCTCGCGGCAGTGCTACGCTGTGCTCTACTGACTTGCAGCTCATTACATACAAGTGGCCATGGCTCAAACAAAAGGTTCTTTGAATACCCCAATAAATGGAGAGAATGGGATATAAGAGCACATTGCCACGGCATAATACCAGGACAGCCGGGGCAGCATTCGAAGCCATTACTCCGACCACTTCAAGGATAGCTCTTTTACTGTTGCCATATCATGATACCACCCATATGGGCGCCCGTTCTGGACTTGTTGTCATCAGAGAGATACATCCCCTACTACTCCCAGTTGTCATGTACTCAGTGTGTCACACGGTAGGCATGATGGGGTGTCCATGGTTACTGGAGATGGTTACTGCAGATCTAAATCTGACAAAGCAGGGATTTTTGATCCTGAGATCTAGTAAATAAGAAGATCAAGCCAGTAGTTCTACCTGCCTTTCCAGTTATTGCTGAGTTATATTATTATATTTTTTATAATAAAGAACGGAATCATCATGGCATAATGTACTGCATGGCTGACTGGGTACACTTGACAAACATTAAAACTGCATTTCCATGTTAAGATAAAAGGTACCTAAGTGTGAGTGGTAAGGAAAACAATAATACTAGCAGCCTGGTCTCGCCTCCTGCCCAGGAGATGACCTTCCTATTATCTCATGCTAAGACATAAAAATGTTGTTAGTTGCCTGCACAAACAACCCTAACAAGTTCTTACTGAAATATGATCCCAAGATTTCTTCCGACATTTCAAGCTCCCAACCGACATAAAACATGCACGAAGCACACATTTTTGAAAAGGAAAAATGATAATTATAATAATTAATTTACCTGTCCACTTACCCTAATTTTTTCTGATCGTTAGAGGAAAAAAACATTTTTAGGCCTTATGGAAATAATCACCCAAATGACTTGCCAATTGACTTAAGTTATAGTGTTGTTTTTTAGCTGGAAACTCTGGTTTCCTCCATAACTGGCTTATCAACTAGTTTGCCACAAGAAAAAGTGTAATAATCAAAATTCCATATTCTTTTATAAAAAGTTCATGCCCACCCAAGTCAAACTAATAGTGATCATCAAAATGACAAAAGGTTATCAAACAGTTAGAATGCTGGGCTTGAAATAAGGGGGAGCCGGGAGCCAAGGACTCCCTTGAATTCTCCAGCAGCTCCCTCAAATCTTTGCAGGGAGCCTAAAAATGTCCTAGTTTCTATACATAACACCTGTAAGTGGCTTTTGAAGATGAAATTGGGCTCCCTAGAAAAAAATCATAGTTTTGAGCCCTGGAATGGGTAATCTAATTTAAAACATCCTAGTTATGGAACTAATGATTCCACATGAAGGAAATCTAGAGCTCAAATGTTTGTTCATTCATTGTAAGATTTTTTGTTATTTTTTTCCAAAAGGGGTAAGAAAAGTATATTTGAACTCAGAGTGGTAGTGTTTACCATCAAAATATAATTCTCTGAATCCTAGAATTGTGATTAGTCTGAATGAATAATTAATTGATTAAACAATCACTTTTGTGAGACAAAATATGTTGCTAGATATTTATTTAGACCTTAACACAATATTTCAGAATTAGGTGTGTGCTTTGAGACTTAAATGTTTTATGACTGAGTGTATCCCTTATGAAAGTACTATTCCATTTGTACGTTAATATTTTTTCTTTCATGCACACAAGATGAAATTTAAAAAAGTATATGTTTTTCAAAATTTGAAATAAGAATAGGTCCTGTAGTGTAAGAATATAGATATGACAAAATCAAAGGAAATCAAATTCTTTTGGGAAGTCAGTGAATGATAAAACAGCTCCAGTTTCACTCTGCTGGTTTGCAAATGGGTGGTCAACACAGAACTGCACATTTAAAAGGGGGTATATCAAATCAGTAAAACTTGTGTTCAAAGTTATGGGTCATATTGAGTGCTTAGTATGCCACTGCCACGTAACTTCACTACTCCCTGTTAGGCCTGTGTCTCTATTGTAAAAGGTCCTATTACCGCTCAGCCTCAGCGGGAGTCACAGGGGCATCTTGACACCCACGGCTAGTGGACTACTTGAATAAAGATAGGCACTAGAGTGTCATAAAACAACCTGTAACACACTACAGATGGTAGTCTGAAATTGACCCTCTCAGGCCTCTGACTGGCCCTGTGTGTTCTATGGAGACTCCGGCTCCCTGATCTCACTCGGCCCACACACGCAAACTTAACCTGAAATAAAGCAGCCTTTCCTTATGAAGCCCCATTGTGTAATTGACTAATGGAGATATTATGCAGCTTGCCAGTCAGGCTGCTCATCAACTACATGTACTTGAGTTGTATTTATTCAGTCCTGTATGTCCCGCTGGTGCTACGCTCATTGACTGGCCAAGCTCATGCAGGCAATGTGTTGACAACTATGACGTCAGATTGGCCACCTGGCGGATCAAACAATGACTAACACATGCAGAGCTCTGTTCGGCCGTGGGCTATCAATCTCACTAGGCCAGTAGACAAAACCATCTCTAAACTACTTATCAGTATTTTTGTAGGTAGTAAACCATTACTAAATGGTTTATATGCGTAAATGGGATGAATTCATGTTGAAAAAAAAATAACTTTTTTTTGTGTCTCATGAACTTTAAAAACGGACGGGGCGTGGAGGGCGAAAATAGGGAATTTCGGAAGTTTAAGTAAGTTTAAATGAAAGATAGACGAACGAATACCAACTAATATGAAAGATAGACGAACGAATACCAACTAATGAACAAAATATATACAATACATAAAATATATGGTTGTCAGGACGGTCAGAAATACGATATTTTAAGGTAATTTTCAACTTTGTTTACTTACGTGGAAGATTGGCGCCGTCCACTCGTTCAGTGCACCTGATTGGGCGGCAGGAACCACGTGATGCTTAGGGGTGCGTAGGAATATGTGATGTCGCATTTCACTTGTATTCTTCTGCACACGTGGTCGTATTTGTCTTTAAAGACAAATGAATTGTCTTTAAAGACAAATACCTTCTATTTGTCTTTAAAGACAAATGAATTGTCTTTAAAGACAAATGAATTGTCTTTAAAGACAATTCATTTGTCTTTAAAGACAAATACATCTATTTGTCTTTAAAGACAATTCATTTGTCTTTAAAGACAAATGAATTGTCTTTAAAGACAAATGAATTGTCTTTAAAGACAATTCATTTGTCTTTAAAGACAATTGAATTGTCTTTAAAGACAAATAGTGCTTTTCTGCAAGAACGGCGTTCCATACTTAGGTTTTAGTAGATCTTACCCTAAGATAGTATTTGGGCCTATATTGTATTCATGCTGCAATTGCCCTTAATCAAGTCTATGCTTAGCCATCTCTCAGTACTGCCTGAGTTCAGTGACTTGGAGTTATGTGGTGGTTTTCGCTGGGTACTCCTGTTTCCTCCACCACTTGCCCTTGGTTAGTCACTATAGTCTAAATATTGCCGAAAAAGTTATGATATTGCTAACCCTGAATTCATCAGTTATTGTCTAAGACACTAAAGCTCCAGACAATAATTTCAAGAGAATGCAAACATCAATTGGTTAGCTTCTGTAAGGCAACTTGGTATGTTTATAGAGAGGCAACTCCTAGGTGCTCTACTCCAGTGCAGCTGAACCTAAAAACTGCAATACTTTTGCGATAGTGACATTTCGTGATTACAGTAACAACACCAGATTTTGTGTGAGTGTTGTGATTGTCTAATGGTACGTATCATGTGTAGTTCTGTTTGCCCCAAGTCATTGAATAGAAATATATAGATATCCCATATGTGTATTATTTGTGAAAGGCTGATGTTTCATGTCTGTATGTTTGTAAGACTAATTGTCGCTTCCAATAGGCTTACGTCAAAAGCTGGTTAATCCCTAAGGTCAGTAATGTATTCACTGTCGCCAGAAATCGCCCAATATAGTGTGTAGATTTCTAAGGTACCATGGAATATGGCATGCCTGATAGCTGAGTGGCCTATCGTGTTACCACAGCCTGCTCGCTATCCCTCAACGCTGACTTGGTTTACACCTGACTCAGGGCAGTCCAGAATGGTGCAAGTAAAGCACGTTTTTCCACTATCGAAAACTCACACAAGACCTTGCCGTGAACACCACATTTTTTGGTTTTATGGGAGATTCAGCATTTCATTCTTGTTTATCCATGTTTGTTCTTAGGAACATCTCTATACTGTGTGGCAAAGCTGAGCTATTTTTGGCACTGAGCTCTTCACTGGGGAGGTACAAAAGACGCGTCACTCTGACCTACTTACGTCTCTTAAACATTTTCAACATGTCCGCACAGAACGTGCCAGGCATGTGGGGATGGGATTCCCTTTACTTAAAACAAATTATTGCTCGCCCAATAGAGGAAGGAGAGGGATTATATTGTTCCTATCTGGGCCCAGGAAATCCAGCCCTTGCTAGGGCTGGATATGTCTTTGGAAAAATAAAAGAGGCAGCAGAGAATGCTGCATTGGTTGGAGAATGGTAGGTTTTACATGTTATTTGTGTGCCAACATATTATGAAAATAAACAATTTAATTTCGCTTACTTTAATGAAGTTATTCATTAAAACGAAGTGACTGCTATGAGCTTGTCCTATGATACGCATTCTCAAATGAATTTCAATTTAGAAAAAAACATTAATTCTTAACATTTTGTAGAAAGCTCCTGTTGATAATGGTAATTTTGAGATGATTCGCCTTTTAGGAAATGATGTGATCCATGTGCTCCGGGTTAAAATATTGCTCAATAGAAGTAGTAGAAGTAGCAACAGCAACAGCAGTAGTAGTAGTAGTAGTAGTAGTAGCAGCGGCAGCGTCATGTGGTGATGACCTAATCTCTAAAATACATGGATGGATAACTCATGGTCCATCCCCTGAATGGCAGCTCACAGATCTGCGGCGATCTGATTCTTGAAGAACGACATCTCATACGTCTACATCTTAGCATCATCAAGGGTCAACTGCGCAATTAAAAGGTTGCCGTTTGGTGACGTCATCGCACCTAAGACCGGTGCGGGAACAGGACCACGCTCGTCACCACATTCCTCCCCTTTCTAATTTAGAATGTGATAACATTCTCAGAGTGATAAACGACGAATAAAATGCTTTGCAAAAGATCTGTTGCACATCGGTTCTAAATGGTCTGATAAAGATCGGTCCTAACCTAGAGATTTCCATAGATCCGTTAAACAACGGTTCCACTTGATCCGATATGTCAATTCACTAAAAATACTCTTTACACTATGTACAAGTCACTTCCTGGATGCAAGCTTTTTGGTTAATGCTTGTGAAGTCTCGGCCTGCTCTCTATGGAGATGTTCTGGTATATCAAATAGAAAGATGAATTCGGTGACTAAAGCTTGTGCAAACTCCTCTGGAACTCCTTCGTAATCGAGCTAGGGTCTTCATCACATGTCATTGATGGAGAATCTTCTGTTCTGAAGGATATAACACCAGAAGCCAATGTTGATCATCTTGATTTGGTAATACAAGACCCCATCGTTAAGCTCTAACAACTGCTGGATACCCAGAAGTCTTGAACAGATGGTGATGAATATTGAAGCTATCTCTCCTTTAGTTCCATTCCTTCCTCCTTCCAAATAATGAGAATCCTGCTATCAGGATCATTCGATTGCATTGATTGCAAATTTGTTGAGGTGTAGGAAGAAGTCTATGTAACTTCGCCATTGACATCTTCTTGTTGAACTTCAGGTATGGCAACTGGAAACATTTTTGATATCTCTTCATCGTTGGAACTTGACGAGTCTTCATTATCTTCTTTGACTGAAGGGATCACCGAAAAACTTCGGTTGCCTTCATGCAGATCCGGCAAAAGCCGGTTCTATCGAGTTTCATCTCCGCTGTTGGTTCAGTATTCACAAGCGATCCAGGTCTTCGTTGACAGCTATGGAATGTTCCAAACTTGAGATCCGATGAGAATCGGTTCTCCTAAAGTTAAAAGATCCGATAAGAATCGGTTCCCTCTGAACTCCATTTCTAAAATTTAGAGATCTGATAAGAATCGGTTCTCTCTGAAATCTGAGATCCGATAAAAATCGGTTCCCTCTGAACTCCATTTCTAAAATTCGTTTGGCAGCATCTGTTGTCATGAGGAGAGAGTATTAGAAGTAACTTTACTCTCCAATTTCCTCAACATGCCGATTATCTCAGTGAAAGCATCTTGGTGCTCTGCCTTTCCTGGTTGCTGTCCCTGACGAATGGAGAATTCATTCTTGAAAGAAACGTGTCTAGCTCTGTGCGGCCTTTTCTCTTCTAGCAACGAATGATTCGCCACTGCTACTTTTGTGTACTGCACAGCATCGTCCAGTGTTGTTGGTTCTCGAATCAGAGCTATCTCTGCAGCGTAGATATCAGTGCATCCACGCAGAAAAGCTTGAAGTGCTTGATCCTCAATCATCTCATCACTAGATGTAGGATATGCTTGATAGGCCAAAGTCTTGATCCGTTTACTGAATGCATCTATGCTTTCATCCTCTTTCTGGTAAATGGAGCTCAACTCTGATCTTTTTGTAGATGGTGTTATCTTTTTCTCATACATTTTGATCAGAGCTTCAGTCGTACTTGCATAGCTATTTTTTACTTCCGGCCGTAGATTTTCATAGAACTCGCTTGGTTCATCGGTGAGGTGTCCAACCAAATAGAACAAAGCGTCATTATCGGTCCACCGATAATATCTTCGGAAGCTTTCAAACTTCGTCAACCAGGCACGGAAACACTCCCCTCCATTGTACGACTTCAACTTAGGGACGTATGGCTTTGCTTCCTGTCTGTCCGGGTGACGAAAGTTACAATCAACTGGAGAACTTCTTTCCTCAGATTGTGCAGGCAGTTCATGAGATGATTGTCTGGGGTTGTACGGAACCTCCATTTTTGAACGAACATCTGGATTCTTGGAAAGGTGTGTCGCCTGCAATTGTTCATAGGAACTCATCCAGTTGTCGAACTCATCCTGTCGTTGACAGATTTCCTGCATGGTCAATTGTAAACTTTTCATATTTCCCGAGATGGTCTTCAAGATGTCTAACATCTCATCTTGGGAAGATATCGACGGAGCCATTGCTTGTTCCCTATCTCCTTCTGGAGACAGAGCCTGCTTTTTCCTTCCGTCTTTATCCGGAATCTCCCCCAGAGATTCATCTTCAAACATTGGATGTTGGAAAGGCTTAGATGGAGCTGTCGCTTGTTCCCTATCTACTTCCGGAGATAGAGCCTGCTCTTTTCCTCCATCGTCATCCTGACTTTCCTCCCCGACCGCAATGTCTGAATACCCGGGATCCAGATAAGAAGGGGAACCTGTCTTATCCTCGAAGTAGCACTCACCTTTCAACAGTAGAGAACGGAAAGTTGTTTTGATGTAAGGCTTCTCGGACAAAGCCATGAAGTTGAAAGGCCTACCGTACAGCTGGCAGTCATCTCTAACCTGGATAAGATGAGTGGCTGTCACATGACCAATTCGAGGCAGGGATCTCATTTCCTCATAGGTGGCAAACGTCAGGTTGATTGCCATCTTTTGTTGACAGGATGATCTTAATCGAAAATGCCAGAACCAACAAAAGTCGGTAAACATGCTGCATTGGTTGGAGAATGGTAGGTTTTACATGTTATTTGTGTGCCAACATATTATGAAAATAAACAATTTAATTTCGCTTACTTTAATGAAGTTATTCATTAAAACGAAGTGACTGCTATGAGCTTGTCCTATGATACGCATTCTCAAATGAATTTCAATTTAGAAAAAAACATTAATTCTTAACATTTTGTAGAAAGCTCCTGTTGATAATGGTAATTTTGAGATGATTCGCCTTTTAGGAAATGATGTGATCCATGTGATCCGGGTTAAGATATTGCTCAATAGAAGTAGTAGAAGTAGCAACAGCAACAGCAGTAGTAGTAGTAGTAGTAGTAGTAGTAGCAGCGGCAGCAGCAGAAAAAGTAGTAGCAGCAGTGGTAGTAGTGGTAGTGGTGGGTTGTAGTAGTAGTAGGTTGTAGTAGTAGTAGTAATAGTAGTAGTAGTAGTAGTAGTAGTAGTAGTAATAGTAGTAGCAGTTGTAGTAGTAAAAGAATTCAAATGTCTGTCATCTAAATCGTACTACTGCATCCATTGATACTAAATTGTGATTGTCATTACCACTTAGTAATAAAAATAACTAGCAGGCCTGGATTCCAGGTCATACTCAATGATGTGCAGGAGGTTTAGAGGCATAGAATAAAAAAATAAGGGCTATTCCATTTAAAAATACATGGGGGGATGGGGTGGAACGCCCACAATTTCAGACCCCCTGCGACTTTTCAGTATATAAAGTATATACCCCACACCGATGTTATTTTTTTTGCCAGATAGCACCCCGCCCCCCCCCCCCCCCCCACCCCCACGTTTTTTTAATATTTGACAGACCACTCGCCCAATGTTTTTTTTTATCTTGACCCCCTCTCTCCATGATGAGCGTTCCACCCCTCCCCCCCCCCCCACCCCCATGTATATTCAAATGGAATAGCCCTAAGTAAATAAATAAAGAAACACAATCAAACTACCCTTACCACTTACTGAACCATTGGCGTTGCTCTTGTTTTTTTAATTTCTAGTTCTATCACCAGCATCAATCAGAAAAAAAGATAAGTTCAGGTCCACCTTATAGCAGGCCCCCTGCTTGCAAAGAATAGGCACGGTTTAGTTTTTATTGTGCAGTATTGATTACACTGCAGACATAGGATGTAATAAATCATCACCCCCCCCCCCCCCCATGTTATCAAGGGGAGTCCAACAGCAAGTCTCAAAAAATAGAACGCATGATAAATAAGTAGTGTTCAGAATGTTGCAAAGAACAAAATGTTGCAAAGAGATGCAAAAAGGAATTTACAGGGGAGAGAAAAGGAAACATAGGATGTAATCAATCAACGCCCCCCCCCCCCCCATGTTATCAGTGAGAGTCCAACAGTAAGTGCCAAACAAATAGAACGCATGATAGATAAGTTGAGTGTTCAGAAACGATTACAATTTTCAAGATAAGGTACTGCTTCAAAACACATCTGTCTTATAGTCAAGTTGTGGTACCCTATGACGCGAGGAAAATCATATTGGATGCATGGTTATTAGTGGTCGGACGATTAAGCGAGAACTTGAGCATTCGGTTCAGCTGAGGCCGACTCAACCAATTCGACTGGCATTTGAAATAATCAATTATTTCAAAAGAGAAATTTCTGAAGAAATTTTGTGAAATTATGCGGCCAAAACTGACAAAAACATTAGAACTTTCGTTTAAATGACCTGAAACGGCTCTGTATCAACACTCAAGAGTAAACAAATCTATTGCGCCATATTTGCTGTACTGATTTATCAAGTGCCGTGGTACACTGCATGTGTGCCTGGCATGTGCCGGCGCATGCTGTGGCACAATAATGTTTAAAATCGTTTGCGTTAAAATTACGGCAATGTGGCCGTAAAACTCGAACCGAATCGATTTATTGTTCGAAATATTTTTCTATCAATCGATTTTTAAAATCTCTTCGCATCCAAACCCTAATGGTTAAATCGATCGCTCAAAGAGATGGATCCGGCTTCATACACCTCTCTGGAGCAGTCCGGCAGTGTTTCCTGTTTGGTGGGGCCATAAATAGGTGAATAAACTTTTGTGTTACAACTAATGTTGTTCGGCATGTTTGAACAATCGGGCGAACACAAATAAATAAGTCAATCTTCCCTGTGGTCTAAGACTGCAAGCTGACTCTCACCCCTGCGCGGGTTCGAATCCTGGTCACTGCATGAGAAAGTTGCCAGTGACTTGGCATTAGGCGGTGGTTTTTGCTAATTACTCCAGTTTCCTCCACCAGTTATAACTGTCTAGTCAAACAACTTAGCCGCAATATGCTAGAAAAAGCAACATTTTTTTTTTCAAAATTTCAAATGCAACGGCAAGTGGTTAAGCAGCTCTGATGTCTGCATGCCAATATAATTCCAAGAAGAGAGGTTTGATGATTAAATGCCAAATGAATTTCAAGTATTGCTTATATGAGTTGATAAGTATAGGGCTTGATATATATATATTTATATGTATATATATATATATATATATATATATATATATATATATATATATATATATATACAGGAACGTTCATTAAAGGGATACGCGACTACCTCAAATACAGTTGCATGCATAGAATAGCTAGATTTCAGTAGATTTCAGCAGCAACTGACAGCAGGTCCGCAGCTTAAATAGATACATGCATGCCCTGGCTAGACTCACTTCTAAATCTAGCATGCTCTTGCATACTGTAAACATCTAGGTTCATTGCATACTTAATTTACTTGATATACTGCATGTGATCACTTGGATTAAACTTTAACATACTTTAAGCCCTCATTTAATCCAAACCCAGTATCAAGTGACTGAGATGATCCCTGCTTAATTAGATATCTGGCTATATATTGAGCTGGCTTTGGGGAATCAAAGTTGGATGAACTGAAGATTGCTATGCCATTAAATGTGTACAGCATTGTTTTGTGGCTTCAAAATAACAGACAAACATCAATTCAGAATAAATGCCAATTGAAAAGATTAGCAGGCCAGCCAGGCCTACAGTATAGAATTGCACTTGTGAAATTTGGTCAGGGACATACATTCTAATCAATTCTCCCTGGTTTGGGATAAGATAACTAACCTGTTATATAAAAAATAACCTTTAAAAATACTGAAAGATAGCTTAATATTAAGTTTGTTTTCTTCCAAGGAAACAACGGTAGATTGTGTAGTGAATAGACATTTACATAATACATTACAATTAGAAACTGATATTGAGAATTTTATAACAAAATGGCCGCCATGCATTGAAAAACACTGCTGACTATGATTTTCAAGACATAAAAACAAATACTTCTTAACTATATTACACTATAAAAATACCAGGTTCCCTTGAACATATATCTCTGCTAAAACAATGTTAAATTTCAGGTTTTTCTAACAAAGGGCATGGGAGGAGTTTGAAAGCTACTAAAGACTCACCTAGAAGCTCTTTTTCAGCTTGTCATGTTATAAATGAACCAAAATACATAAGCTATTGAAAGTATAAAAATCAGGCTGGATTTTCCTTTGAAACCTGGCTTAAAATTAAGTTTAGATTATGTTCTTCCAGAAAAAGAATATTCCTTTATAATAAAATGAATAAGCAGTATGTTTTTAGACTCAGATTAGTGACGGGTTCAAAGGATTTTTTCTAAACAAAATGCCACCTCTGAAAGAAAGACACTGGACTAACCAAGATTATCAAGACATGAAAAGAATACTTTCAGGCTGAATTTCATTGTGCAAATACTAGGATGCCTTAATGTATATCTCTTCTAATAGCCACCAAAGTTTTATGTTTTTAGAACAAAGAATATGTGAGATATTAAAGAAAAGCTGTAATGATACTTTCAACTTCTTCTTTCTAAAACCTAAAACAGTAAGTTATACAAAATTTTGGTCTTAACTGGCTTACACACTAAGTTTATCATACAAGCTTTATCTACAACACTTTCCTACGCTATGGTCGGAGTTCCATCCAAATAATCATAAATCCAAAGAAAGTGATGGTACAATCTTAATAAGTACATATCTGTCCCCCTGCAGAAAGTCCAGTGATACCACTCAGGAACACAAATGGAGATTCCAGAGATTAGTGATGCATGCTGGGATACATGCTGGAAGTTTCTAATTTCTGAAGGAACCGGTTAATAAGTTATGGAAGATTTCTCCCAAACTATTTAATCTACAAATTTCAAACTTACCATGTGATAAGAAGAAATCTTAGGGATCTTATTAGAAGTTTTTTAATGAGAGAATTTAGTTTAGAAATATTTTATATATTTAAAAAAAATGAGGCAGTAGCTTAAGCCTTTCGAATCCCTTTAATGAAAATTCCTGATATGTATATATGTATATATATATATATATATATATATATATATATATATATATATATATATATATATATATATATATATATATATATATATACATGCCTATTTAAATAAATGATATATACAATATGAGAGAGAGAACAAGCCAAAAATGATAGGACATAAAAAGAGGATGCGAGAAAGAAATATGGGAATGGAGATCAAAAAGAAAGTACAGAATGTAAATAAGAACATGCAAGAGGATGAGTACAGAAATTACAATTATAAGAAAACAACACAGGCAGTGAATGAAAGAAAGGAAATATAAGTGCTTTGCAATATAGGAAATAGAAAATAAAACAAACAAACAGAGGATATAAAATGCACCAAATAAGGGATAATATTAGCAGTATGAAGGTTGTTTTATGAAGTCTGTTTAGACAACACCTTATCATTTTTAGCACTTTTTGCAGTGAAATGGATAAGTTTGTGGAGAATTCTTAGCCCCCCAAAAAGAAGGCCAACTATGAAGAGAACAGATGTAGGAAGTTTGATCAGAAATGTTTTATTAAGACTTTTAATGGCTCGAGTATGAGGCAGGTGGGGATGTGATGTTTTGCACAGTGTGTATTGGAGCACATATGACAGGCACAACCTTTGTTGATGGGAATCCGTCCTTCAAGAGGGATGCTCTAAGAAAACATGAGAAGTCCAAAACTCACCAGAAAGCGGAAGCAATTCTTGCCAGAAGAGGCCCATCACAGAGTCACTTGCAGCCAAATCCCTGTCTGCACTAAAGGCACCTGAGACAGCAAAGCTTGAACATTTATTTAGAACTGCACATGCCATGGCCAACAAGGGGCGCCCTTTTTAAGACTTTGTTTGGCTCTGCCAGCTGGACAAGGCTAAGGGATTGGATATAGGATCTACCTAACTCAACAAGAAAATACTGCCCGCTTATGACCCACTTCATTGCTTAGGTGGGATTTGAGAAACTGGTAAATATA
Source organism: Maea johnstoni (assembly GCA_963942565.1). NCBI lineage: Eukaryota > Metazoa > Annelida > Polychaeta > Spionida > Magelonidae > Maea > Maea johnstoni. The sequence goes on along the minus strand of OZ012696.1, from coordinate 14,210,071 downwards.
TCTAAATTGTTTTTTTTAATTCTCCCTATTTGTATGAAATGATCCTTTCAATGCCCAGGACTTAGTAAACGTGTTACTCATAAATCATTATCAAGCTTTTATGTTACTTTCAGAAGAGCAGTGTTCAAGCAGCTCCTTTTCTGGCAGTGATGAGTGATGGCTCTACTGACGGTGCCATACTTGAACAAGAAATTATGTACATCCATTTCTGTCACAAAGGCATCATGAATGTCAAGTTTTTAGAGGTAGCAGAATTTGAGAGGGGCACAGCAGTCAACATCAAAGCTGCCATACAGAAAGCCTTGGTGAAGCTGGATGACTCCTAGGATAAGAAACTGGTTGCCTTGGGTGCTGATGGCGCTAGTGTAATGCAAGGCCACAAGGGAGGAATTATTGCCCTCTTCATGTATTATTTTGTCAATCAATGTATCATGTTTTGGTCCTTTCAGGTTTGTCAACATATATTGTATATACTTATCAGTAATGGAAATAACCTGATTATAATTACTATGAGCTGCCTATCATGTGTGAGGGTACACTTTTTGACATTTCAATTCCTTATGGACTACTTTCTTTGCAATCGATTTTTTATTATTGCATTTAATTTCAGGGAGTCCACTGTATGGGTCACCGGCTGGAATTATCATTTAAAGATGCCATTGAGAAAACACCATTACAGAAAAGATTGCATGATCTACTCCAGGGGCTATTCATGCTGTACCATTACAGCCCTCCTAACCTCTGCTCTTCCAGACCTCAGACTTCTAATCGCAAGACTGCTGACCAACCCACTTGACTCCTTATGGCGACACAGCACTTCAAGACCTATGACTCCTAATCGGAAGACAGCCAACCAACCCTCTCAACTCCATATGACGACACTGCTCCTCAAGACCTCCGACTTCTCGAAAGACCAGCTTTGGAAGCAGTGTCTGCCTTTTCATTACCTATGATGCCAACATGACTGGGAATGCAGTAAAATAATAGCGAGCGCGCCAGCACCGCTGCACGAAGTGCAGTGGGCACAAGCGAGCAATCATGTAACATACGTGTGTGTACGTAAATGAATGAATGATTGCTTAAAGGCACATCGGCACACAAAGGCCATTTAGTGCCATAAAATTTGTGCAAAACAATGGTCCTTTGTTATTGTTGAAAACAACAAAGCAATAGATGAATAAAAATGATCACAAAACAATGAACAACTTCAAAATATAATTTCCGAGCAATTCACACATCCCAATGTATACTTTCATTCATCTTTACATGCTATTGAGTCTCAGTATTCCAGGCCTACTCCCGTTACTGACAAACTCACTTTATGTTCAAATATATCATCTGAGTATTAAATGAATGAATGATTGCTTAAAGGCACATCGAGACACAAAGGCCATTTACTGCCATAACATTTGTGCAAAACAATGGTCCTTTGTTATTGTTGAAAACAATAACAAAGCAATAGATGAAAAAAAAATGATCACAAAACAATGAACTACTTCAAACTATAATTTCCGTATATAACAGGTTGTTTCAAAAGAAACTATAAATTCTTAAAAGGTTTTACAATCGGTAAAACAGACCATTGTTTTGCACAAATGTTATGGCAGTAAATGGCCTTTGTGTCTCGATGTGCCTTTAAGCAATCATGTACATAAGATATAATGCTGTCTGGAGGAACCTTTTCAAAGAGTTCCTTAAAGATATCTACATTAAAATGTCTATTTCTGGACTCAATAAAATCGACACAATCAAATAAAATATGTTTGACAGTCAATTGACAATCAATGGCTATACACTGTGGAGGATCTTCCCCTTTCAAAAGGAAGCAGTGAGTCAAATAAATGTGACCAATTCGAATTCTTGCCAAAACACTCTCCTCACGCCTAATGATTCGAGAAACTCCAGACCAAAGACCCAGCTGAGGATGAATCTCATGTAGTTTGTTGTTTGCTGCCTCATCCCACTGAGACTGCCATTTGTGTTTTAAAAGGACATAGATGTGTTTTCTAAAATCACCATAAGGTAATGAAACATTTGCGACTCTTTTCGAAAGACCAGCTTTGGCAGCATTGTCTGCCTTTTCATTTCCTATAATGCCAACATGCCAGCGCCGCTGCACGAAGTGCAGCGGGCGCAAGCGAGCAATAATGTAACGTACGTGTGTGTACGTATGATACAAAATATATATACAATCTGTATATGTACCAGAAAAGTTTTGAGGTGCCAAAAATGTGGTCCCACGCGCGTAAACGGAAGTATTATTTTAGTACATCCGGTCACGCAGGCGCAAGTTTCTGAAGTCTGAAGGGATGTCTGGGAAATGAACATCACCTTTTGCTTTAAGGGCACATTTTGCCGCCAGATCTTTCCATGCTTTGAACATTGCTTTGTCACGTAATAAGTATGGACTGTTACCTTTCAATTGTATCAAAATAACGTTTTGATTAGGCATCACGCGAAACTGCGCAACAAAGTAACAGTGCTCACGCGACGTGGGGGAAAGCCGACACGGTGACGATGGTGGACGATATGTTTAACAGTAAAAATAGATTTATGAATACTTGCTTTTCCGTGGCTCAATTTGAATACGGTTTGAAGCATTAAAACCGCAACATCTCATTCTACCTGCCGTTTATTTCTCTCTCAAATCTCTTACGAAATGAGGATTTTGCGCTAATTCTATGCTATCTTTCAGTCAGTATGAACTGAAATCATCCGAGCCTACGCGTTTCCGTGGCTCGATTTCAATGCGGTTTAAATCGTTAGAACCGCCCCAATTTCATCTATATGCTTCTCAATTTGCTCTCGAATCTGTTGAGAAATAAAGATTTTGCGACAGGTTGAAATAGTTGTAGTGTTAATGCCAATTTGTTTTCGCTCAATCGATGTTAGCTTTTGGTCAGTATGAAATGAAATCATCCGAAGCTAGTCGTCTTTCCGTTAGTCAATTTAGATGCGGTTTAAATCGTTAAAACCGCCACAATTTCCTCTACATGCTTCTAAATTGGCTTTCAAATCTGTTGAGAAATAAAGATATTGCGACAGGTTGAAATCGTTGCAATTTTGATGCCAATTTTTTCGTTCAATCTAGTATGCTATCTTTTGGTCAGTATGAAATGAAATAACCCGAAGCTACGCCTTTCCATTGGTCAATGTCAATCCGTTTTAAATCGTCGGAATCGTCACTATTTCCTCTACGTGCTCTTCAATTTGCTTTTAAATATGTTAAGTAAGGAAGATTTAGTGACAGGTTGAAATTGTAATTTTTTTGCCAATTTTTTTCGCTGAATCTATATGCTCTTTTGGTCAGTATGAACTACGCTACTATAAGCTACGCCTTTCCGTGAGTCAATTTTGATGCGGTTTAAATCGATAGAACCGCCACAATTTCCTCTACATGCTTAAATAAAAAAATTCCGACAGGTTGAAGTCGTGGTCATTTTAATGCCAATTATTTTTCGCTTAGTCTATGCTATCTTTTGGTCAGTACGAAATGAAATCATCCGAGGCTACGCCTTTCCATTGGTCAATTTTAATGCGGGTTGAATCGTTAGAACCGTCACAATGCCCTCGACGTGCTCCCCAATTTGCTTTTAAATCTGTCGAGAAATGAAGATTTAGGGACAGGTTGTAATTGTTGTAAATTTTCTGCAATTTTTTGCGCTCAATCAATGCTATCTTTTGGTCAGTATGAAATGAAATCATCCGAAGCTACGCCTTTCTGTGGGTTAATTTTAATGCGGTGTAGATCATTAGAATAGCCACAATTTCCTCTACATGCTTCTCGATTTGCTTTTAAATCTGTAGCGAAATGAAGATTCTGTGAAAGGTTGAAATCTTAGTAAGTTTTATGACATCTTTAGTAGCAGGAAAAATTGCCACAGCGATGTACCCAATGTTTACGGCAAAAAAGAATACTCGCCAGGTTTCAAATTTCAAAATCTCACAATTCATTCTACTATCCTTTTACTGCTCTCTTTAACCTGTTACAAACTGATGATTTTGGGGCAGGTGGAAATGGTAGTGATTTCATACAATTAATCTTATGGTCAGAACAAAAAAAATGAAATCATCCGAAGCTTCGCGCTCGCTTCCTGGCCATGCCAGCATCATATTATTCTTTTCTCTTGGCACTGTACTAGCCAGTTGAGGCGTTCCCGTATGTAGAGGACAAGAGGATGTGTCCAGTCTTGGCCCGAAATGGCCTGAAGAGCAGACTTTGAATATGATAAAATGATAAAATTCCTTTCATCATCATCTGCCGTCTCCCCCCTATCAAGAGCTAGATAGAGAGCATGCAACTCGGCAGGAAATATAGAGGACTTATCTGGAAGACGTTCAATGGCAGAATGATTATCAATGACTGCCGCCACTGCAGCTTTATCATCTGAAACAGAGCCATCAGTGTAGATGAAATCAGTCTCGAAAGACATCCTTCACCTGAGTATGTACTTCGAAGGATCCGTTTGATCCTTCTTGGCATATGAAAGAGTGAGGTTGACCATAGCAATGATTCCTTAATACGAATACCAAAAGTTGGAATGACTCTTGGTTTTCTCCTAAAAAGGTCCACATACCGAGGGTTAAAAATAGTTTCATAAACAGGGTTATTTGGGTTGGCAGCTATTTTAGTTGCAAATTAGAGAGCAAGCTTTTCTCTTCTAAGGCGAAGAGGGAGCCCATTCGCCTCAACACAAAGACTATGTGCAGGAGGGGTTGATCTAAAGGCTCCAAGAGAAAGCCTGAAACCTTGATTTTGAATAGGATCCAGCAAAGAGATGCTGCTCCATAAATAAAACATCCATAGTCTAGCTCGAACGAACAAGGGCCCTATACAGTCGTAAAAGAACTATACGATCCCCACCCCAGTCGGTACTGGAAACAACACGCAACAAATGCAAAGCCTTGACACACTTTTTCTTAAGGCCCTTGATATGAGGGACAAATGTGAATTTTGAATCAACTAAGATAGCAAGGAGCTTTGTTTCCTTTTTAAAAGGAATAGGGTTTTTATAAAGAACTAAATTGGGATCAGGATGAAGATTTCAACCTATGCGTCCAGTGTGTCATTTGGACACCCAGAACACTGTTTTTTGACAGTTGCGACACCCAAAAGTTTAAGTCAGGATTTGCTGAAGATGACAATTTTAGAAGATAGTGTATGTAGTGTCACTCCTACAATACAAACAGCGAAATCTGTATATATATATATATATATATATATATATATATATATATATATATATATATACATATATATATATATATATATATATGTATATATATATATATATATATATATATATATATATATATATATATATATATATATATATATATATATATGTTTTTTTTCATTAGTAGTGTGAACATTGTACCACACTTTGGACACCCAAAAGTCTATGAGACCTTCGTTTGGACACACTGTTTCCAAATCCTGGCCAAGACCATGCACTGGATCAGGGTACATTTCACTTGGCTTGTTCTCTGTGAAGTGGGCAGAACAGACCCTACTGAAAGCTGCTGGCTGCCAAATATTTCCAGTTTTGATATTCTTTTTGTTTACATTTTTATCCACCTTTTCCTAGCAGCAGGAGCCCACCTATCAGTTGGAAAAGGGTACATTGTAAATGGAGGCTCACACACTCATTGCCCCATGTTGAAATTGCTAATGTGTATTTGGCAGAATCCTTTCTCCCATTTTTTCAGTTTTTTTGAATTGTTTGTACAACCAACAACAGCACAACTCCAACTTGTCATTCTGCTTAATGGTTGTATATATATATATATATATATTCCGTAAAGGGGAACTAAAGGCTCACATACATATTAGCTTATATGAAAGTAATACACTTCAAGAATAGGATGCTGTCCTCCTTTT
>OZ012696.1:14197581-14203990 GCA_963942565.1 Maea johnstoni | reverse complement strand
TATATATATATATATATATATATATATATATATATATATATATATATATATATATATATATATATATATATATATATATATATATATGTATATATATATTTATATATATTTACATACTCATCCCGTTTGAGAACGATTGTTTGAGGCGGAGAGTTATGGACCAATATAAAAAATGTGAAATATATACTTAACACATAAACGTACATATGGTGGAATTTTAATTAATATGTCCTTAATGTATGGTGTTTATCTTATCTACGGTTCTAAAAGCTTGATTTCTTACATGTTTTTCCACTCCATCTTCGATATCAATCATGCTCTCTTTATCTTTTTCCTTGATTTCTTCTTCAACCTCTGACTGTATGAAAGAAAAACATAATAGATATTAGATATTTGCATGCCATATATTTTCTTCGTATTATTCACAATTTCTTACAATGCCCGAGAATGTTGAATATGTGCCCCATCATGATCATTGTGTTTGAGAGGGTTGGCAGTGTCGGTGGGCCGTTCGGACACATCGCAAAACACAATGTGTGGCCGGTGATGTGTTATATGAATACAGTACGGGCATTTGATTCCTGCACCCGTCGGCCGGACATCTGCCAGTGACTGGTTGTAAGAAAACCACGGATAACATGTCAAAAAAGAGCCTAGCACATCAATGACCAACGTAGTTTTGAAATCAAAGCTAAGTTTATCTGTGAGGTCATCCATGCATCCATACCCTGGAAACTGGGTGGCAATCTGGCGTGCGGTCGTATTTACGGTCTATGCATTCAGTGCAGGAATTATATGTCGGCGCTTTACGTGTATTTATAAAATACGAAGAACGAATAATATAAACAAATACAAAATACAAAAAAAGTATGTATGAAAAGCAAGAATTGGAAATGAGTACGCGAGTATTTGCCTGTACGGTATGCAGACTTTTATCCAAACACCCACACTTCGGAGAAGGGTTTTCCCGTTGACAGGTAGGGGAGTTCTTGGAATATTAAGGCAAACTTTGGGTAAAAACACCTGTAGCCTTCACTGATATTTCAAGTTTCCCAAAAGTCGAGATGGTTTTGCCAGAAATTCAGTGAGAATGGTGCAAAAACAGCCATCTTCTAATTGTATATATATTTGGCGTTATCTACTTTTGATATTATGTAATAGTATTCATCGCTCAATGAACTTTCAAAAACAAAAACAAAAAATAGAGTAATAAAAGATTTATGATAAAACGTTCAGACCAGTTGCAGTCAAAGGAGAAAGAATGCATGGATGTATACTGTATGACTGATATTTTTGCAGGCATTTAATTTTTGCTGTTTTCGCGCTGACCATGATAGCGCCTAAGTAACACCATACAGAAATATCCATACAGTAATGAATATATAGTTTGAGTGCTTGAATGCACGAATTTAAAGTAGCACAAATACCCTCCAGCAGGGCGGCAAAGCGAATTTTTCAGTCCTCCAAATTAAAGCTTTAAGCAGTACCTCAACAAAGTGTGTACATAACAAAGTGTGTATCGTGTGTTACAAGTATGCGGATAATGTGCATTTTATTGACAAAGCTGAAATTCAGAAAAATTAAGATTCAGACAAGTATAATTTCGCTTGAGAATATCCACAGCTTACCGAAACATCCATTGATCTCGCAATGACATTGTTGTCTTCGGCATTAACTTCATTCTTTAGTTTTTTCAGCGCCGTCTCTACCAGGCCCCTCAGTAATGTTGACTCGTTCTTCTGAAATGAAACAATGCATAACATTATAATGCTACCGGTATATAGATCTATTGCACCAACTAATCTGGAAGATGGTTGTGATATATGCAAATACCAATGGGCCCCAGTGGTGAAATATTCCTTGACTTGTAATTATTAGGCAAGCTGGCATAGTTTAAAGATGAAGCCATTACCTGATTTTCTGAAAACATCTCTGAACATCAGTTCAAGAAAAGCGCCAAAATAGAATTACATATCGTGTAAACACATATCCTACCTGCATACACATGCATGCATACATACACATATGTATGCATTATTATCATCATTTTAGCAGTAATTTTGATAATAGAAAAAATAATCATGGTAAATAATGCCACTACTACTACTACTACTACTACTACTACTACTGCTACTACTACTACTACTTCTACTACTCCTACTACTACTACTACTACTACTACTACTACTGCTTTCTTTCGTACAACTAACTACTATGTTTCTACTTAGACTCCAAATGTCCTAGAGTGTTATATATTTGATATCTGTTTATTTCCTCATAATGATTTGTGTCCTAGTCTTTTATTTACTGTTCACTCTTAGTTTGTATCTATTTGTTTATGCTTAATTGGTCATAATGATTTGTATCTGTTATGAATTTGTACTTCGTTCGTAGTCAATACACACACAGCACTGCCACTGCCACTACTACTACCACCACCGCCACTACTACTACTACTACTACTGCTGCTGCTGCTGCTGCTGCTGCTGCTGCGGCTACTACTACTACTACTACTACTACTACTACTACTACTACTACTACTACTACTACTACTACTGTCTTTACAGTTTCAGGGGTGTCAGGGGTGTCAGCAGTGCATTCCTTTACGTATCAATGCACACACGGATCCAGGGTGCTGCGTTTAAAAATAAGTCGACTAGGGTCGCAAGGTCATACTAAGAACGTTACTGGACACTGCCTTGCACTGGTGATTGACAGGAACTGTTTGACCATTGTCCACAGCCCACTCATGTGAGCTGGTCAGTAGTGTTACATAAAGCCTGGAGCCCATATACATTGTTCTGAATACCTTGAGTTAGGCTCGGTTCAGTGATCCGGCACTGGAAGGGCCGTCCGCATTGCCTGGGTGGTTAAACCCTTATGCTGCTAGTGGCTAATTTGGTCAAATACAAAATGATGCAGAAGAACTGAAAACTTAGTGAAACCCTGGCACACGGGTACTCATCTGAAAGTTCTCAGTGAGAGCTATCAAATGAATACCAACATGACAGGGCTTGAATGGTTTTCAAAAATATTTGCGTCCTAATGTGCTTTGGACGAAAGTTGAACAGCAGTGTAAGGGTTACCTATTTGCACTCTGGCCTGGGTCACTTCATAGACCACGGCAGTTGTCCAGCCCTTAACCCATGAACTCTACCAAGCACCGCACCCTCGACCTGTACCAAACCTTGCACCCCTGAATTCCTATCAGCCACCGCCCACCTGAATTCTACCAAACCTTGCACACCTAAATTATTACAATCCTTGCACCCCTGAATTATACCAAACCTTGCACCCCTGAATTCTTACCAAACCTCGCAACCCTGAATTCTATCTAACCTCTCACCAATGAAATCTTACTAGATATCAACCCCCTGCATTATAACCAAATCTTCCATCCCTGTATTCTTACCAAACCTCGCTCCCCTGAATTCTACCAAACCTCGCACCCCTGAATTCTACCAAACCTCGCACCCCTGAATTCTACCCAACCTCACACCCCAGAATTCTACCAAGCCTCGCACCCCAGAATTCTGCTAAACATCACACCCCAGAATTCTACCAAACCTCACACCCCTGAATTCTATCAAACCGCGCACCCTTGAACCCTACCAAACCTTGCACCCCAGAATTCTACCAAACCTCGCACCCCTGAATTATATCAAACCTCACACTCCTGAATTCTACCAAACCTCGCACCCCTGAATTCTATCGCACCCCAGAATTCTATCAAACCTCGCACCCCTGAACCCTACCAAACCTCACACCCCAGAATTCTACCAAACCTCGCACCCCTAAACCCTACCAAACCTCACATCTCTCAGAATTCTACCAAACCTCGCAGCTCGCACCCCTGAATTCTATTCAACCTCACACCCCTGAATTCTATCAAACCTCGCACGTCTGAACTCTACCAAACGTCCCATCCCTGAATTATATCCTACCTCGCACCCCTGAATTCTATCGCACCCCAGAATTCTATCAAACCTCGCAACCCTGAACCCTACCAAACCTCACACCCCAGAATTCTACCAAACCTCACACCTCTGAATTCTACCAATCTCGCAGCTCGCATCCCTGAATTCTATCCTACCTCGCACCCCTGAATTCTACCAGTAGTAGTAGTAGTAGTAGTAGTAGTAGTAGTAGTAGTAGTAGTAGTAGTAGTAGTAGTAGTAGAAGTAGTAGTAGTAGTAGTAGTAGTAGTAGTAGTAGTAGTATGCATACATCTATGCATGTATGTGTGTGTGTACATTATATGCGTGCATGCGTGCATGCATGTTTGTGTGTATATATGAGATACGCATACATGTATGCATATGTAGGCACTGCTTGAGTACCCTCCCCCATCCTCCTGTCCTATACCGGTATCCTACCCAGTATTTGGTCTGTCCCCACCTTTGTACATCCGGCTAGTGGCCAGTGATACAGTTGCAAATGACTTAGTTGTAGCATGTTGTTTTCCACGGAACTCAACTGGTTACTCCATATTTGACCTTACTACTACTACTACTACTACTACTACTACTGCTGCTGCTGCTGCTGCTGCTGCTGCTGCTGCTGCTACTGCTGCTGCTGCTGCTACTACTACTACTACTACTACTACTACTACTACTACTACTACTACTACTACTACTACTGCTACTACTACTACTTCTACCACTACTACTACTGCTGCTGCTGCTACTACTACTACTACTACTACTACTACCACTACTACTACTACTACTTCTACTGCTGCTGCTGCTGCTGCTGCATACTACTACTACTACTACTACTACTACTACTACTACTACTACTACTACTACTACTACTACAACTACTACTACTATTGCTACTGCTGCTGCTACTTCTGCGGTTATACTAATTCAGTCAGGCTGAATTAAAGCATCTACATGAAGTCATAGGTATTACCAAGAGACGACATTGAGATTTTTACTGATTCTCTTTTCCACCTTGCGTGCACGCACGCATGACAACTTTTATCATTGCTCATTAAGTAAAACACCATTTGAAAAATATATCAAGACGAACTGTTCAATTCAGTAGGAACAACAACTTTTATCCAAATATTTCTCAAAATATTGCTTTATTATCGTAACATTTGCATATATGCCAGACAATTGGTTTGCTTCATATGGGTATGGGCTAAATGTATTTATGTGTGTATGTACGTTTATTGACACCATATTAAGAGTATGAAAAATAATGAATTGAATAGAGCAAAACAAATAATGACAATCAATATGTACAGGATTTTGAAATACTCACTGATGCATCTTCTGCACTGTGTACCAAAGCGAAGGCACAGGCAACGAGGACCAATAGGAGGACCTTCATCTTCGCTCGCTTGCTGGAGGTCTGATATGCAAGGGTGGAAGAGGGTACCCTTTATGGGGGGTGGCACCCGTCGGACTGACCAATCACAATGCGCCAACGGACTGAACTATGGTTCCATTTATTGGTTTCTAATTTTGGCACAAAAGAGCCATACCCAATTTGCGTAATGGCGCCCAGGCACCCTGTTCATTTGTTTGGAAGGGTATGGGGTATTATAGAATGACCACTATTTAATGTCCCTAGGATTGAATTCAAAGTAGACACGGTATGATTATTTAGATAAAATTGAGGCCGTGGTGTTTATGATATAGCAGCCGAGGTTTGACAAGGCGAAGCCGAGTATAACCGAGAGATAGGTCGGTTCCAAAGGGCCCTAATATGAAACTTTACGTAGTGCTTGCGAGGTACGTGATAGATAGACCCCCGAGGAAGCTGTGGTGTATGTGATATACCCAAGGTTTTACGAGGCGGAGCCGAGAAACCCTAATGGTATCACATACACCACAGCTTCCGAGGGATCTATGTAGCTTGTACCACAGTTGACTGCCTTACACCAATCACAAGCCGAGACGGAAAAGCTTGGCAGGGCACTCTTGCTAAATTCCCTTGGGTACACCTATAGCTTTAGGCAGCTTAGAGAACATTGGCTTGAAAGGTAGGTAGGGGTTATGTAATAGAAAGAACACGAGAGGCCGTGGGTTATGGGGAAAAACCCAAGTTTCCGCACGAGTGCGCAGCACGAGTGGGGAACCGAGGGTGGTTCCCAGACACCACAGCCTCGAGTAGTTCTTTCTGACTTGTAGCATGGCCAGCTTCCTTCAGGCTATCTCAGGCCGAGAGAAAGGTAGGCTCCAGTACACAGGAAGTACAGGAAAGGAATAGTGAAGGATAAGGGATGGGAAGGCATGCAGATTCCTCTCGATTATCTGACGTTAATAGGACACATAGTTTAGCGCTCTGGCAATGGAGAAGGTAGGATATTCGGGTGAGCAGTGTGTGGGGGTACACATCATACCTCATGGTAGATTCATGTTTAGATGTCTTTATTTCGGCTATTGTAAATATCCAA
>OZ012696.1:14060081-14195081 GCA_963942565.1 Maea johnstoni | reverse complement strand
AAAGTGTCTTTTGAATGCTCTTTAATATAACTTTGTAACAAAGCAATGACAGTGCATGAGGCTGCTGTGCGTTGAGTTCTGTTATACTTTTCAAAATTATTCACCAAAATACGCTTTGTTTAGAGGATATCAATATTATGAGTCGTTTGTGGTAGTTGTAGTTACATTTGATTATTATCATTTTTACAATTATCTTTATTATTATTATTATTAATATTATTATTATTATTATTATTATTATTATTATTATTATTATTATTATTGTTATTATCATTATTATTATTACAATTTTTATTATTACAATTATTATTATTATTATTATTACTAATAACAATATTGTTATTATTATTATCATTATTATTATTATTATTACTTTTATTATTATTATTTTTATTACTAGCAATATTAATATCATCATTGTTATTACTATCATCGTATCATAATTATTATTATTGTTGTTGTCATGTTCTTTTAGTGGTGAGCAGAGAGGTGAATCTTAAAGATATCAAGAAAGAGATCAAGTTGCGGTTCATCGGATGTTTTAAAGAGGAAAATGGAGACGCAGAATTCAATGCAAGAAAACAGAAATTTCCATCACTCACTGTACAGCACTGTGTACAGCACTGTATGCCATTCCAATATGCCGCCATCAGAGATGGGTAAGTTTCAATTGTTTTGTATCGTATTGTATTGTTATCATGTTATGAAAGTACAATTACATAGTTTTTCTATATTAGGAGAAAAAAAAGGAAATAAACTTCAAAAGAATTACACGCGACAAACCAGACAATGTTATAGATGATGTGATAGATAATTTATGGTCTTGTCTCCACCGAAGTGCTCACACGACCTTCCTCCCTTTGCAGGCCTGTACACACGGAAACACTTTCAACCCCCTAGGGATATTCCAGAGCATTTGGCAGCATATTGCGCAAATGCTCTAAGCCCTGCTTTATTAATGCTAGTTACCCATTTTGCAGCTGGCTAGACTGGGGCAATATGGAATGAACTGACTTGCCCAAGGACAGACCAAAGTGCCCCGGCCGGGAATTGAACCAGCGACCTACTGATTACTAGTGCGACACCTACAGTGCCGACATTTAATTCCTGCACTAAATGCCTGGTCAGCCGGGCATAATACACGACTACACGCCCAATTGCAACCCAGTTTCCTGGACATGGATCCATGTACGATCTCACAATTGAACGTAGTTTTGGTTCGCAAGCTACTCTGTGCTTGGTTCATCTTTGATACGTTATCCATAAGTGTTTGTACGACCAGTCACAGGCAGACGTCCGGTCAACTGGTGCAGGAATTAAATGTCTGTACTGTAACTACCTGAGCATTGGCCCCATATGGAATAAAGCCTCTGCTGTGCATGTTGCAGGGCTCCGAGGTTAACTTGCAGGATCTTAACCCTTCCAATGCTGAGGTTACTCTCGACCAAAGCACAAGGATGCAAAGACTTTTGAAAAACATCTAAACCCTGTCCTATTGGCATTCATAGGATAGTTCTCCCCGAGTTCTCTCAGATGAGTAGCCATGTGCCAGGGGTTCAATCACTTTTCAGGGTTTTTTGCATCATTTTGTATTGGCCAAATTAGCCACCAGCTTAGTAGGTCATGTTCCTGAATCTTTATATCAATGAATATATCCAGCCTGGTTTCTCTCGTTTGGAATACTGATTATTAAACTATCATAGATTGTTAAATTATCAAGGTTTTTAATCTTCAGACATGATTGAGTTATAGCAGAATATAAAATGAAACATTTATGATTAATGTATAAGTCTATTTGTCTTAAACCTATAGGGATAATTTCCTTCAATGTGTGAACATTTTGTGGACACAATACTAAAAACCAAATCCTTTCTATTTGTTCCAGTAATATATGTGCTTGTGGCGCCACCTATGGACTTCATGGAGTATTAACAAGGCGGGATTGTGCCAAGACATGTACTGGGGACGCAAAACAGATCTTCTGTGGGGGAACATCCTCAAATGCTGTCTACCATGCATTTTTAGGTAAGACTGGCATCACATGACTCGACTAAAGCAATTCAAATTTGGGAATTTATCAAGCATGACGTCACTCTGACGTCACTCTTACCATGAAGTAGCTAAATAGTTACTGATCAGTTGTAAGTGGTAGATGAAACGGGAGCACCTTATTAAACCACCCATTAAAACATAGGTCACTCACATCTATCTCGTGTGCATTGAGCATGATCTGATCCCCAGACATTGGAAGAGTTGAGAGAGAGAGAGAGAGAGAGAGAGAGAGAGAGAGAGAGATGCCTTAGACCCCAACTGCCCATCATATTCTGGCCTATATATATATATATATATATATATATATATATATATATATATATATATATATATATATATATATATATATATATATATATATATATATATAATATATATATATATATATTTGTGTGTGTGTGTGTGTGTGATCATACTACATGTGGACAATTTTTTTCAGGCTATTAAAATCTCATGGAATTGAAATTGGACTGCACCTACAGTGTGAATTGACCCCTCAAAGAGCATTCTGCCTTATTCGTTTTTATGTCTTGACAAATAACACATTATATACTACAATTCTATTGCAGAGAACCCAGTACCTGCTGGGAAACAGTACCTTTACCTGGGCTGCTGGAAATCTCAAGTGTGGACTGTTTCCTTGCTGCGAAATAAGACCATCAGCAATGACGGAATGACAGTAGATATGTGTACTGACCATTGTAGGAGAGAAGGCTTCCCCTACGCTGGCATCAGCAAGTAAGTAGTCATAGCCAGCAGGGCGTCGGCGTGTCATTTGGACACCCAATCCTTCAAAAACCACCCTGTAGGATACCCAATATCTTTTGTATGAAATTCTTAAAATGCTAATTTCAAACGTATAATAAAAAAACTCACTTTAATAAAATTTCAATGGCATTGTGTATGTGCATTAAGCTTTACAGGCAACTGCTTAATTCGGACTGATGTGGACCCTCAATTTCTGTCCGGATTAGGCAAAATCCGAATTATGCATATAGGAATTATATGTATAGGAAGGGACTAGGACCTTCCAATCTGTCCGGTTTAGACGAAAATCCGGATTAGATATGTCCGAATTAAGCAGAGTTGCCTGTACTTCATTACGTAAATACATGCATATGGTTGTAATCTGAATATATTGTGAACTCCTTGAAAAATAGGGCCCCCAAAATGGTTACAATTGGCAATTCTTGGCGCCCAGTTTCCAAATAATGGGTAATGCACATTTATTAAATACATTTAGTACATACAGTTCAATCTTACCCTATCCACCAAGTCACGCTGACTGTGCGGCCAAAAAGAGGCCTGACAATTTTTCATAAAACTTCACAGGTAAATACAAAATTTGGAACATGTTTGATTGATGAAGATCATTCAGAACATTACCAACAACTTTCTTTCAAAATATTCTTCAAAATCATTATTAATTTCAAAGTGATTGTCAAAAGTGTTACAGATCAGATCCGATTTCTATAAAAAAAAAAATATTGATAAAAAGGCCTGACAATTTCTCATAAAACTTCACAGACAAATACAAAATTTGGAACATGTTTGATTGATGAAGATCATTCAGAACATTACCAACAACTTTCTTTCAAAATATTCTTCAAAATCATTATTAATTTCAAAGTGATTGTCAAAAGTGTTACAGATCAGATCAGATTTCTATAATAAAAAAAATAATATTAATAAAAAAATAAAAATAAAAAAATAAAAAAATATATAATAATAATAATAATAATAATAATAATAATAATAATAATAATAATAATAATAATAATATTAATGATAATAATAACAATAATAATACTCGTGAATTGGTGAAATCTTGAGAAGTGGTTGTCTGTGTGCCTTGGTATCCTTATAGATAGGTGGCGACACTCATGCTTAGAGATTCTAATATCGTGATGGCAAAGTATAAATAAGAGAAATATTTCAACAATCCCCATTCAAAAAAATCTGCGGCTGTTTACTAACTTCCTGGTAGCAATGCTCTATGTATACTAACATTATTGTAACAATCTTTTCCAAAGTTATTGTGAATATTTGCATGTATTGCTTGGTAACTCGTAGACTAGGTTCCTAGTCCCTAGAAGCTGACATCCCCATATGTGCTGAACAAGCAGTGTGGTGTAGTACCAGATATGGTACATAGATGGCACCACCTGATCCTCCCATCTCTAGAGGTTTTATTCAAACTGAATCCTGGTGAGATAAGTGTGAACTAAATTGACCACTATGGCCACCTCGAATATTTGATGCTAGGTAAAAATATAGCAGAGAAATACATATGACAGCCTAGAAATCTAGGCAAGGTAACTCATTTCTTCATTATTCCAGCTCCTCCTGTGGTTGTGGGCTTATCTATCAGAGTTATGGGGAGGCCCCTGATGAGGATTGTGGACCATGTCTTGGAAATAGCACACAGTATTGTGGTGGCGTGGCCAGAAATTCTGTCTACAAACTTGCAGGGAGAAAAGGTACAGTGCTGACATTTAATTCCTGCACCAGTCGACCGGACGTCCGCACGTGCCTGGTTGTACAAACACCCATGAACAACATGTCCAGAAAATAAGCCAAGCACATTATGACCCATGTAGTTTGTGCATCAAAGCTACGTTCAATTGGGATGTCATTTATGCCTCCATGTCCAACAAAATGGATGGCGTGCGGTTGTGTATTATACCCGGACTGCCCACACATTTAGTGCAGGAATTAAATGCCGGCACTGAAGTCAATAATTACACGACTTGTGTATAATGGATAAAAATGATGTTTAACACATTTAGTCCTGGAGATCTTGACAATTCTCGTGTTGCCATGAGATACTTTTAAAAGTAACATTGGAATTAATCCTAAATTCACAAAGTTCTTGCAGAAAAAAGGATTGGCAGGGTTCTGATCAACGTTCCTGCCCATCAACATGTTTCCAGGATATGTCCTAGTCACACATACTGTATAATGGCTAATTTTTCCGTGGAACAATTTTCCCTAACTTTTCATTTTGGGGTGTTTCCGTTTCTAATATTTCCGAAGAGAGGACATATGTTTTTTCTGTTTCTAATTTTCCCGTTTTTCCCGATTTTTAATTTTAGTATACCAAAGAGTAAATATTAATGGGTAAGGACAAGTATTTCTCTGTCTTTATTAAGTCCGTATATGTAATGTATATTTTTTCCTGTGTTGCGTTACCGTTTGAAAGCATTCGGAAAAAAATAGGAAAATAAAACTTATGGAAAGATTAGCCATTCTACAGTATATAACCAAAATAGTTTCAGCTGTTTGATGTGCTAAGCATGAATGTTTTATCAAGTAGGTACACGTCCAGACTAATAGGACCTTGGGCAGGAAAAAATCACGACTGTTTACAAATGTTCTCGAGGGATCGTTAAATTGAACTGTAGACAGCCTCTCACAATACTGAACAGTTGGAGAGTGACCAGTCAGATCTACTCATGATGATTTAGCTCCACCAGTTCTATAACCTATACATACCTAGAGTTTACATAAGAAAGTGTTGTTTAGATCTATAATGATTTTGAAAATGATTGAAATAAAAGAATAATCCGATAAATTTAACGTCTAGATATTTTCTAAATATGCTTTTATCCCTGCATTGATATGTTAAAGAGTACTTTTCTGTCTATTCAAGTTGATAGAGGATGGGGTAGTTTCAGTACTTATGCTTAAAATTCCTCTATTAAAGTTAATACATCTTTTCTTTGAATTGTGAGATTTCACTGAAAATGTCAGTCTGTTTTGGCGACTGTACGCAATGATAAGTTTAAGAGTACTATTACTTTTCTCTCTGTTTAAGTGGATGGAGGATGAGGGAGTTTCGGTGCATGGAGTGAGTGCTCTACTCTTTTCTCTCTGTTTAAGTTGATGGAGGATGGGGTGGTTTCAGTGCATGGAGTGAGTGCTCTCCTAGTTGTGGTGGATCTGCTACTCAGGTGCGCACCAGGGAATGCAACAACCCTCAACCTCTCAATGGTGGTCAGAACTGTATAGGCGAGAATTATCAGGAAAAGGCGTGCCAGGTGAGAGCTTTTTTCAAATTCAAAGAACACACATTTCTAAACGGGTTTTTATTTGAGCAAATATTCACAATTCTCACTATTATATATATATATATATATATATATATATATATATATATATATATATATATATATATATATATATATATATATATATATATATATATATATATATATGTATATATTTATATATGTGTATATATATACACATATATATATATATATATATATATATATATATATATATATATATATATATATACATGTATATATATATATATATGTATATATATATATATATATATATATATATATATATATATATATATATATATATATATATATATATGAATATATATATATATATATATATATATATATATATATATATATATATATATATATATATATATATATATATATATATACATACATATATATATATATATATATATATCTGTATCTGTATCTGTATATGTATAGCTGATAATACTCCTTAAGGAGAACTGTCACAGCTTATATATATATATATATATATATATATATATATATATATATATATATATATATATATATATATATATATATATATATATATATATATATATATATATATATATATATATATATATATATATATATATGAATATATATATATATATATATATATATATATATATATATATATATATATATATATATGCAAAAAATCTTCCATAGTCACCCCATCTAACATTCAATTGTTCTATAGTTATGTCAACATTATATTCATCTGCTTTATATTCCTTGTACATTAAGCACACCTCTAAAGTACACATTTTCACCTTTTTTCCTTTTCTTATAAATTAATAACTTTTAACGTACAATCGGCATATATCTTATGAATGTTGTCTTTGATATATTATCTGGGAGCCAGGTGACAGCTTGTCCAACTGCGGGAAGTCTCAGAAGCACTACTTCTGGCAAAGACACTGATGATTCAAGTGCAGTTGTTTTTCCCAACGGTGAAGCGCCTAAAGAAGTGAAAGGCACTAGCAAAGACCCCTGGTGGAAGAAATCACAACTAAAGGCAAGAGGTCTGCCGGCATGGACCTTAGAACTATGTGCTGCAGGTGCAGCAGCTGGGTTGATTGTTCTCTTCTGGTGAGAGTTGTTTTTTAAATTTTCTTAGTTGATGTACAGTGCCGACATTTAATTCCTGCACTAAATGCCTGGTCCGACCAGGCATATACCGCACGCCCAATTTCCCCCCAGTTTCCTGGACATGGATGCATGTACGACTTCACAACTGAACGTAGTTTTAGTTCGCAAGCTACTCAATGCTTGGCTCATCTTTGATACGCTATCCATAAGTGTTTGTACGACCAGTCACAGGCAGACGTACGGTCAACTGGTGCAGGAATTAAATATCTGTACTGTACCTTTCCTCAAACCCTTTCCCCAAGGGGCACACCCTCTCGGCTTGCTCAATGGTGTGTAATAGGAGCTGGCACCTCCCGGGGAAGCCTTAGCTGGTGTGGAACCCTGCTCGCATTATAAAAGAAGGGGGATGTGTGGATCTGTCTGTGGATACCCTGCATCTAGAAGATCCCTTGGTCCTCTTTGGATTTGTAGGCTCTGCTGTTTCTCATCCTCTTTTTCTACTTTTTCCTAGAATTAATATGCTTTGTCATTGTTCAACAATGACAAGGGACCATATTTTTGAACAACTTTATGGCACTAAAAGGCCTTTGTGTGCTGATGTGCCTTTAAGCCCTCATTCATTCATTCATCCCTTTCCTCAATTGCTTTTCCCTACTGCGTGTGTTTGTTTGTGTGTGTGTGAAGGGGGGGGGGGCGAGATACAGCATTGATGCTCTTTCTTGAAGGAGGATTTTAAGCAAGGTATTTCTTTGGAAATGTACATATATGAAGAGCCATATATGTGTTAGAGTGTTTCTCGAATCCAGATATGGATTTGTCCAAAATATATATTTTTAACTTTTTTATTACTCCATAACATATTAATCAATTTTTACAGAGTATAGGACATGTAGAAATAAAAATGTGCAGTGTACAAAGTGATAGTCAATAATAATCAGTCCAAAATATAACCTATTTTTAAAATATTGAAAACGAGAGAGATGTGTAATTTCTTTTAGCTTTCAAGACAATTTTGATGAAATAATTCTCTTCATTATTCCAGTGTGATCAAAGCGTGCTGCTTTAAAGAGAAGATAAAAGAAGAGAGTATTCCATTGGAAGACCAAAGCAAGGCTGCGTTACTCGACAATGAAGAGGAGATTGGGGAAGAGGAAGAAAAGGGAGAACATGAGAAACAAGAGGAAATGGGGGAAGTTGAAGAAAATATGGAAGGAGAGGATGCAGAAGAAATAAATGAAGGAGAAGAAAAGGACGAAGAGGAGGTAGAAGACAAAGAAGAAGACAAGTCGGAAAGGTGAGATGCAAAGAAGTTTCAGACCTACAGTGCCGACATTTAATTCCTGCACTAAATGAGTGGGCAGCCCGGGTAAAATACACGACCGCACGCCTGTATGCCACCCAATTTCTTGGGCATGGATGTATGCATGACCTCACAACTGAATGTAGCTTTGATGCGCAGGCTACGTGGGTCATTGTTGTGCTTGGCTTATTTATTGACATGCTATCCATGGGTGTTTGTACAACCAGGCACTGGCAGACGTCTGGTCGACTGGTGCAGGAAATAAATGTCTGTACTGTAGTAGCTATAACACTACTGGTAAGGCCATTTTTTTCTGTTTTGGGTGAAATTAACTCGTTGATTTTGGGCCCCTCATTCAAATAAAGTTGAGGAAAGTTGAAAAGCTATACCCTACAGAATGTATGCATGGGTTCCTGACAATCAAAATTATATTTAAGCTTTTATTACCGACTTTTCACTTTATTTTCACTTTTTTAGCTCCTCGCATTTATTTTGAAAAAGAATCTTCCTAAAATAGAAAAAAGTTGCCTAACCTCGCTTACATCAGACTCGCCTCCTGTAGATTTTCACATCAACTGGACAGAAGCTGTAGTCCCAAACCATTTCTATCTACTTCAATGGTAATTTACTTTATCTTATCTTGGACACAGTCCTACATGTAGGCATAGAAATTACCCCAGACAATTTTTCCTGGTCCCTTTTTCCCGAGGTGTGTGAGGATACCTGTATTCAAAATGTGTTTCTGCTAGTTTGAATATGTTTTTGGAAATTATCGCCCAGCATGACATTTCCTTACCATTTACTACTCTAGGTAAATCAATCTAGTGCTTTGTCTCAAATGAAAAAATACGGATCTGCTTAGTTCTAAAGTTTTAAATCAAGGAAATATTCTTTTTCGTTTAAACGAAATTCCAAATCCAAATTCTTTTGTTATTCAACTTCCATTGATCCCTCAGTATTTTTCATGTTATTTTTTTGTTTCAAGATCCTCAAGAAAGTCAGGAGAATCTGATAAAGAAACATTTGAGGAAGTAGGGGCATCGACTACATCCCTGGGCCTGCAACAAGAGGATAGTCTACAACCCAAAGGAAGTGACCATAGCAAGACCTCTGTATCTATAGCTATCTCTATCCATGATGCTATGGGTGATCCAAGCGAGCGACATGAAGAACTGGAGTCTACTGCAGGACAGGAAATACCTAACCATACCCAAACCGAGCCTAATTCGGGACAGGACATACCTTACCAAACTCAAACCGACTACAGTCCGCAAGAGCAGGAGCCTAATTCGGGACAGGGCATACCTTACCAAACCCAAACCGAGCCTAAATCTGGACAGGACATACCTTACCAAACTCAAACAGACTATGGTCCGCAGCCAATTGTGATGGAGGGTGGAGGATGGCAACAAGCGGGAGCCATACATCCCATGTTTGAGAACCTTCCTCAAGAACTGCCCTCTTACAATGAGGGTGGGTACGCATATGGGGTTGCGGATGGTCAAGGGTATGCTACCCAGGGATACGATACCGGATACTATCCCCAGGATAACCAGGGAATCCATCCTGGGTATGCAGATCAGGGGTACCAGAACACTGCGGTAACTGCAGAAGCGGGGAATATGTATTATGGTGACTACAATGCAGCCGGTGGGGGTCATGGTCAGGACAATCAGATGGGTGCCTACCAGGGAAACTATGCTGATATGCAAACTAACCAAGGGTTTGGTTCAGTGGCGACCCCACCAGGCCAGCATCAAAACTATGATAATCAGTATGCCGAGCATGCAACGTATAATAACGTATACTACCAAAAGATCATGTGAGAAAGTTGCCAGTGACTCTGGGTTTGGCTAGTCACGACTTAGCCGCAATATGGCAGAAAAAGTGATGAAAAATTGAAATTCCAAACTACCAATAGAAATATGTGTTGATTCTACTGCCTGGGCTGCCCACACATTTAGTGTAGGAATTAGATGTCGGCACTGTAGGTACTGTATTTGGAAGCATAAGTTTCGTAGCGAGCAGAACTTGCTGCTTGCCCTGGATTACAGCATCAGAGCTGAGAATAACTGATACACCCTGCTTTCAGCGAATGGACATGCTCGCTTTTCTTCAGCTTGGTACCTAATGACCCTTTAGCAGCAATTATCACACTGCAGGCGTGTCAGTGGCGTTACTAGATCTAACGTGATTGTATAGTTATTGCACCTCGTTTGGATTTGGAATTTCGTTTTTCGTCACATTTATGCCAATTGTGGCTAATTCGTGACTAGCCAGTTGTAAGTAGTGGAGGAAACCGGAGTACCCGGCGAAAACCACCACCACCTAGTCCCAAGTCACCTCTCTGATATATGAAAAGCTTGCCATTGATTTTGGGTTAGTTGGCTTTCCCCCCTGGGTACTGCAGTTGTCCTTGGTTACTAACTACTGCCTTATCATGATGTAACCATACTTAGCCAATATTAGTAAAAAATAAAACTGCAGCAACTTGCTTTTTGTTTTTAATTTGTGTGTTCTAAGTTACCAGTTATACCACAATATTTATAGATATCTGCCATAGCATTTATTCAAATAAAAACAACCAACAGAGGCTAGTAGTCAGAGGAATAGAAAGTACTTTATAAGTAGGTAAAGTTTACATTGCTTTTTAGGGCTTTGTCGAAGGTAATACATTATTATAAATCAAATGAGTGGTTGGCAAACAGCAGAAATTTAATTCAGTTTTTTTTCATTGATTTACAACTGTATAGAACGATTTACAAAAATGAGTTTGTTGAATTGGTACTACGTAAATACTGTACATGTAACACACACACCAAATGCATCTTTCTTTCGGTACAATATTCGAGGATTATGGATTATAAGACAACAATCTTAAATGCTATGCCCTACACCTCTTCAACAGCAGACAAGATTTTCAATATTACCCTACAATGTGAATTAGATGTGACCATTTTTGTTCAAATTTTGGAAGTTTTCCTTTAATTTCGGCATAATACTATTCATGTTTAACTGCACTAATAGTTCGTATTTGATTTTTGCGATATTAGTCACCATAACTTGTTGTCTCTTTTTGTATATTATCTATTAGTCAATAAAATCACTGTATCAATTATGGAGTTCTTATAGGCAGTATTTTTTTCTGACTCTGAAATTTTAATCTTATCTCTTAAGCTTAAGTACCCATATAATGTTAGTACTAGCTCTACCTATTCCCAATTGAGTTGATAGCCTTTAACCCATTAACACTCAGAGCGGCCAAAACAGGCCCGACAATTTTGGAAATATTTTTCTAACAAAAGCATTTTTTGCAAAATAATTGAAGGAGAAATGTAAAAGAGAAGTCAACCAACAACTCTCCTTCAGATATTTTGTGAACTATTGCTTTATTCCCAAGTTATTTTGAAAAGTATCAGAGTAGCAGACAATAATTTCTAGTGGATCTCTGAGTGTGAATGGGTTAACCATTTACACCTGCAGATGTCCAAAATCTATCAGACCATTTTGCTGATAACCTAATCATCACTTAACCATTGTGAGTCCAAATTATAATTTTCCCAGCATATGTCTGATGCTAAGTTGTAATGAGGAGTATTGGCCATTGTCCAGTGCCACGTTGTTCATTTTTGACGATCTAAATAAAAGTTCGGTCCACCATAGTCAAGTGACAAATTAGAATGAACCTAATATCGAGCACAACATTCTAGCAGCTAATTGTCTTATTTGCGAACTATGCAGGGGGTCTTTCCAATTGTCAAGTCAGGGTGTTCTCCAAATGAATTTGATTATCTCGCCCACACATATGCGTGCATGGTTCTCTAGGAAATATTACTACAAATGAATATGTGTGCATGTGGGTGTGGAAGGGTTAAGCGTTCTTTTTCAAACTGTGACTCGGATCTTGGATTAAGAAAAGAATGGATATGTAACGAGAGACCAATTACTATATGCCCTATAGTTACATGCTAGCCTCATGCCAGGACTAGCAGATAAGGCAGCAGCACGAGGTCACGTGGGAACAAGGACCAATCAGGGCTCCCGCATCGATTACATTACAGAGAAACCTTATCTCTACCACCTGCTGGGGGTGCCCAGAGCACCTATTAGCGACTATTAATTGACACTGGTTGAGGCTAGCATGTTCAGGTTGACCGGCTGGTTTCCATTCCATGTGTTGGTCTTCTAAGCTCGGATGGAGAAATGTTTATCAGAACATAACCTTGGACTCTTCCTTGATCACTTTGCTAACTAATGCTCCTTTCTGAAGTTATTTCCTAAAGGCACATATCGTCATTTTTGAAATACTTAATGTTTGAATCAACTGCATTTATACTTTACATGTATTTGATTATTCAATCATAAACAAGTTTGAGAATTTTAACTAGCCGTGTTAAGATTTTACTTTCCCGGCCCGGCGGCCATTTTTACTTGACCAGGTAAGCAAGTTAAGCGGAATTCATTTCAGTGCACTGTTTGCGCGTAAACGATTTTCTCGCGGCATGGAAAAACTCACTGGAATTCGCTGGTTTTTATAAACAATTTGTATAAAATATAATTCAATTGAAATATTTGATAGGCTCAATGGGTCATATTTTGCGAAAAAGTCCCAGTTAAACAGTGCTTTAAGTTGAAGGTATTATGTGGACATGAAAACATTCATGTCGCACGTCTTGAAGACCCTGTCGCTCGCTGGTGCGACGATGCGACAGTGGGACACCCCTATTATGAATCAGCAACTGCAGAGGGGCTCAAGGGATCAAAACGGACCTCTCTATACATTTCATCAACCCTGTGGGGAGGCTGCTGGCAATAAAATGTAAAAAAAACAAAAAACACTGACACAACATATTTCTATTCGTTTTTCTCTCATTTTCAAACTGTAGGAGACACATATACGTAAATTAATACACCGCACTACCCGCTCGCAGATGATCGCACAGGGCGCACAAATGTGCGCCGCGAGTAAATGCGTCCGCACTCTGAGTATGCCTATTTTGCGTTCAGCCTCGTTTTCAGGCAGATCAACGATGGCCACCACGAGCATGCATGCGTCGGGCTCCCTCGTCAAACAGGTATGGTATTGCCGTTAAACGTTTAATTAAAACAAGAACAGATTGTGGAATGACATGCACGTGTAGGATACGTGTCAAGCCTAAAGCTGATCCACTTTCTTTAGTAAACTTCAGCTGTCGAACCTGTCTAAGCCAGAGAAATACATCCCTACTACTCTCAGGTCTAAGCTAGCCAACGTCGTCAGTGGCGCGAAATCCAAGAACCAAAAAAATTAGGTGGCTCAGCCACCCAAGCTGGTGAGGCATGACAGGAACTGGTCATATAGAACGTTTGAAAGTCACTAATTACAACTTTCAACCCTCAAGAGCACGCTAAAACTCCTATATTAAGTTGCAGGCCGGTGTCATGACAGGATATGGTCACACAGAACTTTTTAAAGTCACTTGTTACAACTTTCAACCCTCAAGAGCATGCTAAAACTCCTATATTAAGCTGCACGCCAGAGTATCGTATACTTCCTAAACTAAATATACCACTTTCTTGTAGTCATTTCCATGAAAACCGCTTTTATACTCAATTTTCTGCTGCAAGTGGAAATCTGTATGGCTGTCACATCTAGCGTCAACACTCCTCGTATACTGCTACTAGCTGGCTGCATTTGACCCATATAGATAAGGACCTGCACGCCAGTGCCGGCCAGGTGGGTAGCGTTCTCTAGGGAGTGCGAATGACAGGAAGCATTGCTCCCAACCGTCCGGGCTACCACGATACCGTGGTGGCCAGGACGGTTGGTACTGTGGCCATATCCTGTAATGGTATCCCATACTTCCTTGGCAAGATATACCACTTTTTTGTAGTCATTTCCAATAAAACCGCATTTATCATGACGGCAGGATTTGCGCACACTGAACTAAAGGAAGTCAATAAATGCCACTTTCTGACTACTAAAGGGCCCTAGAACTCCTACATCAAGTTGCTAACTATTGTATCATATAATTCCTTAAAATAAATATCCCACTTTTGTGCAGCCATTTCCAAGAAAGATGCTTTTATACTCAATCTTCTTCAACGAGTGGAAATCTGTAAAGCTGTCACTCCTTGTGTTGACACCCCCGCCAATACACATAACAACCAGAACGTCCGGGCCTGCCAGAGGCAGCGTTCCCGAGGGGGTCGACTAGACAGGAAGCACGGCTGTATCACAGTGTGCGATCGTCCTGGCCACTCCACATGTGGAGTGGCCAGGACTACTGGCAGTGTGGCCATATCCTGTAATGATACTCAATTTTCCTTTGAAATCAGTAAGTCTGTCTCTTCTTCAAGAAGTTCAAGTTGACAAGAATCTTGTGTTAATACCCCCTCGTACAGCTGACTGCATCATTTGACCCATATAGATAAGGACCTGCATGCCAGGTAGCTGCCAGATGTATAGCATTCTCTCTCATGGCAGGATGCACAGCCTGTACTGTGTACAGTAGGGAGGACTCCCCGATAAGTTGTAGGCTACTGAGAGCAAATGGCAGACTCCACAAGTGGAGTCGCCGCTACTGTAAGCTCTGTGCACATTTCCTGTACATGACGGGAGATGGTCGCATAGAACATTTAAAAGTCACTAAATACAACTTTCGGTCATGTACTTTCCAACCTCAATTCTGGTAGGTACCAGAATTGTTAAGATAATTTTGCAATTCATTTGTACAGGAAATGTGCACATAGGGTACCGCCGGCCAGACTCAACTTGTGGAGTGTCCCCGACGCCAGCACACTGTGCTTCCGCAGTGCTTCCTGTCGTTCACTCTCCCCAGAGAACGCTATCTTTCTGGCAGGTACTGGCCGTGCAGCTCCTTATCTTTATGGGTCAAATGCAGTCAGCTGTAGTCTTCAAAGATTTCCACTTGCAGTAGAAAATTGAGTATAAAAGCGGTTTTATTGGAAATAACTACAAAAAGTGTTATATTTAAGGTAAGGAAGTATATGATACACCGGCTTGCAGCTTAGTATAGGAGTTTACGCGTGCTCTTGAGGATGAAAGTTGTAACTAGTGACTTTAAAAAGTTCTATGTGACCATTTCCTGTCATGTTCCAGTATGTACCAGAATTGTTCTCTGCAAACAATTCTATAACGTACCAGAATTGTCAGAACAATTCTGGTATTATAAGTGTACCAGAATTGTTGATTCAGACAATACTGGGACGTACCAGAATTGTCTGAGAATTTTTTACCTGCCTGCTAAATGGTTGCTTTGGTCACATACTTTGTCGTAATGTATCAAGTAGTTCCGGAAGAAATGAATATTAGCGGCAAAGTACTTAACTTACGACGTCATTCAGCAAGCAATAGGAAAATAATTCACGGATAATTCTGGTACGTCCCAGAATTGTAGTAACAATTCTGGAAGAAAACGTGTACCAGAATTGTATAGTCAGACAATTCTGGTACCTACCAGAATTGCACAATTGATTCTGGTACGTACCAGAATTGAGGTCGTAAAGTACAACATGACCCAACTTTCAACCCTCAGAAGCACGCTTAAAGTCGAATATATTAAGCTGCAAGCCAATGTAGTATATACTTATACACTTCCTTACCTAAATATCTTACTTTTATTAAGTTATTTCCATTAAAACTGCTTTTACACTCAGTTTTTTTCTTAGAGGGGAAATCTGAGAGGCTGTCTTTTTTGTGTAACAGCCCCTCTGATGGCATTGATTTGACCCAGATAGATAAACCACGGCCTAGAGCATTGAGGGGTGCTACTAGGGCTGTGCTGGAGTCCCGGGTCATCGAGCGCTCTACAAAGTCTCAAGATCGATGTTCATGATCTGCTGACATCGAGCGGCGAACTCGATACACCCCCCCCAACCCTACCTCGTTTTACCCACTACTTAATAACTTAATCCCCACCCCCTAAAAAGAAAAATACACAAGAGCCTACCTTGGGCTTTTATGTCTTCAAAAAGACAGGCGCTAAGGCGGCCGCCATTGAAACTGCACTGCGATATACACTTTCACGCACAGTAATGCTTGGAAAAGTGAGGTGAGGGCCAACCTATGTATTTTACGTGGTGCTGGTCCGGCCCTCACCACACTTTTCTAAGTATTACTGCGCGTGATAGAATCGAATCGAGAAAATCAACATCGAAAAAAATTAGTCAATTAATCGAGTCACAAAAAATTGGCTGACGAGCACAGCCCTAGGGGCTACTAAGAAGGAACAGGCCTCAACGCTTACTCAAAATGATACTGGCCCTGCAGGACCAGTAACACGTAGCATCTACTGGTCCTGCAAAATGTTCACTGGTCCTAGATTTTTTCTTCAACATAACAAGAAAGAACATTGCATAAGATTCACAACAACATTTATCTTTATAAATTTTATCTTCATTTATTTCAAAAACAATTGGGGACATTATCAGGGGGAAACTTTTTAACAAGAATGTCTCCAAATGTTTACTGGCCCTGTAGGACCAGTTCAGGTCTTTTTTTACTGGCCCAAAGCTGGTTTTGGGAATTTTTACTGGCCTGGGGCCATAGGTTCACCCTTAGCGTCGAGCCCTGAGGAAGCATAGCCGCAGCACAGCACAGACCCCCCACAGCATCGAAGCCGCCACTCCACATCTGGAGTCTTCCCTACAGTATTCTATATGCACATTTCCTGTAATGTGATGTTTGTGCATGGTTAAGGTGCTTCAGTAAGGGCCTAAAGATTGTAATGCGACATCCCTAGAATACAGCTTGTATGTCCATTATTATGCATTATATCAGAGGGTCCCTAATATGAAGAGAAAGCAAAGCCTTAAATGCTCGCGCATCTCGATATTTCTGTATTCCCCTTCAAATGCAGTCACAAAGTTACAAATGTCTTATCTGTGACGTCATTCTTCGCTTGTACTTCGCGGAAACATTGAAAACCCCTTGATATGAGCTTTATATCTGTGCAATCAGAATAAGCACACAGTATGAGCATCGATTGACCTGAAACACGACATAAAAATTACTACAAATTCAACCTGTATCAAAATTGTTTATTCGCACAAAATAAACCGCATTAAAATTGGCTCACGGAATTAAGGCGAATAATTTATTATTTACTGTAGACGTAAAAGACAGATTTTTTCCAAATGAACTTCCGTGGCTACAAGAAAGTCTCGGTATCAGTGTGTCTGTTCACTGTGTGGAGATGCTCCTAGCCTTAAACGCCGCTTCGCACCGCTCGCTGTGCAAGCTATAATACATAGGTGCAGATTGCAGAAAACATAGACACCCAACTTGCATGAAAACCATAGCAATAAACTTCTGAATAGTGGAAAACAAATGAAAATATTGATCAAAATAAAAATGGAAAATGACAATATCCAAACCTTTTTATTTCATGATCTAGCTATGCATCAGTAAGCAGCAGATTTTTAAAAGACACTTGGCGCCACGCTATACTGAAATACCTTAATATATATAATTGGATCAGTGACTATGTTGCGTCTTTCTTTCAGATTCAGCAAGCAGAGGTGTTGAAGAATGAACTGGAAAGCATCAAGAAAGAAGGGGTAGGTCTATCAGGGCACGACGTTAAATTTTGCAGCGACTTGCACCGTAAGGCAAGTGAGATTCAATTTTCACTTGCCCTAATTCAACTTTCACTTGCCCTTGAAAAATTGTATGTTTTATAATATTTCATTTAAAACCAAGTAGAACATGGTTCTGGCATGTGAAAGCATATTTTCTAGGACAAGCTTGGATGGCAGACCATAACACTTGCACACATTCTCAAAAGTAAACCTGAAATATACAAAGCGTACTTTCCCAGTGGGGCAAGCAAGATGCAGTTTTCACTTGCCCCACAGCTATAATTTACAAATTCTACTTGCCCGGTGCAATGGGGCAAGCACCAATGTCGAGCCCTGTCTATAGCTAATCTATATATGCTTAGAACATGAATGCTAAGAACTTCAAACTTAAATTGTCCTTGAAACCAGGTGTTTGAAACATAAGAATGAATTTAACTTAAAACAATATTCTTTATAACTTAAAACTATTTTTATTACTATAGCAGATTTTTGTTATTCAAATTTGGTCTTGTTTATGCTTAGAAACACTCACTATGAATGTTAAGAACTTCAAACTTAAGTTCTCCTTAAAACACAAGAATGAATTTGCTTCAAGAGTCAAGACCATATTCTTTATAACTCAAAACTTAATTCTTACTAATGCAGTTTTTGCTTTTCAAATTTGGTCCTATTTATGCTCAGAAACACTTATACTATGTATGAATGCTAGGGACTTCAAACTTAATTTCTCCATGAAACATATGCATACATTTGCTTAAACAATATTCATTATAGCATGAAACCTTTTTTTACTATTGCAGTTTTTGCTGTTCAAATTTGGTCTCCACTTAGTGCTATCTTGCCTACACTTAGGCCTAAAAGAATGTTGTTTGTTTCCTGTATAAAGACCCTACCCTAACAAGTTTTTACCAAAAAATCCCTACCCCTAAGTTTTTTCAGCCCTCCCAACTCCCAATCAAAATAAAATATGCATAAAACACACATTTTTGCCCCAAAAATATTGAAAAAAAACAAACTTTGCCGACCTACCTACCCTTTTTTTTCGGACCGTTACAGGAAACAAGCAATTTTTTTCTAGGCCTTATCTAAAAGATATTTTGTTATCCTTCAATCCAACATGGTGTAAATTGATTAAATGTGCTCTTATTTTTATTTCCAGAGGGTATTTGTTCAGCAGAGAAATAGTGATGTGTTCTTTCTTTCGGACAAGAAGGTTGCTTTAAGGGAAGCAAAAGGTAAGATGCCTTTAAAACGCCAGCCTCAACCAATGACTTTAATGCAGGGAGACTGATGATTAGCCCTTAGGCCTAAAAAAAAGTTGTTTGTTTCAGGGTCTTAGCCAGGATTTCAAAAATGCCTGTCCAAAACAGCTATTTCAAAATATCTGCCCTTCCCGATTTATCTACTTCAAATCCTCATACCAGCTACATATAATACCCTAGTGTGTCAAAAAGGGCAATTTACACTTCAGCCATGTCCTAGAAGATGGTTTGTTAGGAAAATATTTGGTTATTACACCCCAAAAGTCAAAATTGAAAAATCATCATAGAAAAGTCTGCCTGTCCAAACAGGAGGTTTTCAGGGAACTACCTGTCCAAAAGACAGGCAGGACGGGTCCTGACTAAGTCCCTGGTTTGTTTCCTGTAACGCTACCCTAACAAGTTTTTACTCCAAAAAATCCCTACCCCAAAGTTTTTTAGGCCCTTCCAACTCCCAATCAACAAAAAGTTGCATAAACACACTTTTGGTAAAAAAAATAATCAAAATAAAAAGTTTTTACTTACCTATCTACCCTATTTCCGGAACGTTACAGGAAACAAATAATTAATATTTTTAGGCCTTATTATATGCTGCTAGTGGCGAGATTTGCCAATACAACAAAATGTACCAAAAATAGCTGAAAAATGACTAAAACCCTGGCTAATGGGTACTCATCAGAGAGAACTCAGTGGGAGCTATCTAATGAATACCAACATGACAAGGTTTAGATGGTTTTCAAATATCTTTGCATCCTTGTGCTTTGGACGAAAGTAGCCTCAGCATTGGAAAGGTACATATTTAACATTGAAACTACTAAAACTTGACTAATATGAAAAGGGGCAATTGTGTCCAGATAGATCAATATTGAAGGGAAACACTCAATTTTGTTTTTGATCCTATTGTGGAATATTGCTCAAGATATGTGAGAAAGTTGCCAGTGACGCATTAGTTAATGGCTTTTCCCTGCACTTTGGTGTACCTAATACCACTAACCCTTCTGATGCCGAGGCTACTTTCTGACAAGGCAGAAGAACAGAAAACGAAAACCATCTAAACCCTGTCATGCTGGTATTCATTGAATAGGTCTAGCTGGGTACCCAGGTGACAGGGTTTCAGTCATTCTTCATGTTTTCTTGCATCATTTTGTAATGCCCAGATTAGCCACCACCAGCATAAGGGTTAACAACCATAGGGTCATGATTAAACTCTGATGTAGCAATAAAAATAACTCTGAATCAGGATTGGAGAGGATGGTGTCCACATATCCTTTTGACGCTTAGTTAAGTGGTATAGAAGGAAAGGTGTCAAATGTATCCATCCTATTGGATGCTCAATTACTGGCCATGAGATTGAATTTTGTGGCAACTTGCCCAGTAGGGCAAGTGAGGTTCAACTTTCACTTGCCTTACTCCAACTTTCACCTGCCCTTGAACAATGGTATGTTTTATAATGTTTCATTTAAAACCAAGTAGAACATGGCGCGTGTATGTGAAAGCATGTTTTCTGGGACAAGCTTGGATGCCAGACCACACAACTGGCACACGTTCTAAAAAGCAAACCTGAAATATAAAAAGCATACTAGCCCAGTGGGGCAAGCAAGATAAATTTTCACTTGCCCTTTAGCTATAATTTACAAATTTTACTTGCCCAGGGCAATGGGGCAAGCACCAATGTCAAGCCCTGACCTCCATTGATAGCTCACTAAACATCATTTCATGACAGCTCCAGACCAGCCAATTTGGTATAGTAGCAGTTAGCACATGCTGTGTAGAGGTGACTACCCACTTCCCCCCTCTCCCCCCCCCCCCCATGGGCTTAGCCATGATTTGGAAACAGGGTGTCCAAACGAAGGTTTCATAGACTTTTGGGTGTCCAAAGTGAGGTACAAAGGTCACACTACTAATGAAATAAACCATATATATCTACAAATTATGCTTTTTTAGGCCAGTAACTGCTTTGTCTATATTGTGGGAGTGACACTACATGCACTATCTTCTAAAATTGTCATCATCAACAAATCCTGACATCAACCTTTGGGTGTCCAAATTGTCAAAAAACTGTGTTCTGGGTGTCCAAATGACACGCTGGGCGCATAGGTGACTAAGCCCCTGCCCCCCCCCCCCCCCCCATATCTGTTGGCACATAATTAACACCACAGATGATGTCGATTACTGAATACACAACCGGCAGATCTCGCTCAACAGCCTGGACACGTCTACCAGCCAGGGTCTTAGCTTGGATTTTAAAAATGCCTGTCTAAAACAGCAAATCCAAAATTTCTGCCCGTCTAGATTTAGCTACCCAGTTACTTCAAATCTTTATAACAACTACATTTAATACCCTTGTGTTGAAAAGGGCAATCTGCATTTCAGCTATGTCCTTAAAGATGGTTAGTTAGTACAATATCTGGTTATTGCTCCCAAAAAAGTCAATTGAAAATTCTCCATAGAAATTTTTGCCTATCCAAAATGAGGTTTTCAGGAAACCGTCTACCCAAGAGACAGACAGGACGGGTCCTGGCTAAGTCTATGCCCCACCCCCCTACCCCCTTATGTGACCACATTGGCGCATAATGCAAAATTAACACCTTGTGTTTAGACACAGGATTTTCTGAATCTTTGTATGAATGCAGATGCAATATTTTTTGGTCTTATCGCTAACACTGCCCTTACAAAAATAGCCTCCTTTTAAGTTTAAACCACCGGTCTGTCGCTGGTCCACCACTAGCCCTGTGGCAGAAACGGCTTGATGTTTCAACTTCCACGGTCAGACCGTGGGTCAGTGGAAGAACCGTGGCAGACCCGTGGTTGACCATTACCATCACTCTACCACAGGTCTGCCATGTGTCTACCATGATGTGTGGTTAGAACATGGTAGTTATGTGGCACTGCCTAGGTAATGTGGCTATTCTACCACAGGTCTGCCATGTGTCTACCATGATATGTGGTTAGAACGTGGTAGTTATGTGGCACTACCTAGGTTGTGGTTAGAATGTGGTAATTATGTAGTGGACCCTAGGTTATAGACCAATCAATAGACACACTTGTACCACAGAACAACTTAGTTCCTGCCACACCTGTGGCACAAAATTTCCGTATTTTTTGTAAGGGTGCTAAATGAAATCTAAATTGATCCTCTCTGCTGCTGTTGTGGTAGCAGAGGGCCGCAACATTGTAAATATCCATTTAACCCTTATGCTGCTGCTGGTGGCTAATTTTGCCATTACAAAATAATGCTAAAATCCTGAAAAATCACCGAAACCCTGGCAAGCGGGTACTCATCTGAGAGTACTCAGTGAGAGCTATCCAATGAATACCATCATGACAGGGTTTAGATGATTTTCAAAGATTTTTGCATTTTTGTGCTTTGGCCGAATGTAGCCTCAGCACTGAAAGGGTTAAGCAGGATATTTATTTGAAGGATGTTATTTTGGTGCTTTCACGCAGAGCGCTAAATTAGCCAAAATTAAATGCCTGTAGAAATACCAGTTACACAGTAGTTAGGCATACATAGATATAGAAGTATTTAATGTTTTGATTTATCTCTTTCAGCTAATCTGGATGCCCTGCAGCGAGAGTATGCAATCCATAACTCGACGGAACAGGCGAGCAATGATACCAGACCATCACAATGATCATCGCGTCAAGACATGGCGGTACCCAGTAACGAAGAATGTCTTTCAAGACCTTGAAAATTTCACCATGGTTAAGACAACTTCTGAAGAAATACATGTATATGAATTGATGAAAAATGTGTCAAGATTTTACAGTTTCATCATGGTTCAAGATGACTCTTGAAAAGATACATGTATGAATGGATGAAGAATGTCTCTCAAAACCCTGACAGTTTCACCATGGTTCAAGGCGACTCATGAAGAAATACATGTATGAATTGATGGAAAACGCCTGTCAAGACCCTAACAGATTGACCATGGTTGAAGACTCATGCCTTGAAGAAATACATGCATGAATGGAGGAACTTGAAGAACGTCAATCAAGCCCGTGACAGTTTCACCATGGTTCTGGATGACTCTTGAAGGAATACATGTATGAATTGAGCAGGTTTACCATGGTTGAAGATGACTCTTGTCTTGAAGAAATACATGTATGAATTGAGCAGGTTTACCATGGTTCTAGATGACTCTTGAAGAAATACTTGTATGAATGGATGAAAAACGTCTGTCAAGACCTTCACAGTTTCACCATGGTTCAAAATGACAACTGAAGAAACATATGAATGGATAAAGAATGTCTCTCAAGACCTGAAAGTCCCAGTTTCACCATGGTTCAAAATGGCTACTGGAGAAATACATGTATGAATGTTTTAGAGCTGAGAAGCCCCTCAACTCTTTTATTATGTTCTTGGACATAACTAACAGTTGTGCAGCGCCCAATTGACCATGGATCTCCTCAGGAAGAATGTGAATGGTTTGGATCTGAGAAGCCCTTCAACCTAAATATTGTGTTCGGGGACTAAAGAGCTAGTTGTGCAGCGCCCAATCGACCATAGATATCTTTGGGTAGAATCTGAATGGTTTTGAGCTGAGAAACCCTGGTATGTTGTTCTTGGACAACCAGTCATGCATGCTCCTTAAGAAGACATTGAGAAATTTGTGCTTTAATGTACTAGGAGGCGACAGAAGGGAGATAAAAATGATTTCAAATAAAAAAAATTCTCTGGTTGATAATTGATGAATCCATTTGCAAACTTGGCTCCTATAATTTAACATCTGGTCGCAATAACACATGCTCCAGGGTTACATGCCCCTAAACCAGCATTAAAATGAATCCATGAGTTTAAATTTGGCTACATCTGCAGACCCAGATTGACCAGGTTGCCGTACACGTCTACCGTAAATTGTCCATAATTTGGGACACTTCTTATTAATTACAATTTTTATCAGAATTACAATATTTATCGGTTAAGGGTGGCCCTTATTTTTTGAAAATACTCACGAAGCAGTGAGATCTGGTGGGTGAGATGTTGCAATACTATTGTGATTGTTGTTGTCCCAGAATAATTGTGATTGTGATTGAGGTTGGCCCATGTTTCCCAACAGTTATTTTGCAAAATAACTATAGTGGCCCACATTTTTAGGGTGGTCTAGATTTCAGAGAATTTACGGTAAAGCCTAATGAAGGTCTGTCTACTAGGGCTGGACTCGATACGCAAGGCGATTCTGAATTGGCATTTCTTGAGGATCGATACTCAAGAAATGCATATTCCAAGCGCTACTTCGATTCTTGGGACCGACCTTCGCGGTCTAATCCCTTGAATCATTAAGTTAAAACAAGTGAAATTGCGGCGAAACACAGAAATACAAATAAACATGCAAATAAAACTCACATGTTGTTGTAGTTGTTATTCGTTTTTCCGTTTCGCGAAGCGTGGAAAGCCGCCGAAAGCGGTGCATGGCGTGAGCCTTTCCTTTGGGAGGGTGTGGTGAGGGACAGATGCATACTGACAATACAAAACGCACGAAATACTTGTCCCTCACCACACTTTCCAATGAACTATGTCACACATTTTTTTCTAATCGTTGGCCTTCCAGCCGTCATTCGAAAAGGCTGGAGACCACGCGGATTATCAAGAGAAAGTACAATATAAAAACAAGAATCGAGAATCGAATCGAAATCGAAAAAAATATGTCAATGAATCGAATCGAAAAAAATTGGATGTCAAGCCCAGCCCTACTGTCTACTAGGGTTCTTCCGATTGTTCAAACATGCCAAACAGCATTCGTTTTGTGCCTTCAATTATGAGGATTGAATGCAATTTTACATGTTCAAACAAAAAAAAAACTTGTATAAAAATTACTTTGTGTGACTGACAGGTGGCCTGTAGTAATGCCAGCACTGATAAGAAACCCCCATATCAGCCTGACGGATCACTTGTTGGCGAGATTTACAGGGTGGTGAGTGGTACCTTATGACTAAGGTAAATAGTAATGGTGGCATGGAAAACCATGTACACAACTTCGATTATTGATCAGTTATCGGTCGTTCAGATGGACTGATGATCGACTTGATAAATTTTGACCGATTCCAAACACTAATTGGCATAGGATGACAGTTCTGCCAGGTTTGAAGGGTTTTTCTGTGCTACAGTAACCTTTAGTTCATGCCATGCATTCAGAAATGCTATATTTGAGTCCTATGTTTTCCAGCCGGGAGATGTAATTCTCAAGGACTTCTCCTTTTTGCTGCTTTGTCTCCATCAGTTCCTGTTGAACTTCCACTTTGTTCCTCTTCTTGCAGAAATTTGTCCGGAAAGCCTCTAGTTCTTCCCAGTCATTTTTCTGTTCCTCTGTCAGGGAACTGCAGTAATCATAGGCTTCTTCTAGGAGATGAGATGGAAGAAGTCATTTATCTTCGCTCTTACAATTAAGTTCTTGTTCTCTGCACACCTAAATTTATCCAGCCATCTTGCTGCCTCTTCATTCTTCCCACTAAATGATAGTGGACTCAGAAGATGTTGTGCTGCCATTTGGAAATGTTCTTTCCACTCAGGAACTTCTTGTTGACCGTCACACCTGCTTCTTGTGTTGTCTGCAGGTGCTACCACGCCAATGTAGTATCACTTGCCCCTGGTCGTGGCCAAACCAGGCGTGATACCACACAGGTTATACATTTTACATTTGAGCACGTTTTGCAGGGATGTTTCCTCTAGGAGCTGGTGTGGATGCGTCCGGGTATGTCTGTGTTTTGCTGTAAGTCTGCCTCCACATGGCAGCCTCGTTCTGGCTATGCATCTGCATAGTTACAGTTATTGCCACTAGGCGTCACTACTGATCTGAGTAGTTCTACTACAGCTGTTACTTGGTCTTACCATTAGTAACTTTAGAGCTTTGGATTCGCCTCCAGAATATCACAAGGGATATTGGGGGAATTAGCAAGAGTCAGTACTGAATTAATAAGGTGTTTATTCTCTTAGCTCCCAACAGAAAGTGACCAGTGGTCAGAACCTACACAACTTTCATGTGCTCCCAGATCATGTGACCCTGAGTACAAGGTCAGGTGACCTGTGGCAGTACAATCAATAGAAAAACATGTCTTAAATAAGCAAAGGAATGCCACCCTGACCCTCCCCTTTAAATGATCAGATAATCTTCCTAATCTTGATGCACTTAATAAAGTGCTGGAAGGCATGGCAATAAGCTTTCATAGTCAAAGCCTTTCGGAGGCCGTCCTCCTGAAGGTGGCGAATCATGATGTCCATACTGATGTTCTGTATCTGGGTGAATGGCTGAAGGGCAGTTCCCACCATTCGTATATATTTATCACTGGCCAGGTGATGCTACTCAAGACAAGGGGTTCAGTTTCAACTGATAAACAGGGTTGCTAAGAGGGACGCCTGTTGAGATATCACAGGACAGGGAACCTTATGTTAACCCTTAACATTTGAACTACCTCCACCTTATACATTACAATAGACAGTATTTCTTTACTTTCTAAAAATCCCCACATGATAGGAGCTCAAGAAGAGGGAGTTCACTCACTTCTTTCCGGGTGGGAATGTTATACAGGACATCTATGGCATCCAATACAGATATTGAGTTTAAAAAGCAAATAGAATTGTCGCCACCATTTCCTGAGGACATCTTTGTCATTCTTTCCATGTGGGAATGTTATACAGGACATCTTTGGCATCCAATACAGGTATTGAGTTTAAAAAGGCAAATAGAATTGTCGCCACCATTTCCTGAGGACATCTTTTTCATTCTTTCCGGGTGAGAATGTTATACAGGACATCTTTGTCATCCAATACAGATATGGAGTTTAAAAAGGCAAATAGAATTGTCGCCACCATTTCCTGAGGACATCTTTGTCATTCTTTCTGGGTGGGAATGTTATACAGGACATCTTTGGCATCCAATACAGGTATTGAGTTTAAAAAGGCAAATAGAATTGTGGCCACCATTTCCTGAGGACATCTTTGTCATTCTTTCCGGGTGAGAATGTTATACAGGACGTCTTTGTCATCCAATACAGGTTTTGAGTTTAAAAAGGCAAATAGAATTGTGGCCACCATTTCCTGAGGACATCTTTGTCATTCTTTCCGGGTGAGAATGTTATACAGGACATCTTTGGCATCCAATACAGGTATTGAGTTTAAAAAGGCAAATAGAATTGTGGCCACCATTTCCTGAGGACATCTTTGTCATTCTTTCCGGGTGAGAATGTTATACAGGACGTCTTTGTCATCCAATACAGGTTTTGAGTTTAAAAAGGCAAATAAAAATTATCGCCACCATTTCCTGAGGACATCTTTGTCATTCTTTCAGGGTGGGAATGTAATACAGGACATCTTTGTCATCCAATACAGGGATGGAGTTTAAAAAGGCAAATAGAATTGTGGCCACCATTGCCTGAGGACATCTTTGTCATTCTTTCTGGGTGGGAATGTAATACAGGACATCTTTGTCATCCAATACAGATATGGAGTTTAAAAAGGCAAATAGAATTGTGGCCACCGTTGCCCGAGGACATCTTTGTCATTCTTTCCGTGTAAGAATGTTATACAGGACATCTTTGTCATCCAATACAGGTATTGATTTTAAAAAGGCAAATATAATTGTGGCCACTATTTTCTGAGGACATCTTTGTCATTCTTTCGGGTGGGAATGTTATACAGGACATCTTTGGCATCCAATACAGGGATGGAGTTTAAAAAGGCAAATAGAATTGTCGCCACCATTGCTTGAGGACATCTTTGTCATTCTTTCTGGGAGGGAATGTTATACAGGACATCTTTTTCATTCAATACAAGTATTGAGTTTAAAAAGGCGAATAGAATTGTTGCCACCATTGCCTGAGGACATCTTTGTCATTCTTTCCAGGTGGGAATGTTATACAGGACATCTTTGTCATCCAATACAGGGATGGAGTTTAAAAAGGCGAATAGAATTGTCGCCAGCATTTCCCGAGGACATCGTTGTCATTCTTTCTGTGTGGGAATGTTATACAGGACATCTTTGGCATCCAATACAGGGATGGAGTTTAAAAAGGCAAATAGAATTGTCGCCACCATTGCCCGAGGACATCTTTGTCATTCTTTCCGGGTGAGAATGTTATACAGGACATCTTTGTCATCCAATACAGATATGGAGTTTTAGAAGGCGAATAGAATTGTCGCCACCATTTCCTGAGGACATCTTTGTCATTCTTTCCGGGTGAGAGTGTTATACAGGACATCGTTGGCATCCAATACAGGTATTGAGTTTAAAAAGGCGAATAGAATTGTCGCCAGCATTTCCTGAGGACATCGTTGTCATTCTTTCTGTGTGGGAATGTTATACAGGACATCTTTGGCATCCAATACAGGGATGGAGTTTAAAAAGGCAAATAGAATTGTCGCCACCATTGCCCGAGGACATCTTTGTCATTCTTTCCGGGTGAGAGTGTTATACAGGACATCGTTGGCATCCAATACAGGTATTGAGTTTAAGAAAGGCGAATAGAATTGTCGCAACCATTGCCTGATTATAGTCAATAGCTGTTCCTAACCTCGTTCAAATTTTCTTCTTTGTCAACCACTGGAAGACCACCTCCAGGCAAGATGAATGGGTTGAAAGCAACTCACTTACCAAGGCAACTGAGGGATAGTTCTTGCCATGAAAAAAGCATCTATATTTACTGTGGTTTGGATGCTAAAGTTCCTCTATTTCCTTTTTCATTACACAGAATTCATCGTCAGATATTTGAAGAGCAAACTGTAACAGCTCCTTTGTCAAATCTCTGTGTAGCTCTATTTCCTCTTCATTGTCAATGAATTCCATTTCACTTGGCGCATACCTTTTGTTTGTTCTTTCTTCCAAGTACAGTCCACTTTTTCTTTTGGGTCTGCCGATTCCGGGTGAAACTTAAGGTTCTTTAAACCGGAGTTTCCTCTTTGGGACCTGTTTAGCACTATCACAAGTATTTTAGCTGAAAGGTGTAGTGTTGTGATCTTGAGTAGGGGATACCACAGGAGAATGATACATATATAATATATAATGATAATTTCCTCATCACTTTAAACTTGAGGGTCCTCACTCTGCTCAACTGTGTATTGGTGTGCATCACTTACAACTATGTTCATCTTACTTTTTGTGTGAGTCGATGTCTAGTAGCGACATCGTCTCACACGTAGTGAGAGTTCTTCCCTGCCAGTGTCGTATCTAAGGTCTTCTTGGCCTGCTGGTAATTAATTTAAATCGCCATTACAATAGCTGAAGTGTCCCTGCTTTTGTTGATTCGCGACAGCAATTTTCTCGTATGTGGAGCCATATTATTTTTTTAACTGTTCCCTTACCTTATTGTCCATGGCATTATGAGCAACCTTATAGCGTTTTTTTGGTATTATTTTCAATGGATATGTATTTATATTGGCCGAATTGTTTGTATCCTTGGGGTTTTCGCTTCGCTTGCTATAATGGCGGCCGTGTGTTATGCTGGTAGCAATTGACCAAATGCCGCCGTTGTTCATCATGTACCGGTCTATGATCGGTATATGCCGATTGTGTGTAATTTCTCGTCCTTTTGCATATGGTCGTGACGTAGGGTCTGTGTGGAATATGGTCACGTGGTGTTATTGGGTAATCCCCTTTGAATACCGGTTTCGTGTTCCTTGTGGTCTGATGCCCTGGGCATTTGCTAGGGACATGCTTGGCCCCGTTTGTTTTTCTTATGTATTTGGCAAATATCATACCCCTATTTTAATTATACTTTCATATATAGTTGCCTTTCTGTGTTTTTTTCTATTTTTTTATAAAAATTTCGCCGGCTTTACTTTATTTAAGTATGTGATTTTTTTCTCATTGTTATTGATAGTTTCCCGGTGGTGTAGGGGTAACGTCTCGGATCATTGGGTCAATGTTATGGGAGGGCACGGTTCGAGTCTTCATGCTTCATTTTTTTTTTCTTTTCTGATTCCCTGTGTCTGGTTTATTTTTTCTTTCATATATAGTTGCCCTTTTTGTGTTTTTAAATTTTACTATTATTATTTTTCGATAAACGCGCATCATTGTCATTCTTTATGTGCAGGGCGGCTGCGTTGCTGGCCGGCGTTCTTAAAATAGCCTGCCCACGCGGTGATTTTTCTAATGAGCTGCCTGCTTTGTTAGGCAATGACCAGGGGACTGAGAACCTGTTTATCGCGCCTTATATTTCTGGTCTGTGCCATGTGGTTATTGACCGTTGTGTTACCAGGATCATTGGTCTGGCGTTCAGTGATCATATTCCGTTTTTTTTCTTCTTTTTTGGGATGGGAATCTGTTAGCAAATTTCCCCTTCATTTTTCACGACCGTTGGGGAAATACTTGGTTACGATGGCATTTTTTCAGGACCCTACTGCACCCCCCTCTTTCATAGCTCTATCCCCTTTGATTTCTTACCCCCCCCCCCCCCCCCCCCCCATCACCTTTACACATACTGTTCATATGCCGTCTTGCTATACAAGGCTGATGGGTCCCTGCATGAACGGCGGTGCTGTTTCATATGCCTATGTGTTTCATACCTTTGCAAAAAATTCCCCGAAACATGTGATACAAATATAATTAGCTAGTGTTATCACATATATATATATATATAATGCCAATTACGGCAAACAAGCTTTCTAGTAATGGGCGCCCCTCATTTTCATTTCGTGACCAGCATTTCCTTCTTTGTTAGTTACTATAAAATAAATTACTATTAACATTTGGCTGATAAATGCAGGTTTTCGTCACCATAGGTACCATTTTCATGGCCCCTTTACTTCTTCTTATGTAAATGTGTATCAAAAATACCCTTGGTTGTATGTACACTACGCTAATCCAGTGCTTTGAAACAATTAAAAATGGTACGGAACAATGTGAATTCTACAGCATGGAGGGAATCAGGCACAACCATGCATCATATATGGGGACAAAGTAGCTCAGTTGGTTAGGTGTCAGACTAGTAATCAGAGGGTCGCTGGTTCGATTCCCGGCCACTCCGGGCACTTTGGTCGTTCTTGGGCAAAACAGTTTATTCCATATTGCTTCAGTCTACCCAGCTGCAAAATGGGTACCTAGCATAAATAAGGCAGTACTTAGAGTGTGTGCGCTATATGCTGTCAGTTGCTCTGGAATATCCCCCGGGGGATTGAAATGGTTTCTGTATGTACAGTGCCTGCTAGGGGAGGAAGGTCGTGTGAGCACTTGGGTGGATACAAGACTATAAACCGAATACCTTTACCTTTATCATAGGTAGGTTGCTCTCTGCTGGTGGCTAACTTATTGACGGTCGCAGAACAGCGCCACCTAGGTGCTCTGCCAGCTGAATGTCAAATTATGACAGGTCGATGTTTGTGATATAGTTTCAAAGGGAATATTTGTTAATTTTTCCTTCACATTTATAAGCCCTTTGTCGTCCCCAAATGTACTATTCCCATTGGTCTACCATTTTATAATTTTGACAAGTATGTAAAAAGGCTATGATCGAATGAACAAATTCTCAAACCAATTTATGTTTGTGGTATGGGAATATGTAGCGTTATAGGCGAGGGCTCATACAGAGAGCTATGGCAACGTTTGTAAACATGGGTGGTGCATCTATAATCATCCTGTTATGTCTGCCCACTACAGACCATATTCTGGCAGGCAAATTACAGTCATCACGGCACATGTAATTGTGTACATTACAAAGAATAAAAGAGGATACAAAAATGAATTACCTTTTTTTTTTTTCCAATATCACATTTTAGCCACCCTGCTGCCTAAAAATATTATTGTATTACATCACATCCCTGCTGTTGACAAATTTGATTGTATTATAGCAAGTGCACATGGATGCATGGAATTTGAAAAGGTTTTACCACCATCATGTTGGTATTCATTTTGAAAAAGCTTTGTTATCCGCTGGTTGAGCTCCCATATGCCAGGACTTTTGTAATTTACAGGAATAGCTTTTTTTTGATGGTCAAATATGACAGTAGC
This sequence comes from Maea johnstoni, assembly GCA_963942565.1. Taxonomy (NCBI): domain Eukaryota; kingdom Metazoa; phylum Annelida; class Polychaeta; order Spionida; family Magelonidae; genus Maea; species Maea johnstoni. The sequence goes on along the minus strand of OZ012696.1, from coordinate 14,162,767 downwards.
AGCATGAGGGTGAATTACATCATGCCGATGAGAAGTTCTTTTCATCATAATCTGCTCTATTGAGCATGCCTTTATTTTACCCCAGAAAATTGATCACAAGCGATTTATATATTGTAAATGTAATTGAGATAGTGATGATATACTATGACTTTACAAATATAACTCTTATTGATATTGGGCTGTACCAATTATTTTTCGGCAGAAATGTCGGCAGAAGGGCTGTTACTGGCGTGGTCCTACTTTCTTTGCGAGTTGCATAGGCACTCCCTACCAGATAACCCTATATACATGTTCAGGCAGAAGCGTAGGGTTGTTCCTTTATAAACCAGATAACCCTATGTACATGTTCAGGCAGAAGAGTAGGGCCGTTCCTTTTATTACTATGGGGTGGGGGGTGAGACGTAAGGTCGAATTGACTTGGTAGGTGTGTGAGGCCCCATCCTGTTGTCGATTAATCCATGGGGGGGGGGGGGGGGTGTGAGATGTAAGGTCGAATTGACTTGGTAGGTGTGGGAGGCCCCATCCTGTTGTCAATTAATCCAGAAGAGTGCATATTATATTTTGCAGGGATGCCTTTGTTTAATTGATATTTGCAATTATCCCTTCCCTATTATTAAGTGAACGGCCCTTTCACGACAAATTTTCATTGTGAATTATGATATTCGACCAGACCAAATACTTTTTTAAGATCCGAGTGAATTTCCCATTCCCTTTTGGTTTATTGGTCAAAACTGTTCAAGGTGATAAAATTTTCTCTGGTGAACCGATTTCCTTTGGGGGCTTTATAGCCTCGGTGGTGAGAACAAGTCCTCACTTTAAAAACCTATCTCGATTAAAACAAGCTCAGCAGAAGCTCAAAGGCAGCTATTTTTTTCAGGGGGGGGGGGGGGGCGCGTATGTCATTACAAAATTTGTGGGGGCTCTCTTCGAAGCAAAGAATCCAAGGTAGAAATATGATATCATGATGGAGGACGATGGTAATGATTTCATTTTGTAATTACGCAAGCGTAGCCTCCCTCATGTAAAAGGAACGCCCCTTTTGCCGTCGAATATTCAAATAGATATTTGTTATTTAGGCCACATCAATATATTTACTTGTCATACGTGCTTAGGAGGTAGGAAATGAGCCATTTTTGTATAAAAAAGAGTTTGATAATGTGTCTTTTTTAATTTTATTTTTTTATTTTTATAGACTGACGACTAGGCCTGTAGCGACATGTTTCTACCAGCCTTTCCTCCACTAAATGTAATCAATCATACATTAATCCCTGTAACCAGAAGGGTGGGTGGGTATACCTCCTCAAGCCTGAGGCTCTACTACAGCAGTGATAGCAATTGTAGTTGATTGAATCACACTTTCAAAGAATATTCTTAAAACTTTTCTTTTTTATGGAGTCCGACAGAAACTTTCAAAACCACTTTCGTTCGTAAGACACCTATGATGCCTTTTTTTTCTTTTTTTAGGAGTCTGTCAGGATTCTTTTTCCAAAAAAAGCATGTAGAACATGTAGTACATCGGAGTGGCCTTACCGAACTGGGGAAGGAAATGCGTATGTCGATACTTCATGTGCGTTTTGTTATATGGCCAACGTTTGGTTCCTTCTTACCTTTTTACTGCTGGTGGCTTATATGATCAATTAAAAAACTGTGAAAAAGCAAAAATTCCTGAAAATTGCTATTTACCTGAGGGTAACTGAAAGACCATTCAAGAATACCAACAGGCATAGGTTAATATAGTTTCCGTAAAATATGGAATTCTTGTGCCATAGTGGAATTTGTTGTCAGCAGTGATTGGATTTAACTAGCTTCATACAATGGTTTAGGTATGTGAACCTGCGAAAAATTTCGTTTAAATGCCAGCCAGTCATAAAAAAGGGGACACATTTCATAAAGCAACATGCAACGGTAAATGTTCAGCGCATAAACATATTCGAGTCCTATTATCATGTTAACGGAGCACAGGAAGAAGCTGGCTGGAATGTTCATGAAACGAAATGTTCTTTTGTGTGAAGTTCTCTGACCCTCTATATGTATCGAGGAATGTTACCCGGCATATATGCATTTATAAAAGGATGCTATACCCAATTTTTTAAGCCATTTTTCTATGTGCTCGGTTAACTTACATCATCAACAAGCATTATGTAACATATTAGGTATCATGACAACCAATTTTCAAAGGGACCATAGGGTAACTTTGTTAAAGACAAGACCATTATGTCCTCACAAATCGCAGAATGTTTCTTTGAAAAACAGGTCCATATCCTCATTCAACCCCTCCCCCCCCCCCCTCCCCAGCGCATTAAACAAAATTACTTGAACATTTGTAAGTCGAAAGGGCAATTTTCTTTACGTTTTTCATAAATTTCGCTGCAAAATATCGGATGGAGGTAGTCTTGTGACCATCATTAATTGGATTCTCCGTTTTTCTTAGTGAAATTGCCTAATACAATTGATTAGTAAGCAGCACGATGCACGTGCGTATTACGGACCTATATTCAATTAATAAGATTCGTAATATGCATTGCTGTAGGACAGTACATCTGCCTGACGTTCTGGTAGTTTACTAATCAGATAATGCGCTGGGGAAGGTGCATATAATAAAACAATGATAACATTTATCCAAGCTCCTATGCAAAATCTCACAGCGTGCTGGGACTAATGGCTAATTTTGTCCTTGCAAGCCATCTCACAATTTGTATAAGTGCCACTCTATGTCATATCCTTATGGCATATTATTCAAGGTCTAGGTAATAGACTTACCTCTACTTCTGTATTTACGAAAAGGTATTATAAAATCTCAACAAAATGTAAAGTCGTTCATTTTGTTAGAGATAATAGCCTACAATATATATAGGCGATAGCCAATTTAATTCTTTATTTCTTTTCCATTTTGTTTTGTTTATTCTATTTTATAAGCTCCTCAGGGAGTTCTTTTTGATAGAGTCCAAAAGTGACGTATTTACATGTTTTCTGTTCACCGAAAGGTATGATGTGCAACTTTTGTAAAATGTATTTTACAGCAAATAAATGTACTACTACTACTACCTATAAAAAAACGCACATTTCTAATAAATATGTAAAACTACTTAAAAATGTGTAATGGAACGCAACATTATCTCCTGCCTAATGTCATTTAGAATAACTGATCAAACACCCACATGTGAACCCACAGTTGAAGATGGGGAGACAATAATTTTGGAATGTTAAAATGTTTGTTCAAATGTCTCTTAAATTGTTCGTGCTGTGTAGGATGATTATCAGGAATATAGTACACGGAAACTCACCACTGTGCTGTGTAGGATGATAATCAGGAACTTAGTACACGTGAACTAACCACTGCCTTCATGCAACCGCCGTTCTAACCCTTTGTGATATGTCCTGGTAGTAGTGTCCGATTGCAAGCCGGGAAAAAAGTTCGAAAAGGGTTGACGATTGCTCACTTTCAACGCGCCCATCGATGGTAACGGGGGCAATGCGGTCTTCAAAAACTTTCCTCCGGGTAGTGTCTGTATATCATCTTCCGATATCTGAAGTTGTAGGCAGGATGCAATTTCGTCTGGCCATGTCAAGGCATGGGTTTGGTACGCTGGTGATAGTCACTTTCACAAAGGTCCGGATGGTCAGCACCTTGGTATCATTTGTTAACGGGACAAATGAGGAAAGGCATAGGCGCGGAACGTTGTTGAAGGCTATGACATAGTATGGGCATTAATCGTGTGAAGAATATCTCTATCCCTGTTAAATTCCAAGGAAAGGGTAGCTTGAAAAGTATTTGGTCCACTGATCGTAGAAATTATTAATGACAACCCTGGGATGATGCGGTAGGCTAGTGCATAGATCCACGACTGTGCCACATATAGTTCACTTTGAGCAGCGATAATCCAATTCTCGAATGGGATTACGCAACGTTAATTCACAATTACTTATGCTGACAGGCCTTATGAATTTCGAAAACCATCTAGCTCGGTGCAGGTCACTTTAACCGTGGAATAGATCACGGCTCTGCTCTATCGCTTGATAGACGATTGTCCCAACTCAAGTGAGTGGTCAAACAATGATTTCTGATAAAAATGTTCTGGCAATATGATGAGTAGAGTACATCGTCTCTGGCATGGCAATTTAGGTAGGCAAGTGCATAGAAATACAGCTATGGCAAGAATGCTGCCCATTCGAAGGCTAAAATCGCATATCCTGGGAAGTGTTCACAAAATGTTAATCCGTATCACAATTGTTTCATGGGTGGTATAGAACGAGGCTATGTCGATGTCCTTAGGTAGTTTATATTCGCATGCCTAAGTGTGTGTTCATAGAATGAGTACTATTATATCCGGTCGGTCTCTTATTTCCCCAACTTTTGACGAGATAAAGTACTTCCAAGTGAATGTTTGCGTGATGTTGCAGGCAAATGCATCCCATCTTCGTCTAAGCAACGGTCAGGATGATAGAGAAATAGCGCAAATTCCCACACGTGGTGAACAGGAAATTTGCTTTCTCATTTTGTATGTGACGTCGCCAAAAAAATTCATGTGGAAATGGTGCTTAAAGGTAGTAAGTGCCGTCGTTCTCCGAAAAACGCAAGAACAGAGCTGCATTATAACACGATTTGGCCGTTTTCCTGCCTGAATATATGTCCACAATTGAGGTACATTTGTGAGGATGGAAGGCAATTGGCTTGATTACCCATTCTGTCTGGTGTAATGGCAATTTAATGATCGTATGAGTAGAGGTCGGTGAGCCGTGTAAACTGGTTGACCAGCAGTCCTAACGAGGCCATAGGTGTCTCCTCGAAACAACTGTAAGGATGTATTAAAAATACATTATCATTGTATCCCCATCCTCATCATCATTTCGCCCTCATATTCATTACTGGGCACGTGCCTTGCCCATACAGAGCAGGTCCAGGGCTTCCCACCCACGGGGCACAACCTGGACGCGGCCGCCGACCGCGCTTGCTCGTCGTGAATATATATCCATGGGTGCAATATGGCAATACATCATGGCCGTGCACATTGATGATGCAGCTAATTCGGTTGTAATTTCGTCAATCAGACCGGTGATGTCGTTGAAATGCCGTTGGGCAGGAACATACGGTACATCCATAGCATTTGCCATCGCTATTTTCGGTATAATTCCTGAGGAATTTTGCTGAGGAGATTTCTGTTGGAGATGTTCACACGCTGGCTGGTCAGGGTAATCTGACCAGCACAACGGTACTATTTTACTGTTTCAATCACCTTAAAAGGTGCAAAAACTTTTCTCATGAAACCTACACTGGCTGGTACCACTTGGGTACCATAAACCGTTTAGGGTATCCATGCTTAATAGGCAGCTCCAGACAGCCGGACGGTAGGCATCGGCGCCACCCAAGACATTAGTGACTCTTCCTTGATGTCAAGTGGTCAGCAACCTTTTTTCTCTGCCGTTTGATTTTCATATTTATCTGGGATTGGCATAATGCCAATAAATATTAACCCTTTAGAGCTCAAGAGTTCACAGGCATGTGAGCCAGCATTCAATTCATTCATCCCATCCCGTTATGTCTTCGGAATGTGTCAAAGTGTAGTAACAAACACCTATCACAGGGAAAAATATTAAAAGGGTAGATATAATGCGTATTATTTTCATGCTTCCACCCGGGAATAAGAACGGTTGGGTATTTCTGATGGAAACGTGGTTATACTGCATTTGAACGGGCATCTTCAATGAAAACGGGTCAAACTACAGTGCCTTTCATATTTTATGGGCTTTTCACTATGCACCCTTCAGTGCAATATTCCAAGTGATTGTGCACTGTTTACTGCACTCTTAATTTGTTTGTTTGATAAAAAATAGGCTTATGGTGTACCCTTTGGCAACAATTCTGCATTATGACACCCAGCATGTATCCCATGAATGCTCATTTATATCAGCAAAACTGACTAGTCGGCTTGCCTGTTGTATTCACAATTTGAGGTGATTGCTGGTATCTTAAACAATATTTCCATGACAAGATATTAGCATCTGTGGGTGCAGAAGAGATCCGGATTCTTGGGCCATGGTGAGAGAGAAAGGGTGGGCGAGGGAGTAGGAGTGAGGGAGAGAGAGTGAGAGACGAGAGAGAGAGGGGGAGAGAAAGAGAGAGAACGAGTGTGAGAGGGGGAGCGAGAGAGAAGGAGAGGGCGAATGACAGGGAACGGGAGAAAGTGAGGGAGAAAGGAAGGGAGAAAGTGAGGGAGAGGGCGATATGGTGGGAAAGGGGAAGTAAGTGACAGTGGAAGAGGCTGTGGGGGAGAGTGGGTTTGAGAAAAAAATAGAGAAAGGGGGGGGGGGGAGAAATTGAGGGGGAAAGTAGATGTGTGAGACAGGGTTAGAGTGAGAGAGAGAGAGAGAGAGAGGGCGTGAGAGTGTGAGAGAGGGGACGGTGGGAGTTGGAGTATGTGAGAGTGAGGGAGAGAGAGAGGGAGAGCGTGAAATAGATTGTGGCCAAGGATGTACGTAAGTTGCCGTAGTTGCTTGTTGTTTCTATGATGAATTGTTGCTTATAAATGAGCCTTGTTTCCATCTCCCTGCCTCGGCATGAGACCACCGACCCAGCATCCCAGGAAGCTTAGTCAAATGTGCCTGAGAAGGAGAAACAGGTTTTATTCATCTCCAACACCACTTAAGTCAAGTGCCTTTATAAATTTATTGGGTTCTAAGCAAATTCACTATCACAGACATTTACTCAGGCATGGAACACTTTTGACATAGCCTCAAAAAGGTGCAACTTGCAAGAAAGATGCGGAGACCCAATTACAACACCCTATTGATGCGTGGCAAACAGTTAAAAAATGTCATTTTCATTTATTGTTATATGTGTTCCCCCGTTGAAAAAATTATCACTGCGTAACCCTATTACATAGATGTGTTAAACAAATCTGGGCTCACATTTCACCAAGGGCTAATGCATTGGGGGAGGGGGGGGGGGGGGGGGATATTACCCTTGGTGATTGAGCAGCATGGGGGTACTTAAAACCTACATCACAAACCATATTCCTGTTCTCAATCCTTGATAATGTGGGAGTTTATTTATGTGAATTATAGGTCATGGGATCTTCAGAATCTGGGGTAAGACCGTTTTTCTGAGCTTTGATAGATACCGACCCGACAATACCCTTTAGCATGCATTGAACCTGCGACCATTTTCTTGACCAGCATTAAATACCAATGGCATATTCCTCGGAAGGCCCAGCTAACTTAGAAATGTGTAAAAGAACATCCGTACATTTGTCTATGTGATCACAAAAGTTCGAGAATACAAGTGCAATAATAATATTTCGTCCGACTTAAACAAAGGAATGAAGCTAGGTACTAGCTTGATCAGCTGTATAATGGCAATGGCTCGTACAGTTCTGGTTTTTGTAGAAAAGAATGTTTTCAACAACACGCCGTGATAAAGACAAACAACTGTCGGAGTACTGTCTTTATTGTATTCAACTGTCTGTTGAACTTCTGAGTTCCTCTCAACTTGCTCTTCAAAGCTGACTGGAGCATTTGTGGCAGTTTCATTGGAAGAGGTCTGTGGCAGTAAGACCAGCTGAGTGAGGCTTTTCTGAGTTTCTGGCATTTTCACCTTCATCATGAATCTGCATCAGTTATTTTTTTCTGCAACATTTGATTGGTGCTCGGCTGACTTACTCTGACCTCCATCATCTCCTTAATTTGCTCATCTACCAAATGTAACCTATTGTTTGTGTAAGGGTTATAGGTCTGAGGGGTGGTTGTAACAGAAGAAGGGTAGGGATGGAAGTCTAAATGGCTGGAGGAAGGAAAGGGTTAAATACAACTGGAGAGATCTATTTTAAAAGCTTTATTAAATATCTAAAGAATACATATAATGGCGACTAGAAAACAAACAGGACCCTATTGCTGCTGCTGGTAAGTTGACTTTGACAGTAGTATATATATACAAGAATAGGACTTGCCCTTATAAGTATAAAGAAAGGTACTTACAATGGAGAGGGCTAGTGATGTGATGTGTCTCTGTCAGCAGCTACATGGAGAATGAGAGAGATACAGGATGTCCCCCTCTCACTGAGCATGGGCAGAAGCTTCCCACAAGTCATTTCTATGAATTTTGTTACACCAAATATCGTTCTGCCAATGGCCTTCGGTAGGGGCGTTGTCATATAAGTGGGTGATATCCAGTCTGCATGGTGCATACCCCTTCTGTACACAACCCACGTGGTTCACCCTCAGTTGCGAACAAATCCTGCAAGTCCTCCATTACCTTATCAACGTCCGGATAGCCTCATAGTCAATAACACAGTTACCCATTCTCAAAGCTTCACTCCCCAAGGTCATTTCTTGTTCAATATCAGGTCTTATGGTTATGGGTATGGGTGGTAAGCCATCCAACTTAACCTCGGTGTTACCAAGAGTCTTACTTGTATATTAAAGCTTTCTTATATGCTGTAGTAGCCTACTTCTTTTTCTGAGTGCTACACATCCTTTCTCATTACGCAGCATGCAGGGCCCGTATCAATCAAAGCTTGTATCTTTTGTTTACCATTCATCAAATATGTATAAAAACAAGCTGCCCCACATGCCGCACTATCTAATTATTTGACTGTGTTCCCTAGCACTCTTGAGCTGATAACAGTCAGCTTTCATATGACCGGGCTTCTGACAGTGATTGCAAATTGGATGGCCATCTTCAGTCCACCTGCTTCGCCTTCCTTGACCTGTCCCTCCCTTAGTAATTCCTAACTTCGCTACTCGTCGTCAGCCTGTCCTGATTTTTACGCATTTCTCGGACGGCTTCAGTCAGCCCTTTCAATACTCTTGTGAGAACATGTGTGGTCTCAGAGAGAACCCCAATCCCCATGGATTCTTCTTTCCTGTCTTTCCTACCTAATAATACTTGTAATATTTGATGGTTTGTTCTTCCTCAATTGGTCACATCAGTTGAGTGGTGTGACTTTAAAATGAAGACATGAGCCTTTGGTTTGGGACTAATAGATATCTGCTGGTGTATATTTCGTCCAAATCTCCAACTCCAACCTTTACTACAACACCACTCTTTCTACCCACTCTTTCGACCCACCTTGTCACTTTGTAAGAATATGCTGGTCACACACTTAGTGATATAACTGGGTGACCTAATTCAGTTTCATCCACCCCAATAGTGCAAGCAAGCAGAAGTTATGTTATTTTCAAATTAATAATTTCACACATCAGTGTCGTCTTTATACATATATTTATACATAATCATATAGTGATATGATAAGTTACATTCTAACCAGATTTCCCTCTTAGTACAGAATACATGAGAAACGGTCCCAATACTTTACAGTGTGTTGCCAGTGATACACTGGTCCCATGCCAGTGTTTTTGCCACTGAAGAAAACGTGTTGCCAGTGGGTCTCTTTGGTTTGTTTTAATGATGTTCCTTAGGCGGTCATAGACCCTTTTGGTCAGCTGGGCTGTCGCCTCCCCGAAAAGGGCCCTCATGCTGTCGGTCCTGAATCCGACCAGCACTTGGCGCATGATGACTGCCTCTCTCGCTATGCATGCGTGGTACATCCTACGTATAACTTCCTCCTCCTCCTCGGTGAATTTGGATCTGGGTTTGGGTTTGGAGGGCATCTAAGAATGAAATAAGATATGGTATGAGAATGCTTTGCAACCTGTAATGAACCTGGAACATAAGAAAACATAGAAAGTACTTGTACCTGTTCTGATAACGTTGGCCTTTGCTCAGGCAGGGGTGGCAAGGCAGCCAGGTCTTGCATGACCGCTGAGAGGTCAACCTCTTCCTTCTGTGATGGGGCCACTCCCTTCTCTTCCGATGAGAGCTCCACAGCATTCTGAAGATTAAAGAAAAAATGCATTAATTTTCCTTAAAGTATAAAGGATCCTGCAAGGAAATTTAAGATCATTTCCATCATTTTGGGGATGTCCTGAAAATGAAGACAAACTAAATATGTATGTGTTGTACCTTAACTAGCTTCTCATGGAGTGTGGTGGCCACCTCAAAGGAAGTCCCTGCCCAATCGTCTATCAGGTAATACCGCTCCTGGGTCTTCTTGGAGTGATTTAGGTGGATTCGCAGAGGGTCCAGCAGATCTCTGTTGGTGGCATAGGCCTGTTAGAAATAAAGTAAATCATTAGATATGCATAGTATTATGATGATAGGCCTGTTAGAAATAAAGTAAATCATTAGATATGCATAGTATTATGATGATAACCACTCATATCACTTATAGGAAATTGTTCTCACCAGAGTGGTTAGGGCCTTGCGCACTTGTGTGGGCGACAACGTTGTTGAAATGTCCCCCATCTTCCATGCTGTGGCCACCGCCTTGGCCACTGTTGAAGCCCTGACGGAAAGATGTATGAGGACGAGGTGAGGAGAGGCCTGACCTCGTCAAGGTACCACAGGAATATGTCTGTCAGATCTCCCACGAGGCAAACCTCCTGGGGACCTGCCGCTGCCCGCTTGTGGTCGGTGACCTACAAAGGAAAAAGTGTTTAGTATTTCATGTCTCAGAATTGTTTCATGTTTAAGGAGTACACTACAAAAGTATTCACTTACAGCTATGGACATTCGATCACCGTTGGTCCGGCACCGCTCCACCTCTTGAAGGGTCATGTTTTGAAGTGCACCTGATCTTGTTCCATTAATGAATACATATCCGTAGCATGATATAATTGCGGACCACGATCGCCTCGCCCTTCTGAAGGACTCCTTGACCTTTGTACTGAGTGATCGTCTGGTGAAGGTCACTTTTTAAAAGAACTTGGCAATGGTTTCCTCATCAAAGATGTGATCTGAAATAAATGGAACTTAAATCATTACTAGGAAAAAGCCTACTGCACCTAAAATACAAAGAAAATAGTATAGTACATTCCCTACCATCTGAAAAGGAAAATTCTGGAAAGGAGAACTAGTTATTCAGATAAACACACCTCTGTCCCGGACATGTACGGCCCATTCCTGTATGAGAGACTCCTGCCTGAATCTTATACATATCCCGGAGATCTCCTCCTCCAACCTCATGGCTGCTGCAATGGAGATTATCTCCCTGACCTTTATGCATCTATCAAAGTGCTGGAGGGCATGACAATAGGCTTTGATGGTGGAAGCCTTTCGGAGGCCGTCCTCCTGAAGATGACGAATGATAACTTCCATGCTGATGCTCTTTATATCTGTGAATGGCAGTTTCCACCATCCGAACATATTTCGTCGCCTTCTCTGCCCCGCGCTAGGTAGCCTCGTACTCAGCGAAGACTTTCATGGCTGTAATGGAAAAATGTTTTTAAGAATTGTGCAATTTGAATGACAAGTCCCCCTGCAAAAAGGGTCAGATTATTTTGTGTACCTTCTCTGATGGTCATAGATGGTGTGGCATCTCTCTGGGGATAGCCGTGCCCAGTTGGGGGTAGTGCGATAGCCCTCAGTGTGTGGTCCTGAAAATTGAAAAGTAATTATTTGCATGCATTGCCAATTCCACAACTATGTTAAATCCTGATTAGGCAATGTAATTAACCATTGAATGGTAGTTAATGTACCAGGAAAGTGATAAGCAATGAGCAAGGTTTCAGATAGCAGCGATCAGGATTATGCAAGGTTGCCTGTATTTTGTAAGGACCATAAATTGAAACGAAAAAAGATGTGATAACTTGCTGAAATTATGTAATTGACAAGCATAGTCTTGTTTCATGAAAATGCTGCACATGTCAATAATTGAGTTTGTAGGTATACTGAACCGTAATTGTACTAATATGTCTTTTGACATACAAAACACATGACATACACTAATTCCTTTATTCATTGTTGACAATGCAATTGTGCTATAAGTACTTAACCCATGCTGGACTTACTATGAGGAACAAAGAAATGGGAATGGTATTTCTACTGCATCATATTAAATAAAGCAAGATTCATTAAATTTGTAGCTACATTTATGCCTTCTAATACAATTGGAAATAAAACTAATAATAATCTTAAAAAGCTGCCTAAGATAAACCACACTTTTACAAGTCTGCTTCAGGCTAAACATTTTAAACATGCAAAGTTGCATGGTATATATGAAGTGAACATTCTCTCTACCTCAACCTACATAACTTAATTCATGAAATTTTTGTTCTGACATATCTGTTGCTAAGTAAAGCAAAATCAAGTTATACATTGCAATGTGTTTGAGATGTTGCCTTGCCATACACCTTTCAATCAACGTTATCAGTGTTTTAGGCTATATAGGTACATTTCTTGTTTTAATATCTGCGGAATGTTCAACCTCTGAGGGGGATGTTATTGGCTATGTCAAGTTGAAAAACGCTTTGAAATCCAATTTACATTTGACAGAAATAATTTTACTTAAGGAACGCTATATGGTTGAACAAAAAGTAAAGAAATGAAATATAAAACCCTTGTCAATTTGCAAACATATCCTAACTTATATGTTATTCACTTTATTCAGTTATCCTAACATTTACTACAAAAGTAGTCTTTTGAGTCCACATCATCGCTTGACCAGTTAATACATTTGGAATGTAACCACACATCACGTTTCACACCCTATCCATCTATCATACCTCTGTTTATTCCTGCTTTTCACATATAAGCCATTACAAACTGAACACCTTGTCTGTTAGGACCTCTATAGTGAACATATAACCTTCTGCAGGTGCAGGGATCGCCTTCCTTTGGTAGCTGGTGCATTTCTTGGACTTTTAGGCTGGGTAGGGGTGGCAGGTTCACCTTGGGTAACAGGTGTAAGAGTAAGTGGTACATCCACAGTAGCTACCTCAGAAGTAGGGGGAACCGTTGCCTAATCTAGTTGGACACCAGAGGTAGATGGCACAGGTTCAGTAGTAGGCACAGGTAGGGCAAAGTCAGTGTTAGCAAGAGGCAGTGCATCATCAGAAGTAGCTGTCTATGGCTACTAGTGGCACAGAATCAATAGTAGCCACAGGTAGGGTACGGTCAGTAGCAGAGGAAGCGCCACGTTTATAGTAGTAGCAATATCCATGGCTACTAGTGGGTCTGCACTGTCAATTATTGTTCCTGCCCTGTCCATGTCTACTACTTTCTCTTTCATAAGCCTTACCTTCCTTCCAACGTCCTTGTAGATTCGTAGGTTCCTATTATAAGAATATAGGATTTTATTTGTACCACTCTGCAAGTTTGGCCTCGTGTGGGAGTTGGGCCTCATCATCTCTTCTGACAGTGCACTTAACTGTGCTGATGTCTGTTTTCATAAGTTCCATTTCTGGGTGGACCATTGTTGGGCTCTGTCCTCCAGGTCACTCATTCTTAGCTCGGCTGTTTCAACCCTTGAGCCCACTTGATCTAGATTAGAGTTAAAATTTCTTTTTTGAGTTCTGAGGTTTTAACTTCCACTTCTCCTTCTAATTAGCTTATCCCTGTCTCGAGGAAAGTGATAAGCAATGAGCAAGGTTTCAGATAGCAGCGATCAGGATTATGCAAGGTTGCCTGTATTTTGTAGGGACCATAAATTGAAACGAAAAAAGATGTGATAACTTGCTGAAATTATGTAATTGACAAGCATAGTCTTGTTTCATGAAAATGCTGCACATGTCAATAATTGAGTTTGTAGGTATACTGAACCGTAATTGTACTAATATGTCTTTTGACATACAAAACACATGACATACACTAATTCCTTTATTCATTGTTGTCAATGCAATTGTGCTATAAGTACTTAACCCATGCTGGACTTACTATGAGGAACAAAGAAATGGGAATGGTATTTCTACTGCATCATATTAAATAAAGCAAGATTCATTAAATTTGTAGCTACATTTATGCCTTCTAATACAATTGGAAATAAAACTAATAATAATCTTAAAAAGCGGCCTAAGATAAACCACACTTTTACAAGTCTGCTTCAGGCTAAACATTTTAAACATACAAAGTTGCATGGTATATATGAAGTGAACATTCTCTCTACCTCAACCTACATAACTTAACTCATGAAATTTTTGTTCTGACATATCTGTTGCTAAGTAAAGCAAAATCAAGTTATACATTGCAATGTGTTTGAGATGTTGCCTTGCCATACACCTTTCAATCAACATTATCAGTGTTTTAGGCTATATAGGTACATTTCTTGTTTTAATATCTGCGGAATGTTCAACCTCTGAGGGGGATGTTATTGGCTATGTCAAGTTGAAAAACGCTTTGAAATCCAATTTACATTTGACAGAAATAATTTTACTTAAGGAACGCTATATGGTTGAACAAAAAGTAAAGAAATGAAATATAAAACCCTTGTCAATTTGCAAACATATCCTAACTTATATGTTATTCACTTTATTCAGTTATCCTAACATTTACTACAAAAGTAGTCTTTTGAGTCCACATCATCGCTTGACCAGTTAATGCATTTGGAATGTAACCACACATCACGTTTCACACCCTATCCATCTATCATACCTCTGTTTATTCCTGCTTTTCACATTTAAGCCATTACAAACTGAACACCTTGTCTGTTAGGACCTCTATAGTGAACATATAACCTTCTGCAGGTGCAGGGATCGCCTTCCTTTGGTAGCTGGTGCATTTCTTGCCCTTTTAGGCTGGGTAGGGGTGGCAGGTTCACCTTGGGTAACAGGTGTAAGAGTAAGTGGTACATCCACAGTAGCTACCTCAGAAGTAGGGGGAACCGTTGCCAAATCTAGTTGGACACCAGAGGTAGATGGCACAGGTTCAGTAGTAGGCACAGGTAGGGCAAAGTCAGTGTTAGCAAGAGGCAGTGCATCATCAGAAGTAGCTGTCTATGGCTACAAGTGGCACAGAATCAATAGTAGCCACAGGTAGGGTACGGTCAGTAGCAGTCAGAGGAAGCGCCACGTTTATAGTAGTAGCAATATCCATGGCTACTAGTGGGTCTGCACTGTCAATTATTGTTCCTGCCCTGTCCATGTCTACTACTTTCTCTTTCATAAGCCTTACCTTCCTTCCAACGTCCTTGTAGATTCGTAGGTTCCTATTATAAGAATATAGGATTTTATTTGTACCACTCTGCAAGTTTGGCCTCGTGTGGGAGTTGGGCCTCATCATCTCTTCTGACAGTGCACTTAACTGTGCTGATGTCTGTTTTCATAAGTTCCATTTCTGGGTGGACCATTGTTGGGCTCTGTCCTCCAGGTCACTCATTCGTAGCTCGGCTGCTTCAACCCTTGAGCCCACTTGATCTAGATTAGAGTTGAAATTTCTTTTTTTTGAGTTCTGAGGTTTTAACTTCCACTTCTCCTTCTAATTAGCTTATCCCTGTCTCGAGGATATTATCTTGATCTTTTATCTCCCTTGAGGATGTTTTAAAGCTTTTCTTTAGCTTATTTTCTCCCATTTCTCTCAACTGATCTTGCATATTTCCACCTTAAATTGGTTCAGCAGAACA
Source organism: Maea johnstoni (assembly GCA_963942565.1). Classification (NCBI taxonomy): domain Eukaryota; kingdom Metazoa; phylum Annelida; class Polychaeta; order Spionida; family Magelonidae; genus Maea; species Maea johnstoni. The sequence continues at coordinate 14,147,378 of OZ012696.1, read as the reverse complement.
ACAATAACATCGTTGCGCATCCCAGCTGGCTCTGAAATTGTCTGATGGCTTATTGTCTTTTGTGCCTCATTGGTATTTGAGGTACTTAGGGTATTTACAATCTGGGTAACCTGTTGCCTATGTTCCGTGGAAGATGCTTAATATATACATATATATTATTTGTATATATATATATATATATATATATATATATATATATATATGTATGTGTGTGTGTGATTGTGGAAAGCATCAGTTTTAAATCTCCTCTGGAGTATGTGCAATGTCATAGTAATTATATTTTTGATTTTTTGTGAATGTTATTTCTCTTTTGATGAATAGATTTTATTTATATATTCTTATGCATATGGAAATTATTTTACCCCTCAACCAGTTATCACCCCCCTCCCCCATTTGGTCATCCTACCATTGACAATTACATTGTTAACATGATAAATTGAGTGCACACACATGCCCAGACTTTCCATTCTTCCATCTGAATTGGACAACTCAGAATTCAAGGGGCCTTCATGGACTCTCCATGACCATAGTCATGAAAACAAATTTATGTTCTACATGATCTGATGAAAGCATCCCATCTCACATAGCGGATGCTCACTTGCAAATTAAAATTGAAATTCAGTAGAACTTTAATTTTTCTGCAACATATCGAAGGCTGAAATACTGTTCCAGGGCTCTTTCATAGTTCTCTGCATCCTGCTAGTCCACATGCTCAAATAAAGCTTCTGCATATTCGTCAAAGTCAGACGAGCCACTCCTTATTGGCCTCTCAGTAGAGGAATGTCCATATTGCATCTGGTGATCTCCAACTTCTTGCAGGTAGTCCTCCACTTCAAGGGGAAGATATTTATTTAATGTTACACACACACACACACACACACACACAGGACGAACCTACCTTGTGAGGTTGGTGCCTTGTTAGGTATGCCTTGTGAGGTACAAGTGTACTTATGAGGTTAACCTCATAAGGACAACACACTTTAACACGCCTACTGTTGTCCTTGTGAGGTTGCAAAATGTTCCTTGTGGGGTAGAACCTCACAAGGAACATAAACGCCCAAACACACTCTAACACAGTCCTTGTGAGATGAAACCTTACAAGGTGCCATCCTCATTGTGCTACTATCTCACAAGGTAAGTGAAACTGAAACACATTTTAACAGTCCTTGTGAGATGAAACCCCAAACACAATTTCACATAGTCCTTATGAGATAAAACCTCTCACGGAGCTTTCTATATGTGTTTATATCTGTAAAGATGTTATTGTGGGCTTGCTCTTAACAATGGTCATATCTCAGCCATTTTGTACCAGATTTACAAGATCCTTGTACCATATTGTAAGGAATGTCATTCCCTAATGATTACTGAATACATTAATTAACAAATTATTGTTAGTTTTGAAAATATAGGCCTAAAAGTAGCAAAATTAGAGGATTTACCCTTGAAATAACCTTGTAACATAAGAAGGCTTTATTGTTTCAGCCCTAAATATTCATCTGTTGCAATTCCTTGCTTGATTCTACCCTTATTTCATCTTTTACTTGAAAGAAATAAACAACTTTCTTTTTGGAAATTTTCTGAAGGTCAATTGTGTGTCTGAGGTCATGTAGCATTACGAAAGAAGCTCTTGCTATATGTGAAGATATCTTCTGTTACACAGTCCTGTTTCCCCATAGGAAATGCCATATTTGCTCCCAAATGTGACACTATCTTACAAGGTGCATGAAACACCCAAACACACTTAAACACAGTCCTTATGAGATAAAACCTCACAAGGAGCTTTCTAAATGTGTTAATATCTGTTATTGTGGGCTTGCTCTTAAAAAAGGTCATATAGAGAATTGAGAAAAAAAGCTCTTATGCTTCATGTGAAGATATTTCCTGTTACACAGTCCTGCTTTGAGTATTTTAGCACTAACAGAATCAAAATATATCTGCTAAAAAAGCAAAAAAAGTCTGCCAAAAAAGCAAATTTCCCCTTAGGAAATGCCATATTTGCTCGTAAAATTGGTCTTATCTTAGCCATTGTACATCTAATTTTCATAATATTTGTACCATATTGTAGGAAATGCCATTCTGTAATGATTACTAAATATATCAATTAACAAATTGTTAGTTTTGTAAATGTTCACATTTTGCCCTTTTTAGGACGTTTTCACAAATAATTCATATATAACTTGCTGCAGACCTGTGGAATATAAAAAAAAACTAGCAAATAGCAGATATTCACCAGAAACGTCAGACCAATTTAAGTGTTAATCTAACATAATTGTTCTTCATCAGGCTAAAGAATAATAACAAGCTCCTGCATTTTGAGGGTCAATGTTTTATTAAATCAAAATTATCAAAACAGTATAACATAGGCTAGTTCAACTTAGGATGAATACTTTATTACATCTTTAAATATATATATATACATTTATTGACTGTAAACCTCATATTTACAAAAATCATACAAAATATATTGATATAATGGATCTAAAGTATATACAAATATGTATCTAGAGAAAGATACAAAGTCTGATTTAATAATTTTACTATGAATAATATTACATGAAAGGTGTTATCAAGATTCTACTGTAACACACCATGCATTCAAGATCTTGTATATTGGGTTGGCTTATATAAACATAATCTGCAGATTGGAAAAGCTTTGAAGGATGGGAATTTTTAGGAAAAACAAGGAAATCATTGATTACTAAATTACATTTCTCTTTCATTTCTCTGAATTTGTAGACAATTTTATAGCTTTGTATCTATGCATTTTACTGGCAAAAGAGATATTCTTGTATATATTTTATAAAAATTGTAAAAGAGGTTTGTTTATTTTAGCTTTTTGTTCCATTTCCTCCAGCTATTCATACTGGATATAAACATGAAAGTTCACATTACTTACACTATCAATATAAACCAACAGAGAAACATCATATGAACAGAAAACAGTGGGCTTCCACGTGAAGATTAATGTTACTTCTACCAATATAAACCACAAAAAAAACTCCATTGACCCGCAAACAGCGGGCCCTTCGTCAGAGGGAGTTCCCTAAGCTGAAGTCTGGCCATCATTGGCACTACCTGTCTGCTTTCTGCCAGAGCTGCCGAGAGGAAACGGATTCGGCGGTGGAAACCAGCCTCCAGCTTCTTGCGAGTCGCAATGCGGCTTATGGCCGCAGTAAGGTAATTTGCCAGGGACACGGCACCAGCCAGTGTTTCATCCACCATGCACTCAGGCACAGGTGGAGGAGGCAATCCTGCGAGCAGGGCTGCGTGTTCCTTCTCCCAATTCAGGATCGTTGCAGAGATCAACCCTTGGATGCATGGCAAATAGCACACGTCTGGCCGGCTGTAGTAGCTGTACATCCTCTTTGTGATGCTCGATGTATCAGTCTCACGCTTGATGCTTGCATGGGGCTGATAATTGGCAAGTCTAGCTATCATCGTGATAGACGAGTATTAAGATATAAAAAGTTTACTTCTAGGCCAGTATAAGGTTATGGACCTTAAACACTATCCTTCGATAATGAGTGTCTTTGACAGCGTCATTTTGTATCACATGTCTACTTCGAATTTCTTCCACATCTTCTCTGTCAGGAACTTTACCTTGATTGATGAATTCTCTGAACATGAAACGGATTTCCCTGGTTTCATCAGGTGCCCACATATGCTTTCCTGAAGTAAAAATGAAGTCAATGACTTTGAGGTGAAAGACAACAACTGATACCGTCAAACATAGAGGGCGAAAAAAACTTAGAGAAGACTCAAACATGGTCTCTTTTTAGCCCAGTCACAAAGCCTTCACAACCTCTGCACAACCTGAAAAAGACCTAAAAACTCTCAAACGAAGGGTACTTACAATGGAGAGGGCTAGTGATGTGATGTGTCTCTGTCAGCAGCTACATGGAGAATGAGAGAGATACAGGATGTCCCCCTCTCACTGAGCATGGGTAGAAGCTTCCCACAAGTCATTTCTATGACTTTTGTTACACCAAATATCGTTCTGCCAATGGCCTTCGGTAGGGGCGTTGTCATATAAGTGGGTGATATCCAGTCTGCATGGTGCATACCCCTTCTGTACACAACCCACGTGGTTCACCCTCAGTTGCGAACAAATCCTGCAAGTCCTCCATTACCTTATCAACGTCCGGATAGCCTCATAGTCAATAACACAGTTACCCATTCTCAAAGCTTCACTCCCCAAGGTCATTTCTTGTTCAATATCAGGTCTTATGGTTATGGGTATGGGTGGTAAGCCATCCAACTTAACCTGGGTGTCACCAAGAGTCTTACTTGTTTATTTAAGTTTTCTTATATGCTGTAGTAGCCTACTTCTTTTTCTGAGTGCTACACATCCTTTCTCATTACGCAGCATGCAGCGCCCGTATCAATCAAAGCTTGTATCTTTTGTTTACCATTCATCAAATATGTATAAAAACAAGCTGCCCCACATGCTGCACTATCTAATTATTTGACTGTGTTCCCTAGCACTCTTGAGCTGATAACAGTCAGCTTTCATATGACCGGGCTTCTGACAGTGATTGCAAATTGGATGGCCATCTTCAGTCCACCTGCTTCGCCTTCCTTGACCTGTCCCTCCCTTAGTAATTCCTTACTTTGCTACTCGTCGTGAGCCTGTCCTGATTTTTACGCATTTCTCGGACGGCTTCAGTCAGCCCTTTCAATACTCTTGTTAGAACATGTGTGGTCTCAGAGAGAACCCATGCAATCTCCATGGATTCTTCTTTCCTGTCTTTCCTACCTAATAATACTTGTAATATCTGATGGTTTGTTCTTCCTCAATTGGTCACATCGGTTGAGTGGTGTGACTTTAAAATGAAGACATGAGCCTTTGGTTTGGGACTAATAGATATCTGCTGGTGTATATTTCGTCCAAATCTCCAACTCCAACCTTAACTACAACACCACTCTTTCTACCCACTCTTTCGACCCACCTTGTCACTTTGTAAGAATATGCTGGTCACACACTTAGTGATATTACTGGGTAACCTGATTCTGTTTCATCCACCCCAATAGTGCAAGCAAGCAGAAGTTATGTAATTTTCAAATTAATAATTTCACACATCAGTGTCGTCTTTATACATATATTTATACATAATCATATAGTGATATGATAAGTTACATTCTAACCAGATTTCCCTCTTAGTACAGAATACATGAGAAACGGTCCCAATACTTTACAGTGTGTTGCCAGTGATACACTGGTCCCATGCCAGTGTTGTTGCCACTGAAGAAAACGTGTTGCCAGTGGGTCTCTTTGGTTTGTTTTAATGATGTTCCTTAGGCGGTCATAGACCCTTTTGGTCAGCTGGGCTGTCGCCTCCCCGAAAAGGGCCCTCATGCTGTTGGTCCTGAATCCGACCAGCACTTGGCGCATGATGACCGCCTCTCTCGCTATGCATGCGTGGTACACCCTACGTATAACTTCCTCCTCCTCCTCGGTGAATTTGGATCTGGGTTTGGGTTTGGAGGGCATCTAAGAATGAAATAAGATATGGTATGAGAATGCTTTGCAACCTGTAATGAACCTGGAACATAAGAAAACATAGAAAGTACTTGTACCTGTTCTGATAACGTTGGCCTTTGCTCAGGCAGGGGTGGCAAGGCAGCCAGGTCTTGCATGACCGCTGAGAGGTCAACCTTTTCCTTCTGTGATGGGGCCACTCCCTTCTCTTCCGATGAGAGCTCCACAGCATTCTGAAGATTAAAGACAAAATGCATTAATTTTCCTTAAAGTATAAAGGATCCTGCAAGGAAATTTAAGATCATTTCCATCATTTTGGGGATGTCCTGAAAATGAAGACAAACTAAATATGTATGTGTTGTACCTTAACTAGCATCTCATGGAGTGTGGTGGCCACCTCAAAGGAAGTCCCTGCCCGATCGTCTATCAGGTAATACCGCTCCTGGGTCTTCTTGGAGTGATTTAGGTGGATTCGCAGGGGGTCCAGCAGATCTCTGTTGGTGGCATAGGCCTGTTAGAAATAAAGTAAATCATTAGATATGCATAGTATTATGATGATAGGCCTGTTAGAAATAAAGTGAATCATTAGATATACATAGTATTATGATGATAAATACTCATATCACTTATAGGAAATTGTTCTCACCAGAGTGGTTAGGGCCTTGCGCACTTGTGTTGGCGACAACGTTGTTAAATGTCCCCCATCTTCCATGCTGTGGCCACCGCCTTGGCCACTGTTGAGGACGTCATTTGGCCCCCAAGCCCTGACCGAAAGATGTATGAGGACGAGGTCAGGAGAGGCCTGACCTCGTCAAGGTACCACAGGAATATGTCTGTCATATGTCTCCCACGAGGCAAACCTCCTGGGGACCTGCCGCTGCCCGCTTGTGGTCGGTGACCTACAAAGGAAAAAGTGTTTAGTATTTCATGTCTCAGAATTGTTTCATGTTTAAGGAGTACACTACAAAAGTATTCACTTACAGCTATGGACATTCGATCACCGTTGGTCCGGCGCCGCTCCACCTCTTGAAGGGTCATGTTTCGAAGTGCACCTGATCTTGTTCCATTAATGAATACATATCCGTAGCATGATATAATTGCGGACCACGATCGCCTCGCCCTTCTAAAGGACTCCTTGAACTTTGTACTGAGTGATCGTCTGGTGAAGGTCACTCTCAAAGAACTTGGCAATGGTTTCCTCATCAAAGATGTGATCTGAAATAAATGGAACTTAAATCATTACTAGGAAAAAGCCTACTGCACCTAAAATACAAAGAAAATAGTATAGTACATTCCCTACCATCTGAAAAGGAAAATTCTGGAAAGGAGAATTAGTTATGCAACTTTGTATGTTTAAAATGTTAAGCCTAAAGTAGACTTGCAAAAGTGCAGTTTATCTTAGGCAGCTGTTTTAAGATTATTATTATTGTTTTATTTCCAATTGTATTAGAAGGCATAAATGTAGCTACAAATTTAATGAATTTTGCTTTCTTTAATATGATGCAGTAGAAATACCATTCCCATTTCTTTGTTCCTCATAGTAAGTCCCGCATGGGTTAAGTGCTTATAGCACAATTGCATTGACAACAATGAATAAAGGAATTAGTGTATGTCATGTGTTTTGTATGTCAAAAGACATATTAGTACAATTACGGTTCAATATACCTACAAACTCAATAGGTAATGGTAATGTTCATCTTTATTGACATGTGCAGCATTTTCATGAAACAAGACTAGGCTCACATACATATTAGCTTATATGAAAGTAATACACTTCAAGAATAGGATGCTGTCCTCCTTTTTCTCTCAGTTATCCCATGAGGGGAGAATTTTGCGTATTGTCACCAGCCTGCCCAGCCCCTGGTAGCAGCCATGTTCTTCAACTTCTTTCAGCTGTGACTCAACGAGTGGCAGCCCACTTCCTGTCCCCTAGCTCTGAGCAGTGCATCATAGACTGTAGTGCTCTACACACCAACTCTCTTCGAAAGTTGCATAAAAACTTGTATGAGTATCAAACAGGTAAATGGACGCAACTGCGTTCTCTCTTGTTTCTACTCTCTATTTTTCTGCGGGGAGGGGGGAATGACAATCCCAGTATCGTTTTCAGACAGTATTGATGCAAGTGGCACACTTGCCAGTACATTAATGATCACTCATAGGGCAATTGTGTAATGAAGTTGAAGGCAATAAAAGCAGTGCCAAGATTATTTGCCCTGAGAGATATTGAGGTGGGGGAGGAATTGACATACGACTACGGGGTAAAAGGGAAAAATTGTGGTGGAGAAATGAGGTAAGAGCCAAAAACACTTGCCTAACACAATAGTCTATACTTTAACCCAGTTTTTATAAGGTCTGACAATATCATAATAATCTTATGAAGAAATTAGCAGTTCAGTTTTATGACCTAAAAACAGAGGTTTGTTTTCTGTAATCCGAAAAAATAAGGCATGGTTAAAGTACTGAATATAGCTATTTTATTGATTATCGAATCGAAAAAGATTTCGTAGCAATGACAGCCCTACCATTAGTGCTGGGAATCGTCAGTATATGTTCGGTAGAGCTCTCGCATGTTTTCAGAACGAGCGCTCAGTAATAATGGAATTTTAGAACATAATAATGTTTCTTTTCTAGGGTTTCTTTGGTAACTCTGAGGTGATCTCATTTATACAAAACTCACTGTGTATGAGGTAAAACCACTGTCAAAGTTGTAAGTAAATGATATCTTTTAAACTTTACAGAATGCTTCCAGAGGTAAGTCAATATATTGTTTGAAATTGACATTTATGACTCCGTTATGATTTGAGATTCATTCTACTGATTGGCGGTTAACACCTACTGACAGGCTTTAATTATGTTCAATTCTGGAATTCAACTGATTTTCTCATGTTGGCTGTTGTCCTGACATTTAACAAAATGTGTTATGGGAGTGAATACTGGGAGCGTCATATACACCAGACTTAGCACCTGTATTTGTCTTTTTGAATTGATATCTTTATGAAGTATTTATTTGGACATGGAATTGCTATATGACCGATGAGTAAATTCTGCAGTGATAATTTCACCAAATGTTGTCCATTCCTTGAGAAAATCATTGAGAGCAGAGTAATGCTGGTCTCCCACATACGAATTTAATGTGCGATTAACATACACGATCTCAAGTGTACGCTTGAAGCCACGAATTGCCTACAAAATTGCTGTTTTTCTTCATTTGTAAGATATGCACGTTCAACTACGAAAGTATACGACATCCCACGACAGCATGTACAATTGATGTACGACTGCAACATCAGATGTGCGATACTGTACGTTTTCTATTATAGCAAGTCGCAAGTAGGCGAACATATTCAAAGTTGGCTACGGATATGAAGGTGCGTATGTCTGCGAGTTTGTGCGAATATGCACGACATAAACACGAACAATTACGTCATACATACGCAAATATACGCCAGTTGTACGTCTACTTACGACAATATTCGATTAATTACGAACATGTTCAAACTAAAAACGGCAAAATTCGTAAGTACAATACGATATGTGGTGAAATCACCGTCAATTCGTGGCTTTGTATGATACATTTTGGCCAATAATTTAATTTTTCATTCTGAAGTGGGTCACGTTTATAGCGGTACTTTTAATGAGTGTACGCAAATGTATGTATATGTACGATTACATACGACTATGTGCGACATATTACGATACAATGTTCAGCAATGTACGACAATGTTCGGCAATGTACGCCAATGCTCGCCAACAAATACTTCCCTACGACAGATTTTTTGTCGCACCTAAAAGTTTTACATGTAAAACTTTTTTTTTAATTCGCAGCATTGCCTACGAAAACCTAAGACTCACTGCGAACAACCGCGATAAATCACGACAACACACGAAAAGCTACGACTTTTTAATTAGCAGCACCTTGTCGCACCTTAAAATTCGTATGTGGGAGACCAGCATAACTCTCAAGTATCCAAACTTTAAAATAGGCACATTAATCAACATCTTTGATTAGATTTGAAAATATGTCAATTTTGTAAGTCAGTTCAGATTAAATTTGGCTGTAATATGAAGTAGTCTGTTGCAGATCCATAAGGTTCAATTGTATGTTTGTGGTGGCTAATTAAATAACTATTAGCACGTGACAGATAAAACATTAACCTTGATATAATATAATTATAATCATGTACCCTTTGGATGGCATTTAGAGTCATAAGTGGCTATTGAATTTGCTGATGCAAAGCTCTTTCCGCACCCTTCTTCAACTAGTAGTTTCATGGTTTAGATCAGTCATACATTTTTTCTCAATTATGTGATCATGAACAATAGTTACAAGTTTGGTAAGTGTGCCTCTTTATTGTTATTGTGTTCTAATGTTATGGTGTTTGTTCAATTATGCAATTACAGACTATTTCTCCTAGCAGAATCTTTTTTCAGTGCAATGTGGAAAGTTAATATTTGGACACTTACAACAGTTAAAATACAATATAGACTATTGGTATACTGGCTAACTGAAGGGGAAACATAAGATCAAGCCTGCAACAAATAAAAGGCACAGGGTTAAAATTTGGCCTGTTTAACATATTTTTGCAAAAATTAGCTCTTTTTAAAAAGTTTAACCATCAAATCATGGACAGCACACTGCAATATTCAATGTATCATGTTCTTCATATAAAACAAATTCAAAAATGGCATATCTTTTAGACATGAAAAAGGCTTACTTAAGTTCAAACACTTGATCATACCAAAACCAGATAGATCATTTCAGAACATCACCTGGCATTTAGATTTTAACCACTCAAATAAGTATAACCGCGTTGTTGTTGTTGTTGTTGGCAACAGTCATGATATAAAAGTGTCAGAAAAGTAAGTAAAGATTCAATAAGATTTCTCAAGGTCTCTTATACACACTTTAGTGACTTAACTGTTACTTGGAAACATGATGTTTCTAAAACTGAAGTCTTTGCTACAATGAGAGCATGCTGTGAACTACTACTATGATTTGAGGCTAATGGTATGTTTCTATATGACACGATGTATTACCAAAAAACCAGTTTAAAGGTCCCTTTTTTTGTCCCTTTGGTTAGAAAAGAAAACAATGAATAACACTTATGATATATATATATATATATATATATATATATATATATATATATATATATATATATACATATATATATATATGTATATATATATATATATATATATATATATATATATATATATATATATATATATATATGTATATATATATATATATATATATATACATATATATATATATATATATATATATATATATATATATATATATATATATATATATATATATGAAGAGAGAGGAAAATCAAAAATCATTTTTCAAAATCATCCACTTCTCTAAGCTTAAACATGCCCTTGACGGTTGTAATACAGAAATGCACTGGTTTGGTATTTAACAGGGCCTTATGCCTGGCCCTTTTCTAAAAGGCACATATAGTCCTGTTAAATATTTCAACTGGACATAATTATGATAAGACTATTTAATTCCAGTTCACTTTTATGCTTAGTCTTAGATGGTGAAATGTGCTCACACACACAGAAAACATGTGGAAATCTAGCATGAACTGACTGGTCTTCACCCACTTTAATGTCTTTTTCAAGAGAAGTTAGGGTTTTTCTTAATTATTTTGCTAACTTCTGAAATGTTTAATGCTTTCTAGTTCCAACAAAGATCGCCACATGGACAAATGAAACGGCTGAGAAGGAAGCTGGAGTGGTGGGAAATGAAGATGGGGCTATTGAGGAGAGGTCAGGCAGTGTGAGTATATTTGCCTTGTTCATCACTTCCAGGGATCCACATTTCATAGGGGGTGTACCAGGTGAATAATCCCTTTTTATCCTCCTTCGAGCTGCTATGATTTCTTTAACTTCCTGGTGGCCCACATTAACCCATTAGTGCTCACAGCAGCCAAAACAGCCCTGACAATTTTGAAGATATTTTTCTAACAAAAGCATTTTTTAGAAAATATTTAAAGAAGAAATGTTAACCAGTAGTTAAACAACAACTCCCCTTCAAATATTTTAAAAACTTTTCCTTTCTTCCCTAGTAATTTTAAAGGTATGATAGTAGCAGACGATACTTTCTAGAGAAACTCTGAGTGTGGATGGGTTAAGCACTGGATCAAGGGCTAAGCCATCTATGCGTCCAGCGTGTCATTTGGACACCCAGAACACTGTTTTTTGACAGTTTGGACACCCAGAAGTTTAGGTCAGGATTTGTTGATGATGACAATTTTAGATGATAGTGTATGTAGTGTCACTCCTACAATAAAAACAGCGAAATCTGTATATATATATATGTATGTATATATATATATATATATATATATATATATATATATATATATATATATATATATATATATATATATATATATATATATATATATATATATATATATATACAGGTGAACTTGGATATGACGGACCACTGTACGACGGATTTTTGCATATGACGGACGATATGCTTGGTCCCAGTCCGATGCATATCAAGTATTCGTCATATGTATATGACGGATTTTGCATATGATGGACCAATTTTCCTGGTCCCACTGAGTCCGCCATATCCAAGTTCACCTGTATATGGTTTATTACATTGTACCACTCTTTGGACACCCAAAAGTCTATGAGACCTTCGTTTGGACACCCTGTTTCCAAATCCTGGCCAAGACCATGCACTGGATCAGGGTAGCCGTCTTCTGATGTGATGTCCAGCACATCTGCTTGTTTACTGGAAGCGCGGCAATGTTCCTGATGTGCAGCCTAACGGACCCCCAGGGCCTTCAGGCCATCCCATGACGTCTCGTCCTAGTCATGGCAGACTGAACAGTGAGGTCGCGGGTCGTGGAGAGATTTGTGATACGCTTCGCAATTCTCTCCGCGACCTATTGGCGACCGCGACTGATTCACGGGGTTGTGCTGGTTGTGCGACACTCATGCGTCACTCGTGAGAGTGACGCACAACCAAATTGAAACCACAATTCCTTTGAGTATGTGCTGCTGTTCACAAGAGTGACGCACAACCAACTTAAGACACTCGCAAGTCACTCGCAAGTCACTATCAAGTCAGGTGTGCGAGTAACACTTGTTTTTGGTACTGAACTTGCGACTGACTAGAGTTGGTTGTGCAAGTGTCTCACAACCTATGCACAACCCCCAATACAAACTGGTCGCGAGACCACTTGGAATGTGACCGCAACACACAAGACCTGTCTTCAGACACAAACGACCTGATTGAGATTTATGATCGGCAACGACCAGTTGGTCGCATAGAGGTCTTCATGGAATGTGACCGGGGCTTTAAGGATCTTCCCGACCTTAAAGGTTATTTCGGCCGAGAGACTATTTCTACTGCGGGTACTTCTTGAGGAGCTTAGACCACCACAGCTTAACCTTTGTGGTATTGTACTTCATAGATAATAACAGGTAATGTACTTCAATTGTAATCAGAAAATTAGTAGTTTCTTTTTCTATTACTGGGAAGTACTTACCTTTTATTATATTTTGCGGTAGGGTGTTCAATTTTGACCAACTTCTTTACTTCTGCAGAAGGGTAGAGAGCTGGTGGTGTTCATTCTGTCGCAATTGCATGGAATCTTGGACTTCACTTCTTTCACAATTTGGTTAACCGCAGTCAGTTTTCATTTTGTTGGAATGGTCGGATCATTCCGTGCCATTGGAAAGGGGGGGGTGGATTAGCATGATGATCTGCCAGACACGTACAAACATGTCACTCTTTAGGGATGGCCAATCGGATGTGGAGCGGGCCCTGGTCAGTGCCACAGCATGCAACGGGGCAGGGCAGGTGTAGCGAGTTAGACCAATCAGGGCAGAGCCAGGCACAAGCACGCATGATTTGAGGGTGGCTGACAGTCAGTTTTCGGGGTTAACCGCAGCAGCCGTCATTAAATAAATGTTTGTCTAACAGTACAGCAGCAGTGTCTAGATTTACGCAGTCCCCCTGTCCTGTGTCTACTGTGTTTTTGGAGTAGATTTTACCATGCCGAGGACTTACACATGCAAATCGTGTTGTTTGGTACATCAGCCACCTACAGGGAAACATTGTTCAAACAGGGACAACATCGAAAGGGCCAATGAGCAGGCGCATGGGGAAGGCCATGCAAAAGGAGAGGCAAACGGCCGCTGTTCCCGAGGCAAACGAAGATACAACAGAATTTTCGGAGGAGGAACAGGAGTTCAGCGCAGACGAGCCAGCCTCTCCGCAGTCGCTCAGAAAAGATAAACGACTACTCCGGGAAGCCGCGAAGAGGCTGGATGAAGTACGACTACGCGAGTTAGACGATACAGATCCGGCTCGGTGCTCACCGCTACAAACAAGGTGGTGAAAACAGTGGACTGGCCCCACATGTATGTAAGAAAATTTGTCGGTGGTAGACGCAGCGGCGTGAAGTTCGCAGAACTTAAAGTCAAAGAGTTTGTTTTCGGCTATCAGACTACGTTAAACATGCCTAAATATACCATGGATCGTGGAAAAATGTTGCGTATGCTGCTCAAGATCATGCAGGATGCTACGGAGTTCTCCTGGGCCAACGTGAGGGCCTTCTACAAACTCATCGGCCAGGACGTTGAAATGGGCCTGATCAAAATGGTCAGACGAAAGATTGAGCCATTCAGGATAAGCATTTGACATATGCAGGACGGTTTTCGCAGCTCGCTGGGGCGTGCAGGACCCACAGAAACCACCTCTAATGGCAGCACCTCCGAACGCGAAGTGCTGCGTGCCTTATCAAAGCCATGCCTGTGAGCATGACCGGGATCACCATCCCTTTGTGCATGCCTGCGCGTATTGTCTCAAGAGCAAAGTGGCTCTGGGTAGGCATGCAGAAGATGACTGTTACAGGATGGCAAACGACGCTTCAAAAAACGGCAAGCAGGGAGGGGCAACGACCCCGCTCACGTAATGTGTGGGAGCTCTTCAGTAGGAGGGGGTGTGCAGGATGGGGTTACCTCCGAACGTATATTACAATACAATGTTGCAGAGGCTCAGAAGCCAGTGATGCTCTCTGCAGAGGGGGATACCGCTTAGGTCGGCGGTCATACAGTGCAGGTCAACTTGGCGCCCTCTTCCAGGTAGACAAGCATCTTCAGATACTTCATGCCCTAGAAAGGGGAAGGGGAAGAGAAGTACCAGACTACCTCCAGCCTCCACAAACCCAGACCTTTCGGACCGCAATATCCTGCATGAGGTAGGTACAAAGGAAAATTTAAAATATCTACTTAAACATATTTTAAATGCTAATAAAACAAGAGCGACGCCTGTGGCGTCATGAGGTTGATGCTTTGCTTTGACTTATAATGGTTAATTTTTTAAATTTTCTTGTTTTTCAGGGTTCTTGGGTTTCTTGCGTTTTTTAGATGAAAGGGTGAGTTTTTTTGTCATAGGGTTGAATTTTTGTTAATTTTTATGATTGAATTTGGTTAGTTGTAATGAATATTTGGTCGTGGTCTGAGTAGTAAGTTTTAATAATGTTTGCATTGTGCGCTTTTGGGATGTTTGTGTGTATGTGATCAATGTTTGTGTTTTGCTTTGTTGTTGGGTTTTGGACCACATTTAAATAAGCTAAGAGCTAAAGAGGGCAGGGTTAAACGCCAAACAAAACCATATAAAGCCATACACACAAATATATAATATATATATATATACATCACCGCAGGGCTCGACATTGGTGCTTGCCCCATTGCATCGGGCAAGTAGAATTTGTAAATTATAGCTGTGGGGCAAGTGAAAACTGCACCTTGCTTGCCCCACTGGGAAAGTACGTTTTGTATATTTCAGGTTTACTTTTGAGAATGTGTGCAAGTTTCGTGGTCTGCCATCCAAGCTTGTCCTAGAAAATATGCTTTCACATGCCAGAACCATGTTCTATTTGGTTTTAAATGAAATATTATAAAATTATTATATACAATTTTTTAAGGGCAAGTGAAAGTTGGAGTAGGGCAAGTAAAAGTTGGAGTAGGGCAAGTGAAAGTTGGAGTAGGGCAAGTGAAAGTTGGAGAAGGGCAAGTGAAAGTTGGAGTAGGGCAAGTGAAAGTTGGAGTAAGGCAAGTAAAAGTTGGAGTAGGGCAAGTAAAAGTTGGAGTAGGGCAAATAAAAGTTGGAGTAGGGCAAGTAAAAGTTGGAGAAGGGCAAGTAAAAGTTGGAGTAGGGCAAGTGAAAGTTGGAGTAGGGCAAGTGAAAGTTGGAGTAGGGCAAGTGAAAGTTGGAGTAGGGCAAGTGAAAGTTGGAGTAGGGCAAGTGAAAGTTGGAGTAAGGCAAGTAAAAGTTGGAGTAGGGCAAGTGAAAGTTGGAGTAGGGCAAGTGGTTGGTTGGTTGGTTAGTCAAGACCAAGCCGCAATATGGAAGTAATAGTAAAGAAAACTGAAATTCATTGGTTAAACCTCAGTAAGGCAGAAAAAATGAAGAATATCAAATTCAAATGTTAAGCCTCAGTATGGCAGAAAGAGTGAAGGAAATCAAATTCAATGATCAAATTCAATGATTAAGCCTCAGTATGGCAGAAAAAGTGAAGAAAATCAAATTGAATGATTAAGCCTCAGTATGGCAGAAAAAGTGAAGAAAATCAAATTCAATGGCAAACCCTCAGTATGGCAGATTTAGTGAAGAAAATCAAATTCAATGGCAAACCCTCAGTATGGCAGAAAAAGTGAAGAAAATCAAATTCAATGGTTAAGGGCAAGTGAAAGTGCCATTGAATCAAATTCAGTGGCTAAGCCTCAGTATGGCAGAAAAAGTGAAGAAAATGAAATTCAATGATTAAGCCTCAGTATGGCAGAAAAAGCGAAGAAAATCAAATTCAGTGGCTAAGCCTCAGCATGGCAGAAAAGGTGAAGAAAATCAAATTCAATGATTAAGCCTCAGTATGGCAGAAAAAGCGAAGAAAATCAAATTCAGTGGCTTAGCCTCAGTATGGCAGAAAAAGTGAAGAAAATCAAATTCAATGGCTTAGCCTCAGTATGGCAGAAAAAGCGAAGAAAATCAAATTCAATGATTAAGCCTCAGTATGGCAGAAAAAGTGAAGAAAATCAAATTCAATTATTAAGCCTCAGTATGGCAGATTAAGCCTCAGTATGGCAGAAAAAGCGAAGAAAATCAAATTCAATGGCAAAGCCTCAGTATGGCAGAAAAAGTAAAGAAAATCAAATTCAATGGTTAAGCCTCAGTATGGCAGAAAAAGTGAAGAAAATCAAATTCAATGATTAAGCCTCAGTATGGCAGAAAAAGTGAAGAAAATCATATTCAATGATTAAGCCTCAGTATGGCAGAAAAATTGAAGAAAATCAAATTCAATGGTTAAGCCTCAGTATGGCAGAAAAGAAATGAAGAAAATCAACTTCAATCATTAAGCCTCAGTATGGCAGAAAAAGTGAAGAAAATCAAATTCAATTGCTTAGCCTCAGTATGGCAGAAAAAGCGAAGAAAATCAAATTCAATGGCTTAGCCTCAGTATGGCAGAAAATGTGAAGAAAATCAAATTCAATGGCTTAGCATCAGTATGGCAGAAAAAGCGAAGAAAATCAAATTCAGTGGCTAAGCCTCAGTATGGCAGAAAAAGTGAAGAAAATGAAATTCAATGATTAAGCCTCAGTATGGCAGAAAAAGCGAAGAAAATCAAATTCAGTGGCTAAGCCTCAGCATGGCAGAAAAGGTGAAGAAAATCAAATTCAATGATTAAGCCTCAGTATGGCAGAAAAAGCGAAGAAAATCAAATTCAGTGGCTTAGCCTCAGTATGGCAGAAAAAGTGAAGAAAATCAAATTCAATGGCTAAGCCTCTATCAGTATGGCAGAAAAAGTGAAGAAAATCAAATTCAATGATTAAGCCTCAGTATGGCAGAAAAAGCAAAGAAAATCAAATTCAATGATTAAGCCTCAGTATGGCAGAAAAAGTGAAGAAAATCAAATTCAATGATTAACCCTCAGTATACTAGAAAAAGTGAAGAAAATCAAATTCAGTGGCTAAGCCTCAGTATGGCAGAAAAAGTGAAGAAAATCAAATTCAATGATTAAGCCTCAGTATGGCAGAAAAAGCGAAGAAAATCAAATTCAGTGGCTAAGCCTCAGCATGGCAGAACCAGCTTCAGAGAGCACAAAGAAAATACCAAAATCACACAAAATCGTCAATAAATATTAAATCCAACAACCAAAAGCTCCAAAAATCAAACATTCACAACTACATACCAAACTGAAACAGAAAATAAAAAATAAATAATTCCAGACCACCCATGAGTTCAGATCATTCGGCTAGAAAGTCCAAAAAACCTGGATAGGACGACATAGAGCCCAGGGAAACTTGGAAGAAATCTTGCCCCCAAAAGATAGGACGACAAAAATGGTCAATATGACAACAATAAAGGTTGACCGATGGTCAACCTCTAAAAAGTCATTTGTTTCATATATAGATTTGTCAACATATTAGGTGAAAGTTATACAATACAGTCAATTACGGACACCATCAATGGGAGATTTTAGCCTGAGATATAACATGTTTTATTTCACTTAATTTGTATATAAAAAGGGAACTATATAGTAAATATCATATAAAATTTCTACCCTTTAAGGGAACTATTAACATGTATAGTTATGTATAGTATAGGACCAAAGGTATTTGATTTATATAATAATGACCTCCATTTCCGACATGTTCAACATAGGCAATACTAGAGGAAAATAAATGTATATACCGTATAAGCCCTATTTTTCTGGTTTCTTGGAGAGTATTTTTAGGAGTGAGGAAGTTGTTTCCACTTTTTGGCTGGTTTTTGTTATTTTCGTTATTATCATGAGTTGAAATAAACTGATTGGAGTGTGGGTTTTTATCAGTTAGTCCTGTTTATTGATTGTTTTGCTTGATGTTTTGAAAGAAAAAAAAGGATGAAAAGAAAGGTATTAGAGTGATTGCTTCTATAGATATTAAATTTTGATTTTATTTTATGTGATGCTTGTCTAGTTATTGCCATTTTATCTGATAAATTCATATTTCTTGCTGTTTTTCTTTCTGATAATTTTCTTATTTGAAGCTCTGGTAGAGAAAACTGTAATTTACAAGAGGAAGAAGGAAGAAAAATGATAATTTAAGTTAAGTTTCCTTTGGCATTTAGCCTGTCTAAAAGTTAAGGATAGAAGAAAAGTTTAAATTAAGCTGATTGAGGCGGAAATTGCTAATTCTTATGTTTGTTTTACTTTGTTTTCTTCAGAAATGGCGGCACATAGTGTGTACATCAGGATCTCCCAGGGGGAGCTAAGGCATTCGGCAATGGAGGGCCAGACCACCGAGGACAGACAAGTTATGGCGGAGAGGATCCAGTACTAAAAGGCCTATCAGGTGCGAATGGGCAGAGCCGGCCAGCCAGTGAGGCAGCAGGGCTCCCAGTGTCTGATGTGTGATTGCAGGATCTGGGGGTCACCCGAGCAGCGCCCAGCCAGACCTACGAAACACGAGCTGCGGCAGAGGAGGATTCCGACTCTGATGTGTTCCAGGATGCGGAAAGTCAGATTGAATCTAGTAATGAGTCTGATGAGGATGCCAGGAGGGGAAGAAGCAGGGAGCAGCGCCTCTTTCTGCCAGCTAGCAGTGGATGAGCAAGCCCGAGTGTCTCCACCACAGTGTCTCTAAGGCCGGCGGCAGATCGCATCGTGGTCCATGAATCAAAGGTTCCGGTTCACTTGGCAGCAGGATACTGGATCAATCCTAAATCTGAACAATACAGGTGCCCTGTAGGTACATGTGCGGGCCGGACTGGGGGCCCTGTCGAGTACAGACAATGGCGATCACTGTTGCATCATTTTGAAGTTAAACATAATGACCCCAGTTTAATGTTTTTAGTATGGGGAAAGAGTGCACGTACAGCAAGGCCCGCCCGGACAAGGTGCTAAGTTATCGAGGCTGTATGGGATGCCGCGGGGACATCAAGGTGCAGGATTCCAACAAGAGTAGTGCTCCCGACAGTAATGCTGGTGCTCCATGAGCTCAAGCTGATGCCACGAGGTATCTACCAGATTATTGAGCCCGGAACTGGAGTCAAACCACCAGCAAGGAGGTGAGAAGCATTGAGAAGTACCCTTACGAGTTTATCATGTGTTGTCAGTGTATTGTCAGTGTAATGTCAGTGTATTGTTAGTGTGATGTCAGTGTGTTGGTCGTCTATTGTCAGACCTGGCAATAGGCTGGCAATATGAAACCAGTGCATTATCAGTGTATTACCAGCTTATTGTCAGTGGTCAATTATGACATGTCTAAATGAAAAATGAAGCGGCGTCTCTGAGTCCGGGCACACTGCTGATTTTTAATAATAAATTTGTCACACTCGCAGTCACTCCGGCAGACACCTCAAATGTCAATGTCTCAATGCCCTAAAATATTGACTGACTGACTCACCCAAATGGTCTTAAATTCACTTAAAATTATTAACTGACAATCCAAATAAATTTATGTCAATATCAACTGATTATTTTCTTTTTTCTTCATCGATAATTAAATCATAATTGAGAATAATTCACCAGGATTTTTTTGCTGTTTAGATTAACATTAAATAGGACTTTATTTCCTCATTAGGAATCCATTCAGTAAATCATTAATTTAAATATACATCCTGCTGACAGACAGTCAGTCTGTACTGCATCATAATATTACTGCTGCACTTACAATATATTAACTACTTGCTTAAACTGACAACACAGCTTCACCTGACAATAGACTGACAATAGAGTAGCAGCGCTGATTTAACTGACGATAGAATGACAATAGACTGACATCAGACTGGAATTGGCCACATCCAGTCTGATGTCAGTGTATTGTCAGTGTTGTCAGTGTATTGTCAGATCACCTGACAATACACTGACAACATAGTTTCTCAACTGACAATAGACTGGCAATATAGATCCAACTGACGTGAGCAGTAATAGGGGATTTTCTACTAGAATACTCATATTGAAACAAGTAAGGCTCTCAGAACTAGTCAGAATCCTCTCAGATTCCGATTCTACAAAACTTCAACTAAGAACCAGCTGAGTGGTTACAATAATTACAGGCACTGGGCAGAAAATTCCAGTTTTAATAAGTTGGCCTGATAGACAAAGCTCTGTGAACTGTTAAGTCTGTCATATCACTGTGTTCAAAATGTCACAAGAACAGTGTGGCGCCAGTTTTTAAATTTCAGCTTACTTACATAAGTATTTGGCACACTACATGTTCTACATATTCTTATTATGCTGGCAGTGCAAATCATGTAGTAGATATTTGTTTGATCCATAAGGGTAAAACTACTCACCTCTTTTTGCCAATGTTGGTCAGGATCTAGTTTTCCCGCTCAAATTGCCTGTTCTATTCAAAACTCGGTACTCTGTATCACTATGGTTTGACATAACAGTGAGGATGGAGGACAAAATTAATATTGTATATAATTTTCCGTGATAATTATCAATAATTATTTTAAACCTAGCTATTTTACTAGTTTCCTGAAGAAAAGAGTCAATTCAAAAGGAAAGAAAGATCTGTTCCAGCTCAGTGAGAAGTGAGAGAGAGAACCATAAGTGCCATGATTCATGGTTTTAAATGTTTCAGTTTATTGCCAGTCTGTTGTCAGTGTATTGTCAGTTTATTGTCAGATGATGATAATAAACGAGAACTCATTTTTCGGGTGGAAAATGCAAAATATTCTTGCCAGTGTATTGTCAGTTATGCCGACCCACGAGAAAATAGTGTCAGTGTGTTGCCAGTCTGTTGTTAGTGTATTGTCAGATGCTGACAATAGACTGACAATATTGCCAGTGTATCGTCAGAAAGGGAAATTTTCTCGTCAGCCTGTTGTTAGTCTATTGTCAGTGTGTTGTCAGATGTAAGGTGGTGTTGTCAGTGTGTTGTCAGTCTATTGTCAGTTTGTTGTCAGTATGTTGTCAGTGTGTTGTCAGAAACCTTTTTGGTAAGGGTAGGTGCTGGTCGATAATTTGTGAAGGTATCTCATTTTGTCAATTTTGAGGGCAGTTGCCCGTTTTGTTCTTAAACGTTGTAACCGTTCCGGAAACAGATACATATGAGCCAGTAATGAACTGTCACTACAGCACTTACTTGTTCAAAATTGTTTCAATTTGGGCGTGTTATGTTTATTTGAGTTAAATGAACTCTCTGATAACGGACCCTCTGTTCGTCTCTTAACAAGGTTCGATAAAGGGTATAGTATAATACATGGTAAAATACTAAGTAAAGAGCATAAAAGAACTTCCATCAATGGAACAATTTCAGAGTTGTACAAGGCATAATACCAAGGTGCACAAGGTAAACAAACTCTTTCAAAACAGACTCATGAACACAACAGGTAAAGATGCACAAAGGTATACAAACTTTTAATTTACAATATATTCAAACCTTAGGGCACACGAGTGCTAAGCACTTAAAGGTTCAGTAAAAAGGTTCACCAGACCTGTATAACACTGCAAGTAAAAAGGTAGCGCAAAGGTGCAAAGCAGAGGTATATTTTAAAAACTTTCTAGGGGGACAAATTTGACAAGTATATCACTTACTTTAAGCAGATATCGATATATTAATTTGCAATTTTGCACGACCTATCACGTTTGAGCCCGAGGCACATACGCTATGCCAGGCCAGTCTGCTGTTCTGGATCGTTTGCTGAGGTCCTAAGGGGACGTGGAATACCTATATATTTTTCAAAATATGTCTACCTACCTCTGGCGAAAACAAGAAAACAGCATATTGCCGATCGTGGGCCAAACATTTTGGCACTTCTTTTCTGCCTTATTGGCATAGGAGAGCGCTAATTGATCAGAGGGCAGGAGTGCATGGTAAGAATATACTGCTCCTGCCATCTATTGATTATGAACTAAACTAAAATAGGCCTACGTCATAAAAAGGCAGCCGAACAGTGAACTTCCACTTTTTCTATTCTTGGAACGAGGTATGTTTGACGGCCGTAGTTTAAAAATGAAATAATACATAGAAAATAAACTAATAAAATGGAAATAAAACGAAAAGTGAAAATAAACTAATAAAACAAAAATAAAAAGGAAAAGTGACACAAGTACTGACAAGTTAATTTCAAAACATGTTTTGTAGACAGCTGCATTATTTACATTCATTGGAGTGGAATTTAAGCGAGTTTTTAGCAAGGGCATTTGATACAAAAAATCAATGGCGCTTTTTACAGATATGCTTTCTTTTTTTTTAAAACTGTTAAGGGTAGGATTTAGTGACATAGTTTAAATGAGAAAAGGTGCCATTTTCACAGAAATCTTGATTTTGAATCATTATAATAAGGAAAATTTTGTATTTTCAGGCATGACCATATTTCACATATTCTGTTGTATAACACGTGTTTTTGGACATTGACGAGCTGTGGCAGAGGAGGATTCACACTCTGATGTGTTCCTGGATGCAGAAAGTCGGATAGAATCTAGCGATGAGTCTACTGAGGGCGCTAGGAGGAGAAGAGGCAGGGAGCAGTGCCTCTATCTCCAGCTAGCAGTGGACAGGCAAGCCCAAATGTCTCCACCATAGTGTATCTGAGGCCAGGGGCGGTTTGCATCGTGGTGGATGAGTCAAAGGGTCTGGTCGACTTGGCAGCAGCATACTGGATAAACCCAAAATCTGGACGGTACAGGTGCCCTGTAGCAAGGTGTGCCGGCCGGACCGGTGGCCCTGTCAAGTTTGGCCAATGGAGGTCGCTGGTGTTTTTGAACACAAGCATAATGACCCCAGTTTTTTTTGTATGAAGAAGGAGTGTACAAAGAGGGAGGCCCGCTCCAACAAGGTGTTAAGTTATTGCGGCCGTATGGGGTGTCGCGGGGATATGAAAGTGCAAGTTCTCCCGGAAGTTAGGATTCCCACAAGAGTAGTGCTCCCTACAGTAGTGCCGGTGCTCTTTGAACCCAAGCTGATGCAACCAAGGCCTAAGGCCTGCAGATCTTCCATAAATGGGCAGGCCAAGACTGTATCCTTAGGATGAGTAGATACTGACCCATGTAAGGTCAAAATTAGACCGTGAATTCGGCTAACTATCTATAAATGAAGAGTCACAAAATTTGAATCATTCCATTTCATGGAGAATATTTTATAGAAATAGTTATTCTATGTCTTTCAGAGCATACCGCAGGCTGGCTAGCCAGATACACCGGCTCCGAGCAGGTTCAGAAAACAATTCTTGTTTGAGTTTTGATGCCTACACCACCCGGGTCGGTTTGGAATAAGGTGGGAGGATTGTGGGGGGCGCCATCTGGCGGCCGTTTCTAACAGTAGAATAGCCAATTACTATTCTTGAGGGTTAAGGACATTTGGCTCACATGTGTTGTTGTTGTAGAAGATTCTATCTCTGAGGCATCCGTGGCCAGTCAAGCAGATAATAAATGTTTTTTCATATAGGAAATAGTAGGAGTGTCATCGATTGCCAGAACATCGATGATCCGACATAATGTACGGACAGATATCGAAACTTTAAGCACAATTACATCGATATGCACAACGCCACCTTTTGAGGAGATGGAGAACTACACACATTTAGCGTGTGTACGGTTGCTGGGCCATGCTCAAAATGACTTTGAGCGTATCAACGTGCACTATACTCACATATTTAATACATCTAAAAAGAAAGTCTTGTTGCTTATGGCCCAGCAACTGTGTAAATAATCTAGTCTTGAGAATCACTTCGTCAATAAGCCGTCGAAGGAGGCAACTCGAGGTTGACACTTGACACTTGTGACTTCAGTATTTATATAGCTGCTGGGGCCCAACGAAACAAGACTATTCTATCGGATGTATTGAATATGTTAGTGTTATAAATATTCATAAGCTCAAGAGTCTAATTTACACATGGCCCGAGTGACTGTGCAGAAAAAAAGAAACATTCTTGCGGGATGTCCCGGGATATCTTTTGCATAGTTGGCACCAGTGATAGCGTTATATTTACACAGTTATAGGGGCCATGAGTAAATGCACTATTCTATCACATGGATAGAATATATTGAAAATAATAAATGGTCATGCGTTTAGAGTTTTCTTAAGGAGGACCCCAGCAACTGTGTAGGAAAAAAAACCACCCTGGCTCCACCCGATTTCTTCCATGCTAAGCTGAAATGCACAGTGCAGCTTCTCTAGTAGTATTAGTAGTGCAATGTTATAAGCCTTTCCTTTAGACTTAGGCCTTAGTGTAGATGTTATTGCTAGATTCTAGTTACATATATATTGCCCTAGTGACACTGATATGGGTGATATTGTCGAAATAGTAGATTTCATAGGGAAGAAGGGGACGACCAGTACAGTGGAAATATTTTGGATTTCCTAAGTTTTCAGGGGGTGTTGTGGACAGAGAAAAAGTGATCTGCAAAATTCCAGTTTATTTGCAATTTAAGACTTTGAAATAAAGTATAGTTGACATTGAGTTTTCTTCTTCATTTTGTGTTAATCCCCCATGCCATGATTTCTATCCTAAATTTCCAGTCCCCATCAGAGTGGCTTCTGTCTGGGAACACATCATTGTCATGCAAATGGTTTTGGTCAAGACTTTCCTCATTTATTTAATTTTCCAAACCATTAATATTTATCAGAAACAACCAAAAGCACATGAAATAAGGTACTGAAGTGTGCATGCTAAGCTACAGATTATGTTCCAAGTCCGACCACCACCAACGGGGAGGTACTGCTCATGGGTGGTCATATGTTAGTAAGTGGTGGGCCCGAGGGGGGGGGGGGGGCACTTGGGTAATTAGGGGGGCCCATACGCTTGTTATCAAAATTAAAAAATACCCCCAAAGCACTGATTTCTGGCCAAAAAAGCACCCTTATTTTAATAAAACGCTTATTTTTTCCACTAAATAAACACCCCTTCTTTTATCAAATCACTGACATTGGATGAACGGGAATACGTATTCTAACTTAAGATTTAATAATCCTCTTCGTGTTTAGCGGCAGCAAGTGGCGGCAGCAAACTCGGAAGCCCAGTCACTTTGGGACTCCTGGAGTCACTCGGCGTCAGAGCCGCGTATATTTTGTGGATTTGGGCAAGTCACCCAGATCAGCCTATCATTAGGTAGAATCGATAAATGTCAACTGTTTGATTCTTTAGAATAGTTTATAGTGGGCTTTCCTGATCAATAGAAGCCCACTAGTTCAATAGGGTTAAGGGAGTCACACAAGTTTAATAGATTTAAGAGAATCCCACTAGTACAATAGTCAGTGCGATCCATCTGGTTAAAGTTCAGATAATTTGGCCAATCATAGTTGTTTTACAAGCTCAGAAAGTTAGGTATAGTTGGGAGAATAAGGCATATGTTATATAAAATGTATTTAGGGTTCAAATGTAGAGTACGGATAGGAGGTGCCCTCTCTGATTGGTATAATAAGTCTTGTGGTATTCATCAGGGACGGTACCTAGCTAAATGCAATGTTGACCAGATTATGCTGATCGCCCATCGTCACTCACGCAAGTGGCGCTATTATTTTAACGCTCGTATAAGTGCTGTAGTAGTGTCAGGCAAAACAACCAGGGAGACTACAAGGTACCAACATGAGAGGAATTACCGGATAAGTTTTTGAGAATTAGAATTATGACCATGTAGGTGTTAAGTCTTTCATATATAGTGGTTTTAGTGTCAGAACAGATGAAAATATTAAGAAAGGACGGAGAGGCTTCTATTCTGTCTTAGGTATGGGAATTAAGAAACGAGGACTTAACCTAAGCACGTGTAGTCTTATTTTCTGGCCTTTGATTGTTCCCATTACCCTATTTGGCTCCGAATTGTGGGTTTTTAGCGAGCAGGATTTATATGATATTGACAGTTTTCAAAGACAGATTGGCAGGCAAATACAGAGATTTCATAACAGGTCACCACAACTCACCTGTATTAGAAGCCCAGGGTGGATTCGTTTAGAAACGTTCATCTATGCCAAAAAAGTCCTGTTTCTTAGAACAATATTATGTATGAATGATGATACAGTGTATAACAGGCTCCTTGCCCAACGTCTGAGAAGATTCTCGGAGGATAGAGATAATGCATCTTTAATTGAGTGGTATAGCCCACTTTACAATATTTTTAAGGTTACTGTTATGTTTGGTATGATGGACATGACTTTACGTATGATAAATGGTACCCATTATTACAGTAAATAATGTTGGAAGAATAAGCCTGGTCTATCGACTACATAGTGAAATACTAATTACTACTCTGACAACAGGAGGGTTTTGGACCCTCGAGATCAAGGCCAATAAAACCCTTGGTTTGGAGCCTTCCCCTGTTACACTAGGAACTATGCTCAGACCGTGGAACTGAAAACATTCACATGAGGACAATACAATGTTACTTCCACACTGATGGTGTTTGGAGAGCCATCGTTAATGAGATCATTTTCCTATCAGGTGCGCCTATGGAAATGCTGACAACGGACCACCTCTTTTACGTGACCTAACACTCTAGGTTAAATGAGCCTGTCTTAAAAGACCACATTTGAGTCTTCTCTAGGGTTGGCGCTTAATACAGGTTTTACTGTATCAGTTGTTATATTTATGCTCCAGGCATCCTGTCAGGAGAACAATGGAAAAAGGGGAAGAAGCAGCAAGCGCAAAAGGAAATTAAGAAACGCAAACATACCTTTAATTCCTCTCATATTAATCTCGTATTTTAATAAACTTGTCATGCGAGATGATGTAATACAGATGGGGCAGGGGTAGTTTGTTCTTAAAAATTTAGTTGGGTGAAATAGGTGTTATAGCAGTAAAAACGAACTGTAGACGCTTCATGATTTTCAAGTATTTGGGAGTTTAGGGTTGGATATTTCAAACTCTGCCCCCTTCCCTCTCCTACCCGAGTCTGCAACTACTTGTTACAAGTTATTTGTGGAATATTGATAAATACACGGCAATTTGCAAACATTAACTGAGGCTGACTCCAAATTGAAAATTTGTGGACATTTTCACTCACAATGATTAAAAATGTGTTTTTTGGGAAACCTTCATACAATCTTTGACAGGCAAAGTAAGAGCCACTGATAAGGCACAAGATGGCATGTCCTTGAAGTCAGCTGAGCTAGTGAATTATTTATCAGTCATTTAACGGTATACTTGAAATCAATTTGTCCAGAGAAATGTGGCATTAAGCTCTGAAATATTTGCTGGTTTTGTACCTGTAGATATGCTTTAACATGTTATATAAAGTACAATGTCAAAGACCATCTCTTATAAAGGACCTAACATATTAGTTCAAATCTATGAAGAGAACACTTCTCTTAAGGCCCAGTCTCATTCCATGAAGACCTCCATGACACCATCTTGGCTGATCCTAAAGCTCCACCAAATCGGTTGCGTCTGAAGACAGGTCTTGTGTGTTGCAGTCACATTCCAAGTGGCTGCGCGACGATTTTGAACCTGTGATTGTGCATAGATCTCACAACCAACTCAAGTCTGTCTCCAGTCAGTCTGAAGTCCAGTACCAAAAACAGGTTATTGGCACAACTGATGTGAGGGTGATTTAAGAGTAACTTGAGAGTGTCTCAAAAATGTCTCAAGTCTGTTGTGCATTACTATTGTGAACAACATGATTTGTGCTCTCAAGTTAGTCCTGAGTCACTCTCAAGAGTAACGCAAGACAAGTAAAACCTAGGCGAGTCAGTAGGAGTCATCAGTAGTTGGTGGAGAGAATTGCGAAGCGCTTAGCAAACCCCTCCACGACCCGCGCTCTTATTTTTGGCTCCACAACCTCCACATGACCTTAAAAACATTGAAGACAAACCTGAGACACTCAATTTTGTCTAACGTTTGAGACTGTTTTTAGGTCTTTTTCAGGTTGTGCAGAGGTTGTGAAGGCTTTATGACTGGGCTAATAAGAGACCATGTTTGAGTCTTCTCTAGGTTTTTTTTCGCACTATATGTTTGACGGTATCAGTTGTTGTCTTTCACCTCAAAGTCATTGACTTCATTTTTACTTCAGGAAAGCAGATGTGGGCACCTGATGAAACCAGGGTAATCCGTTACATGTTCAGAGAATTTATCGATCAAGGTAAAGTTCCTGACATAGAAGATGTGGAAGAAATTCGAAGTAGACATGTGATACAAAATGACGCTGTCAAAGACACTCATTATCGAAGGATAGTGTTTAAGGTCCATAACCTTATACTGGCCTAGAAGTAAACTTTTTATATCTTAATACTCGTCTATCACGATGATAGATAGACTTGCCAATTATCAGCCCCATGCAAGCATCAAGCGTGAGGCTGATACATCGAGCATCACAAAGAGGATGTACAGCTACTACAGCCGGCCAGACGTGTTATATTTGCCATGCATCTATTTTTCATCTGACCTCTTGACTTTCTTACACCTGGAGTTCACAAATGTCGTCAAAACTTAAACCATTTTAATTGTAAACCATTATTTTTAAGATGAGAACTAATCAAAAATATTTGAAGGGGGTTAGCCTAATCTAACAAAATATTTGAACCAAATACTCTAAAATATTTGATTTGTTTATTAAGATATTTCTGTACTATGTTTTAGATCATGAGTACACTCCAGATGTAACTAGGTAATTTATGCCACAAATCTTTTGAGAAATCTCACTAATATCAGAATCCATCTGAAAACTTTTTACAGTTCAAATTGCCACCAAACAAATTCTCCTTTGTACAATAAAGACTACTTGTAGATTTGAAAAGAAATTGGAGTATACCTATGCTTTTAATGATGACCATTTAAACGAAGATTCTTAACTTACTTAGAGGACAATAATTTCTCAGGGTATGATGTAGAGCTGCATTCACAGAGGGAGATCAACTCATGAGCTCACCGTGATTTTGACTCATGAGCTTGTGGATGCGCGGTTTCTAAAATAAATATTCATTATTCAGCCCACCAATTAAGAAAGAAATACTTACTGATGGAGAATCGCTAACTTTTATATCTAAATTCTTACCTGCTCACATTGGAAGCTATCTCCAGGGCTTGCTATGGTCATCCAAAAGGAAGGCTCTCATTTGGAAGTCTCTCCCTATGGAAGATCCTTGCGATACTCATAGAAGGAGGGCTATCTAAATATAGCCTTCAAAATTAAAAATAGACCATAGTTTTCGTGATCCCCGCTAGAGGCCGCACTAATACCAGTCGTGACGTCACAGTTGGCGCACGCGCCTTCATCCTCTTCTCTTTTGGGCTCCATTTTCGCTCTGCCGATCGGTAATCAAGCTCTCGAGATTTACGCTCGTTCTTTCTAGAACTCTAGCGGTACAGTACAGACATACGAGCGAGTATAACGTGAACATCCTATACTTCGCTGGAACAGGTAAAATTGTCAATACCACCTGTGTTTATCTGCTTTTCTGTCATCTTTTTGTCCTGACCTTCGATGATGTCGTCGGACAGTGTTCATAGTGTTGTCCCCACTGCGGGCCGTCCTACCTCCCAAATTCGGTGTGGGGCTTCGCCCTGCCCGAATTTTACCACTCGGCCATCTTCCTCCGAGCCCTGGATTGCACACGGGTGTTGCTCAAGGCATACCTTGTGTGACAGACGTCACACGTGCACTGTGTGCGACTCCTGGTCGGAGGAGACTTGGATAGGGTTTGACGCTTGGATGAAGCAAAGAATCAAGCCATCAGAGAGGGATGCGGCCAATAGGGTTCGAAAAGCCAAGGCACCAAGAGAACGCTCCCGTTCTCCTAGATCTAGTGAACCTTCTGGTCAACCATCAGATCACGGCAGAGCTCGCACTCCCCGGACAGCTACAACTACCCCAATCGCTGGTAGTCCCGCAACTGCGGGCAGTCCCGCATCTGCGGGCGGTACCGCGATTGCGATCACACTACCATTTATGCATCTGCGTGCAGTACGGTAGTTGGGGACAAAGCCACTGCTCCTGATCACAGGAGAAGGTCTCCACAGAGGACCGTGCCTCCATCTGGCTTTTGGGACGAATCCCCTCCAAAGAAGAAGCTCCGCGGAGCTGCTGCTCCTAGCAGGAAAAAAGGGGGGGGGCCGCAAAGAGTAGTACCTCCGAGGGGCCTCAGGGTCCCACTACTAGGAGCAGCACACGGAGAGCTGCTTCAGCGACCGTGACCGCACCTGCGGTCAGTACCGCACCTGCGGTCAGTACATTACCTGCAGTCACATCAACTCCACTGGTTAGGAGGACACCTACCAAGGCTGCACTTAAGTCTTACAACGCAGCCCTGGTACGAACTGACTCCCCAGTGCGAGATCCACTGAATCCAGACCTTGAATCAGATCCACTGGGGGGTGACCCCTACGTGGACCTGTTTAGTGGAGATTCAGATGGGGATGATATCTCCTGTGGCCAACAGCGAAACATGGAATGCTTGTTCCAGCTGGCAGAGGAGCTAGGCTCCCAAGGCCACATGTCGGAGGGGGACTTACTGGCCCCTCCAATCACGGCTCCGGCTCCCTCGCGGTATTTACCTCCTCCATCGAAGAGGCCTCACCGACATGAGGAATCTGTATTGCCCGCTAGGACGAGATCGGGCCGGTCGTCCCCGGCATCGTCTCCAGGTCAATTTTCTGACCAGTCTGAAGACGAGGAGGAAGAACACCATGCTGAGGAGGAGGCATTTGACCCTTGTGGTATCCCTCCTGTCGAGGTCCGCACTGGACCTTAAACTGCTGGGTGCTAGCCCAAACGACCCCACAGATCCTGTGGATGTACCTGTGGTTTCTACACCACTGCACACAACCTCTACATCTACCGCCTAAGGATGGCAGCGGTGACCATACGGTTCCGCCACATCCCGATCTTGCACGATCATGGCTTGAGTCCTGGGAGGCTCAGGACTTTTAAGTTCTCTCGCCCCCTGGAATTTGTTCCGATCCTTCATGCACTGTCGAAATTGCTGAAGTTCTCTCCACCGCCAGCTGATTTTCCGCCAGGGGAAGAATCGGAATATAGTATTCGCTACGGCGAATGCACGATCGGTCGAAGCACCAGCCCTTTGGTCCCACGATCGGGTAGCCAAGAAGGCGTGTGCAGCAGACGATAGGCGAGTGGTCAAGGACGCCGAGTCCTTCGGTGACTCAACACTCACACGGTTCTTTCCCCTCATTGAGGACGAGACTTTACTGAAAGTACTCGAGATAGATGCCGAGGTGATCGAATATCTCCGATCAACCTATAAGCTGCACTAGGACCCAGCTAAACCTTTCGGTGCGAAACCGAACACGGCCACCAAGGAGGCTGAACGATTCGCCAAACAGGTGGAGTCGACATCAGCTCTCCTTGCACGTCTCTCCATTTACTTGCAGAGAACCCAAGGGTTGATCTCTGCAACGATCCTGAATCAGGAGAAGGAACACGCAGCCCTGCTCGCAGGATTGCCTCCTCCACCTGTGTTTGAGTGCATGGTGGATGAAACACTGGCTGGTGCCGTGTCCCTGGCAAATTACCTTACTGCGGCCATAAGCCGCATTGCGACTCGCCAGAAGCTGGAGGCTGGTTTCGACTGCCGAATCCGTTTCCTCTCGGCAGCTCTGGCAGAAAGCAGACGGGTAGTGCTAATAATGGCCAGACTTCAGCTTACGGAACTCCCTCTGACGAAGGGAAAGCTGTTCGCGGGTCAATGGACCCCAACGGTGGAGTCTACCACCAAAACTGAAATAATTCTGATGATCGTGGAACCCTGCTGCTTTCTTTTATGAGTTTTTTTTTGTGGTTTATATTGGTAGAAGTAACATTAATCTTCACGTGGAAGCCCACTGTTTTCTGTTCATATGATGTTTCTTTGTTGGTTTATATTGATAGTGTAAGTAATGTGAACTTTCATGTTTATATCCAGTATGAATAGCTGGAGGAAATGGAACAAATAGCTAAAATAAACATACCTCTTTTACAATTTTTATAAAATATATACAAGCATATCTCTTTTGCCAGTAAAATGCATAGATACAAAGCTACAAAATTGTCTACAAATTCAGAGAAATGAAAGAGAAATGTAAAGTAATCAATGATTTCCTTGTTTTTCCTAAAAATTCCCATCCTTCAAAGCTTTTCAAATCTGCCGACCCAATATACAAGATCTTGAATGCATGGTGTGTTACAGTAGAATCTTGAAAACACCTTTCATGTAATATTATTCATAGTAAAATTATTAAATAAGTATTCATCCTAAGTTGAACTAGCCTATGTTATACTGTTTTGATAATTTTGATTTAATAAAACATTGACCCTAAAAATCCAGGAGCTTGTTATTATTCTTTAGCCTGATGAAGAACAATTATGTTAGATTAACACTTAAATTGGTCTGACGTTTCTGGTGAATATCTGCTATTTGCTAGTTTTGTTTTTTTCTGCAGCAAGTTATATGTGAATTATTTGTGAAAACGTCCTAAAAAGGGCAAAATGTGAATATTTACAAAACTAACAATTTGTTAATTGATATATTTAGTTATCATTACAGAATGGCATTTCCTACAATATGGTACACATATTATGAAAATTAGATGTACAATGGCTGAGATAAGACCAATTTTAAGAGCAAATATGGCATTTCCTAAGGGGAAATTTGCTTTTTTGGCAGACTTTTTTTGTTTTTCGTTTTTTTAGCAGATATATTTTGATTCTGTTAGTGCTAAAATACTCAAAGCAGGACTGTGTAACAGGAAATATCTTCACATGAAGCATAAATGCTTTTTTTCTCAATTCTCTATATGACCTTTTTTAAGAGCAAGCCCACAATAACAGATATTAACACATTTAGAAAGCTCCTTGTGAGGTTTTATCTCATAAGGACTGTGTTTAAGTGTGTTTGGGTGTTTCATGCACCTTGTAAGATAGTGTCACATTTGGGAGCAAATATGGCATTTCCTATGGGGAAACAGGACTGTGTAACAGAAGATATCTTCACATATAGCATGAGCTTCTTTTCGTAATGCTACATGACCTCAGAAACCTAAAGAACAGACAATTGACCTTCAGAAAATTTCCAAAAAAAAAGAGATATAAACACATATAAAAAGCTCCGTGAGAGGTTTTATTTCATAAGGACTTATGAAAGTGTGTTTGGGGTTTCATCTCACAAGGACTGTTAAAATGTGTTTCGGTTTCACTTACCTTGTGAGATAGTAGCACAATGAGGATGGCACCTTGTAAGGTTTCATCTCACAAGGACTGTGTTAGAGTGTGTTTGGGCGTTTATGTTCCCTGTGAGGTTCTACCCCACAAGGAACATTTTGCAACCTCACAAGGACAACAGTAGGCGTGTTAAAGTGTGTTGTCCTTATGAGGTTAACCTCATAAGTACACTTGAACCTCACAAGGCATACCTAACAAGGCACCAACCTCACAAGGTAGGTTCGTCCTGGGTGTGTGTGTGTGTGTGTTCTAGTGTTACTGTACAACCGGGGACAAGTTACATATTTTAAAAGCACGAACCGGGGACCTTTGCCAACCGGGGACGTCCCCGGTAGTAAATACCTCTAAAATGGCATAGAATTGCATACTTTGCCATTTTATGTAAAAATTGGAAGATGTCCCCATTTTGAATAAACACTCCAATTTGTGTGTTCTTTTTGTGTGTTTTTCTCTGCTGTGTGTTTGCTAATAAAATCGCATGTCCCAGTTGTTCTATTAAATATTTAAAACAAAAAATCCATACTGGAAGGTCGCGCCATCTGGAAGGTTTCTGTAGATAAAAACTATAATCATAGTATATCAAATATAAATCAAGTACTAACCTTTTATAAATATACTAACAATTCATTTTAATATAATAAAATGAATTAAAGCAATGCCTCATTATATTATGCTGATCGCTGCTGTCAGCGGACTCGGTCCCACTCTGAAGGTCCATTCTGCATTGTGGCGCCATCTGGACAAGCCATTTCAAAAATCTGATTACAGTATATCATAGTATATCAAATAGAAATCAATTACTAACCTTTTTAAATATATATAAATATTCATTTTGATATAATAAAATGAATTTAAGCAATACCTGATCATTATTTTATGCTGATCACTGCTGTCAGCGGACTCGGTCCCACTCTGAAGGTCCATTCTGCATTCTGCATCTGGACAAGCCATTTCAAAAATCTGATAACGAGGCCGCGGCCTTGTTAGAGAAAATGGCGGCCAGCATGTCCCTGACGCGTGGGCTCCTCAGGATCACTCAAGAATAGGTTAGTAAAAGCCTTTTTAAGGGGGTCATTATTGTTTTTATTGTTATGTTATAGTGAGAAGGATAAGTGTATTTTAATTTCGAATTTGTTTAAAAGATGTTTCTTACAAACATCGTAAATAACATGTCATGGGTTTTGCACGTGGTGATGGCGTGGTGATTTTGGAGATGGCGGCTTGTCGGCTAGCGGCAGCTCCCGGAGCTGTTGTTTAATAATGATTTGACTCGAGTTGTATTGACATGGTGTTGTGGAAGCGCCTTCCGTAATCTCGGTGCACCAATGGAGAAAGCCCGATCTCCAAATTTGAGTCTAGTCCTAGGCTCATCCAGAAGGCCCTTTGCTTCTGATCGTAGATGTATTACAACTGGCTAGCCACGACTTAGCCGCAGTATGACAGAAACATGACGAAAAATGAAACGAGGGTTTAGACGATTTAGATGATATGTTGATTCAGTCCTATAACCACTCAGTACCCTAAGCAACCATCAGAGGCCAATCTATGCCACAAACATAAAGGAACTGGGGCTTGAGGGTGTGTAAGAAAATAAACCAAATGACACTGTACTCTACATAGAAGTGATGAAAAGTATACTCTTACAGAACTTCCCTGCTGATGATTAGATAAAATGAATGAAACTACTCAAAAAAGTAAAGTTCCCCTTTTCCAAGATCGCTGGTAGTCCCGCAACTGCAGGCAGTCCCGCATCTGCAGGCGGTACCGCGATTGCGATCACACTACCAGGCTCAGGACTTTAAGTTCTCTCGCCCCCTGGAATTTGTTCCGATCCTTCATGCACTGTCGAAATTGCTGAAGTTCTCTCCACCGCCAGCTGATTTTCCGCCAGGGGAAGAATCGGAGTATAGTATTCGCTACGGCGAATGCACGATCGGTCCCACTCTGAAGGTCCATTCTGCATTCTGCATCTGGACAAGCCATTTCAAAAATCTGATAGCGAGGCTGCGGCCTTGTTAGAGAAAATGGCGGCCAGCATGTCCCTGACGCGTGGGCTCCTCAGGATCACTCAAGAATAGGTTAGTAAAAGCCTTTGTAAGGGGGTCATTATTGTTTTTATTGTTATGTTATAGTGAGAAGGATAAGTGTATTTTAATTTCGAATTTGTTTAAAAGATGTTTCTTACAAACATCGTAAATAACATGTCATGGGTTTTGCACGTGGTGATGGCGTGGTGATTTTGGAGATGGCGGCTTGTCGGCTAGCGGCAGCTCCCGGAGCTGTTGTTTAATAATGATTTGACTCGAGTTGTATTGACATGGTGTTGTGGAAGCGCCTTCCGTAATCTCGGTGCACCAATGGAGAAAGCGCGATCTCCAAATTTGAGTCTAGTCCTAGGCTCATCCAGAAGGCCCTTTGCTTCTGATCGTAGATCGATGTATTACAACTGGCTAGCCACGACTTAGCCGCAGTATGACAGAAACATGACGAAAAATGAAACGAGGGTTTAGACGATTTAGATGATATGTTGTTTCAGTCCTATAACCACTCAGTACCCTGAGCAACCATCAGAGGCCAATCTATGCCGCAAAAATAAAGGAACTGGGGCTTGAGGGTGTGTAAGAAAATAAACCAAATGACACTGTACTCTACATAGAAGTGATGAAAAGTATACTCTTACAGAACTTCCCTGCTGATGATTAGATAAAATGAATGAAACTACTCAAAATATAAATCAAGTACTAACCTTTTATAAATATACTAACAATTCATTTTAATATAATAAAATGAATTAAAGCAATGCCTCATTATATTATGCTGATCGCTGCTGTCAGCGGACTCGGTCCCACTCTGAAGGTCCATTCTGCATTGTGGCGCCATCTGGACAAGCCATTTCAAAAATCTGATTACAGTATATCATAGTATATCAAATAGAAATCAATTACTAACCTTTTTAAATATATATAACAATTCATTTTGATATAATAAAATGAATTTAAGCAATGCCTGATCATTATATTATGCTGATCACTGCTGTCAGCGGACTCGGTCCCACTCTGAAGGTCCATTCTGCAT
This sequence comes from Maea johnstoni, assembly GCA_963942565.1. Classification (NCBI taxonomy): domain Eukaryota; kingdom Metazoa; phylum Annelida; class Polychaeta; order Spionida; family Magelonidae; genus Maea; species Maea johnstoni. Next base: position 14,110,703 of record OZ012696.1, on the reverse strand, counting down.
TCTGCATCAACATTCCTTACAATATGGTACAAGGATCTTGTAAATCTGGTACAAAATGACTGAGATATGACCATTGTTAAGAGCAAGCCCACAATAACATCTTTAGAGATATAAACACATATAAAAAGCTCCGTGAGAGGTTTTATCTAATAAGGACTATGTGAAAGTGTGTTTGGGGTTTCATCCCACAAGGACTGTTAAAATGTGTTTCGGTTTCACTTACCTTGTGAGATAGTAGCATAATGAGGATGGCACCTTGTAAGGTTTCATCTCACAAGGACTGTGTTAGAGTGTGTTTGGGCGTTTATGTTCCTTGTGAGGTTCTACCCCACAAGGAACATTTTGCAACCTCACAAGGACAACAGTAGGCGTGTTAAAGTGTGTTGTCCTTATGAGGTTAACCTCATAAGTACACTTGTACCTCACAAGGCATACCTAACAAGGCACCAACCTCACAAGGTAGGTTCGTCCTGGGTGTGTGTGTGTGTGTGTGTGTGTAACATTAAATAAATATCTTCCCCTTGAAGTGGAGGACTACCTGCAAGACGTTGGAGATCACCAGATGCAAAATGGACATTCCTCTTCTGAGAGGCCATTAAGGAGTGGCTCGTCTGACTCTGACGAATATGCAGAAGCTTTCTTTGAGCATGTGGACTAGCAGGATGCAGAGAACTATGAAAGTGCCCTGGAACAGTATTTCAGCCTTCGATATGTTGCAGAAAATTAAAATTCTGCTGAATTTAAATTTTAATTTGCAAGTGAGCATCCGCTATGTGAGATGGGATGCTTTCATCAGATCATGTAGAACAAAAATTTGTTTTCATGACTATGGTCATGGAGAGTGCATGAAGGCCCCTTGAATTCTGAGTTGTCCAATTCAGATGGAAGAATGGAAAGTCTGGGCATGTGTGTTCACTCAATTTATCATGTTAACAATGTAATTGTCAATGGTGGGATGACCAAATGGGGGGGGGGGTGATAACTGGTTGAGGGGTAAAATAATTTCCATATGCATAAGAATATATAAATAAAATCTAATTCATCAAAAGAGAAATAACATTCACAAAAAATCAAAAATATAATTACTATGACATTGCACATACTCCAGAGGAGATTTAAAACTGATGCTTTCCACAAACACACACATACATTCATACATATATATATATATACAAATAATATATATGTATATATTAAGCATCTTCCACGGAACATAGGCAACAGGTTACCCAGATTGTAAATACCCTAAGTACCTCAAATACCAATGAGGCACAAAAGACAATAAGCCATCAGACAATTTCAGAGCCAGCCGGGATGCGCAACGATGTTATTGTCGTTCTGCTGAACCAATTTAAGGTGGAAATATGCAAGATCAGTTGAGGGAAATGGGAGAAAATAAGCTAAAGAAAAGCTTTAAAACATCCTCAAGGGAGATAAAAGATCAAGATAATATCCTCGAGACAGGGATAAGCTAATCAGAAGGATAAGTGGAAGTTAAAATCTCAGAACTCAATAAGGAAATTTTAACTCTAATCTAGATCAAGTGGGCTCAATGGTTGAAGCAGCCGAGCTAAGAATGAGTGACCTGAAGGACAGAGTCCAACAATGGTCCACCCAGAAATGGAACTTATGAAAACAGACATCAGCACAGTTAAGTGCACTGTCAGAAGAGATGATGAGGCCCAACTCCCACACCAGGAACACAACCAGAGGACCCACCTCCACAGCCTGATGTTCGCGAGGATCCGGACTGCCCATCTGGACCACCCTCGCCTCCTGAAACAAGTTTGCAAGAAACCTCAGGGTAACCAGTACAGGGACCTTCTAAAAACCTCAGAAAAGGAAGAGATGCCCTCATCTTCAAACATACCTGTTCAGTAATGAACACGAGGCCAAACTCGCAGAGTGGTACAAATAAAATCCTATATGCTTACAATAGGAACCTACGAATCTACAAGGACGTTGGAAGGAAGGTAAGGCTTATGAAAGAGAAAGTAATAGACATGGACAGGGCAGGAACAATAATTGACAGTGCAGACCTACTAGTAGCCATGAATATTGCTACTACTATAAACTTGGCGCTTCCTCTAACTGCTACTGACCCTACCCTACCTGTGGCTACTGTGTCACAAGTAGCCATGGACAGCTACTTCTGACGATGCACTGCCTCTTGCTAACACTGACTTTGCCCTACCTGTGCCTACTACTGAACCTGTGCCATCTACCTCTGGTGTCCAACTAGATTTGGCAACGGTTCCCCCTACTTCTGAGGTAGCTACTGTGGATGTACCACTTACTCTTACATCTGTTACCCAAGGTGAACCTGCCATCCCTACCCAGCCTAAAAGGGCAAGAAATGCACCAGCTACCAAAGGAAGGCGATCCCTGCACCTGCAGAAGGTTATATGTTCCCTATAGAAGTCCTAACAGACAAGGTGTTCAGTTTGTAATGGCTTATATGTGAAAAGCAGGAATAACTAGAGGTATGATAGATGGATAGGGTGTGAAACGTGATGTGTGGTTACATTCCAAATGTATTAACTGGTCAAGCGATGATGTGGACTCAAAAGACTACTTTTGTAGTAAATGTTAGGATAACTGAATACAGTGAATAACATATATAAGTTAGGATATGTTTGCAAATTGACAAGGGTTTTATATTTCATTTCTTTACTTTTTGTTCAACCATATAGCGTTCCTTAAGTAAAATTATTTCTGTCAAATGTGAATTGGATTTCAAAGCGTTTTTTAACTTGCCATAGCCAATAACATCCTTCTCAGAGGTTGAACATTCCGCAGATATTAAAACAAGAAATGTACCTATATAGCCTAAAACACTGATAACGTTGATTGAAAGGTGTATGGCAAGGCAACATCTCAAACACATTGCAATGTATAACTTGATTTTGCTTTACTTAGCAACAGATATGTCAGAACAAAAAATTCATGAGTTATGTTATGTAGGTTGAGGTACAGAGAATGTTCACTTTATATATAACATGCAACTTTGTATGTTTAAAATGTTAAGCCTAAAGCAAACTTGTAAAAGTGTGGTTTATCTTAGGCAGTTGTTTTAAGATTATTATTATTGTTGTATTTCCAATTGTATTAGAAGGCTTAAATGTAGCTATAAATTTAATGAATCTTGCTTTCTTTAATATGATGCAGTAGAAATACCATTCCCATTTCTTTGTTCCTCATAGTAAGTCCTGCATGGGTTAAGTGCTTATAGCACAATTGCATTAACAACAATGAATAAAGGAATTAGTTTATGGCATGTGTTTTGTATGTCAAAAGACATATTAGTACAATTATGGTTCAGTATACCTACAAACTCAATACGTAATGGTAATGTTCATCTTTATTGACATGTGCAGCATTTTCACGAAACAAGACTATGCTTGTCAGTTATATAATTTCAGCAAGTTATCACATCTTTTTTTCGTTTCAACTTATGGTCCCTACAAAATACAGGCAACCTTGCATAATCCTGATCGCTGCTATCTGAAACCTTGCTCAGTGCGTATCACTTTCCTGGTACATTCCCTACCATTCAATGGTTATTTACATTGCCTAATCAGGATTTAACATAGTTGTGGAATTGGCAATGCATGCAAATAATTACTTTTCAATTTTCAGGACCACACACTGAGGGCTACCGCACTACCTCCAACTTGGCACGGCTATCCCCAGAGAGATGCCACACCATCTATGACCATCAGAGAAGGTACACAAAATAATCTGAACTTTTTTGCAGGGTGACTTGTCATTCAAAATGCACAATTCTTAAAAACATTTTTCCATTACAGCCATGAAAGTCTTCGCTGAGTACGAGGCTACCCAGCGCGGGGCAGAGAAGGCGACGAAATACGTTCGGATGGTGGAAACAGCCCTTCTGCCATTCACAGATATAAAGAGCATCAGCATGGACATTATCATTCGTCATCTTCAGGAGGACTGCCTCCGAAAGGCTTCCACCATCAAAGCCTATTGTCATGCCCTCCAGCACTTTGATAGATGCATAAAGGTCAGAGAGATAATCGCCATTGCAGCAGCCATGAGGTTGGAGGAGGAGATCTCCGGGATATGTATAAGATTCAGGCAGGAGTCTCTCGTACAGTAATGGGCCGTACATGTCCACGACAGAGGTGTGTTTATCTGAATAACTAATTCTCCTTTCCAGAATTTTCCTTTTCAGATGGCAGGGAATGTACTATACTATTTTCTTTGTATTTTAGGTGCAGTAGGCTTTTTCCTAGTGATGATTTAAGTTCCATTTATTTCAGATCACATCTTTGATGAGGAAACCATTGCCAAGTTCTTTGAGAGTGACCTTCACCAGACGATCACTCAGTAAAAAGTTCAAGGAGTCCTTCAGAAGGGCGAGGCGATCGTGGTCCGCAATTATATCATGCTACGGATATGTATTATTAATGGAACAAGATCAGGTGCACTTCGAAACATGACCCTTCAAGAGGTGGAGCGGCGCCGGACCAACGGTGATCGAATGTCCATAGCTGTAAGTGAATACTTTTGTAGTGTACTCCTTAAACATGAAACAATTCTGAAACATGAAATACTCAACACTTTTTCCTTTGTAGGTCACCGACCACAAGTCGGCAGCGGCAGGTCCCCAGGAGGTTTGCCTCGTGGGAGATCTGACAGACATATTCCTGTGGTACCTTGACGAGGTCAGGCCTCTCCTGACCTCGTACTCATACATCTTTCCGTCAGGGCTTGGCGGCCAAATGACGTCCTCAACAGTGGCCAAGGCGGTGGCCACAGCATGGAAGATGGGGGACATTTCAACAACGTTGTCGCCCACACAAGTGCGCAAGGCCCTAACCACTCTGGTGAGAATAATTTCCTATAAGTGATATGAGTGGTTATCATCATAATACTATGCATATCTAATGATTTACTTTATTTCTAACAGGCCTATCATCATAATACTATGCATATCTAATGATTTACTTTATTTCTAACAGGCCTATGCCACCAACAGAGATCTGCTGCACCCCCTGCGAATCCACCTAAATCACTCCAAGAAGACCCAGGAGCAGTATTACCTGATAGACGATCGGGCAGGGACTTCCTTTGAGGTGGCCACCACACTCCATGAGATGCTAGTTAAGGTACAACACATACATATTTAGTTTGTCTTCATTTTCAGGACATCCCTAAAATGATGGAAATGATCTTAAATTTTCTTGCAGGGTCTTTTATACTTTAAGGAAAATTAATGCATTTTATCTTCATTTTCTTTGTATTTAGGTGCAGTAGGCTTTTTCCTAGTAATGATTTAAGTTCCATTTATTTCAGATCACATCTTTGATGAGGAAACCATTGCCAAGTTCTTTGAGAGTGACCTTCACCAGACGATCACTCAGTACAGAGTTCAAGGAGTCCTTCAGAAGGGCGAGGCGATCATGGTCCGCAATTATATCATGCTACGGATATGTATTATTAATGGAACAAGATCAGGTGCACTTCGAAACATGACCCTTCAAGAGGTGGAGCGGCGCCGGACCAACGGTGATCGAATGTCCATAGCTGTAAGTGAATACTTTTGTAGTGTACTCCTTAAACATGAAACAATTCTGAGACATGAAATACTAAACACTTTTTCCTTTGTAGGTCACCGAACACAAGCGGGTAGCGGCAGGTCCCCAGGAGGTTTGCCTCGTGGGAGATCTGACAGACATATTCCTGTGGTACCTTGACGAGGTCAGGCCTCTCCTGACCTCGTACTCATACATCTTTCCGTCAGGGCTTGGCGGCCAAATGACGTCCTCAACAGTGGCCAAGGCGGTGGCCAGAGCATGGAAGATAGGGGACATTCCAACAACGTTGTCGCCCAAACAAGTGCGCAAGGCCCTAACCACTCTGGTGAGAACAATTTCCTATAAGTGATATGAGTGGTTATCATCATAATACTATGCATATCTAATGATTTACTTTATTTCTAACAGGCCTATCATCATAATACTATGCATATCTAATGATTTACTTTATTTCTAACAGGCCTATGCCACCAACAGAGATCTGCTGGACCCCCTGCGAATCCACCTAAATCACTCCAAGAAGACCCAGGAGCAGTATTACCTGATAGACGATCGGGCAGGGACTTCCTTTGAGGTGGCCACCACACTCCATGAGATGCTAGTTAAGGTACAACACATACATATTTAGTTTGTCTTCATTTTCAGGACATCCCTAAAATGATGGAAATGATCTTAAATTTTCTTGCAGGGTCCTTTATACTTTAAGGAAAATTAATGCATTTTATCTTCATTTTCAGGACATCCCCAAAATGATGGAAATGATCATAAATTTTCTTGCAGGGTCCTTTATACTGTAAGGAAAATTTATGCATTTTGCCTTTAATCTTCAGAATGCTGTGGAGCTCTCATCGGAAGAGAAGGGAGTGGCCCCATCACAGAAGGAAGAGGTTGACCTCTCAGCGGTCATGCAAGACCTGGCTGCCTTGCCACCTCTGCCTGAGCAAAGGCCAACGTTATCGGAACAGGTACAAGTACTTTCTATGTTTTCTTATGTTCCAGGTTTATTACAGGTTGCAAAGCATTCTCATACCATATCTTATTTCATTCTTAGATGCCCTCCAAACCCAAACCCAGATCCAAATTCACGCATGCACCACGCATGCATAGCGAGAGAGGTGGTCATCATGCGCAACGTGCTGGTCGGATTCAGGGGAGGCGACAGCCCAGCTGACCAGAAGGGTCTATGACCACCTAAGGAACATCATTAAAACAAACCAAAGAGACCCACTGGCAACACATTTCCTTCAGTGGCACCAACACTGGCATGGGACCAGTGTATCACTGGCAACACACTGTAAAGTATTGGGACCGTTTCTCATGTATTCTGTACTAAGAGGGAAATCTGGTTAGAATGTAACTTATCATATCACTATATGATTATGTATAAATATATATATAAAGACCACACTGATGTGTGAAATTATCAATTTGAAAATTACATAACTTCTGCTTGCTTGCACTACTGGGGTGGATGAAACAGAATCAGGTCACCCAGTAATATCACTAAGTGTGTGACCAGCATATTCTTACAAAGTGACAAAGTAGGTAGAAAGAGTGGTGTTGTAGTTAGAAGGTTGGAGTTGGAGATTTGGACTTCGAAATATACACCAGCAGATTTCTACTAGTCCCAAACCAAAGGCTCATGTCTTCATTTTAAAGTCACACCACTCAACTGATGTGACCAATTGAGGAAGAACAAACCATCAGATAGTACAAGTATTATTAGGTAGGAAAGACAGGGAAGAAGAATCCATGGAGATTGGGGTTGTCTCTGAGACCACACATGTTCTAACCAGAGTATTGAAAGGGCTGACTGAAGCCGTCCGAGAAATGAGTGAAAATCAGGACAGGCTCATGACGAGTAGCGAAGTTAGAGATTACTAAGGCTGAGGTTCCACATCGAGCCCGTGCGAATGCGACTTTATGCAAATGATATGGTAATGAGGTTTTTGAGTCGAATTCGACGTTTAGAAAAAGTCGCAATCGACTTTTGTACCTAAGTTCGGCAAATCAAATTCGACCTTGTTTTTGGCGCGAAAAATGAAAAGTCGAATTCAAAAATCAAAAGTCGCATTCGCAAGTTGGGGCCTTCCAAACGGTTGGGAAGGCCCCAACATCGTTATTTTGGCGCATTCGCGCGGAGTCGACTTTTCCGATATGCTAATGAATTAACTCCCAGTTCCTCATTTGCATAAAGTCGAAAGTGACATCTGGAAAGTCGAGTGCGACTTTCTTAAAGTCGCATTTGACTTCTTTGAAATCGAATGCGTAAAATAAACTTACGCATTCGATAAATTGATCATGGTGGTTATTTTCCCACGATGAAAATGTCGAATGCGCATTTGAAATGTCGAATTCGACAAAATGTAATAGAATTCGACATATTAAATGCAACCACGACATTTGAAAGGTCGAATGCGATTAATATATGTCGAATTCGACTTCAGTAATGTCGAATTCGACATTTCAAATGCGCATTCGACTAATGTCCATTTATTTCCGCACGCAAATTGGTAAAGTTTTCCCACGCCCTTGAAGGTCGAATGCGCACTTTGTAATGTCGAATTCGACTTCAGAGAGTCAGATTCGACATTTATAAGTGCGCATTCGACAAAGTGGAGGTCGAATTCTACCTTTCAGTAGTCGAATGCGACTTTTAACATGTCGAATTCGACATACGAAAAGTCGAATTCGACTTACTATAAGTCGAATACGACTTATCGCAGCTTATAAAAAGGAAGTCCTTAGCTCATATCTCATACTGCAACTGAGCTTCGACAAGCAAACATCTAGAAAAATGGCAATCACCAAGAGAACAACGAGGCCGATTGAAGCTCAATCTCAAGCAACAGCACCATCCCCACCACCACAACCAACAACACCACCTCCATCAGCATCACCGCCACCACCATCACCAGACACAGAACCAATAGACGAAGAAGAGCAAGTTCTTTGGGTGGTAGTGGATGAAGAGGATGATAAGGATGAAGAGGATGATAAGGATGAAGAGGATGATGAGGATGAAGAGTATGAACAATCACTTCTTTGGGTGGAAGAGGAAGAAGAGGCGGAAGAAGTGGCCAACCGAGTTGGAAAGAAGAGAAAAGGCAAAGGAAAGGGCCCTGCACCCAAGAAGAAGAAAGACAACAAAAGCCACGAGATCAGCACACCTCTCAAAACAACTGGAGATGGAGATGGTTGAATGGATTGATGGCAACCCCTACTCTTCGACAGGAGCATGACTTTGAATTTTTATTTGTATTTTTTGTAAATAATGAAAATTTATTTGTATCTTTTGTAAATAATTTTTATTGTGTTTAATTTTGAAATATAAAAATATCACTTTGTATATGTTATCATTTTCATAATAAAAAAATGATTTCCATTTGACAAAAGACACGAAGGAAATAATATCAATACTTAACTTTACCTGAAGTTTAAGTTATTGCCATTACTGCTTTCATGTCTGATATGTAATATAAAAAATAAAAAAAAATGTTGAAATTGCTTTCGACATCTACATCGACCAAAAAGCAGTCGCATTTAACTTTCTTGTGTCGCATTCGATAATTAATTATCTAATGCGACCGGATGAATGTCACATTCGATTCTTGAAAGGTCGAATTTAAAAGAAAAATTACTTTTGCATTAATTTTTTTAAGAGTCGCATTCGACTTTTTGTAAGTTGAATGCGACTTTTCAATGTCGCATTCAATTTTTTAAAGTCGCATTCGACCTAACCTGTCAATCAAACTTCTCATCTGCATAAACTCGCATGCGACAAGTGCTTTGAAGTATTTTAGACCTTTTAAAACCGCTTTTCGACGTTTCGACTTCTCGCATGTCGAATGCGACGTTTAGCGATTCCACATCGCATTCGACACGCCTAAAAATGCCTAACCCCACGACAATTATACGTGTCGCATTCAACTTTTAGCGAATTTTTGCAAACTGGTCGAATTCCAGCCAGCTCGATGTGGAACCTCACCCTAAGGGAGGGACAGGTCAAGGAAGGCGAAGCAGGTGGACTGAAGATGGCCTTCCAATTTGCAATCACTGTCAGGAGCCCAGTCATATGAAAGCTGATTATTATCAGATCAAGGGTGCTAGGGAACACAGTCAAAAAATTAGACAGTGCAGCTTGTTTTTATACATATTTGATGAATGGTAAACAAAAGATACAAGGTTTGATTGATAGAGCCACTGCATGCTGCGTAATGAGAAAGGATGTGTAGCACTCAGAAAAAGAAGTAGGCTACTACAGCATATAAACAAACTTTACGCTGTAAATAAACAAGTAATCAAGACTCTTGGTGACACCGAGGTTGAGTTGGATGGCTTACCACCCATACCCGTAACCATAAGACCTGATGTTGAACAAGAAATGATCTTGGGGAGTGAAGCTTTATAAATGGGTAACTGTGTTATTGACTATGAGGCAGAGGGATTAAAACCTTTTGACAAACTTTATCGCTTGGTACCTCTGGCTGAGTCAGATATTGCCAAAATAATAAATGACCAACGGGTTTCCGGAAGTCGATAAGGTAATAGAGGACTTGCAGGATGTGTTCGCAACTGAGAGTGAACCACTCGAGTTGTGCACAGAAGGGGTATGCACCATGCAGACTGGATATCACCCACTTATATGACAACACCCCTACCGAATGCCACTCGCAGAACTATATTTGGTGTAACAAAAGTCATAGAAAGACTTGTGGGAAGCTTCTGCCCATGCTCAGTGAAAGGGGGACATCCTGTATCTCTCTCATTCTCCACGTAGCTGCTCACAGAGACACATCACCTCACTAGCCCTCTCCATTGTAAGTACCCTTCTTTATACATAGGACATTTCCTATTCTTGTATATATATACTACTGTCAAAGTCAGCTTACCAGCAGCAGCAAACGGGTCCTGTGTGTTTTCTAGTCGCCATTATATGTATTCTTTAGATATTTAATAAAGCTTTTAAAATATATATCTCCAGTTGTATTTAACCCTTTCCTTCCTCCAGCCATTTAGACTTCCATCCCTACCCTTCTTCTGTAACCACCCCTCAGACCTATAACCCTTACACAAACAATAGGTTACATTTGGTAGATGAGCAAATTAAGGAGATGATGGAGGTCAGAGTAAGTCAGCCGAGCACCAATCAAATGTTGCAGAAAAAAATAACTGATGCAGATTCATGATGAAGGTGGAAATGCCAGAAACTCAGAAAAGCCTCACTCAGCTGGTCTTACTGCCACAGACCTCTTCCAATGAAACTGCCACAAATGCTCCAGTCAGCTTTGAAGAGCAAGTTGAGAGGAACTCAGAAGTTCAACAGACAGTTGAATACAATAAAGACAGTGCTCCGACAGTTTCAACATCAGGCAGAACAATCCTGAATTCTGATCATCCTCAACCCAGCAGTCTTTTTCGACAATGGGTGAGAAAAGGCCAAACAGAAAGTTCCTAAGTTAAAATTCAAATTGCCAAAAGCTCAGCCCGCAAGAGTTAGACTCAAAGGTTATAAACGTGCTTGGTTCAACATCAGAAAAAGAAGTCAAAGATGGGTAAGAAGAAAAAGTAAGATGAACATAGTTGTAAGTGATGCACACCAATACACAGTTGAGCAGAGTGAGGACCCTCAAGTTAAAAGTGATGAGGAAATTATCATTATATATTATATATGTATCATTCTCCTGTGGTATCCCCTACTCAAGCTCACAACACTACACCTTCCAGCTAAAATGCTTGTGATAGTGCTAAACAGGTCCCAAAGAGGAAACTCCGGTTTAAAGAACCTAAAGTTTCACCCGGAATCGGCAGACCCAAAAGAAAAAGTGGACTGTACTTGGAAGAAAGAACAAACAAAAAGTATGCGCCAAGTGAAATGGAATTCATTGACAATGAAGAGGAAATAGAGCTACACAGAGATTTGACAAAGGAGCTGTTACAGTTTGCTCATCAAATATCTGACGATGAATTCTGCGTAATGAAAAAGGAACTAGAGGAACTTTAGCATCCAAACCACAGTAAATATAGATGCTTTTTTCATGGCAAGGAGAACTATCCCTCAGTTGCCTTGGTAAGTGAGTTGCTTTCAACCCATTCATCTTGCCTGGAGGTGGTCTTCCAGTGGTTGACAAAGAAGAAAATTTGAACGAGGTTAGGAACAGCTATTGACTATAATCAGGCAATGGTTGCGACAATTCTATTTCGCCTTTCTTAAACTCAATACCTGTATTGGATGCCAATGATGTCCTGTATAACATTCTCACCCGGAAAGAATGACAAAGATGTCCTCAGGAAATGGTGGCGACAATTCTATTCGCCTTCTAAAACTCCATATCTGTATTGGATGACAAAGATGTCCTGTATAACATTCCCACCCTGAAAGAATGACCAAGATGTCCTCGGGCAATGGTGGAGACAATTCTATTCGCCTTTTAAAACTCCATATCTGTATTGGATGCCAATGATGTCCTGTATAACATTCTCACCCGGAAAGAATGACCAAGATGTCCTCGGGCAATGGTGGAGACAATTCTATTTGCCTTTTTAAACTCAAAACCTGTATTGGATGCCAAAGATGTCCTGTATAACATTCCCACCTGGAGAGAATGACAAAGATGTCCTCAGGCAATGGTGGCGACAATTCTATTTGCCTTTTTAAACTCAATATCTGTATTGGATGCCATAGATGTCCTGTATAACATTCCCACCCGAAAAAGAAGTGAGTGAACTCCCTCTTCTTGAGCTCCTATCATGTGGGGATTTTTAGAAAGTAAAGAAATACTGTCTATTGTAATGTATAAGGTGGAGGTAGTTCAAATGTTAAGGGTTAACATAAGGTTCCCAGGCCCTGTCCTGTGATATCTCACCAGCGATCCTCTAGCAACCCTGTTTATCAGTTGAAACTTGACCCCTTGTCTTGAGTAGCATCACCTGGCCAGTGATAAATATATACGAATGGTGGGAACTGCCCTTCAGCCATTCACCCAGATACAGAACATCAGTATGGACATCATGATTCGCCACCTTCAGGAGGACGGCCTCCGAAAGGCTTCGATTATGAAAGCTTATTGCCATGCCTTCCAGCACTTTATTAAGTGCATCAAGATTAGGAAGATTATCTGATCATTTAAAGGGGAGGGTCAGGGTGGCATTCCTTTGCTTATTTAAGACATATGCTTTTCTATTGGTTGTACTGCCCCAGGTCACCTGACCCTGTACTCAGGGTCACATGATTTGGGAGCACATGAAATTAGTGTAGGTTCTGACCAATCAGTGTTGGGAGCTAAGAGAATAAACACCTTATTAATACAATACTGACTCTTTCTAATTCCCCCAATATCCCTTGTGATATTCTGGAGGAGAATCCAAAGCTCTAAAGTTAATAATGGTAAGACCAAATAGCTGAAAGAGAACTACTCAGATCAGTAGTGACGCCTAGTGGCAATAAATGTAACTACGTGGATGCGTAGCCAGAACGAGGCTGCCATGTGGAGGCAAACTCACAGCAAAACACAGACATACCCGGACGCATCCACACCAGCTCCTAGAGGAAACATCCCTGCAAAACGTGCTGGTAAATGGTATATATCTCAAATGTAAAATGTATAACCTGTGTGGTATCACGCCTGGTTTGGCCACGACCAGGGGCAAGTGATACTACATTGGCGTGGTAGCACCTGCAGACAACACAAGAAGCAGGTGTGACGGTCAACAAGAAGTTCCTGAGCGGAAAGAACATTTCCAAATGGCAGCACAACAACATTTTCTGAGTCCACTATCATTTAGTGGGAAGAATGAAGAGGCAGCAAGATGGCTGGATAAATTTAGGAGGTGTGCAGAAAACAAGAACTTAATTGTAAGAGCGAAGATAAATGACTTCTTCCATCTCATCTCGTAGAAGAAGACTATGATTACTGCAGTTCCCTGACAGAGGAACAGAAAAATGACTGGGAAGAACTAGAAGAGGCTTTCCGGACAAAGTTCTGCAAGAAGAGGAACAAAGTGGAAGTCCAACAGGAACTGATGGAGAGCAAAAAGCAGCAAAAAGGAGAAGTCCTTGAGAATTACATCTCCAGGCTGGAAAACATAGGACTCAAAGATAGCATTTCTGAAGATGGCATCTTCAGTGCAATAATGCAAGGCATGGACACTGAACTAAGGGTTATTGTAGCACAGAAAAACCCTTCAAACCTGGCAGAACTGTCATCCTATGCCGATTAGTGTTTGGAATCGGTCAAAGTTTTCCAAGTCGATCACTGGTCCATTTGATCAACCGATGACTGATTAGTAATCGAAATTGTGTACATGGTTTTCCATGCCACCATTACTATTTACCTTAGTCATAAGGTACCACTCAACACCCTGTAAATCTCACTAACAAGTGATCCGCCAGGCTGATATGGGGGTGTCTTATCAGTGCTGGCATTACTACAGGCCGCCTGTCAGTCACACAAAGTAATTTTTATACAAGTTTGTTTTTTTGTTCGAACATGTAAAATTGCGCTTGATCATCATAATCGGAGGCACAAACGAACGCTGTTCAGCATGTTCGTACAATCGGAAGAACACTAGTAGACAGACCTTCATAATGCTTTACCATAAATTCTCTAAAATCTAGACCACCCTCGGAATTTGGGCCAAAATAATTATTTTGAAAAATAACTGTTGGGAAACATGGGCCAACCTCAATCACAATTGTTCTGGGACAACAACAATCACAATAGGAATGCAACATCTCACCTGCCAGATCTCTAGGGCTGCACACCGTTAAGAATTAACGATTTGATATGATACTGATAACTTTGAAACGATACGGTTTCTTAACGGTTTTTTAACAATACCGCGTGGGACGAACTTCTGAAAAATAGCCAAACTTTCGTATTCAAAACCTGTTGTTTTTTTCCCATGAAATATGATTTCAAATTCTTTGAATAAAACAGAATCGTATATTTGATTATTATGAGTTTTATTTTGCCATAGAATATTAAATTTGAACGAATTATCCATTAAGAATTAAATACGAAGGTATTGATGCCAATGCCGAGCCAAGTTTCATTGAATCACGGCTTAGGAAATGCTCGGAGCGATGTCAACAGTAAGGTAAGGCAGTTTCCTCATAGCTGCTTTATCGGTTTTTCAAGCCGGTTTATTTTGGGACGGTTATCATTATCATTAGGCAGCCTAATGATCGGTTATGGTCTGCAACCGGTTTCTGGTGTGCAGCCCTACAGATCTCACTGCACTGCTTCGTGACTCGTTTCAGAAAACATGGGCCAGCAACAAATATTGTAATTAACAAGAAGTGTCCCAAAATATGGACAATTTACGGTAGACGTGTACGGCAACCTGGCCAATCTGGGTCTGCAGATGTAGCCAAATTTAAACTCATGGATTCACTTTAATGCTGGTTTAGGGGCATGTAACCCTGGAGCATGTGTTATTGCGACCAGATGTTAAATTATAGGAGCCAAGTTTGCATATGACTTTATCAATTATTAACCAGAGAATTTTTTTTATTTAAAATCATTTTTATTTCCCTTTTGTCGCCTCCTAGTACCTTAAAGCACAAATTTCTCAATTTCTTCTTAAGGAGCATGCATGACTGGTTGTCCAAGAACAAGATTCCAGGGCTTCTCAGCTCAAAACCATTCAGATTCTACCCAAAGATATCTATGGTCGATTTGGCACTGCACAACTGGCTGTTTAGTCCTCGAACACAATATTTAGGTTGAAGATCCAAACCATTCACATTCTTCCTGAGGAGATCCATGGTCAATTGGGCACTGCACAACTGTTAGTTATGTCCAAGAACATAATAAAAGAGTTGAGGGGCTTCTCAGCTCCAAAACATTCATATATGCATTTATCCAGTAGTCATTTTGAACCATGGTGAAACTGGGAAAGTCTTGACAGTCTTTTTCATCCATTCATACATGTATTTCTTCAAGACGAGTCATCTTGAACCATGGTAAACCTGCTCAATTCATACATGTATTTCTTCAAGACAAGAGTCATCTTCAACCATGGTAAAGCTGTTCACTTCATACATGTATTCCTTCAAGACAAGAGTCATCTTCAACCATGGTAAACCTGTTCAATTCATACATGTATTCCCTCAAGAGTCATCTTGAACCATGGTGAAACTGTCACGGGCTTGATTGACGTTCTTCAAGTTCCTCCATTCATGCATGTATTTCTTCAAGGCATGAGTCTTCAACCATGGTCAATCTGTTAGGGTCTTGACAGGCGTTTTCCATCAATTCATACATGTATTTCTTCATGAATCGTCTTGAACCATGGTGAAACTGTCAGGGTTTTGAGAGACATTCTTCATCCATTCATACATGTATCTTTTCAAGAGTCATCTTGAACTATGGTGAAACTGTCAGGGTTTTGAGAGACATTCTTCATCCATTCATACATGTATCTTTTCAAGAGTCGTCTTGAACCATGGTGAAACTGTCAGGGTTTTGAGAGACATTCTTCATCCATTCATACATGTACCTTTTCAAGAGTCATCTTGAACTATGGTGAAACTGTTAGAGTCTTGACAGATGTTTTCCATCAATTCATACATGTATTTCTTCAAGAGTCATCTTGAACCATGGTGAAACTGTAAAATCTTGACACATTTTTCATCAATTCATATACATGTATTTCTTCAGAAGTCGTCTTAACCATGGTGAAATTTTCAAGGTCTTGAAAGACATTCTTCGTTACTGGGTACCCCCATGTCTTGACGCGATGATCATTGTGATGGTCCGGCATCATTGCTGTTCCGTCGAGGTATGGTTCGCGTACTCTCGCTGCAGGGCATCCAGATTAGCTGAAAGAGATAAATCAAAACATTAGATACTTCTATATCTATGTATGCCTGACTACTGTGTAACTGGTATTTCTACAGGCATTTAATTTTGGCTAATTGCGCGCTCTGCATGAAAGCACCAAAATAAAATCCTTCAAATAAATATCCTGTTTAACCCTTTCAGTGCTGAGGCTACATTCCCCCAAAGCACAAGAACGCAGAAATCTTTGAAAACCATCTAAACCCTGTCATGTTGGTATTCATTGGACAGCTCTCACTGAGTACTCTCAGATGAGTACCCATTTGCCAGGGTTGGTGATTTTTTATAGGATTTTGGCATTATTTTGTACTGGCAAAATTAGCCACCAGCAGCATAAGGGTTAAATGGATATTTACAAAGTTGCGGCCCTCTGCTACCACCGCAGCAGCAGAAAGGATCAATTTAGATTTCATTCAGCACCCTTACAAAAAATACGGAAATTTTGTGCCACAGGTGTGGCAGGAACTAAGTTGTTCTGTGGTACAAGTGTGTCTATTGATTGGTCTATAACCTAGGGTCCACTACATAATTACCACATTCTAACCACAACCTAGGTAGTGCCACATAACTACCACGTTCTAACCACATATCATGGTAGACACATGGCAGACCTGTGGTAGAATAGTCACATAACCTAGGCAGTGCCATACAACTACCACATTCTAACCACACATCATGGTAGACACATGGCAGACCCGTGGTAGAATAGCCACATAACCTAGGCAGTGCCATATAACTACCACATTCTAACCACATATCATGGTAGAAACATGGCAGACCTGTGGTAGAATAGCCACATAACCTAGGCAGTGCCATACAACTACCACATTCTAACCACACATCATGGTAGACACATGGCAGACCCGTGGTAGAATAGCCACATAACCTAGGCAGTGCCATATAACTACCACATTTAACCACATATCATGGTACACACATGGCAGTCCCGTGGTAGAGTGATGGTAATGGTCAACCACGGGTCTGCCACGGTTCTTCCACTGACCCACGGTCTGACCGTGGAAGTTGAAACATCAAGCCGTTTCTGCCACAGGGCTAGTGGTGGACCAGCGACAGACCGGTGGTTAAAAGGAGGCTATTTTTGTAAGGGCAGTGTTAGCGATAAGACCGAAAAATATTGCATCCACATTCATACGAAGATTCAGAATATCCTGTGTCTAAACACAAGGTGTTAATTTTGCATTATGCGCCAACAGATATGGTCACATAAGGGGGTAGGGGGCTGGGGCATAGACTAAGCCAGGACCCGCCCTGTCTGTCTCTTGGGTAGACAGTTTCCTGAAAACCTCATTTTGGATAGGCAAAGATTTGTATGGAGAATTTTCAATTGTGACTTTTTTGGGAGTAATAACCAGATATTGTACTAACTAACCATCTTTAAGGACATAGCTGAAATGCAAATTGCCCTTTTCAACACAAAAGGGTATTAAATGTAGTTGTAATAAGGATTTGAAGTAACTGGGTAGCTAAATCTAGACGGGCAGAAATTTTGGATTTGCTGTTTTAGACAGGCATTTTTAAAATCCTAGCTAAGACCCTGGCTGGTAGACGTGTCCAGGCTGTTGAGCGAGATCTGCCGGTTGTGTATTCAGTAATCGACATCATCTGTGGTGTTAATTATGTGCCAACAGATATGGGGGGGGGGGGGGGGGGGGCAGGGGCTTAGCCACCTATGCGCCCAGCGTGTCATTTGGACACCCAGAACACAGTTTTTTGACATTTTGGACACCCAAAGGTTTATGTCAGGATTTGTTGATGATGACAATTTTAGAAGATAGTGCATGTAGTGTCACTCCCACAATACAGACAAAGCAGTTACTGGCCTAAAAAAGCATAATTTGTAGATATACAGGGCGTCCCCAAAAAAATGCAATCCTCCCCTTTTATCATTATTTCTTCAAAATAGCTTAAGTAACTTCAAAAATGACTTCATGGTTAAAGAGAATGATATCTTAGAGATAAACTGTTATAGTTTCAACCAAATCCAATTATTCATGTCAAAGTTGTGAGGAAAAGTTTGACACCTATATCATTTCACTCCAACGCGATGTAAAACCTATGGTGAAGACTGGTTTTGGAGTCAGCTTGCCTGAGCACCCAGAGCCTTATGCTAAAAATAGCAGCTACACCTGCTTATTTAGACTTGCTACAAGACTGTGATATCTGGCTGTTTCACTGATCTGACCTGAGTTGGTGAGGGCACTATACCTAATACAGCCTGAGAACCAGGCTATACTGCTTGGTCAGTATGCAGGACATTTACCTTGTGTTGGAGTGAAATGATAGAGGGGTCAAACTTTGCCTCACAGCTTTGTTATGGATGATCAGATTTGCTTGAAACTACAACAGGTTATCTCTAAGATATTATTCTCTTCAACCATGAAGTCATTGTTGATGTTACTAAAGCTGTTTTGAAGAAATATTTGGAAAAGGGGAGGATTGCATTTTTTTTGGGACGCCCTGTATATGGTTTATTTCATTAGTAGTGTGACCTTTGTACCTCACTTTGGACACCCAAAAGTCTATGAAACCTTCGTTTGGACACCCTGTTTCCAAATCATGGCTAAGCCCATGGGGGGGGGGGGGGGGAGGGGGGAAGTGGGAAGTCACCTCTACACAGCATGTGTTAACTGCTACTATTCCAAATTGGCTGGTCTGGAGCTGTCATAAAATGATGTTTAGTGAGCTATCAATGGAGGTCAGGGCTTGACATTGGTGCTTGCCCCATTGCCCCGGGCAAGTAAAATTTGTAAATTATAGCTAAAGGGCAAGTGAAAATTTATCTTGCTTGCCCCACTGGGCTAGTACGCTGTTTATATTTCAGGTTTGCTTTTTAGAACGTGTGCCAGTTTTGTGGTCTGGCATCCAAGCTTGTCCCAGAAAACATGCTTTCACATACACGCGCCATGTTCTACTTGGTTTTAAATGAAACATTATAAAACATACAATTGTTCAAGGGCAGGTGAAAGTTGGAGTAAGGCAAGTGAAAGTTGAACCTCACTTGCCCTAATGGGCAAGTTGCCACAAAATTCAATCTCATGGCCGGGAGGTATTGAGCATCTAATAGGATGGAGACATTTGACACCTTTCCTTCTATACCACATAACTATGCGTCAAAAGGATATATGTGGACACCATCCTCGCTAATCCTGATTCAGTGTTATTTTTATTGCTACATTATACAAATATGCCATGCCAGTGTGGGTATCCTGATGAGATGTCTCCCCTAGGGAGGAAAACCATCCTCCTGAGTGGAGACATTCCATCAGGATACCCACACTGGCATGGCATATTTGTTTTATTATACCAAACAAACCCCAATTTGGTAAAATATCAATGAAATCAATAATGACTGCCGGTAGATCCAGTGAGAATAGTGGACGTTTTGCCAGTGGACATTTCGCCGGTGGACATGATGGAATGGCCAACCTTATAAAGCCAATCACGGCTTACGATTTTCACGTGAGGTATAATAATAGAGCTTAATCATGATCCTATGGTTGTTAACCCTTATGCTGGTGGTGGCTAATCTGGGCATTACAAAATGATGCAAGAAGACATGAAGAATGACTGAAACCCTGTCACATGGGTACCCAGCTAGACCTATTCAATGAATACCAGCATGACAGGGTTTAGATGGTTTTCGTTTTCTGTTCTTCTGCCTTTTCAGAAAGTAGCCTCGGCATCAGAAGGGTTAGTGGTATTAGGTGCACCAAAGTGCAGGGAAAAGCCATTAACTAATGCGTCACTGGCAACTTTCTCACATATCTTGAGCAATATTCCACAATACAAAATTGAGTGTTTCCCTTCAATATTGGTCTATCTGGACACAATTGCCCCTTTTCATATTAGTCAAGTTTTAGTAGTTTCAATGTTAAATATGTACCTTTCCAATGCTGAGGCTACTTTCGTCCAAAGCACAAGGATGCAAAGATATTTGAAAACCATCTAAACCTTGTCACTTTGGTATTCATTCGATCAGCTCTCTCTGAGTATTTTTAAATGAATACCCTCAACGCTAACTTAAAATATTACCGGCCTCAAAAGGACCAGTATCACCTATCATTCATTTCATCTTAATTTATTTCAAAAACATCTGGGGACATTCTTGAGGGGAACCTTGTAAGCAAGATTGTCCCCAAATGTTTACTGGCCCTGTAGAACCAGTTGAAGTCTTTTTTACTGGCCCGAAGCTGTTTTTGGGAATTTTTACTGTTCACTGTTAGTGTTCAGCCCTGGTACCCATGTTCCAGGGTTCCAACCATTTTCAGATATTTTTAATACATTTTGTATTGGCAAAATTGGCCACCAGCAGCATAATGATTAATCATCAGCCTCCATGCATTAAAGCCAGTGGTCAGTGGTGAAAATAGACAGTAGCCCATCGGTCCGTTTCTACCAAACATTTGAATGGGCCAGTAAAAGTATATGTTTACTGAACCAAAAAGTCTACTTAATATTCTGACAACATTGATATAGTGAGCATCACATCCAGTTCACATTACTTCTGCATTAGATTATAACTGTCACAATTCATAAATTTAGCACAATTAACCATGAATGTTCAGTTATGAAAAGCCTGTTGGCTACCACTCTGGTTATCAAAGTGATATGGAACGCTAATTTTTCTAGTGGACCTCTAAACTATTCGTTTTGATGGACCGTTTGACCACCAAGGCTTAGCAAACAGTTTTCAATGTGTACTGAATGGTTATGGCTGGTGTTTTAAGGCATCTTACCTTTTGCTTCCCTCAAAGCAACCTTCTTGTCCGAAAGAAAGAACACATCACTATTTCTCTGCTGGACAAATACCCTCTGGAAATAAAAATAAGAGCACATTTAATCAATATACACCATGGTGGACTGTAGGTCTGTGCTCATCAGCCAAGTTTTTGCGATTCGAATAATTGACTAATTATTTCGATGTCGATTTTCTCGATTCGATTCTAACGTGCACAGTAATACTTAGAAAAGTGTGGTGAGGGCCTGACCAGCACCATGTAAAGTACATAGCGTGGCCCTCATCACACTTTTCCAAGCATTACCGCGCGCAATAGTGTCTTTGCAGTGCAGCTTCAATGGGGGCCGCACTAGTGCCGCAGTCTTTTTGAAGAAATAAAAGCCCAAGGTAGGTTCTTGTGTATTTTGGGGGGGATTAAGTTGTTTAGTGGTTCAAACAAGGTAGGGTGGGGGGGTGGGTGTATCAAGTTCACCGCTCGATGTCAGCAGATCATGAACATCGTTCTTGAGACTTTGTCGAGCGCTTGATGTCCCGGGACTCGAGCACAGCCCTAGTGTACTGAAGGATAACAAAATGTCTTTTAGATAAGTGTAGGCAGGATAGTACTGAGTGGATACCAAATTTGAAGAGCAAACACTGCTATAGTAAGAAAAAGTTTCATGCTATTAAGTTTTAAGAATATTGTTTTGAAGCATATATATTATCATGTTTCATGGAGAACTTAGCATCCATGCATAGGAAGTGTTTCTAAGCATAAATCAGACCAAACTTGAAAAGCAAAAACTGCTTAAGTAAGAAAAGGTTTTATGTTATAAATAATGAATATTGCTTTGAAGCAAATCTATTCATGAACGTTTCATGGATAACTTAAGTTTGAAGTCCTTGACGTTCATAGTAAGTGTTGCTAAGCATAAACAGGACCAAATTCGAATAGCAATAACTGCATCAATTAGTAAGAAGAATTAAAGTTTTGAGTTATAAAGAATATGGTTTTGGAGCAAATTCATTCTTATGTTTCAAGGAGAACTTAAGTTTGAAGTTCTTAACATTCATAGTGAGTGTTTCTAAGCATAAACAGGACCAAATTTGAATAACAAAAATCTGCTATAGTAAGAAAAATAGTTTTAAGTTATAAAGAATATTGTTTTGAGTTAAATTCATTCTTATGTTTCAAACACCTGGTTTCAAGGACAATTTAAGTTTGAAGTTCTTAGCATTCATGTTCTAAGCATAAATAGATTACAATATAGACAGGGCTCGACATTGGTGCTTGCCCCATTGCACCGGGCAAGTAGAATTTGTAAATTATAGCTGTGGGGCAAGTGAAAACTGCATCTTGCTTGCCCCACTGGGAAAGTACGCTTTGTATATTTCAGGTTTACTTTTGAGAATGTGTGCAAGTTTCATGGTCTGCCATCCAAGCTTGTCCTAGAAAATATGCTTTCACATGCCAGAACCATGTGCTACTTGGTTTTAACCCTTTCAATGCTGAGACTACTTTCGTCCAAAGCACACGGACGCAAAGATTTCTGAAAAGCATCCAAACCCTGTCATGTTGGTATTCATTGGAAAGCTCTCGCTGAGTGCTCTCAAATGAGTACCCATTTGCCAGGGTTCCAGTCATAATTCAGGTTTTTGCATCATTTTGTATTGGTCAAATTAGCCATCAGCAGCATAAGGGTTAAATGAAATATTATAAAACATACAATTTTTCAAGGGCAAGTGAAAGTTGAAGTAGGGCAAGTGAAAATTGAATCTCACTTGCCCTACGGGGCAAGTCGCTGCAAAATTTAACGTCGTGCCCTGATAGACCTACCCCTTCTTTCTTGATGCTTTCCAGTTCATTCTTCAACACCTCTGCTTGCTGAATCTGAAAGAAAGACGCAACATAGTCACTGATCCAATTATATATATTAAGGTATTTCAGTATAGCGTGGCGCCAATTGTCTTTTAAAAATGCGCTGCTTACTGATGCATAGCTAGACCATGAAATAAAAAGGTTTGGATATTGTCATTTTCCATTTTTATTTTGATCAATATTTTCATTTGTTTTCCACTATTCAGAAGTTTATTGCTATGGTTTTCATGCAAGTTGGGTGTCTATGTTTTCTGCAATCTGCACCTATGTATTATAGCTTGCACAACGAGCGGTGCAAAGCGGCGTTTAAGGCTAGGAGCATCTCCACTCAGTGAACAGACACACTGATACAGAGACTTTCTTGTAGCCACGGAAGTTCATTTGGAAAAAATCTGTCTTTTACGTCTACGGTAAATAATAAATTATTCGCCTTAATTCCGTGAGCCAATTTTAATGCGGTTTATTTTGTGCGAATAAACAATTTTGATACAGGTTGAATTTGTAGTAATTTTTATGTCGTGTTTCAGGTCAATCGATGCTCATACTGTGTGCTTATTCTGATTGCACAGATATAAAGCTCATATCAAGGGGTTTTCAATGTTTCCGCGAAGTACAAGCGAAGGATGACGTCACAGATAACACATTTGTAACTTTGTGACTGCATTTGAAGGGGAATACAGAAATATTGAGATGCGCGAGCATTTAAAGCTTTGCTTTCTCGTCATATTATGGACCCTCTGATATAATGCATAATAATGGACATACAAGCTGTATTCTAGGGATGTCGCATTACAATCTTTAGGGCAAATGCACCATCATGATGATTTAGGTTCAAAATGTGCCTATATGTGTCACCTTTCAAATAAGACCACCCGCAAGTCTGTCCTCCTCAGCACTCCTCAGATATGGCTTATGAAAGTTAGTAAAAAACTAGCCTGAGTCTGGGTATAGAGGCTGCCATTATCAGAAGTGGTGCTTATGAAGTGACTGCCAGCCCTGCTTCTGATTGGTTGAGAGATATCAGTGGCAGTCACTTCCAGCCACTGATATCTCTCAACCAATCAGAAGCAGCACTGGCAGTCACTTCATACCACTGATTGTGCTTAATTGGGCTTAATTGGCCTGCAATGTCAGCCTCCATGCCCAGACAGTTTTTTACTAACTTTCATAAGCCATATCTGAGGAGTGCTGAGGAGGACAGACTTGCGGGTGGTCTTATTAGAAAGGTGACACGTATAGGCACATTTTGAACCTAAATCATTATGATGGTGCATTTGCCCTTTAAGCACCTTAACCATGCACAAACATCACATTACAGGAAATGTGCATATAGAATACCGTAGGGAAGACTCCGGATGTGGAGTGGCGGCTTCGATGCTGTGGGGGGTCTGTGCTGTGCTGCGGCTATGCTTCCTCAGGGCTCGACGCTAAAGGTGAACCTATGGCCCCAGGCGAGTAAAAATTCCCAAAAACAGCTTTGGGCCAGTAAAAAAAGACCTGAACTGGTCCTACAGGGCCAGTAAACATTTGGAGACATTCTTGTTAAAATGTTTCCCCCTGATAATGTCCCCAATTGTTTTTGAATTAAATGAAGATAAAATTTATAAAGATAAATGTTGTGGTGAATCTTATGCAATGTTCTTTCTTGTTATGTTGAAGAAAAAATCTAGGACCAGTGAACATTTTGCAGGACCAGTAGATGCTACGTGTTACTGGTCCTGCAGGGCCAGTATCATTTTGAGTTAGCGTTGAGGCCTGTTCCTTCTTAGTAGCCCCTAGGGCTGTGCTCGTCAGCCAATTTTTGTGACTCGATTAATTGACTAATTTTTTTCGATGTTGATTTTCTCAATTCGATTCAATCACACGCAGTAATACTTAGAAAAGTGTGGTGTGGGCCGGACCAGCACCATGTAAAATACATAGCTTGGCCCTCACCACACTTTTCCAAGCATTACCGTGCGTGTTAGTGTCTATCGCCATTTGCTCTCAGTAGCTTACAGTAGTGGGGAGTCCTCCCTATTGTACAGAGTGCAGGCTGTGCATCCTGCCATGAGAGAGAATGCTATACATCTGGCAGTTACCTGGCATGCAGGTCCTTATCTATATGGGTCAAATGATGCAGTCAGCTGTAGAAGGGGGTATTTACACAAGATTCTTGTCAACTTGAACTTCTTGAAAAAAGACTGACTTACCGATTTTACAGGAAAATTGAGTATAAATGCGGTTTACTACAAAAAAGTGGTATATCTTGGCAAGGAAGTATGTGATACACCGGCCTGCAACTTAATATATGGAGTTTTAGCGTGCTCTTGAGGGTTGAAAGTTGAAATTAGTGACTTTCAAACGTTCTATGTGACCAGTTCCTGTCATGCCTCACCAGCTTGGGTGGCTGAGCCACCCAAAGTTGGTTCTTGGATTTCGCGCCACTGTCACTGACGACGTTGGCTTAGACCCGAGAGTAGTAGAGATGTATTTCTCTGGCTTAGACAGGTTCGACAGTTGAAGTTTATTAAAGAAAGTTGATCAGCTTTAGGCTTGACACGTATCATACACGTGCAGGTCATTCCACAATCTGTTCTTGTTTTAATTAACCGTTTAACGGCAATACCATACCTGTTTGACGAGGGAGCCCGACGCATGCATGCTCGTGGTGGCCATCGTTGATCTGTCTGAAAACGAGGCTGAATGCAAAATATGCATACTCAAAGTGTAGACGCATTTACTCGCGGCGCACAAATGTGCGCCCTGTGCGATCCTCTGCGAGCTGGTAGCGCGGTGTATTAATTTACGTATATGTGTCTCCTACAGTTTGAAAATGAAAGAAAAACGAAGAAAAATATGTTGTGTCAGTGTTTTTTGTTTTTTTACATATATATATATATAAATATATACATATATATATATATATATATATATATATATATATATAAATATATATATATATATATATATATATATATATATATATATATATATATATATATATACATATATATATATATATATAAATATATATATATATATATATATATATGAATATATATATATATATATATATATATATATATATATATATATATATATATATATATATATATATATATATATATATATATATATATATTATGTTATTGCCAGCAGCCTCCCCACAGGGTTGATGAAATGTATAGAGAGGTCCGTTTTGATCCCTTGAGCCCCTCTGCAGTTGCTGCTTCATAATAGGGGTCCCACTGTCGCATCGTCTCACCAGCGAGCGACAGGGTCTTCAAGACGTGCGACAAAAATATATATATACATATATATATATATATATATATATATATATATATATATATATATATATATATATATATATATATATATATATATATATACATACACAGTTGTATATATATATATATATATATATATATATATATATATATATATATATATATATATATATATTTATATATATATATATATATATATATATATATATATATATATATATATATATATATATATATATATATATATATATATATATATATATATATTTATACATAAATATATATATATGTATATATATATATATATATATATATATATATATATATATATATATATATATATATATATATTTATATATATATATATATATATATATATATATATATATATATATATATATATATATATATATATATATATATATATATATATATATATATATATGTTTTGATGTCCACATAATACCTACAACTTAAAGCACTGTTGAACTGGGACTTTTTCGCAAAATATGACCCAATTTGAGCCTATCAAATATTTAAATTGAATTATATTTTATGCAAATTGTTTATAAAAACCAGGGAATTCCATTGAGTTTTTCCATGGAGAAAATCGTTTACGCGCAAACAGTGCACTAAAATGAATTCCGCTTAACTTGCTTACCTGGTCAAGTAAAAATGGCCGCCGGACCGGGAAAGTAAAATCTTGACACGGCTAGTTAAAATTCTCAAACTTGTTTATGATTGAATAATCAAATACATGTTAAGTATAAGTGCAGTTGATTCAAACATTAAGTATTTCAAAAATGACGATATGTGCCTTTAGGAAATAACTTCAGAAAGGAGCATTAGTTAGCAAAGTGATCAAGGAAGAGTCCAAGGTTATGTTCTGATAAACATTTCTCCATCAAAGTTTGAAAAAGAACGCTTAACCCTTCCACACCCTCATGCACACACATTTATTTGTAGTAATATTTCCTAGAGAACCATGCACGCATATGCGTGGGCGAGATAATCAAATTCATTTGGAGAACACCCTGACTTGACAATTGGAAACACCCCTTGCATAGTTCGAAAATAAGACAATTAGCTGCTAGAATGTTGTGCTCGATATTAGGTTCATTCTAATTTGTCACTTGACTATGGTGGACCGAACTTTTATTTAGATCGTCAAAAATGAACAACGTGGCACTGGACAATGGCCAATACTCCTCATTACAACTTAGCATCAGACATTTGCTGGGAAAATTATAATTTGGACTCACAATGGTTAAGTGATGATTAGGTTATCAGCAAAATGGTCTGATAGATTTTGGACATCTGCAGGTGTAAATGGTTAACCCATTCACACTCAGAGATCCACTAGAAATTATTGTCTGCTACTCTGATACTTTTCAAAATAACTTGGGAATAAAGCAATAGTTCACAAAATATCTGAAGGAGAGTTGTTGGTTGACTTCTCTTTTACATTTCTCCTTCAATTATTTTGCAAAAAATGCTTTTGTTAGAAAAATATTTCCAAAATTGTCGGGCCTGTTTTGGCCGCTCTGAGTGTTAATGGGTTAAAGGCTATCAACTCAATTGGGAATAGGTAGAGCTAGTACTAACATTATATGGGTACTTAAGCTTAAGAGATAAGATTAAAATTTCAGAGTCAGAAAAAAATACTGCCTATAAGAACTCCATAATTGATACAGTGATTTTATTGACTAATAGATAATATACAAAAAGAGACAACAAGTAAAGCCCCATTCTCACATTCACGACTTACAGCCACGATCGACCACGACTCAGCAGTCCTGGGGCCTATTTCACGAAAGTCGGATAATGGGTTAGCTAGCTAAACTTTTAGCTAGCTAACTTTATCCTAGATCTTTCTTATCCTGCAAATTCGGTTTCACGAAGAAAAAGTTAGCTAGCTAAACTTAGCCAGCATGAGGCCGCTTATGTTCTTGCTCAACAATCATTATCCGCACGTGCCGTGACGTGCACTGTCTGTTGTGCTTGGAAACTGGCGCCATATCCTCTACGTGACACTGCCCAACGGCACGCGCACCATTGTTAGGTCTGTTGTTTTCAGCAGCAGAAGATCGTCCGTGTTTAACGTGAGACAGCTAGAAAAGGTCTGTCTATAATGCTTCCATAAGCACATTTAGAAATAGATAAACATTTCACTTTTGGTGTCACCATTAAGGAAAACTCTTGAATTTTATGGTACGTATTTTGGCTTTATGTTTCGCTAATGTTTATTATGAATTTCGACGTATTTAGTGCAGCCTATACATTATCCTGAACGGCTAGCCTGCTCCTGGCAGGCTAGCCGTTCAGACTTATTTCGTCATGGCAACAGGATAACCGCTGGCTTAGGATTCTTTGTGAAACCGAATTTAGCTGGCTAGCCTGTGGTAAGCTTGCAGTTAGCTGGCTAACCCATTATCCGACTTTCGTGAAATAGGCCCCTGGTCGATCGGGGTGAGTCGGCAATAGTACATGTACTGACGTGTGACAGTCTAGCAAGTCTGCACGAGTCGTATTGAAGTCAGCGTCGGCTACGACTGTTTTGAAAATTTCAAAACAGTCGTAGTCGATCGGCGCCACCTCCAATAACAAGTAGGTGCCAAAAGGTAGCGTATGAGAAGCGTATGAAGGTCGGCAATAGCGTATGAAGGTCGGCAACAGCGTATGAAGGTCGGCAACAGCGTATAGCAGTCGTATTGACATCGGCGTCATGCGTATGCAAATCCGCGGGAAAGTTGCATACGCTGTGCGTACGATCGTACAGGACTGCTATACGCTATTCAAGTATTCAAGTCGTATAGCAAGCGTATGAGTAGCGTATGATAGTCGGGATATACCTATGAGCATCGTATAACGGTCGCCGTCAATCGTATGGCAATCGTATGGTAGTCGAATAACAGTCCTCTTTAAAAAAGAAAAACCGCAAAATTTGCATAATAGCGTACTTGAAACGTAAAACTCGGTCTATTCGCTAGATCGGCATAGTCGTGGCTGAAGTCGTGAATGTGAGAATGGGGCTTTATGGTGACTAATATCGCAAAAATCAAATACGAACTGTTAGTGCAGTTAAACATGAATAGTATTATGCCGAAATTAAAGGAAAACTTCCAAAATTTGAAGAAAAATGGTCACAACTTATTCACATTTTAGGCTAATATTGGAAATCTTGTCTGATGTTGAAGAGGTGTAGGGCATAGCATTTAAGATTGCTGTCTTATAATCCATAATCCTCGAATATTGTACCGAAAGAAAGATGCATTTGGTGAGTGTGTTATATGTACCGTATTTACGTAGTACCAATTCAACAAACTCATTTTTGTAAATCGTTCTATACAGCTGTAAATCAATGAAAAAAACTGAATTAAATTTCTGCTGTTTGCCAACCACTCATTTGATTTATAATAATGTATTACCTTCGACAAAGCCCTAAAAAGCTATGTAAACTTTACCTACTTATAAAGTACTTTCTATTCCTCTGACTACTAGCCTCTGTTGGTTGTTTTTATTTGGATAAATGCTATGGCAGACATCTATAAATATTGTGGTATAACTGGTAACTTAGAACACACAAATTAAAAACAAAAAGCAAGTTGCTGCAGTTTTATTTTTTACTAATCTTGGCTAAGTATGGTTACGTCATGATAAGCCAGTAGTTAGTAACCAAGGACAACTGCAGTACCCAGTGGGGAAAGCCAACTAACCCAAAATCAATGGCAAGCTTTTCATATATCAGAGAGGTGACTAGGGGCTAGGTGGTGGTTTTCGCCGGGTACTCCGGTTTCCTCCACTACTTACAACTGGCTTGTCACGAATTAGCCACAATTGGCATAAATGTGACGAAAAACGAAATTCCAAATCCAAACGAGTGGCAATAACTATACAATCACGTTAGATCTAGTAACGCCACTGACACGCCTGCAGTGTGATAATTGCTGCTAAAGGGTCATTAGGTACCAAGCTGAAGAAAAGCGAGCATGTCCATTCGCTGAAAGCAGGGTGTATCAGTTATTCTCAGCTCTGATGCTGTAATCCAGGGCAAGCAGCAAGTTCTGCTCGCTACGAAACTTATGCTTCCAAATACAGTACCTACAGTGCCGACATCTAATTCCTACACTAAATGTGTGGGCAGCCCAGGCAGTAGAATCAACACATATTTCTATTGGTAGTTTGGAATTTCAATTTTTTTTCGTCACTTTTTCTGCCATATTGCGGCTAAGTCGTGACTAGCCACACCCAGAGTCACTGGCAACTTTCTCACATGATCTATTGGTAGTATACGTTATTATACGTTGCATGCTCGGCATACTGATTATCATAGTTTTGATGCTGGCCTGGTGGGGTCGCCACTGAACCAAACCCTTGGTTAGTTTGCATATCAGCATAGTTTCCCTGGTAGGCACCCATCTGATTGTCCTGACCATGACCCCCACCGGCTGCATTGTAGTCACCATAATACATATTCCCCGCTTCTGCAGTTACCGCAGTGTTCTGGTACCCCTGATCTGCATATCCAGGATGGACACCCTGGTTATCCTGGGGGTAGTATCCGGTATCGTATCCTTGAGTAGCATACCCTTGACCATCCGCTACCCCATACCCGTACCCGTACGCACCCTCCCCACCCTCATTGTAAGAGGGCAGTTCTTGAGGGAGGCTCTCAAACATGGGATGAATGGCTTCCGGTTGTTGCCACCCTCCACCCTCCACCACTATTGGCTGGGGACCATAGTCAGTTTCAGTTTGGTAAGGTATGCCCTGTCCCGAATTAGGCTCCTGCTCTTGCGGACCGTAGTCGATTTGAGTTTGGTGAGATACATCCTGTCCCGATTTTGGCTCGGTTTGAGTTTGGTAAGGTATTTCCTGTCCTGATGTAGGCTCCAGTTCTTCCTGTCGCTCGCTTGGATCACCCGTAGCATCATGGATAGAAATAGCTATAGATACAGAGGTCTTGCTATGGTCACTACCTCTGGGTTGTAGACTATCCTCTTGTTGCTGGCCCAGGGATGTAGTGGATGCTACTCCGTCCTCATATGTCTCTCTGTCAGATTCTCCTGACTTTCTTGAAGACCTTGAAAAAAATAATAATAACATGAAAAATACTGATGGATCAATGAAAGTTGAATAAAAAAAGAAGTTGGATTTGGAATTTCGTTTAAAAGAAAAAGGATATTTCTTTGATTTAAAACTTTAGAACTAACAAGGTCAGTAGTTTTTTTTCATTTGAGGCAAACCACTAGATGGATTTACCTAGAGTACATAAGATATGAGTTGATATGTATGGTAAGGGGTATTGTATTGCCTTTGGATAGTACGAGGAAAGTTACGAGATATGAGTTGATATGTGTGGTAATCCCGGGGGGGGGGGAGGGGGGGCAATCAGGTACAGAGGGGGGCCGCACCCATGTGACGTATTTGCGGAAGAAGGGGTCTTTTTTTAAGACCTCCGTATGTCCGTGATTTTGTAAAAGAAGGGTACTTTTTTGTACCCAGGTACCAAGTATTGGGGTCACAATCCCCTTACAATCCACAAAATATACGCGGCTCTAATCAGCGTTTTCTTAAAATAAGGGTGGTTTTTTGGCTAGAAATCGGTGCTTTAGGGGTATTTTTTAATTTTGATAACGAGCGTATGCGCCCCCTTAAATACCCAAGTGCAATGTCATGCACGCTGATAACTTCGGTAACATATTCAAACTAGCAGAAACACATTTTGAATACAGGCACCTCACACACCACAAGGAAAAGGGACCAGAAAACATTGTCCGAGGTAATTTCTATGCCTAGGACTGTGTCCAAGATAAGTTAGATAAATTACCATTGACGTAGATAGAAATGGTTTGGGACTACAGCTTCTGTCCAGGCTAGGTGAAAATCTACAGGAGGAGAATCCGATGTAAGAGAGGTTAGGCAACTTTTTTGTATTCTAGGAAGATTTTTTTTCAAAATAAATGCGAGAGGGAGCTAAAAAAGTGAAAATAAAGTGAAAAGCTGGTTATATTATACAAACTTAAATAAAATTCTTGATTTTCATAAACCCACGCATACATTCTGTAGGGTATAACTTTTCAACTTTCCTTTACTTTATTTCAATGGGCGGCCCAAAATCAACGAGTTTTTTTCCCCAAAACAGAAAAAAGTGGCCTTACCAGTAGTGTAATGGCTACTACAGTACAGACATTTATTTCCTGCACCAGTCGACCAGACGTCTCCCAGTGCCTGGTTGTACAAACGACCATGGATGGCATGTCAATAGATAAGCTAAGCACATCAATGACCCACGTAGCCTGCGCATCAAAGCTACATTCAGTTGTGAGGTCATGCATACATCCATGCCCAAGAAATTGGGTGGCATACAGGCGTGCGGTCATGTATTTTACCCGGGCTGCACACTCATTTAGTGCAGGAATTAAATGTCGGCACTGTACCACTAGCTAAATATGAAAGAAAGAATGGCGATCACAAAAAAATCCAAATTACAACAATCTTTCAAATAATGTATACTCCAAAACATTTTCGTTATGCGCGATTTGAAACTTTATAAGACTTCTGGCAAATAGGTACGGAATTAAGTAGATCTGAAACTTCTTCGCATCTCACCTTTCCGACTTGTCTTCTTCTTTGTCTTCTACCTCCTCTTCGTCCTTTTCTTCTCCTTCATTTATTTCTTCTGCATCCTCTCCTTCCATATTTTCTTCAACTTCCCCCATTTCCTCTTGTTTCTCATGTTCTCCCTTTTCTTCCTCTTCCCCAATCTCCTCTTCATTGTCGAGTGACGCAGCCTTGCTTTGGTCTTCCAATGGAATACTCTCTTCTTTTATCTTCTCTTTAAAGCAGCACCCTTTGATCACACTGGAATAAAGAAGAGAACTATTTCATTAAATTTGTCTTGAAAGCTAAGAGAAATTACACATCTTCCTCGTTTTCAATATCTTTAAAATAGGTCATATCTTTGACCGATCCATATCTGGATTCGACAAACGCTTTGACACATATGTACAGTACAGACATTTAATTCCTGCACCAGTCGACCGGACGTCTATAAGTGCATGGTCGTACAAACACCCATGGATAACATGTCAAAAAATAAGCCAAGCACATCAACGACCCATGTAGCTTGCGGATGAAAGCTACGTTCAGTTGTGAGGTCATCTATGCATCTATGCCAATACAACTGGGTGGCAATCTGGCGTGCGGTCGTGTGTTATGCCCAGGCTGCCCACGCATTTAGTGCAGGAATTAAATGTCGCCACTGTAGCTCTTCATACATGTAAGGAAAGGAATGAATGAATGAATGAAGGATTAAAGGCACATCAGCACACAAAGGCCATTTAGTGGCATAAAAATGTTCAAAAATGTGGTCCTTTGTCATTTTGGAAGAATGAAAAAGCATAATTACTCTAGGTAAAAAAAGAAAAAGAGAAAGAGCAAAGCCTTCAAATCCAAAGAGGACCAAGGGATCTTTAGAATGCACAGTATCCACAGACAGATCCACACATCCCATTCTTTTAATAAGGCGAGCAGGGTTCCACACCAGCTAGGGTTACCCGGGAAGTGCCAGCTCCTATTACACACCATTGAGCAAGCCAAGAGGGTGTGCCCCTTGGGGAAAGGGTTTGAGGAAAGGTACAGTACAGACATTTAATTCCTGCACCAGTTGACCGGACGTCTGCCTGTGACTGGTCGTACAAACACGTATGGATAGCGTATCAAAGATGAGCCAAGCATTGAGTAGCTTGCGAACTAAAACTACGTTCAGTTGTGAAGTCGTACATGCATCCATGTCCAGGAAACTGGGGGGAAATTGGGCGTGCGGTCGTGTATTATGCCTGGTCGGACCGGGCATTTAGTGCAAGAATTAAATGTCGGCACTGTACATCAACTAAGAAAATTTAAAAAACAACTCTCACCAGAAGAGAACAATCAACCCAGCTGCTGCACCTGCAGCACATAGTTCTAAGGTCCATGCAGGCAGACCTCTTGCCTTTAGTTGTGATTTCTTCCACCAGGGGTCTTTGCTAGTGCCTTTCACTTCTTTAGGCTCTTCACCGTTGGGAAAAACAACTGCACTTGAATCATCAGTGTCTTTGCCAGAAGTAGTGCTTCTGAGACTTCCCGCGGTTGGACAAGCTACCACCTGGCTCTACGATGATAAACCAGAGAAAACATTCATAAAATATATGCTGATTGTACGTTAAAAGTTATTAATTTATAAGAAAAGGAAATGATTGTGAAAATGATTGTTCAATAAACAAGGAATATAAAGCAGATGGATATAATGCTGAAATAACTATAGAACAATTGAATGTTAAATGGGGTTACTATGGAAGATTTCTTGCATATATATATATATATATATATATATATATATATATATATATATATATATATATATATATATATATATATATATATATATATATATATATTATATATATATATGTATATATATATATATATATATATATATATATATATATATATATATATATATATATATATGTATATATATATATATATATATATATATATATATATATATATATATATATATATATATATATATATATATATACGATATATAATTGTGGAAATATATGTTAAGTTTTTGCCCAGTTTTTTAAAACAGGAGAACAAAGTTTGTATTCTTTTTTACCTAACAAAAATGTATAACAATGTGCGTGGTGTGTGTGCTTCAGCACAAGTTTATCATTTTCTAACTGTAAATTTACATAAATTAAACACCTGATTACACATGTAATGATTAGAAATTTGTGTAATTTGAAAAAAGAAAAAAGCTTTCACCTGGCATGCCTTTTCCTGGTAGTTTTCGCCTGTACAGTTCTGTCCGCCATTGAGAGGCTGAGGGTTGTTGCATTCCCTGGTGCGCACCTGAGTTGCTGATCCACCACAACTAGGAGAGCACTCACTCCATGCACTGAAACTTCCCCATCCTCCATCAACTTAAACAGATAGAAAAGTACACATATCAATACATACAATTCAAAGAAAAGTTGTATAAACTTTAATAGAGGAATTTTAATCATAAGTACTGAAACTTCCCCATCCTCTATCAACTTGAATAGACAGAAAAGTACTCTTTAACATATTAATGCAGGGATAAAAGCATATTTAGAAAATACCTACACGTTAAATTTATCGGATTATTCTTTTATTTCTCTCATTTTCAAAATCATTATAGATCTAAACAACACTTTCCTATGTAAACTCTAGGTATGCATAGGTTAAAGAACTGGTAGAGCTAAATCATCATGAGTAGATCTGACTGGTCACTCTCCAACTGTTCGGTATTGTGAGAGGCTGTCTATAGTTCAATTTAACGATCCATCGAGAATATTTGTAAACAGTCGTGATATTCTCCTGTCCAAGGTCCTATTAGTCTGGACGTGTACCTACTCGATAAAACATTCATGCTTAGCACATCAAACAGCTGAAACTATTTTGGTTATATACTGTAGAATGGCTAATCTTTCCATAAGTTTTATTTTCCCATTTTTTCCAGAATGCTTTTAAACGGTAACACAACACAGGAAACAATACATATCCGGACTTAATAAAGACAGAGAAATCCTTCTCCTTACCCATTAATATTTACTCTTTGGTATACTAAAATTAAAAATCGGGAATAACGGGAAATTTAGACACAGAAAAAACATATGTCCTCTCTTCGGAAATATTAGAAACGGAAACACCCCAAAATGAAAAGTTAGGGAAAATTGTTCCACGGAAAAATTAGCCATTCTACAGTATTTGTGACTAGGGCACATCCTGGAAATATGTTGAAGGGCAGGAACGTTGATCAGAACCCTGCCAAATCTTTTTTCTACAAGAACTTTGTGAATTAAGGATTAATTCCAATGTTACTTTTAAAAAGTATCTCATGGCAACACGAGAATTGTCAAGATCTCCAGGACTAAATGTGTTAAACATCCTTTTTATCCATTATACACAAGTCGTGTAATTATTGACTTCAGTGCCGGCATTTAATTCCTGCACTAAATGTGTGGGCAGTCCAGGTATAATACACAACCGCACACCATCCATTTAGTTGGACATGGAGGCATAGATGACCTCACAATTGAACGTAGCCTTGATTCACAACTACATGGGTCATAATGTGCTTGGCTTATTTTCTGGGCATGTTGTCCATGGGTGTTTGTACAACCAGGCACTTGCGGACGTCCGGTCGACTGGTGCAGGAATTAAATGTCAGCACTGTACCTTTTCTCCCTGCAAGTTTGTAGACAGAATTTCTGGCCACGCCACCACAATACTGGCTGCTATTTCCAGGACATGGTCCACAATCCTCATCAGGGGCCTGCCCATAACTCTGGTAGATAAGCCCACAACCACAGGAGGAGCTGGAATAATGAAGAAATGAGTTACCTAGCCTAGATTTCTAGGCTGACATATGTATTTCTCTGTTATATTTTTTCTGTTACCTAGCATCAAATATTCTAGGTGGCCGTAGTGGTCAATTTAGTTCACACTTATCTCACCAGGATTCAGTTTGAGTATGACCTAAAACCTCTAGAGATCAGAGAATCAGGTTGTGCCATCTATCTACCATACCTGGTACTACACCAGACTGCTTGTTCAGCACAGATGGGGATGTCAGTTTTAGGGACTAGGAACCTAGTATACGAGTTACCAAGCAATACATGCAAATATTCACAATAACTTTGGAAAAGATTGTTACAATAATGTTAGTAAACATAGAGGATTGCTACCAGGAAGTTAGTAAACAGCCGCAGATTTTTTTGAATGGGGATTGTTGAAATATTTCTCTTATTTATACTTTGCCATCACGATATTAGAATCCCTAAGCATGAGTGTCGCCACCTATCTATAAGGATACCAAGGCACACAGACAACCACTTCTCAAGATTTCACCAATTCACGTGTATTATTATTATTATTATTATTATTATTATTATTATTATTATTATTATTATTATTATCTATTTTTTTTATTTTTTTTTTATTAATATATTTTTTTATTATAGAAATCAGATCTGTAACACTTTTGACTTTGAAATTGATAATGATTTTGAAGAATATTTTGAAAGAAAGTTGTTGGTAATGTTCTGAATGATCTTCATCAATCAAACATGTTCCAAATTTTGTATTTGCCTGTGAAGTTTTATGAAAAATTGTCAGGCCTCTTTTTGGCCTCACAGTCAGCGTAACTTGGTGGATAGGGTAAGATTGAACTGTATGTACTAAATGTATTTAATAAATGTGCTTTACCCATTATTTGGAAACTGGGCTACAAGAATTGCCAATTGTAACCATTTTGGGCGCCCTATTTTTCAAGGAGTTCACAATATATTCAGATTACAACCATATACATGTATTTACGTAATGAAGTACAGGCAACTCTGCTTAATTCGGACATATGTAATCCGGATTTTCGTCTAAACCGGACAGATTGGAAGGTCCTAGTCCCTTCCTATACATATAATTCCTATATGCATAATTCGGATTTTGCCTAATCCGGACAGAAATTACGGCTCCACATCAGTCCGAATTAAGTAGTTGCCTGTAAAGCATACTGCACATACACAATGCCATTGAAATTATACCCTACAGGGTGGTTTTTGAAGGTTTGGGTGTCCAAATGACACGCCGACGCCCTGCTGGCTGAGACTATTTACTTGCTGATGCCAGCGTAGGGGAAGCCTTCCGTCCTACAGCGGCCAGTACACATATCTACTGTCATTGCATCTTTGCTGATGGTCTTATTTCGCAGCAAGGAAACAGCAGTCCACACTTGAGATTTCCAGCAGCCCAGGTAAAGGTACTGTTTCCCAGCAGGCACTGGGTTCTCTGCAATAGAATTGTAGTATATAATGTGTTATTTGTCAAGACATAAAAACGAATAAAGCAGAATGATCAAATTTGAGGGGTCAATCTACACTGTAGGTGCAGTCCAGTTTCAATTCCATGAGATTTTGACAACCTTTCCACATGTAGTATGTTCACACACACACACACACACACACACACACACACACACACACACACACACATATATATATATATATATATATATATATATATATATATATATATATATATATATATATATATATATATATATATATATATATATATGTATATATATATATATATATATATATATATATGTATATATATATATATATATGTATATATATATATGTATATATATATATGTATATGTATATGTATATGTATATATATATATATGTATATATATATATATATATATATATATATGTATATATATATATATATATATATATGTATATATATATATATATATATATGTATATATATATATATATATATATATGTATATATATATATATATATATATATATATATATATATATATATATATATATATATATATATATATATATATATATATATATATATATATATATATATATATATATATATATATATATATATATATATATATATAGGCCAGCATATGATGGGACGTTGGGTCTAAGGCATTTCTTTCTCTCTCAAAACTTCTGGGCCGGGATCAGAGCATGCTCAATGCACACGAGATAGATGTCAGTGACCTATGTTTTAATGGGTAGTTTAATAAAGGTGCTCCCGTTTCATCTACCACTTACAACTGGTCAGTTACTATTTAGCTACTTCATGGTCAGAGTGACGTCATGCTTGATAAATTTCCAAATTAGAATTGCTTTATTCGAGTCATGCGCTACCAGTCTTACCTAAAAATGCACGGTAGACAGCGTTTGAGGATGTTCCCCCACAGAAGGTCTGTTTTTTGTCCCCAGTACATGTCTTGGCACAGTCCTGCCTTGTTGATACTCCATGACGTCCATAGGTGGCGCCACAAGCACATATATTTCTGGAACAAATAGAAAGGATTTGGTTTTTAGTCTTGTGTCCAACAAAATGTTCACACATTGAAGGATATCATCCTCATAACTTTGAGACAAATAGACTTATACATTAATCATAAATGTTTCATTTTATATTCTGCTATAACTCAATCATGTCTGAAGATTAAAAACCTTGATAATTTAACAATGTATGATAGTTTAATAATCAGTATTCCAAACGAGAGAAACCAGGCTGGACATATTCATTGATATAAAGATTCAGGAAAATGACCTACTAAGCTGGTGGCTATTTTTGCCAACACAAAACGATGCGAAAGAACCTGAAAAATGATTGAATCCCTGCAACATGGGTACTCATTTGAGAGAACTCGGGCAGAACTATCCAATGAATGCTTATATGACAGGATTAAGATGGTTTTCAAAAATCTTTGCAACCTTGTGCTTTGGTCGAGAGTAGCCTCAGCATTGGAAGGGTTAAGATCCTGCATGTTAACCTCGGAGCCCTGCAACATGCACAGCCGAGGCGTTATTCCATATGGGGCCAATGCTCAGGTAGTTACAGTACAGACATTTAATTCCTGCACCAGTTGACCGGACGTCTGCCTGTGACTGGTCGTACAAACACTTATGGATAACGTATCAAAGATGAACCAAAACTACGTTCAGTTGTGAGGTCGTACATGGATCCATGTCCAGGAAACTGGGTGGCAATTGGGCGTGTAGTCGTGTATTATGACCGGCTGACCAGGCATTTAGTGCAGGAATTAAATGTCGGCACTGTAGGTGTCGCACTAGTAATCAGTAGGTCGCTGGTTCAATTCCCGGCCGGGGCACTTCGGTCTGTCCTTGGGCAAGACTGTTCATTCCATATTGCCCCAGTCTAGCCAGCTGCAAAATGGGTAACTAGCATTAATAAAGCAGGGCTTAGAGCTTTTGCGCTATATGCTGCCAAATGCTCTGGAATATCCCTAGGGGTTGAAAGTGTTTCCGTGTGTACAGGCCTGCAAAGGGAGGAAGGTCGTGTGAGCATTTCGGTGGAGACAAGACCATAAATTATCTATCACATCATCTATAACATTGTCTGGTTTGTCGCGTGTAATTCTTTTTAAGTTTATTTCCTTTTGTGTTCTCCTTATCTAGAAAAACTTTGTAATTGTACTTTCATAACATGATAACAATACAATACAATACAAAACAATTGAAACTTACCCATCTCTGATGGCGGCATATTGGAATGGCATACAGTGCTGTACACAGTGCTGTACAGT
The DNA here is from genome assembly GCA_963942565.1 of Maea johnstoni. Lineage (NCBI taxonomy): Eukaryota > Metazoa > Annelida > Polychaeta > Spionida > Magelonidae > Maea > Maea johnstoni. Next base: position 14,070,233 of record OZ012696.1, on the reverse strand, counting down.
GAGTGATGGAAATTTCTGTTTTCTTGCATTGAATTCTGGGTCTCCATTTTCCTCTTTAAAACATCCGATGAACCGCAACTTGATCTCTTTCTTGATGTCTTGAAGATTCACCTCTCTGCTCACCACTAAAAGAACATGACAACAACAATAATGATAATTATGATATGATGATAGTAATAGCAATGATGATATTAAAATTGCTAGTAATAAAAATAATAATAATAAAAGTAATAATAATAATAATAATGATAATAATAATAACAATATTGTTATTAGTAATAATAATAATAATAATAATTGTAATAATAATAATAATAATAATAATAATAATAATAATAATAATAATAATAATAATAATGAAAATAAAAAGAATAATAATAATAATAATAATAATAATAATAATAATAATAATAATAAAGATAATTGTAAAAATGATAATAATCAAATGTAACTACAACTACCACAAACGACTCATAATATTGATATCCTCTAAACAAAGCATATTATGGTGAATAATTTTGAAAAGTATAACAGAACTCAACGCACAACAGCCTCATGCACTGTCATTGCTTTGTTACAAAGTTATATTCAAGAGCATTCAAAAGACACTTTTCAAGTTCATTACTTATTACTTATTCTACTACTACTACTACTACTACTACTACTACTACTACTACTACTACTACCAACACAACTACTACTACTACTACTACTACTACTACTACTACTACTACTACTACTACCCTTACTACTACTACTACTACTACTACAAGTCTACAACTATATAAAATTCTTCTATTCCTACCTATGGATAGGCTGTGAAAAACAGGTATATGTGAAAGACTTCATTTACATTTTTCAAATTCATATTACACAAAAAAAAGTTCACAATAGGGGTAGAACCAAGGAGCCCCTTGTGGCGTAAAACTTACTTATTTTGCTGTAGAGCTGGGTATTTTTGTTTGTGGTTGGGATGCCACAGGGTAGGGGTATGTACTTGATACTGCACTTGGTGACCCCGCTGGTGCCCTGAGCAGTGTCTGTAGCCTGTGCGGTGTGGAGGCTGAAGCCTGTACACTGCGGGTTCCTGCTGCATCGCTCAGCACACGAGGCCCCGTTCCCTTCTCTCTGGTCCAGGTCACCACCAGAACACTCCTGTTCAGGATGAAGACTGTAACCTGCATACGCTGTAAATATCAAACAAGTGTTGAGAATTCCCTCAGACATAGAAAATTAAAAAAACTTGTATTTAACCCTTATGCTGCTGGTAGCTAATTTTGCCAATACAAAATGATGCAAAAACGATGGAAAATTACTAAAACTCTGACACATGGGTACTCATCTGAGAGTACTCAGTGAGAGCTATCCAATGAATACCAACATGACGGAGGTGAGATGGTTTTCAATATGTTTGGTCATTGTGCTTAGGATGAAAATAGCCTTAGCATTGGAAGGGTTAAAAACCTTGTAATTAAGACGGTGCCCATCTCAATATAGATCTGTAAAAAACCTACTAGTTTGCCCTGTTTACCATTGTCTTTGATATATCTTCTCTTCTTAAATTATCATTATGCTTTGTATATGTGATTGTTTGTCATTTAAATGACTGCTTTAACCAGCTAACTGGCATTCGCTGCATAGATATGGTATTTTCAATTGCCTTATTTGTGAAGTAAACATATCCATCATTTCCACAAATATGAACAGTTTTGGTTACCTTTTCTTATTGTTCCCTTTGTCTTTGTGAAGTAAACATATCCATTGTTTTCACACATATAAACAGTTTTGGTTACCTTTTCTTATTGTTCCCTTTGTCTTTGTGAAGTAAACATATCCATTGTTTCAAAAAATACAAAAACTTATGGTTACCTTTCCTTATTGTTCCCTTTGTCTTTGTTAAGTAAACATACCCATTGTTTCAAAAAATACAAAAACTTATGGTTACCTTTTCTTGTTGCTCCCTTTGTCTTTGTGAAGTAAACATATCAATTGTTTCAAAACTTATGGTTACCTTTTCTTGTTGTTCTCGTTGTCTTTGTGAAGTAAACATATCCATTGTTATTGATCGTCTGAAGGTCTATGGTACATGGTCTGTCCTGGAGTAGACAGCCCGGGTTCTTCGCCTGGCGATTGTTGTAATAGCGAATGCCTACGCACTTGGTCAGTTTTCTGCATTGCTCTCCGCATTTCTCTTGGTCCAGGTGGAGGCGTTTAAAATCACCAGTTCCTGCACCACAGAATCCTGCCATTCTCTTGAATCCGGGAATCTCTTGCACTATCATGAAATAGAAGCATATTTACAAATGATTTTATATGCACACATATATATATATATATATATATATATATATATATATATATATATATATATATATATATATATATATATATATATATATATATATATATATATATATATATATATATATATATATTATATATATATATATATACATGTATATATATATATATATATATATATATATATATATATATATATATATATATATATATATATACATATATGTATATATATATATACATATATATACTAGTATATATATATATATATAATATATATATATATATATATATATATATATATATATATATATATATATACATATATATATATATATATATTATATATATATATATATATATATATATATATATATATATATATATATATATATATATATATATATATATATATATATATATATATATATACTGGTATACATATATATTTGTACCACAGTTGCTTGCCTTCCACCAATCCGCCTCGAAAAGTGTAGGGTTATAGGACTTGTAGCATGGCCTGCTCCCTTCAGCCAATCACAGGCCTCGAAAAGTGTGTTCTTATTTCCTGAAGAACACGGTTAGCTGTCTTTGTCTCACCCACAAAGAGATGTTCACTAACCACAGAGGCTTTGCCCTCTGTAGGAGTGGAGCCCCTGTGGGTGAAACAAAAGCAGGTGAACCGTGGTCATTCGGGAAAGCACACTTGCGGAGATACCTTATATATATATATATATATATATATATATATATATATATATATATATATATATATATATATATATATATATATATATATATATATATATATATATATATATATATATATATAGAGAGAGAGAGAGAGAGAGAGAGAGAGAGAGAGAGAGAGAGAGAGAGAGAGAGAGAGAGAGAGATACCATTATTCTGCACTGAAAATCAACATCATTTTAAATCTGTGCGTCTCTGATGTGATAAGACACTACAGGGAAGGCCGTAGAGCAGGGTATTCTGTTGGATATTTACAATAGCCGAAATAAAGACATCTAAACATGAATCTACCATGAGGTATGATGTGTACCCCCACACACTGCTCACCCGAATATCCTACCTTCTCCATTGCCAGAGCGCTAAACTATGTGTCCTATTAACGTCAGATAATCGAGAGGAATCTGCATGCCTTCCATCCCTTATCCTTCACTATTCCTTTCCTGTACTTCCTGTGTACTGGAGCCTACCTTTCTCTCGGTCTGAGATAGCCTGAAGGAAGCTGGCCATGCTACAAGTCAGAAAGAACTACTCGAGGCTGTGGTGTATGGGAACCACCCTCGGTTCCCCACTCGTGCTGCGCACTCGTGCGGAAACTTGGGTTTTTCCCCATAACCCACGGCCTCTCGTGTTCTTTCTATTACATAACCCCTACCTACCTTTCAAGCCAATGTTCTCTAAGCTGCCTAAAGCTATAGGTGTACCCAAGGGAATTTAGCAAGAGTGCCCTGCCAAGCTTTTCCGTCTCGGCTTGTGATTGGTGTAAGGCAGTCAACTGTGGTACAAGCTACATAGATCCCTCGGAAGCTGTGGTGTATGTGATACCATTAGGGTTTCTCGGCTCCGCCTCGTAAAACCTCGGGTATATCACATACACCACAGCTTCCTCGGGGGTCTATCTATCACGTACCTCGCAAGCACTACGTAAAGTTTCATATTTAGGGCCCTTTGGAACCGACCTATCTCTCGGTGATACTCGGCTTCGCCTTGTCAAACCTCGGCTGCTATATCATAAACACCACGGCCTCAATTTATCTAAATAATCATACCGTGTCTACTTTGAATTCCATCCTAGGGACATTAAATAGTGGTCATTCTATAATACCCCATACCCTTCCAAACAAATGAACAGGGTGCCTGGGCGCCATTACGCAAATTGGGTATGGCTCTTTTGTGCCAAAATTAGAAACCAATAAATGGAACCATAGTTCAGTCCGTTGGCGCATTGTGATTGGTCAGTCCGACGGGTGCCACCCCCCATAAAGGGTACCCTCTTCCACCCTTGCATATCAGACCTCCAGCAAGCGAGCGAAGATGAAGGTCCTCCTATTGGTCCTCGTTGCCTGTGCCTTCGCTTTGGTACACAGTGCAGAAGATGCATCAGTGAGTATTTCAAAAACCTGTACATATTGATTGCCATTATTTGTTTTGTTATATTTGATTTATTATTATTCATACTCTTGATATGGTGTATGACTTTGTTGCAGTTACTAAAAATGCATATATACATAAATACATACATTGTATATGTATAGATAGATAATCTTTATTTCAAGTCGGTAATAATTTTACATAGTAAACGCGAGCTGCCAGGGCTCTTGGCCGACTACAAAATCACAATTCAAAATATAACATACAGGGTTTAACAGCAATATAAATGATAAGTAGAGAGGAAATAAGTTGGCACACATTAATTGACAATGAGTAACATATTGTCTTTCAGGACATGTGTTTATGATTATTAAGTAAAATAGCAACTACTTCTGCTCGTTTACTGGTATTACTTATAGCAGCAGAGAGAGAGCAGGTACAGTTAGTTCCAGACCAGGTTGAGATTAGGTTTTTGAACTCTTTTAGTGATGTTGTTTGTCTCAAGTTGTTAGGTAGGGAGTTCCATACTTTAGGTCCAGTATATCTAATTGATTGCTTTCCAAAGGAGATGGTGTTATATGGAGGTAATATTAGAGAGTGGTTCCTTCTAAGTCTGTATTCAGATTCTCTGTACAACTGCATTGTTAACTGCATTGAATTCAGCCTGATAGAATTATCAAAGCAGCAGCACTAGCAGTAGCAGCGGCAGCAGCAGCAGAAGTAGTAGAAGTATCCGGGGGGGGGGGGGCACTTGGATATTTAGGGGGCGCATACGCTCGTTATCAAAATTTAAAAAATACCCCTAAAGCACTGATTTCTGGCCAAAAAAGCACCCTTATTTTAATAAAACGATGATTTTTTCCAGTAAATAAACACGCCTTCGTTTATAAAAACACTGACATCGGATGAACGGGAACACGTATTTTAACTTAAGATTTTATAATCCTCTACGTGTTTAGCGGCAGCAAGTGGCGGCAGCAAACTCGGAAGTCCAGTCACTTCGGGAGTCACTCGGCGTCAGAGCCGCGTATATTTCGTGGATTGTAAGGGGATTTTGACCCCCATACTTCGTACCTGGGTACAAAAAAGTACCCTGCTTTTACAAAATCGCGGACATGCGGAGGTCCTAAAAAAGACCCCTTCTTCCGCGAAATACGTAACGCGGGTGCGGCCCCCCTCTGTACCTGAGTGCCCCCCCCCGGGATAATGGTACGTTTGTCTAGCGGTGTATCCCAGTATGTATTGCCTGTCCTGATGTTGTTGAGCTACAGACTGCTCCCCCAATCTCTCACCACTGCTTCAAATCCCGGCTTAGGGCTTGCGAGAAGGCTGCCAGTGACCTGAGGTTAGACAGTGATTTTCACCGGACACTCCGGTTTCCTCCACTGTTTAAAACGAGCTAGTCGCGACTTTTCCTATTGGAAAATATTCGAAATTCCATTATGTACACTGTCGGTGTTCAACCCCCGGGCACGGCGTTTGATTGATCTGTGGGTTTGCATTGGTATTTTTCTCCATCACGAGTACATACAACTTACCAGTCTCTGTATACGAAACATAGGCAACCCTGAATTCTTAGCAAAACCAGCAGTGCGAGGTTTAGAATTCAGGGGTGCGAGATTTAGTAGAGTTCCGGGGTGCGAGAATTGGTAGAATTAAGTTGTGCGAGGTTTGTTAAAATTCAGGGGTGCGAGGTTTGTTGAAGTTCAGGGGTGCGAGGTTTGGTAAGAATTCGAGGATGGGAGGTTTGGTAAGAATTCGAGGATGGGAGGTTTGGTAAGAATTCGAGCATGCGAGGTTTGGTAAGAATTCGAGGATGGGAGGTTTGGTAAGAATTCGAGGATGGGAGGTTTGGTAAGAATTCGAGAATGGGAGGTTTGGTAAGAATTCGAGGATGGGAGGTTTGGTAAGAATTCGAGGATGGGAGGTTTGGTAAGAATTCGAGCATGCGAGGTTTGGTAAGAATTCGAGGATGGGAGGTTTGGTAAGAATTCGAGGATGGGAGGTTTGGTAAGAATTCGAGAATGGGAGGTTTGGTAAGAATTCGAGGATGGGAGGTTTGGTAAGAATTCGAGGATGGGAGGTTTGGTAAGAATTCGAGGATGGGAGGTTTAGTAAGAATTCGAGGATGGGAGGTTTGGTAAGAATTCGAGGATGGGAGGTTTGGTAAGAATTCCGGGCTGCGATGTTTGGTAGAATTAAGGGGTACGAGGTTTGGTAGAATTCAGGGGTGCGAGGTTTGGTACGAATTCAGTGATGCCAGGTATTTTTTTTAGTAATTCAGGGGTTCGATGTATTAGTAAGATTTCATTGGTGTGAAGATTCGGAGAATACTCAGGGTTGCAAGGTTTGGTAATACTTCAGGTGTGCGTTGTTTAGTAGAATTCAGGTGGGCGGTGGCTGGTAGGAATTCAGGGGTGCAAGGTTTGGTATAGGTCGAGGGTGCGGTGCTTGATAGAGTTCAGGGGTGCAGGGCTGGACAAATGCCAGGGGCACGTGGTCCGTGAAGTGACCCACGCCAGAGTGCAAATAGGTAACCCATGTATTAACCCTTTCGTCCAAAGCACATAAGGACGCAACTATTTTTGAAAACCATTCAAGCCCTGTCATGTTGGTATTCATTTGATAGCTCTCACTGAGAACTTTCAGATGAGTACCCGTGTGCCAGGGTTTCACTAAGTTTTCAGTTTGTTTGCATCATTTTGTATTTGCCAAAATAAGCCACCAGCAGCATAAGGGTTTAACCAACCAGACACTGCGGATGACCCGTCCAGTACCCGGATCACTGAGTCGAGCCTAACTCAATGTATTGAGAACAATATAGATGATTATCTTTAGGCTATATGTAACACTACTGACCAGCTCACATGAGTGGGCTGTGGACAATGGTCAAACAGTTCCTGTCAATCACCCGTGCATGGTAGCGTCTAGTGAGGTTCTTAATATGACCTTGCGACCCGAGACGATTTATTTTTAAACGCAACACCCCTGGATCCTTGTGTGCATTGATACGTAAAGGAATGCACTGCTGACACCCCTGACACTGTAAAGACAGTAGTAGTAGTAGTAGTAGTAGTAGTAGTAGTAGTAGTAGTAGTAGTAGTAGTAGTAGTAGTAGTAGTAGCCGCAGCAGCAGCAGCAGCAGCAGCAGCAGTAGTAGTAGTAGTAGTAGTGGCGGTGGTGGTAGTAGTAGTGGCAGTGGCAGTGCTGTGTGTGTATTGACTACGAACGAAGTACAAATTCATAACAGATACAAATCATTATGACCAATTAAGCATAAACAAATAGATACAAACTAAGAGTGAACAGTAAATAAAAGACTAGGACACAAATCATTATGAGGAAATAAACAGATATCAAATATATAACACTCTAGGACATTTGGAGTCTAAGTGGAAACATAGTAGTTATTTGTACGAAAGAAAGCAGTAGTAGTAGTAGTAGTAGTAGTAGTAGTAGTAGTAGTAGTAGTAGTAGTAGTAGTAGTAGTAGCAGCAGCAGCAGCAGCAGCAGCAGCAGCAGCAGCAGTAGTAGTAGTAGTGGCGGTGGTGGTAGTAGTAGTGGCAGTGGCAGTGCTGTGTGTGTATTGACTACGAACGAAGTACAAATTCATAACAGATACAAATCATTATGACCAATTAAGCATAAACAAATAGATACAAACTAAGAGTGATTAGTAAATAAAAGACTAGGACACAAATCATTATGAGGAAATAAACAGATATCAAATATATAACACTCTAGGACATTTGGAGTCTAAGTAGAAACATAGTAGTTATTTGTACGAAAGAAAGCAGTAGTAGTAGTAGTAGTAGTAGTAGTAGTAGTAGTAGTAGTAGTAGTAGTAGTAGTAGTAGTAGTAGTAGGAGTAGTAGTAGTAGTAGTAGTAGTAGTAGCAGTAGTAGTAGTAGTAGTAGTAGTAGTGGCATTATTTACCATGATTATTTTTTCTATTATCAAAATTACTGCTAAAATGATGATAATAATGCATACATATGTGTATGTATGCATGCATGTGTATGCAGGTAGGATATGTGTTTACACGATATGTAATTCTATTTTGGCGCTTTTCTTGAACTGATGTTCAGAGATGTTTTCAGAAAATCAGGTAATGGCTTCATCTTTAAACTATGCCAGCTTGCCTAATAATTACAAGTAAAGGAATATTTCACCACTGGGGCCCATTGGTATTTGCATATATCACAACCATCTTCCAGATTAGTTGGTGCAATAGATCTATATACCGGTAGCATTATAATGTTATGCATTGTTTCATTTCAGAAGAACGAGTCAACATTACTGAGGGGCCTGGTAGAGACGGCGCTGAAAAAACTAAAGAATGAAGTTAATGCCGAAGACAACAATGTCATTGCGAGATCAATGGATGTTTCGGTAAGCTGTGGATATTCTCAAGCGAAATTATACTTGTCTGAATCTTAATTTTTCTGAACTTCAGCTTTGTCAATAAAATGCACATTATCCGCATACTTGTAACACACGATACACACTTTGTTATGTACACACTTTGTTGAGGTACTGCTTAAAGCTTTAATTTGGAGGACTGAAAAATTCGCTTTGCCGCCCTGCTGGAGGGTATTTGTGCTACTTTAAATTCGTGCATTCAAGCACTCAAACTATATATTCATTACTGTATGGATATTTCTGTATGGTGTTACTTAGGCGCTATCATGGTCAGCGCGAAAACAGCAAAAATTAAATGCCTGCAAAAATATCAGTCATACAGTATACATCCATGCATTCTTTCTCCTTTGACTGCAACTGGTCTGAACGTTTTATCATAAATCTTTTATTACTCTATTTTTTGTTTTTGTTTTTGAAAGTTCATTGAGCGATGAATACTATTACATAATATCAAAAGTAGATAACGCCAAATATATATACAATTAGAAGATGGCTGTTTTTGCACCATTCTCACTGAATTTCTGGCAAAACCATCTCGACTTTTGGGAAACTTGAAATATCAGTGAAGGCTACAGGTGTTTTTACCCAAAGTTTGCCTTAATATTCCAAGAACTCCCCTACCTGTCAACGGGAAAACCCTTCTCCGAAGTGTGGGTGTTTGGATAAAAGTCTGCATACCGTACAGGCAAATACTCGCGTACTCATTTCCAATTCTTGCTTTTCATACATACTTTTTTTGTATTTTGTATTTGTTTATATTATTCGTTCTTCGTATTTTATAAATACACGTAAAGCGCCGACATATAATTCCTGCACTGAATGCATAGACCGTAAATACGACCGCACGCCAGATTGCCACCCAGTTTCCAGGGTGTGGATGCATGGATGACCTCACACATAAACTTAGCTTTGATTTCAAAACTACGTTGGTCATTGATGTGCTAGGCTCTTTTTTGACATGTTATCCGTGGTTTTCTTACAACCAGTCACTGGCAGATGTCCGGCCGACGGGTGCAGGAATCAAATGCCCGTACTGTATTCATATAACACATCACCGGCCACACATTGTGTTTTGCGATGTGTCCGAACGGCCCACCGACACTGCCAACCCTCTCAAACACAATGATCATGATGGGGCACATATTCAACATTCTCGGGCATTGTAAGAAATTGTGAATAATACGAAGAAAATATATGGCATGCAAATATCTAATATCTATTATGTTTTTCTTTCATACAGTCAGAGGTTGAAGAAGAAATCAAGGAAAAAGATAAAGAGAGCATGATTGATATCGAAGATGGAGTGGAAAA
>OZ012696.1:13945485-14057985 GCA_963942565.1 Maea johnstoni | reverse complement strand
TGCGCACAATTAATGTGCTATCAAATTATCTACAAATACCATTATTTCAACATGAGGGTAAGTTTTGTTCTAGTAGATTGTATGATTGATATGATCATATATATATATATTTTTTTTCCAGAAAACAGATGTGGTGGCAGAGAAAATAAGAAACACGATTGGCAATGCAATCAATGGGTTGGACTGAAGTACTGCACCGAAGGAAATTTCGTTTCATATGTGACCACTAATTGCGAGAAGGCTTGCTGTATAAACGGTAATTTTTACACTATATACAATCCCCTCTGCCATAAGAATGAATAAATGGATTAATGAATAATTGCATAGGCATACTGGCACACATAGGCAATCTAGTGCAATAAAGTCTTAATAAAACATGATTCTCTTTATATATATATATGTATATATATGCATATATATATATATATATATATATATATATATATATATATATATATATATATATATATATATATATATATATATATATATATATATATGTGTGTGTATATGTATATGTGTATATGTATATATGTATATACATATATATAAATGTGTATGTGTATATATATATATATTTATATATATATATATATATATATATATATATATATATATAAATATATATATGTATATATATATGTATATATATATATATATATATATATATATATATATATATATATATATATATATATATATATAGGTATATATATATGTATATATATATGTATATATATATGTATATATATATATATATATATATATATATATATATATATATATATATATATATATATATATATATATGTATTATACATATGTATATATATATATTTTGTGTATATATATATATATGTATATATATATATATATATATATATATATATATATATATATATATATATATATATGTGTATATATATATATATATGTATATATATATATATATATATATATATATATATATATATATATGTATATATATATATATGTATATATATATATGTATATATATTTATATGTATATATATATATATATATATATATATATATATATATATTAATGATGTGAGTTAGTAGAGCATTAAAGTTATATTTGAAGTGCATTTTATGAGCTGTCAAGTAATGTTCTTAAACTTATACCTATGTATATTTTTTTCTTTCAGCTTTACTGAGCGGCAATTGTAAGTATATATATACCATTTGAAAGTACGTCCTTCTGCTGAAGTAGCTAGCCTTGCCCTGTAGTTTTGCACTAACTCTAGCTGAGCTGTTACATCATAATTTGCTTTCTTTCTTTCCCAACTGTTTGTGGGATGTGAGAATGTTGCCAGTGACATACACTGTTGATATAATTATTCTGCTCTGGGAAAACGTTGGCTTACAGTTAGGCAGTTATTTTCCCATATTCTCCAGTTTCTCCATAACTTCTAATTGGCTGGTCCTGATTTAACCAGAAAGTGGCACTACTCCCCCTTTGTCTACTTCAAATACGGCTGGCTAGTCACAGATTACCACAAAAAAGGTTATAATAAACAAAAGTCCAAATTCTACTAACGTGTCATACTACACTTTATTTGTATTATTCAGAGAAGAATAAAAGTAAAGCTGTATTTTGTTATGCTGTTAATTTCATGCAGTGCTACATTGACCTATACTAATTACCAATGGCCTGGCTCACAGTTTGAATATACTAGTTCTTTTAGTAGAATATGGTTCTTGTTAAGGCAGTTAATGAAGAAAACGGACATTTCCTTGATAGAATAAAAGTTCTCTTAACAGATAAGGAGGTTTGTCCTTATATTGTGATATGGTTTACATAGTGTATCCTCTGTAATGAGACATCGCAGAAAAAATAGCAATTTCTCTGAGGTGTTTTTTATTTAAGTATCATTTTTAAATTAGTTAACAAGTAGAGAATGTTAAGCAGAACCACATGGGAGGACTTTATCTATGTTCTAAGAAGATGAGAACATACGTCACAGATTCCCAGTGATAATATTCTTTAAAAAATCAAAAATTGAAGAAAAGTAGAAAATGACTGTGGATGGGCTCCATATCAAACTACCAAAAATGTTTAAGGTAATTTAATGAACTGGCATCTCAAAGAAAAGTAAGTAAAATATGATAAGAAACCATCCTCAAAAAATGAAGACTTTTTGTATAACAAACAAGTGTAAATATTAAAAGTCATACATTGCGAAGTTGGTTACTTTTTTCTTTTGTGTTACCCTAGAAATCCGTTATAGCCTGATCAGTCAGATGTGCATACATTAAACTGTAGTCATCAATTTTTGTGACTGATTATTACAAAAGGCTCAGATGAAACTGAAGACTTTAGTATATACCATGCTAATACTATCACAATGAATGATATTCTGAAGTTGCAATGGTACACAGAGGCCATATAGTGCCATGAACATTACCAAACAGTAGTTCTTTGCCTTTGCTGAAGTGCGATGTTTAAGCTATGAATAAGCACAATGTTCAATTAAGGACACTAAAGTGTTTTGAATTTTCCATTGTTAATCTTGAATAGTTAAAGCTTTTGTAAGCGGTTAAACATATCTAAATAAGATAAAATACAGTCTGGGCATGCTTTACATGCAAAGAATAATCACAAGCCTATGACATAGATACATTTTGGATTAATATATATGATTACTGTTATTCATTGAGTAAAAGTAATAGTGTTGTCTGTTTTTTACAATGAATAGTGGCAGACTGTGGCCAGCCACCATCTGTAGCAGGCGGCAGCATTCAAGGTAGCGATTTCTCTGAGGGTGGCAAGGTCACTATCACCTGTACAGGGGGAGGAAGCATTGTGTCTGGAGATGCTGAGAGAACGTGTGGAAAAGACGGGCAATGGACTGGAACAACACCTGTGTGCAAAAGTATGTACTATTTTATAATGGTTTTGGAGAAATTAGGATTTTTACAAAAAGTCTAAATGACACATCTGTTGGGTAAAACTGTAATAAGATCTCTCAATCTCCTTATTGAGGGAGATATTTGACCTTTATTTATAAAGTTAATTAAATGAATGTAAGAAATACATATAAATATATACATCTCTCTCTCTCTCTCTCTCTCTCTGTATATATATATATATATATATATATATATATATATATATATATATATATATATATATATATATATATTATATATATATATATATATTTATATATATATATACATACATATATATATGGAAGGCCAAAGTTGACAAATAGAGCATTTCTTGATATTAGTAAATCATTTCTAAATATTAATAAATCATCTCTTAATATCAATAAATAATTATATTAATATTAATATTTTTAAAAATTAAGTCATGATTTATTAATAAATCATTTCTTACTATTTATAAATCATTTATTAATATTGTTAAATCATTTATTAATATAAATAAATCATTTCCATTTATACATATATATATATATACATGTATACATATATATATATATATATATATATATATATATATATATATATATATATATATATATATTTTCTTTTATATATACATATATATATCTATGCATTTATATATATTTATTTATATTTATTTATATATACATATATATATATAAATATATTTATATATATATATATATATATATATATATATATATATATATATATATATATAATATACATATATATATTTATGTATTTATATATATTTATATATTTATATATATTAATATATATATATATATATATATATATATATATATTCATATGATGGACTGGAACAACACCTGTGTGCAAAAGTATGTACTATTTCATTTGGTTTTGGAGAATTTACTATTTTCACAAATGGTTTAAATGACACATCTGTTTGGTAAAGCTGTAATGAGATCTCTCAATCTCCTTATTACCTTTATTTATTAAGTCATGCTTGTTTGTTTATACTTTGCATATGCATGTATTTAAGAAATAGAAATATATATATATATATATATATATATATATATATATATATATGTATACATATATATATATATATATGTATATGTATATAAATACACAGATTCTGAGCATGACTTACATTAATATATAGAGCAAAAGATGTATGTGTGTATGTACCAACACATTTCTATTTATATAGGTGTAACATGCAGTAGATTGACTCTTACCAATGGAGTTGTTGTTATAACCGGCACGACATTTGGAAGCAAAGCTACAATATCCTGTTTAAATGGATTCCTAATGACTGGAGACAAGGAACGGACATGTCAGGCTGATGGAACATGGAGTGGTGCAGATGCCTCGTGCAAAAGTAATTATACTAATCTAATATTGAATATGTGTATAGAAACTTTTTTTTAATTTTTAAATCATTTTTATTGCATAAAAACTTTTACCTGTGTATAGAAACTTAATGTTGATAATGTTAAGCATTTTATCTAATGGAGCTTATCTTTTGACTCAGTGTTGTCATTAACTTCTTTTACATCCTACTAGGGTTGCATACCGGTACTCTGGTACTGATAGGAACCAAGATTCATTTTGAAATGAACCGGTATTTTACTGTTTCGTTGTGAATCGGTACTAAAAGGCACCGTTCCGTTTTTGTGTTTCGTTGTGAATCGGTACTAAAAGGCACCGTTCCGTTTTTGAGTACTGCTTCGTTTTAACAAATTAAACAAGTTGTTACATTAATCCGATGATGTATCATGTGCTGGTTCCCTCCAAAAGAGTTCCAGACATGCTGTCTTGAATAGCCTTCGGCGGGAAATGCGATACTATGTGCACTCATTTGCTTCAGTTAACTTTGTCAATGTTCCTCGCTATCGTTGGTTTTGTTCCCCAAATTCTACTAATGATTGTTGTCATAGAATTGAGGAATAGAACCACACTTGTTAGCGACTGAATATCGTAAAAAAGCCGATCAGGTTATGGAGATAAGAGGTACCGTTTTACTGTTAATGATACCAGTACCACTGGTACCGTTTCATCAGTACCGGTACCGGTATCGTACCTTTTGGTGTTAACGGTAATGCATGACCATTTTAGCCCCTATGCATGTTTTAAAATTTTCCCCCCATGTATCTGACGTCCTGCATAGAGGGTATTATTGTAGTTGTTCATATAATCCTAATAATGAAACTTTTCAAACTTGCACTACAATGTTCATGCATGCCGCACGTTGTAAGAAGTAGGGTTGCATAAGAACTCATGTTTGTCCCTCATATGATAGTCTAAACAGATAGAAAAGTCTGAATATGTCAAAGGGTGTAAGCAATTTCATATGTGAAAATATCATAATGACCCTATACAAACTATTTACAAAGGCCATCTTCAAATGTGTTGATTTAAAGGATAAACATACGATGAAAACAAACCCTAAACAATCAATTTTTCAAAGAACCAAATATAAAGTTGTAGATGATGTCAATACCCCTTATGCCTCTGTTCAGTAGCAGTTATGGCATTGGAACACTACTAAGGGATCTGCTGTTTACTCGTGGTTAAAGAATCTTGGTTCCCAAGTCTCTGCTGGATCCCCATAAGCAGTTTGGCCTAGTCAATATATTAATGTGCGGTATTGTGGAAGCCTGTCTGTGGTGCTTTTGCAACAGATAGACCCCTTGGAACTATTTGCCAAGAGAAAGGAGTTTTTTCCTCGTTTCGGTTTCTATCTAAGCTGTTGAAGTCGTCGTAAAAACCAATTCCTTTAATGTAACACTTATATGTTTACAACATGTCGTGCTTTAAATATGTGCACAAGGTTTCAATGCACACAATTCATGCGTTATCAAATTATCTACAAATACTATCATTTCAACATGAGGGTAAGTTTTGTTCTAGTAGATGGTATGATTGATATAATCATATATTTTTTTCCAGAAAACACATGTGGTGGCAAAGAAAATAAGAAAGAAGATTGGGCATGCAATCAATGGGTTGGACTGAAGTACTGCACTGAAGGAAATTTTGTTTCATATGTGACCACTAATTGTGACAAGGCTTGCTGTGAAAACGGTAATTTTTACACTATATACAATCCCCTATGCAATAAGAATGAATAAATGGATTAATGAATAATTGCATAGGCATACTGGCACACATAGGCAATTCAGTGCAATAAATTCTGAATAAAACATGGTTCTCTTTTATTCCAAAATATTATCTGTACTGCAATATTTGAAAAGAATATGCAGCATGGTAATAGTTTATGTATTAAGCACAGCATGTTCTAGATAAGCAGAGGTTACATTTTGTAAATTCAAGTTCATGATTTACAGAAATATGAAATTGATATGAATGTTTATGATTGGTGTTTGTTAGTTTTTAAAAGAACATGCCCAGTGGGCACAAATATTACCTGAATGTTATATGAATGTTCAATTTTGGTCAGAATATTCAGGACCAATTATGAACATTTCAGCAACGTTTCGGTCCTAACATTCCTTGAATGTTCTTATCTAATGTCATATGAATGTTCCATTTTGATCTGAATGTCATGCACCAATAATGAACATTCCTGCAACCTTCAGGTCTGAATATTCATGGAATGTTCAGATTTAACATTATATAAACATTAAATTCAAATATTTCCTATATCTTAACAAAGGAGCTGTTGCAGAGTGCTTCCACCGCACAGACAACTTACAATGTTCAGACAACATTCAGAATCCAAATGATTCATTTAGCATTCAGCTCTGAACATTCTATGAACATTCTCACCTGAAAATTCATACAATTTTCATTCTGAACTGTGAGAGAATCATTTTCGAATGTTTGGCGAAACATTCCTGGAATGTTCCATAAATGTTACCTTGCCCACTAGATAGAATGCAACCAAAACATTTACTTTGTCTATGTTACCCACAAACATTTAAAGGCCAAATCATCTGTTATTTCAGCTGTAAAGCAAGGTACAGGTTCCGGCTCAGGCTCAGGTATGTGTGAATATTTAGATTTACCACTAAAATATCTTAATATGAATGAAATAACTGATATCATCTCAAATTAACCAAAAAGTACATGTGTAAAAGCCACAGAGCAGCCAGCTTACAGTGACAACTTTTAATTCCTGCGCAAGTCGTCCAGTCGTCTGCCAGAAACTGGTGAATTCTATATCCTTTAGTGTCCCATACTACACTGACAAGGTGATAAGGCATCCTTATGCATAACCCATTGCGTCCTTGTGCTTTGGGTGAAGTAGCCTCAGTACTGTTTAATTCAATGAAGATTGGAAAGGCTGTTTCTGTATATCTATCTACTGTTATTTGTAACGGCATTTAATTTTCACTGTTTTCGTGCTCCTAATGCTAGCGCCCAAATAACAACCTTCAAATGAATGTCTTAATATAATAATAAATATAGTAATAAATATGTAGTTTGAGTGCTTGAATGTGCAAATACAAAGAAAAAAAAATACCCTCCATTAGGGTTGTAAAGCGAAACTTTTAGCACTCCAAATTAAAGTCGTATACAGTATCTATCTGTCTGTCTGCCTATCTCTCTGTTTTATCCATCTATTTATATAATCAGAAAGCAATGATGATGGAATACTCAATTCACTGATTGCTGTTCCCTATTATAAGTTTTGATTCTTTTAAACCAAAGATATCTGAATGATTTAGTATGCTCTGGGATAACAGCTGTATTGGGTGGATTTGCTTTATAAAGCATTATATCACTAAATGATCACTCTAAAGCATGAGGTAAGTACTTACCTGGAAGTGCTTTCTTTATGACGAAGTTGCATATTATTTCTAGATAAACATTTGTTTCATAGATATTACTTCCTATGTGCTTCTGTTTGAAATCGGTTGAAGTTATTGTATTTCTGCTTCATTTTTCAGAAAAATAAAGGGAACCCTCCATTTACAGGTAAGCGTATTAAAAATAGGTCAATTGTTATAAATCTACGGAGTCTCAAACAATTGTTTACTGATTTCTAAATGATGAGCATGTTACATCAAGAATGCCACATACTAGCAATTGCAATAGCAGCAGCAGCAGCAACAGTAGTAGCAGGAGCAGCAGCAGTAGCTCTAGTAGTAGTAGTAGTAGCCCCTACAGCAGCTCTAGTTGTAATTGCAGTATTGTCAATAGTTACTCTTTGCCCCTCCCCCCCCCCCCCCTGGGGGGGGGGGGGGGCACTTGGGTATTTGGTGGGGCCCAATACTCTCGTTATCAAAATTAAAAAGTACCCCTAAAGCACAGATTTCGGGCCAAAAAAGCACCCTTATTTTAATAAAAACGCTGACTTTTTCCAGTAAATAAACACCCCTTCTTTTATCAAAACGCTGACATTGGATGAATGCGAACGCATCTTTTTACTTTAAATTTAACTAACTTAACCTATTTTATAATCCTCTGCCTGTTTAGCGGCAGCAAGTGCTGGCAGCAAACTCGGAAGCCCAGTCACTTTGGGAGTCACTCGGCGTCTGAGCCGCGTATATTTCGTGGATTGTAAGGCGATTTTGACCCCCATAATTCATACCTGGGTACAAAAAAGTACCCTTCTTTTACAAAATCGCGGACATGCAGAGGTCTTAAAAAAAGACCCCTTCTTCCGCCAAATTCTTAACGCAGGTGCGGCCCCCCTCTGTACCCGAGTGCCCCAGTTGCCAATGGTGGTGGAGTAGTAGTAGTAGTAGTAGTAATAGTAGTAGTAGTAGTAGTAGAAGTAATGGAAGTAGTAGTTGTACTTTAATGATTGATTGTAGGCAAGTCTACAAAACCCTATTGATATTTGTTTTCCTTTCAGGGGGATGGGAGAAAGCGTGCACTTCTACAAGATACTAACATCCAATTTCAAGAAGCCTCGTCTTAGTTGGATTTCTGCAATCATGTACAAGATTAAAGCTAGCATTATTGGATTAAATCTGCACTACTGACTAAGTTGCAGTCTTTCTCCAAGCATTACGATTAACTACATAGTCAATACTATTTTGTAGTCAATACATTTCTGGTTCCGGCATTTTCCATCATGATTATGAATCATGGTAGGGCTCTTTTGTGGAATTGTATGTGTTTTGTGTATCACATGTCATTACATAACAACACTTTATTACTCAATTTATTGGCAAATGATTATACCACTTAAAAATTAATTGATTTGTAGAGGAGAGTAATTTGAGAGTTTTTGCTTAATAAATTCTATACGATTGTGAATCCTTAGACAGGTTACTTGTGACAATTTGACTATTATAGATGTATTCAGACTAATAAACATGGTACTTTGAAGCATAAGCTAAGACGTTTGTTTTTAATCTTAGACACATACTTGGATGACCTTTGTCACAGCAGTGGTTGACTGATATATCCTACGTGCAGCGAACAGGCATGCTCACGTTTCTTGAGCCTGGTCCTTAATTACCCAAGTGAAGCACTTATTAGCCTTAACACTCAAACAGTGAACTTGGTATGATGTGATTTTAGCGTAATACCCTCCCCCTACTTCACCTCCCCCTTATCTAGCTCTGTTTTAATTCATGCCAAATGGGCAAGCAATTCATTGCCTCACAAGCAGACAATCAAATCAGATAGTGCAGTCGTAAGTATTTTGAAGTTCTTAGTTACATCCTGTTAAAATATTGTCAGTTTTTTTTTCAATCAATGTTAGCTGTATTTCTATTTCTATTCCCACCGGGGGTATATTAACAAAAACTTAAATACTACGATGCTGATGTGGACCCATTATATTTCTATATACTAAGACTTAAATTCTTGTCACACGTTAATTGCAACCTCTATAGTCCAGCAACAAAATTTCCCCACTTTTCCCTACACCTTTAAACGTCTTCCTCTTGGGGCAGTACATTTCCCCAGTTGAATTTGGGCTCTACCTCTTTTAAATCAGAACAATACTATTTTCAATCTATTTTGTATATTTATCGATTACTTTCTTGTGTCTAACTTAGAATTTGCGAAAAAAAATAATCAAATATTTTGCCAATTAATTTCAATCATAAATCACTAGTATCTGACACAGAGTTTTCACAGTTAACTTTACAGAGGTCTAACTAGTGTTTTCCTGTAACAATTGGTGTTTCTTAGGCAAAATGAGGAAGAGATACTATTTTATTCTGAAGAAAAACAAAACGGTTTACTTGTTTTGTATAAATGGCCAGTAGCTGTTCAAGTTGCCTATGCCTATACCAAGCTAGTCAGTACATCTTTATTCATTTACATTTGATTTTAACATAAACAAGCCCTGCTGGCAGTACATAGTTACATTGAATGGAAAATATGAAATATGAATGTCGCCAATACCTCAGTGCTATGACGACACTAGAAAAAAACGACACAAAACCAATTACCTTATCGGTTGCTGTGGGTCAACAATCAATGATGATATCCAAACCGATTTACCATCCAAAAAGATTACTTTGTTTGTCTATGTGCATGTTAAGTCTTTCGCCACAGTTACCAAAACGGCCCCACAGTCGAGGTAAATGTAATTTATCTATGACAAACGCATACTTTGGGAATTTCTTCTGCGGAAAATGAAACAATGAAACCAAACAACAACTCTTATGTAATAAATGTATGCTTAACAAAAAAGTACACATCCAGTGGACGGTAACGACAAAGTTTTATTTAATGGCAAAAGAAATATCATGATAGCACCCAGTTATCCCCACAACCACACACTTATGGCTACCTAACATGTGGATCAGTATTGGCTCGACCAAATAAGGCTGCTAGAACCAGCCTTAAAATTGTGATAAATTAATAAATATATGACCTACAACTCTCCTTCAATTAGTTTGTAAAATCATTCTTAAAGGACAATTACGCAATGAATAGAACCAAGACACAAGTACTCCTATAATGTAACACAGGTTTCCAACACTGCCAACCTTTGCATGAGAAGTTTATACCCAGCCTTGCACACAGAAAGTATGGGCTGCTGGCAGCGGCCATTGATAGTACATCTAAAGGTACATGTAGCTGCAGAAGTCACTCTTTCTACGTTTAAGCAGTCAGTGGTGGGTGGGGTTGACTGCAGGCCATGTAGTTTTGGCTATATATTTTTTTAATTTATGCGGTATAATAAAATTGGGAACAAGACACCAGATACCCTAAATAATAGAACCTAGACACAAGTACTCCTATAATGTAACACAGGTATCCAACACTGCCAACCTTTGCATTAGAAGTTTATACCCAGCCTTGCACACGGGAAGTATGGGCTGCTGGCAGCGGCCATTGATAGTACATCTAAAGGTACATGTAGCTGCAGAAGTCACTCTTTCTAGGTTTAAGCAGCCAGTGGTGGGTGGGGTTGACTGCAGGCCATGTAGTTTTGGCTATACATTTTTTTAATTTATGCGGTATAATAAAATTGGGGACAAGACACCAGACACCATAAATAAAAAGAACCTAGACACAAGTACTCCTATAATGTAACACAGGTATCCAACACTGCCAACCTTTGCATTAGAAGTTTATACCCAGCCTTGCACAGGGAAAGTATGTGCTGCTGGCAGTGGCCATTGACAGTACATCTGAAGGTAAATGTAGCTGCAGAAGTCCCTCTTTCTAGGTTTAAGCAGTCAGTGGTGGGTGGGGTTGACAGCGGGCCATGTAGTTTTGGCTATATGTTTTTTTAATTTATGCACTATAATAGAATAGGGAACAAGACACCAAGACACCCTAAATAGGTTTTGTGTGGTAATCTAGTTTTATGGCCATCTCCCCGCAATATGAACACAAACATGCAACATATAGTAATACTGCATAGATATGAAAGTACAGAAAAAAAATAAAAACACCAACTACATCAACTATCAATGGCCAGGAGCTGGGGGTCCTGCATGGCTGGCTGGTTTAAACAATGATATAGTGTTAATGTGAAGGATGGCAGTGGTGTAGACTTAGGTTTTAGTAGATCTTACCCTAAGATAGTATTTGGACCTATATTGTATTCATGCTGCAATTGCCCTTAATCAAGTCTATGCTTAGCCATCTCTCAGTACTGCCTGAGTTCAGTGACTTGGAGTTATGTGGTGGTTTTCGCTGGGTACTCCTGTTTCCTCCACCACTTGCCCTTGGTTAGTCACTATAGTCTAAATATTGCCGAAAAAGTTATGATATTGCAATACTTTTGCGATAGTGACATTTCGTGATTACAGTAACAACACCAGATTTTGTGTGAGTGTTGTGATTGTCTAATGGTACGTATCATGTGTAGTTCTGTTTGCCCCAAGTCATTGAATAGAAATATATAGATATCCAATATGTGTATTATTTGTGAAAGGCTGATGTTTCATGTCTGTATGTTTGTAAGACTAATTGTCGCTTCCAATAGGCTTACGTCAAAAGCTGGTTAATCCCTAAGGTCAGTAATGTATTCACTCTCGCAAGAAATTGCCCCAAAATAGTGTGCAGATTTCTAAGATACCATGGAATATGGCATGCCTGATAGCTGAGTGGCCTATCGTGTTACCACAGCCTGCTCGCTATCCCTCAACGCTGACTTGGTTTACACCTGACTCAGGGCAGTCGAGAATGGTGCAAGTAAAGCACGTTTTTCCACTATCGAAAACTCACACAAGACCTTGCCGAGAACACCACATTTTGGGTTTTATGGAAGATTCAGCATTTCATTCTTGTTTATCCATGTTTGTTCTTAGGAACATCTCTATACTGTGTGGCAAAGCTGAGCTATTTTTGGCACTGAGCTCTTCACTGGGGAGGTACAAAAGACGCGTCACTCTGACCTACTTACGTCTCTTCAACATTTTCAACATGTCCGCACAGAACGTGGGGGATTCTCTTTACTTAAAACAAATTATTGCTCATGCAAAAGAGGAAGGAGAGGGATTATATTGTTCCTATCTGGGCCCAGGAAATCCAGCCCTTATTAGGACTGGATACGTCTTTGGAAAAATAAAGAGGCAGCAGAGAATGCTGCATTGGTTGGAGAATGGTAGGTTTTACATGTTACTTGTGTGCCAACATATTCATGAAAATAAACAATTTAATTTTGCTTACTTTAATGAAGTTACTTATCAAAACGAAGTGACTGGTATGAGCTTGTCCTATGATGCGCATTCTCAAATGAATTTCAATTTAGAAAAAAACATTAATTCTTAACATTTTGTAGAAAGCTCCTGTTGATAATGGTAATTTTGAGATGATTCGCCTTTTAGAAAATGATGTGATCCATGTGCTCCGGGTTAAGATATTGCTCAATAGAAGTAGTAGAAGTAGCAACAGAAACAGCAGTAGTAGTAGTAGTAGTAGTAGTAGCAGCGGCAGCAGCAGAAAAAGTAGTAGCAGCAGTAGTAGTAGTAGTGGTGGGTTGTAGTAGTAGTAGGTAGTAGTAGTAGTAGTAGTAGTAGTAGTAGTAGTAGTAGTAGTAGTAGTAGTAATAGTAGTAGCAGTTGTAGTAGTAAAAGAATTCAAATGTCTGTCATCTAAATGGTACTACTGCATCCATTCATACTGAATTGTGATTGTCATTACCACTTAGTAATTAAAATAACTAGCAGGCCTGGATTCCAAGTCATACTCAATGATGTGCAGGAGGTGTAGAGGCATAGAATAAAAAAATAAGGGCTATTCCATTTAAAAATACATGGGGGGATGGGGTGGAACGCCCACAATTTCAGACCCCCGCCCCCCCCCCCCATGATTTTTTTTTCAAGTAAACCCCCCCCCCCCCCAACCAATGATTTTCATTACTTTTTAAAAACCCCATACCCTATGTGTTTTTTTAAATACAACCCCATACACCATGTTTTTTTTTTATCCGACGTTTTATTACTGAAACACGGGAATCTGTAGACTTGTAGGTTCGGGTTGAAGGTTTAATTCGTGGGGAATTCGAAGGAATTTGATAGTGCTTAACTAATTTCGGGGCTGCTTATGTCCGGTACTGGAGCTGAATGCCAGGACAAACATGGCGGGTTGACAGCGGACTTGGTATTCAAATATAGAAATGAAGGCGAACGTTTGCTCAAAGAGCCCCTGCTCTAAATTTCATTGACTGAAATTTGCAAGCGTCTGCTCTCTTTGGGTTTTTGGATACATCCTGCTTCATTTTCAAGAAGGGGTGTACAGCATTTTATGGCAGTGTCTTGGCACCCGACGTGCGACTTTTCAGTATATATAGTATATACCCCACACCCGGTGTTATTTTTTTTGCAAGATGGCACCCCCCCCCCCCCTCCCCCCACGTTTTTCAATATTTGACAGACCCCTCGCCCAATGTTTTTTTATCTTGACCCCCTCTCTCCATGATTTTTTCAAAGGTGAGCGTTCCACCCCTCCCCCCCCCCACCCCCATGTATATTCAAATGGAATAGCCCTAAGTAAATAAATAAAGAAACACGATCAAACTACCCTAACCACTTACTGAACCATTGGCGTTGCTCTTGTTTTTTTAATTTCTAGTTCTATCACCAGCATCAATCAGAAAAAAAAATAAGTTCAGGTCCACCTTATAGCAGGCCCCCTGCTTGCAAAGAATAGGCACGGTTTAGTTTTTATTGTGCAGTATTGATTACACTGCAGACATAGGATGTAATAAATCATCCTCCCCCATGTTATCAAGGGGAGTCCAATAGCAAGTCTCAAAAAATAGAACACATGATAAATAAGTAGTGTTCAGAATGTTGCAAAGAACAAAATGTTGCAAAGAGATGCAAAAAGGAATTTACAGGGGAGAGAAAAGGAAACATAGGATGTAATCAATCAACGCCCCCCCCCCCCCCCCCCCCACCCCATATTATCAGTGAGAGTCCAACAGCAAGTGCCAAACAAATAGAACGCATGATAGATAAGTAGTGTTCAGAAACGATTACAATTTTCAAGATAAGGTACTGCTTCAAAACACATCTGTCTTATAGTCAAGTTGTAGTACCCTATGACGCGAGGAAAATCATATTGGATGCATGGTTATTAGTGGTCGGACGATTAAGCGAGAACTTGAGCATTCGGTTCAGCTGAGGCCGACTCGACCAATTCGACTGGCATTTGAAATAATCAATTATTTCAAATGAGAAATTTCTGAAGAAATTTTGTGAAATTACGCGGCCAAAACTGACAAAAACATTAGAACTTTCGTTTAAGTGACCTGAAACGGCTCTGTATCAACACTCAAGAGTAAACAAATCTATTGCGCCATATTTGCTGTACCAATTTATCAAGTGCCGTGGTACACTGCATGTGTGCCTGGCATGTGCCGGCGCATGCTGCGGCACAATAATGTTTAAAATCGTTTGCGTTAAAATTACGGCAATGTGGCCGTAAAACGCGAACCGAATCTATTTATTGTTTGAAATATTTTTCTATCAATCGATTTTAAAAATCTCTTCCGTCCAAACCCTAATGGTTAAATCGATCGCTCAAAGAGATGGATCCGGCTTCATACACCTCTCTGGAGCAGTCCGGCAGTGTTTCCTGTTTGGTGGGGCCATAAATAGGTGAATAAACTTTTGTGTTACAACTAATGTTGTTCGGCATGTTTGAACAATCGGGCGAACACAAATAAATAAGTCAATCTTCCCTGTGGTCTAAGACTGCTAGCTGACTCTCACCCCTGCGCGGGTTCGAATCCCGGTCACTGCATGAGAAAGTTGCCAGTGACTTGGCATTAGGCGGTGGTTTTTGCTAATTACTCCAGTTTCCTCCACCAGTTATAACTGTCTAGTCAAACAACTTAGCCGCAATATGCTAGAAAAAGCAACAATTTTTTTTTCAAAATTTCAAATGCAACGACAAGTGGTTAAGCAGTTCTGATGTCTGTATGCCAATATAATTCCAAGAAGAGAGGTTTGATGATTAAATGCCAAATGAATTTCAAGTATTGCTTATATGAGTTAAAAAGTATAGGGCTTGGTATATATATATATTTATATGTATATATATATATTTATATATATATATATATATATATATATATATATATATATATATATATATATATATATATATATATATATATATATATATATATTTATATATATATATACAGGAACGTTCATTAAAGGGATACGCGACTACCTCAAATACAGTTGCATGTATAGAATAGCTAGATTTCAGCAGCAACTGACAGCAGGTTCGCAGCTTAAATAGATACATGCATGCCCTGGCTAGACTCACTTCTAAGTCTAGCATGCTCTTGCATACTGTAAACATCTAGGTTCATTGCATACTTAATTTACTTGATTTACTGCATAATGTGATCACTTGGATTAAACTTTAACATACTTTAAGCCCTCATTTAATCCAAAACCCAGTATCAAGTGACTGAGATGATCCCTGCTTAATTAGATATCTGGCTATATATTGAGCTGGCTTTGGGGAATCAAAGTTGGATGAACTGAAGATTGCCATGCCATTAATTGTGTACAGCATTGTTTTGTGGCTTCAAAATAACAGACAAACATCAATTCAGAATAAATGCCAATTGATAAGATTAGCAGGCCAGCCAGGCCTACAATAAGAAACCCTAAGTATAGAATTGCACTTGTGAAATTTGGTCAGGGACATACATTGTAATCCATTCTCCCTGGTTTGGGATAAGATAACTAACCTGTTATATAAAAAATAACCTTTAAAAATACTGAAAGATAGCTTAATATTAAGTTTGTTTTCTTCCAAGGAAACAATCGTAGATTGTGTAGTGAATAGACATTTACATAATACATTACAATTAGAAACTGATATTGAGAATTTGATAACAAAATGGCCGCCATGCATTGAAAAACACTGCTGACTATGATTTTCAAGACATGAAAACAAATACTTCTTAACTATATTACACTATAAAAATACCAGGTTCCCTTGAACATATATCTCTGCTAAAACGATGTTAAATTTCAGGTTTTTCTAACAAAGGGCATGGGAGGAGTTTGAAAGCAACTAAAGACTCACCTAGAAGCTCTTTTTCAGCTTGTCATGTTATAAATGAACCAAAACACATAAGCTATTGAAAGTATAAAAATCATAAAGGAAAAAATAGGCTGGATTTTCCTTTGAAACCTGGCTTAAAATTAAGTTTAGATAATGTTCTTCCAGAAAAAGAATATTCCTTTATAATAAAATGAATAAGCAGTATGTTTTTAGACTCAGATTAGTGACGGGTTCAAAGGAATTTTTCTAAACAAAATGCCACCTCTGAAAGAAAGACACTGGACTAACCAAGATTATCAAGACATGAAAAGAATACTTTCAGGCTGAATTTCATTGTGCAAATACCAGGATGCCTTAATGTATATCTCTTCTTATAGCCACCAAAGTTTTATGATTTTAGAACAAAGAATATGTGAGATATTAAAGAAAAGCTGTAATGATACTTTCAACTTCTTCTTTCTAAAACCTAAAACAGTAAGTTATACAAAGTTTTGGTCTTAACTGGCTTACACACTAAGTTTATCATACAAGCTTTATCTACAACACTTTCCTACGCTATGGTCGGAGTTCCATCCAAATAATCATAAATCCATAGAAAGTGATGGTACAATTTAAATAAGTACATATCTGTCCCCCTGCAGAAAGTCCAGTGATACCACTCAGGAACACAAATGGAGATTCCAGAGATTAGTGATGCATGCTGGGATACATGCTGGAAGTTTTTAGACAACTTCCTGTTTGGAAGATATGGCATAATTTCTGAAGGAACCGGTTAATAAGTTATGGAAGATTTCTCCCAAACTATTCAATCTACAAATTTCAAACTTACCATGTGATAAGAAGACATCTTAGGGATCTTATTAGAAGTTTTTTAATGAGAGAATTTAGTTTAGAAATATTTTATATATTTTTAAAAAATGAGGCAGTAGCTTAAGCCTTTCGAATCCCTTTAATGAAAATTCCTGATATATATATATATATATATATATATATATATATATATATATATATATATATATATATATATATATATATATACATGCCTATTTAAATAAATGATATATACAATATTAGAGAGAGAACAAGCCAAATATTATAGGACATAAAAAGAGGATGCGAGAAAGAAATATGGGAATGGAGATCAAAAAGAAAGTACAGA
Organism: Maea johnstoni; assembly: GCA_963942565.1. Taxonomy (NCBI): domain Eukaryota; kingdom Metazoa; phylum Annelida; class Polychaeta; order Spionida; family Magelonidae; genus Maea; species Maea johnstoni. Next base: position 14,039,987 of record OZ012696.1, on the reverse strand, counting down.
ATGTAAATAAGAACATGCAAGAGGATGAGTACAGAAATTACAATTATAAGAAAACAACACAGGCAGTGAATGAAAGAAAGGAAATATAAGTGCTATACAATATAGGAAATAGAAAATAAAACAAACAAACAGAGGATATAAAATGCACCAAATAAGGGATAATATTAGCAGTATGAAGGTTGTTTTATGAAGTCTGTTTAGACAACACCTTATCATTTTTAGCACTTTTTGCAGTGAAATGGATAAGTTTGTGGGGAATTCTGAGCCCCCCAAAAAGAAGGCCAACTATGAAGAGAACAGATGTAGGAAGTTTGATCAGAAATGGGTTTTTTAAGACTTTAAATGGCTCGAGTATGAGGCAGGTGGGGATGTGATGTTTTGCACAGTGTGTATTGGAGCACATATGACAGGCACAACCTCTGTTGATGGGTATCCGTCCTTCAAGAGGGATGCTCTAAGAAAACATGAGAAGTCCAAAACTCACCAGAAAGCGGAAGCAATTCTTGCCAGCATGAAGAGGCCCATCACAGAGTCACTTGCAGCCAAATCCCTGTCTGCACTAAAGGCACCTGAGACAGCAAAGCTTGAACATTTATTTAGAACTGCGCATGCCAGGGCCAACAAGGGGCGCCCTTTTTAAGACTTTGATTTGCTCTGCCAGCTGGACAAGGCTAAGGGATTGGATATAGGATCTACCTACCTCAACGGCAAATACTGCCCGCTTATGACCCACTTCATTGCTTAGGTGGGATTTGAGAAGCTAGTAAATTGTTTTTTTTTAATTCTCCCTATTTGTATGAAATGATCCTTTCAATGCCCAGGACTTAGTAAACTTGTTACTCATAAATCATTATCAAGCGTTTATGTTACTTTCAGAAGAGCAGTGTTCAAGCAGCTCCTTTTCTGGCAGTGATGAGAGATGGCTCTACTGACGGTGCCATACTTGAACAAGAAATGATGTACATCCATTTCTGTCACAAAGGCGTCATGAATGTCAAGTTTTTAGAGGTAGCAGAATTTGAGAGGGGCACAGCAGTCAACATCAAAGCTGCCATACAGAAAGCCTTGTTGAAGCTGGATGACTCCTAGGATAAGAAACTGGTTGCCTTGGGTGCTGATGGCGCTAGTGTAATGCAAGGCCACAAGGGAGGAATTATTGCCCTCTTCATGTATTATTTTGTCAATCAATGTATCATGTTTTGGTCCTTTCAGGTTTGTCAACATATATTGTATATACTATCAGTAATGGAAATAACCTGATTATAATTACTATGAGCTGCCTATCATGTGTGAGGGTACACTTTTTGACATTTCAATTCCTTATGGACTACTTTCTTTGCAATCGATTTTTTATTATTGCATTTAATTTCAGGGAGTCCACTGTATGGGTCACCGGCTGGAATTATCATTTAAAGATGCCATTGAGAAAACACCATTACAGAAAAGATTGCATGATCTACTCCAGGGGCTATTCATGCTGTACCATTACAGCCCTCCTAACCATGCTAACCTCTGCTCTTCCAGACCTCAGACTTCTAATCGCAAGACTGCTGACCAACCCACTCGACTCCTTATGGCGACACAGCACTTCAAGACCTATGACTCCTAATCGCAAGACAGCCAACCAACCCACTCAACTCCATATGACGACACTGCTCCTCAAGACCTCCGACTCCTAATCACATGACCGATGACCAACCCACTTGACTCCCTATGGCGACATTGCTCTTCAAGACCTCTGATTCCTAATCGCAAGACTGCCACCAACCCACTGGACTCCCTGTGACAACACTGCTCTTCAAGACCTCTGACACCTTGCGGCATATTTGTTTGTATTGCTTATTTTCTTTCCTTGCAGTAAATCCTGCTATGTCAAGAGCTGCCATACAGCAGAGGAACAGCTAGCTACCCAAACAAAAAAAAGGATAGGAATCTCATACAGGGAGGAACAGCTGCTACTCATATGTTCGTCAGTTGAGCAGCAGCTGTTTTATTTTCGCATGCTAATAAGCCGAAATATGCTAATGAGTGAGCAACACATGTTTCACACTTCCATAGGAATTTTATCAATAGTTGAGCAACACGTTTGCAACAGCTATCGTGTAGCTCATTTTTTATTTAAAAACAAATTTTTCATCAGTGAAATAGTTGAGCAACACATGGGCCCCAGGTGTTCAGTTGCTCATCTCTTGGATTGCATGAGAATCTTTCCTCATTGGAGTGGTTGAGCAACACATGTTCCACATCTATCATTTTGCTCATTGCATGCATGCATGATTTCAATGTAATCTCTCTCTCTTTATATATATATATATATATATATATATATATATATATATATATATATATATATATATATATATATATATATATATATATATATATATATATATTATATCAGGGCTCAACGGTCCCCAGAAGGAGCAGGTAGACTGGCGGGGCTACCTGAACCCAAGATCAGGTAGTCCCGCCAGCATTTTAGGTAGCCCCGCCATTTATTCTAAAAAGGCAAAATAGTTCTTTTTCCCCCTTTTCATGTTAGTAATGGTCTTCTATTTTGTAGGTTGCATGCTTAAGGGATGCTATATTTTTCTTTTTTTCTGCTACCATTTTATAGCATTTTAGTGAGGAACTTCCCGCTGGACTACCTGAATCCAACTTAAGGTAGCCCGACAGGGCTTTTTTTGGAATTCAGATCTCCCGGGAGATGGGACTATGCTATTTGTTGAGCCCTGTATATATATATATATATTTATATATAAATATATGTATATATATATATATATAACATATATATATAAAACATAACATATGTATATAAAACATAAGGACATTTTGATGCCATCTATATGTGGTTTGATGAATAATTGACATTCATGAGCTCAAAAAGACATTTAAGTAATCAATTCTTCATTAAATGCTTTCCTGTCTATTCTATATATGTTCATCTAACTTTCCTATACATATTTGGAACAAAGCTCAGCAGGGAAAATGAAAAATCTCACATTTTTGAAGAGCAGATGTCAAAATCCTGTCTTTCATGTTTGGAGAATATGTGGGTCTACACTTAGTATTAGAGGGAGGCCCTGTACTCAGCTCAACCTACAAAACTGACCAATCTCATTCTTTGCTCACCCACCAAATATGTTTGAGTCCAGATCTCATACCTTGCTCAACCTACAAAACTGACGAAGTCCCAATCTCATACTATGCTCAACCACCAAATATGACTAAGTATTGAATCTCATACTCAGCTCAACCTACAAAACTGACAAAGTCTCAATTTCATACTATGCTCACCTACCAAATATGATAAAGTCCTAATCTCATACTTCTCTCAACCACAAGATCATTGTCCTCATACTCCCCTCAACTGCTCATCAGTTACTCATTTCAATCCCCATCACTTGCCCATCGCTCATACTTGCTCATACCTTGTCGCTCATCAATCCAGTGCGTTTTGGGTGTGGAACAGGTGTTGCCCACCTGGTGCACACATGTTCCTCAGCACATCCTTTTCGTTTGGGAGGGAACAAAACCGACAGCTTGATGAGGAAACTTATCTTCGAAAAGGCAGGGACCCTAAACGTGCAGCCTATGTTCCAATTGCTATGCTGAATCCATCGGCAAAGAAGAAGCGCCACCAAGAAGTGAATGACAGGGTTAAAAGACATCATGCCAAAAAGAAGGAAGGCATCACTTATTTGTCAGAGAGAGGGAAGATAAATGAAACCAGAAGCAGTGGACAAGTCCTCACAGTGAAATTACCTACTTACTCCAGTAAGAAGCCAAAATCCAACGAAAAGAAGTTCATGGCACTAGCAAAAACCAAGGCAATGGTAGGAATCTTTCCAGACAAGTAAAACAACTGAAGCAACAGAAGAGACCCACTCAGAAGAAGTTGCAAAGGCTGCTGAACAAAAATGTTCCAAATGATGCAACACCAACCACAATAGGACTGACACCAAGAAAGAAAACACAAAGTGAGATGATGAATGCAGGTTTAAATCCTGATCAGTATTAAGGCATTCATAGGAAATTGAAATGTCCAATGACCTTCTTAAAGAACTTTCCAGTTCAAATTATAATATTGTAAGCGGTAAGATTATTTAAAAGTACAGGTGCATGGCAAAATTGTCCCGAGCAACTGGTCATTCATGGAAATTTAAGAATAGGAAGCCTCAAAGCAAAAGACAAGTGCAGAGGGAATTTATCGAAAGAGAAGTTATCAAATTCATAGAGAGAGAGGACAACAGCGTAACGCTACCTGGCAAACACTACTGGCGCAAAACGTCGTGAAAAAGTCGTGAAAATCTCGTGAAAATATACCTTTGTACTATATCATTTTCACGACTTTTTCATCAGACATCGCGAAAATGGGTCGTGAAAATATGTTGTGAAAAGCCCGTGAAAATGTCGTGAAACTTTCCGATTACTGAATTTGTCGTGAAAATATGTTGGTCGTGAAATATGTCGTGAAACTCTTGTGAAAATACATTTATCTTCTTGATGAAAATGTCGTGAAAAAAGATTCATTTTTCACGACGTCGTGAAAATAGCATGATGAAAATGTCGTGAAAATGTCGTGAAACTGTTGTGAATCTGTCATGAATAACTACTTGCACTAAACGTGAAAAAGTCGTGAAAACGTATATAAGTACCATCATTTTCACGACTTTTTTCATCGGACGTCGTGAAAATGTCTTGAAAAAGTCGTGAATTTCCATTGCTTTGAAAAAGTTGTCACAATTGTATATAAAAATAGGTAAACATCTTTAGTTAACACCTGTAATCAACCTCAAGATGTATTATTTTGTTGCACGTCACTGTCTAGAATTCATTCTATATTCCCTAAGGTTTCTGTTGATGTCACTTGCCTCAAGTGATGGCCTATGTCCTCATAAAACACCTTCAAAACATTTTAAACCTTAAAACATAAGGACATTTTGATGCCATCTATATGTGGTTTCATGAATTAATTCTTCATTAAATGCTTTCCTGTCTATTCTATATGTGTTCATCTAACTTTCCTATACATATTTGGAACAAAGCTCAGCAGGAAAAATGAAAAATCTTACATTTTTGATGAGCAGATGTCAAAATGCCGTCTTTCACGTTTGGAGAATATGTGGGGTCTACACTTAGTATTAGAGGGAGGCCCTTATTTGCATATCCTATTTCATGAAATTTTCACGACATCAAATTTTTCACGACCTTGATTTTCACGACGCTCACCTTTTTTCACGACGTACGCCTTTTTTCAGGAGATTTTCACGATGCTCACCTTTTTTCACGACACTGGAAATTTTATGCCGTTTTAATCTGAAAATTGTGATTTTTTTCACGATGCTGTTTCACGACATTTTCACAGATCTATGAAATTTCATGACATTTTCACGACGTTTGCCGCCAGTAGTGAAACCAGCTGCACTGACGGTTGACAACAAAAAACTACAAAAGCATATCCTGTCTGACTATTTGCACACCCTACACCAAAAGTGCCTGTTTGAAAATCCTGTTATCAAGATCTCAAGAGCCCTGTGTTGTCGACTTTGCCCACGCCACATTCTTCCTGTTAACTTCGGCCACAGGCAAACTTGCCTTTGCTCTAGGCATCAAAATATGGCCCTGATGCTTCGGGGACTCATTGCCAACAAGGTGTCTTGCACAAAAAAAAAACATGTTTTCATCAAACAACATGACTTCCCTGACCATAATCTTAATGTGGGCAATGTTACATACATAGAGTGGAAAGCTGTCCAGTCTCCTGAGAGCAAGCGATGGAAGCAAGTCGAATGTCACTTAAAGAAAGACGAATCCGTTGTGTTGTTCAAGAAAACTGCTTGTTCCTTGAGGGAACATGTACAGCGAGTCAAAAAACAATATAAACAGATGCAAGAGTTGAAGAAGAAGCTGGGGTTTGGAGAAATGACTTGGTTTGGATAGACTCTGCCAAAAATTACACGTGTAATGCCGGGGAGGAAATGCAGTCCCATTCTGGAACACAGAGATGGTAACTCTACACACTTCCGTCACCATGTTTCTGGCAAAGTCAAGCATAAAAGCTTTAAGTTGCAGTTTCTGATGAACTTGGCCACAATCTAAAAGCAGTTCATGGAATCATCATAAAGTTGATACCACAACTGAGGATCATCTATCCAGAAGTCAGCACTATTCATTACCTAACGGACTCCCCAATTTCTCAGTAGCGGAACAAAACTATTTTTCAAATTATAGCACATCACCATGATGACTTCGGGATCACAGCTCGTTGGAATTACCTGGAGGCAGGCCATGGCAAGGGCCCCTGTAATGGACTTCGAGAACCTGTTAAAAGAGGGGCAGATATGGCAACTAAACAGGGTCCCGTAATACATTGATGGTGTTGGTAATATACCTTGGTTGCGTTATTTTTTTACCATTCTTCTCAATATGTTTTACCAATATACCAACCTCCCTCAGCCTTGATTTTACGAACCATGTTACAGCACTTTCTCATTGAAGTTCTAGCATTCAGTTTAGATACATATTCGTGCCAACTATTCTTTTTGTTGGTACGAATGACCTGTCTTGCTTTGGCCCTTTTTATACGATATTCTTGTAAATGTGCATTTGTTGGAAATCTTTTTAAAATTCTGAGGGATTACTTTCGATCCAAAATATCTTCCTTACACTCATCAGAGAACCATGGCCTCTGTGGCTTCATGGGGTTGGGATTTGATTTTGGAATTGTTTCGTTAGCAATTTCACAAAGCTTAATTGTCAATAAATGTTTTAAGTTTGAGACCGCCATCAAGACTGTCTTGAAGAAAGGCCTCTGAACATAGATATTTACAATGATTCCAATCCGCTTTGTGAAACTGCCATTTGGGCGGTCTGTTATCTTAAGGATGATAATGGCTTTCTAAAATGCATGATAGGGAAATGGTCACTGCCATGAAGATCATCCTCCACCCTCCATGTAAAATCCATGAAGAGGGAAGGAGAGCCCATGAGATCTATAGATGTAAAAAAATCGGTTGCAGGGTGCAAGTATGTTGGGGTATCGTCATTAAAAAGACAAATATTACTTCTGGTCATGAATGTCTCCATGACCCTACCCTTTGCATCAGTTTTATTCCCTCCCCAAAATTCATTGTGGGAATTAAAATCCCCAACAATCACAACTGGCTTAGTTAATTGGCTTTCTAAGTGTGTAAGGTCTCGGAGATGAAGTTCAGTGCTCCGAGGAATATATAGATTGCATAAGGTAATTGTAGTGTGGAGAGTCCCCTTTACAACAATCGTTTGTAATGGTGAGGTCACATCTAAAGGACTCTGAGGTAGATTGCTTTTGATAAATAATGAGACACCACAATGTGCTCCATCCATATCATCAATTGTTCCAGGTTTTTGATAAGCGACATAGCCTTTAAAGTCATTTGAGCATCCTTGAGATTTGTTTCTTGGAGACAAATGACAGGAGCATTATATTTTTGAGCTAATAGTTCAAGTTCTTGCCGATTTGCTCACAGTTCCACTGAATAATAAAACAACTAGCCATTGTGAGAAAAAGGTGAAAAGAAAGAGATATGTGGATTAAAATCAATACAAGTGTCATTTTGATGGTATGAGGTGTACTCTCGCCTTTGGTTGGTGCGCCTTTGGTACATCGTCATAATCCAATGTTTCAAATGACCTCTCTCTGCCGATTTGATAGAGAGAATCAGCTGAAACTTTGGATGGTCTGGAGCCTAAGGAATTATTTCTAGGCTTCTGACTGCCACCCTGAGGGGTAGTGATGGGTTTGCGTGTACAAGATTTAGTATTTTGTGATGGCTTTGGAGGGATTTTTGCTTTTGCAGTGGTAGGTTCAATGATATTTGTTGGTTGTTGTTTTCTGGTGAAGGAAGAAGTGAAAAATCTGTGTTGCATTGATGGGCCAAGTGATGTCTGTTTGTGATTGGATGGATGAGAACTGAGGTTTGTCAACTGTTGCTGCCCAAGCATAGGATTTCTTTTCAGTGCTGGATTTATCTTGAACTATTTTCCTAGCTTCTGGAAAAGGCAATCGCCGTTTACATTTCACAGATTGAACTTCCTTTTCAAAAATCTACTTAGGGCAGGTTCTACTGTGGGCAGGATGATCACCAGAACAATTGACACATTTTATGAGATGATCACAAGGAGTATCACCATGGTCATCCATGGAGCATTTTAGGCATTTGGAGGAATTTGCAATTGTTCATATGATGTCCAAATTGTTGGCAACCAAAACATCTCAGAGGGTTGGGGATAAATGGGGATACTTTAACTTTCAGAAAGCCTACATTGATTTCGTTAGCAACTGAACTCCCATGGAAAGTGAGGAATATGGTTGCAGTTGTAATTTTATTTCCGTCTTTTGTGATTACAATTTTCTGTGCCTCACTAACCCCTTGCTCTTTAAGATTTTCAACAATGTCTTCCACGGGAGTAAACTTTAGTTCGCTGCACCGGACGACACCTTTGATGGTATTTAGTGTTCTATTGGGGGATATCTTGACTGGGACGTTCACTAGCATTGATGTTTTTATGAATTTTTTATAGTGTGACACTTGGCCAGCGATCCAGCCCTTCTCTACATCCCACAGGCGATGGCAAGCTACAGAACGGCCAGCAGGCTGGTTTCACACCTGCAGGTCAATTAGTTTATCAGGAGTGTGGCCCAGCAACTTCACCTTAAACCAACTTTCTTGGCAGTAATAAACTATCTAATAAACCCACATTGCTATTAAAGCTTAGCTTAAGGCTTAAAATATAAGCTAAACTGTTTGTATGTATGTTTTGTTACATTGTTGCAACTTGCGGTTTAATAAAATTTGGTCGCCCATTCTGGTTGTCTGAGTTATGATGATAACAGAATGGGTGTCATTCTTGAGCATTATAGCTCTTTGCCCTCTTTTGCCACTCAACTTTTCCCCTAGTGGCCAGAGTCAGATCTAGAGCCACTCTACGTCATCAAATTTTCCTGCCAGTTAATTTAATTCTGGCACGCTGTCAACGGCACGCTTTGGCTATCACCGCTACGAACTTTGTTCCTCTAAGGCAGCCCCTCCATTGTAATTCAGTTTCCCAGCCCACCCACCCTTTTTTTTACGTTCTTCTTGCATTTTTCTTGCTCACAGCAAGCACCCAGTAATATACTATCTAATAAACCCACATTGCTATTAAAGCCTAGCTTAAGGCTTAAAATATAAGCTAAACTGTTTATATGTATGTTTTGTTACATTGTTGCAACTTGCGGTTTAATAAATTTTGGTCGCCCATTGTAGTTGTCTGAGTTCTAATGACATCCCTATAGTTAAGAATGAGCTGAAAGACATTTTTCATGTTTTCACAATTCATTGTTGTTAATGCAATACAGATATTGATTTGTCTAGATAATTTGAAATGATATAGCTATTGGTAATGCTATTCAACTTCATTGCCAAAATTCAAGACAAAATTGTTAAGTGCAGGTCTTAGTTAGACCATATGAAATATGTCATTAAAGAGTTGCATGTGTTGCTAGTATTTTCATGCTTTTTATTTGCAGAAAGATGATTACCTATTCAGAGAGAAGAGTTATCCATAAGGCCTTACAGAGCTTCAGCCTTTTAGATAAGCCTGAAAAGGACAAGTTGGATCTTATGTTTTCTTTATCGAGTTTTGGTGAGATGCCCAAGGAGGAGAAGTTTATTTCTCAAGTGGTAGACTTTGCCACAGACAAAATGATAGAAAGGAGCCGAAAGTTTGTTAAGGCTATGCGTAAGGGCATCCCTAAACAACATCTCACACTGTTTTGGGTACAGTTAACAAGCCCTTCAGTTACTTTGCTGTATGAAATGCAGAGACCAACCCCTCGCAGAGTAGTAGATGTGATTCAAGTGGAGGATGAGTTACAATTGCGACCCGATGAGCATCTCTGTTTGTATTTTCTGAAGGAATATATACTTGGGCTGGAACAGGAGGATCTGGCCACTTTTCTACATTTCGTCACTGGAGCTTCAGTTTTGCCCAAAGAAATAAATGTAGCTTTTAATGCTGTGTCTGGTTTCATGAGGCATCCAACCGCTCATACTTGTGGAAATTCTAAGAAACCAGGATGCCTTTAGAATGACAGCCATTTAAAGCTATATTGATACAGTGAAACAGTTAAAAAAAGCACTAGGCCTAATAGTGATACAAAGAAAATTATACTATTTGCAATGATAAAGATTTCACCGAGTTCATAAGACAAACAAAATTAAAAAGATATATATATTTTTTTATTTCAGAAATAATTCAGGTGGTGTGCTCTTTTATCAGACATTTTATTCCTTTAAACTATATTGACAATATACTAATCACTATCCTAACCAAATAGGTTTCTTTACAATTTAATTCCCAATCCATTTCAAAGGGCAAAATGTCTTTATCATCCATACCAAGTGCCAAATATAGCCTGGTGCTTTCTCAATATGCCACAATGAACAAACACACACAGACATATATATATATATATATATATATATATATATATATATATATATATATATATATATATATATATATATATATATATATATATAAATATATATATATATATATATATATATATATATATATATATATATATACATATATATATATATATATATGTCTGTGTGTATTTAAATATTTTATATGTAAATATATATACATATATATATATATATATATATATATATATATATATATATGTGTATATATTTAAATATTTATATATGTAAATATATAAATATATATATATATATATATATATATATATATATATATACATATATATATATATATATATATATATATATATATATATATATATAAATATATATATATATATATAAATATATATATACGTATATATGTATATATATACATATATATATATATATATATATATATTTATATATATATATAAATATAAATATATATACATCTATATATTTATATATATATATATATATATATATATATATATATATATATATATATATATATATATATGTGTGTGTGTGTATATATATAAATATGCATATATACAAACACACACATATATATATATATAATTATATATATATATATATATATATATATATATATATATATATGCATATTTATGTATGTATATATATATATATATATATATATATATATATATATATATATATAATTATATATATATATATGCATATTTATGTATATATATATATATATATATATATATATATATATATATATATATATATATATATATATATATATATATATGCATAGGTGTATTTGTGTTTATATATATATATATATAATAATATATTTATATATATATAATATATGTTTATATATATATATACATATATATATATATATATATATATATATATATATAAATATATATATATCACATGCTTGCCCTATATTCCCATTGTTGTGGCCATGTGGTAAAAAGGATATAAAATGTTGATGAGTGAAAAAAACATATGAAGTGAAAAAAAAACATATCAAACCATGTCACACCTTTTATTGTTGGCCTATTATTATTGTTAGTCTATTGTTGAAGAACGGCAGGCCCTATGTTGAGGGTCTTTCTCATGACGTCAGTCCTTTTTTGTCTGGCCCATGACGTCATGACCTGTGTTAAGACGCCTGACCTATTCAAGATGGCGGCAGCTCTGTTGGAAGCCCCGCTTAGCCCAGAAGAGGCGTGATTAAAGTTGTAATGCCTGGTAATTTCACAAACTTCCCTACCGCTGAGGATTCAGGATGAGAGGATTAGCAGGCAAAACTGCTGTCACTTCACTTACACATACATATGCTGTTACAGATGCTCTTCAATGTTTGACAGAGCGCTCATACACGCACGACCCACGGGTTATAAACAGGTTACATACTTTCTTTCTTAGTTTGTTTCTTTGAGCATATATAAGCATGTAATAAAACGGTTATATAATGTTTGTGGGTGTGATATGCTTTTATCGCTTGTGGCTGTATTTTATCACTCACTCATTCGCTGCGCTCACTCGTTCGTGATATCACATAAATGAATGAATGATTGCTTAAAGGCACATTGGCACACAAAGGCCATTTAGTGCCATAAAATTTGTGCAAAACAATGGTCCTTTGTTATTGTTGAATACAATAACAAAGCAATAGATGAATAAAAATGATCACAAAACAATGAACAACTTCAAAATATAATTTCCGAGCAATCGCACATCCCAATGTATACTTTCATTCATCTTTACATGTTATTGAATCTCAGTATTCCAGTCCTACTCCCGTAACTGACAAACTCACTCCATGTTCAAATGAATGAATGATTGCTTAAAGGCACATTGGCACACTTAAATAAAAATGATCACAAAACAATGATCAACTTCAAAATATAATTTCCGTATAACAGGTTGTTTCAAAAGAAACTATAAATTCTTAAAAAGTTTTACAGTCGGTAAAACAGACCAATCACATGTAAATAAGATAAAATGCTGCATGGAGGAACCTTTTCAAAAGGTTCCCTAAAGCTATTTACACTAAAATGTCTATTTCTGGATTCAATAAAATCGACACACTCAAATAAAATATGCTTGACAGTCAATTGACAATCACACGCTATACATTGTGGAGGATCTTCCCCTTTCAAAAGGAAGCAATGAGTCAAATGAGTGTGACCAATTCGAATTCTTGCTAAAACACTCTCCCCACGCCTAATGATTCGAGAACCTGCAGGCTAAAGACCCAGCTGGTGATATCAAACAGCCACTCGAGATAAAAACCATATCACACCCACAACCATTAAGTACCCTATATGTTTATACATATAGGTATATATATAAATAGGTAACTTAATGGTTGTGGGTGTGATATGTTTTTTATCGTGAATGGCTGTTTGATATCACGAACGAGTGAGCGGTAGCTAACGAGTGAGTGATATCATACAGCCACAAGCGATAAAACCATATCACAACCACAACCATTATGTAACCTTTTAATTACATTCTTATTTATACTCAAAGAAACAAACTAAGGAAGAAATTATGTAACCTGTTTATTACCCGTGGGTCGCGCGCGTATGAGCGATCTGTCAAACATTGAAGAGCATCTGTAAGGGCATATGTATGCGCAAATGACGTGACAGCAGTTTTGCCTGCTCATCCCCTCATCCTGAATCCTCAGCAGTAGGGAAGCTTGTGAAATTACGATGCATTACAACTTTAATCACGCCTCTTCTGGGCGAAGCGGGGCTTCCAACAGAGATGCCGCCATCTTGAATAGGTCAGGCGTCTTGAAACAGGTCATGACGTCATGGGCCGGCCAAAAAAGGACTGACGTCATGAAAAGGACACTCAACACAGGGCCTGCCGTTCTTCAACAATAGACTAACAATAGGCCAACAATAAAAGGTGTGAAATGGTTAGATATGGGTTTTTTTCACTTGATATGGGTTTTTTCTCACTTGATATGGGTTTTCTTCAATCCGGAACATGTTATATCAATTTTACCACATGGCCACAACAATGGGAATATAGGGCAAGCATGTGATAAATATATATGTATATATATATATATATATATATATATTATATATATATATATATTTATATATATATATATATATATGTATATATATATATATATATATATATATGTATGTATATACATATATATACATATATATATATATATGTATGTATATATATATATATATATATATATATACATATATATATTATTAGTTATCCTCCTTGTAAACAAGGCCTGAGGCCGAGTGCGATACGGCTGGCTCAAGGTAGATACCAGGCCGTATCCTCTTTTAACAAGGAGGATAACGAATTTATCATCAGTTTTTTTTTAAATTTTAAAAAAAATTTTTTAAATAAATTAAAAACATTTTTTTTTAAAATTTTCTTTAATGCTTTTATTTTTTTAATATTTTTTTTTTTAGATTTTTTTTTATTAGTTTTTTTTTGGATAAAACATTTTGAATGGGGATAAAACACTTATTGGGATACTCACATTGACAATTAATGAAAGCAATGCTAGGATCCCAATAAAGTCCAGTACACCACAGCTATTGACCAATCAGCTGCTAGTATTAGAGTGCAGCTGATGATAAATAGGCCACACTAATATATACAAGGCGTTAAGTCATCTAGTAATTCTTCCTAAATAGACTTAGCTTTAGGGTTATGAAAAGGTTAATACACATTTATACAGAACTTGACTAGACATATATCATTTTATTATTGTTGAAAACACGTGGTTTAGAATGCAGACCTAACTTTCCCCCACGTGTGATGTAGAATAACACGAACAAGAAGTTCCCCATAAAATATTGAATAATCATAGAGACTGTCCTTTAAAATTATCATTTATTTTAATGAAAGTTGAAACGGCCAGAATTGATCACTCTCTTTTGTCAATAAATGAATATATAAACTTGTTTTTGGTACTATTTTGTTTTATGTAAGCAACATTTCTAATGGCTTAGAAATGGGTATGATGTCATCATTCTGAAATTCGCGGTTGCACCTCCTCTGAAGTATCATCATTGCTCATCAACTGATGTATTTCATTTAAGAACTCAGTCAGTCTTCCCACATTATCATTCGTGCTGAAATAATAAGGAAAAACAAAGTTAACTTGCTTGAAAACTACCATTCATCTTCAGAATATATCTCAACAGGAAGTGGTACTACTTTTTATAGAACTCTCTAGTAAATGAAGGCAGGAAGCAATTTCGGATATGCGTAAATGAATTTCGGATATGCGTAAATGAATTTCGTAAATCCAAAATTCATGTACAGATATCCGAAATTCATTTACGGATATCGGAAAATAAGCTGAATTACGGATATCCGAAATTCATTTATGGATATCCGAAATACATTTATGGATATCCGAAATACATATATGGATATCTGAAATTCATTTACGGATATCCAAAATTCATCCGATTTTTGGATATTGGAAAATAAATTTCAGATGTCCGAAATTATTTACGTATATATCTAAATGAATTTCGGGTATCCATAAATGAATTTCGGATATCAGTAAATGAATTTTCTGATATCCGTAAATGAATTTCCGATATCCGTAATTAGTGATTATTTGCATGGAATGCATGCCATAGGGTTTGCATATATGTGTAGGGAAGGAAAACAAGGAAGGGACAGACCTGAGACTCGAAAGGTTATATGTACAGGACAGGAGGACAGGGGAGGGTTACGGACGTGATGCACGGTGCATGACAAAAGTACGGGGGAGAGGGAACAGAATGTGAGACAAGGCCTGGGGGTGAGGCGTGATCTCCGTAGGTCCTCCCTTGGGAGTTGACCCCGTGGAAAAAATGTGGTTGCGGATCTCAAACAAACAAACAAAAAAATCTACATAAAGATGGCGTTGTTCTGACGTAGCAGACGCAAAAATAAATACAGGGAAATTATTTTTTTGAAAAAAACGCCAACTTAAGTACACGCCAAATTAACCAATTATACAGTAAATCTACTTGCACTTCTTTTGACACATTTCACGAAATCCGTTTAAAGATATGAACAGAAAGGAACCATCTATAGGCTATCAGATTCTAGCTCCAATTAGAGACACAATGTCAGATAGACCTTCGTCACAAAAGGTGTTTGACAAGCTTTTAGAGCAATACAGACTGGAGGTGTTACCAGCTGTGATGTCTCAGTGGGGCAATATTCAAGGGGGGGGGGGGGGGGGGAGAGCTAGAGTAATGTCCCAAAATGCACAACTTCTTCGACTCACTGCACCTTCTAAGTGGATTGGCCGACACCTGCTCTGAAGGAATCAGCAAATTTGAAAAACTGCCATAAACAGAAGCCTTTTAGAATGATTTGCAAGGGCTTTTCAAGGAGAAAAACATGGAAGTCCTATTCTTCAATTTTAATGGGAACCGCTTCAACATAGTTTTCTACTGTGCACAAGTGCTTTTCCATGATCAGGACCGTGTCCAAGACTTCCTACAGGACATGCATGGCCCAACTAACCTCCTATTCCAAAAGATATTGAACTCTATGAAAAGCGACATTTACCTGTTGCCGTGTGATGAAATTGATTACATAACCATTTTGGAGGATAGCTGAGGGAACGAAACACATCTTAGATCTGAATGACCACTATGATCGTTTGTATAAGTTTGTAGGAGAAAACTCAACGGAGGAAGTTCCAAGCCCTATTAACAGGCGAAAGTCCATTTGGCTCATCACATGCGGAGAAAGACGGAATGCTAGACAGACTATTGGATGGTGCAAGGGATGACTTGACAGCTGTTTGGTGACAAGAGCTCTGACTCTCTTGTTGTAAAAAAGTTAAAACGTATGGTTCCTGACCAGCTACCAAGAGGAAATACGTACATCAAGAAAACTACAGAGCTTTTTACTGCTAAACATATCCAAAATATGTGGAAGTATTGGGCCTCCCCCATCTACTTGGCAAACTTGGGATTACAATAAAAGGCTCACAGATGTTTGTTGTATTGAAAATGACAAAACAACCATCAGCCGGAAAAGAAATTCTAACAGCTTGTGTTAAATAATATAGCCAAAAGGCAATCTAGTCAATTCAAACCGCCTCTTGGAAAATTCATGGAATTTTCTCACGCAGAGCCATTATATAACAAGAATAATGCTTGGCAACTATAGACTAATGAAGTCCTGGAGATGGCCATTTATTGAGTCAGTCAACAGATTTGCCCTTATCATGCCCACCCTACAAATACCTCCATTCTCTCAAACAATTTGTAATAGCATGGAAATTGGCATAAATAGGGTGCAAAAATAAAACACTTTATTTTCACCATTTTTCAGAGGGGAGAAAATAAAAAAACTTTACTATTTTTCACACCCGATTTTTCAGGGAGAGAAAATAAAAAACTTTATTTTCACCCCCACTTATTGGGGAGAGAAAATATAAAATCTTTGTCTTTTCCTTCCCATTTTATGGGGGAGACAATGTTTTTATTAATTTACTCCTGTTTTTGGGGGAGAGAAAATAAAAAACTTTTTATGTTCACACCCGTTATTGCCAGTAGAGAAAATAAAACTATGTTTCCCAACCTCTGTAGAAAAGGAAGGAAGATATATTTCAAGCAATGACTGATTGCCTGGCTCATTTTCCTCGGTATAGCAAGATATCAAATAGCAAAATGTCGCTGGCTCCCAAGGAAGGTGAAACAAGTAATAAACTAAAAGTATGACAATTAGCCTTTACAAAATGTTCATTGTGTGAAAGGTCTCTAGATGATAAATACATTAAACATCACTGATGTGTCCTAACACAGCAGGATATACGACCTATTAGTTAAGAAACTTAAAGACATGCATCATGTTTAAAATGGCGCTCCTACATATGCAAACATGGGTATGGGTATCAGGGACCTTCAAAAGAAGTATAAATTGGAGGAACTGTGGTACTCTTCCTTCCGAAATACTGTTAACTATAGCTAAGGGTATTAAATAGGGTATGTTCTATATATACTAGTAGTCAAGCAGGTTTGAGAAAATTTGTGCACTTTGTTTTAAAAGCATGAAATTAGGGAAGTTGGTATAATTCACGATGGGAAATATTTTCAGATATGGAGGTGTCGCAGCCATGCCCCCGATGCAGCTTGCGCCACCTATTGGTCAACTGTTAGGTCAACGTAACTGTGCCTAAATAAAGAGCCATTGGTCTGACAAACAGTGAGATATTTACTCTTGTAGGAACTATGAAGTAGAGTATTAGCGAGTTTCATTTAAATTTAGCTATTAAGTATGGAAAGCCGTTCTTGCAGAAAAGCACTATTTGTCATTAATGATAAATGAATTGTCATTAATGACAGTTCATTTGTCATTAATGACAAATAGCCCTACCATTTATCATTAATGACAATTCATTTGTCATTAATGATAAATGAATTGTCATTAATGATAATTCATTTATCATTAATGACAAATACCAGCTATTTGTCATTAATGACAATTCATTTATCATTAATGATAAATGAATGACAAAGTAATTCTGAAAGTAGTTCCGTTTTGTAGCTTTTTATTTCAATGTAGAATCAACAAGATGGATTCTTATACAAATGTCAGTACTGCCAGATTGGCCCTGGTGTCAAAGGTGTCAAAGGGTCTGGTCGACTTGGCAGCAGCATACTGGATAAACCCAAAATCTGGACGGTTCAGGTGCCCTGTAGCGAGGTGTACCGGCCGGACCGGTGGCCCTGTCAAGTTTGGCCAATGGAGGTCACTGGTGTTTTTGAAAACAAGCATAATGACCCCAGTTTTTTTTGTATGGGGAAGGAGTGTAAAAACAGCGAGGCCTGCTCCAACAA
Source organism: Maea johnstoni (assembly GCA_963942565.1). Lineage (NCBI taxonomy): Eukaryota > Metazoa > Annelida > Polychaeta > Spionida > Magelonidae > Maea > Maea johnstoni. The sequence goes on along the minus strand of OZ012696.1, from coordinate 14,021,632 downwards.
GGTGTTAAGTCATTGCGGCCGTATGGGGTGTCGCAGGGACATGAAAGTGCAAGTTCTCCCGGAAGTTAGGATTCCCACAAGAGTAGTGCTCCCTACAGTGGTGCAGGTGCTCTTTGAGCCCAAGCTGATGCAACCAAGGCCTAAGGCCAGCGGATCTTCCATAAATGGGCAGGCCAAGACTGTATCCTTAAGGATGAGTAGATACTGACCCTGTAAGGTCAAAATTAGACCGTGAATTCGGCTAAGTATTTATAAAAGAAGAGTCACAAAATTTGAATCATTCCATTCCGTGGAGAATATTTTATAGAAATAGTAATTCTATGTCCTTCAGAGCATACCACAGGCTGGCTAGCCAGATACACCGGCTCCGAGCAGGTAACTGTGGTGTGTTCTGAATTGTAGTAGCGTATGAGATATTTTTGTACTTACTGAGTAATTGAGATCAATAAGACTTATTTTTGAATGAAAATTATTCTTGTTTGAGTTTTGATGTCTACACCACCCGGGTCGGTTTGGAATAAGGTGGGAGGATTGTGGGGGCGCCATCTGGCGGCGTTTCTAACAGTAGAATAGCCAATTACTATTCTTGAGGGTTAAGGACATTTGGCTCACATGTGTTGTTGTTGTAGAAGATTCTATCTCTGAGGCATCCCTGGCCAGTCAAGCAGATAATAAATGTTTTTTCATATAGGAAATAGTAGGAGTGTCATTGATTGCCAGAACATTGATGGTCCGACATAATGTACGGACAGATATCGAATCTTTAAGCACCATTACATCGATATGCACAACGCCACCTTTTGGCGAGATTGAGAACTACACACATTTAGCGTGTGTACGGTTGCTGGGCCATGCTCAAAATGACTTTGAGCGTATCAACGTGCACTACACTCACATATTTAATACATCTAAAAAGAAAGTCTTGTTGCTTATGGCCCAGCAACTGTGTAAATAATCTAGTCTTGAGAATCACTTCTTCGTCAAGAAGCCTTCGAAGGAGGCAACTCAAGGTTGACACTTGACACTTGTGACTTCAGTATTTACATAGCTGCTGGGGCCCAACGCAAAAAGACTATTCTATCGGATGTATTGAATATGTTAGTGTTATACATATTCATAAGCTCAAAAGTCTTATTTACGCATGGCCCCAGTAACTGTGCAGAAAAAAAGAAACATTCTTGCAGGATGTCCCTGGATATCTTTTGCATAGATGGCACCTGTGATAGTGTTTTATTTACACAGTTACAGGGGCCATGAGTAAATGCACTATTCTATCACATGGATAGAATATATTGAAAATAATAAATGGTCATACGTTTAGAGTTTTTCTAAGGAGGAACCCAGCAACTGTGTAGGAAAAAAAAACACCCTGGCTCGACCCGATTTCTTCCATGCTAAGCTGAAATGCACAGTGCAGCTTCTCAAATAGTATTAGTAGTGCAATGCTATAAGCCTTTCCTTTGGACTTAGGCCTTAGTGTAGATTTTATTGCTAGATTCTAATTACCTAAATTTCCAGTCCCCATCAGAGTGGCTTCTGTCTGGGAACACATCATTGTCATGCAAATGGTTTAGGTCAAGACTTTCCTCAATTACTTAATTTTCCAAACCATAAATATTTATCAGAAACAACCAAAAGCACATGAAATAAGGTACTGAAGTGTGCATGCTAAGCTACAGATTATGTTCTAAGTCCGACCACCACCAACGGGGAGGTAGTGCTCATGGATGGTCATATGTTAGTTAGTGGTGGGCCCGGGGGGGGGGGGGGGGGGGGGCACTTGGGTATTTAGGGGGACCCATACGCTCGTTATCAAAATAAAAATATACCCCCAAAGCACTGATTTCTGGCCAAAAAAGCACCCTTATTTTAATAAAACGCTGATTTTTTCCACTAAATAAACACCCGTTCTTTTATCAAATCACTGACATTGGATGAACGGGAATACGTATTTTGACATAAGATTTTATAATCCTCTTCGTGTTTAGCGGCAGCAAGCGGCGGCAGCAAACTCGGAAGCCCAGGCACATTGAGACTCCTGGAGTCACTCGGCGTCAGAGCCGCGTATATTTTGTGGATTGTAAGGGGATTTTGACCCCCATACTTCGTACCTGGGTAAAAAAAGTACCCTTCTATCACAAAAACGCGGACATGAGGAGGTCCCCTTCTTCCGCAAAATATGTAACGTGGGTGCGGTCCCCCTCTGTACCTGGGTGAAATAGAAATAGTAAGATTCGGTGAGTTTTGTTGGTGCCTCTTGTCGAATTGTATCTCCCTGCCCCAATTAGTTGCATTCTAGTGGTTTGTCCCTTGGAGGAAATCCTGGATCTAGAAAGGAAAGTTGGGAGTGAGGATTGAACATTCAGTACAGGTAGGCAGCCATATTGAATATCTGAGTCTTTCTACAGAGGTAGTTTTTGTAGGCGAGATATAGCACTTTGGAGTAGGTTTGAATGAATCTAGGTGGTATACACTGATTCTTTAGTTGATTCTGTATACTGTTTGAATAATTGTAGGAATTGATACTGTGGGGTTGAGCCCTGAAATAATTGGAAATAATTAGTGTTGGATCTAGTAAAGACAGGATTGGGCAAGGCCTTGTCTACTAGATCAGTAACTAAAAAGGCACAAATAGGTGTCTAGATCTGGGCAAGCCACCCAGATCAGCCTATCATTAGGTAGAATCAATAAATGTCAACTGTTTGATTCTTTAGAATAGTTTATAGTGGGCCTTCCTGATCAATAGAAGCCCACTAGTTCAATAGGGTTAAGGGAGTCACACAAGTTTAATAGAGTTAAGGGAATCCCACTAGTACAATAGTCAGTGAGATCCCTCTGGTTAAAGTTCAGATAATTTGGCCAATCATAGTTGTTTTACAAGCTCAGAAAGTTAGGTATAGTTTGGAGAATAAGGCATATGTTATATAAAATGTATTTAGGGTTCAAATGTAGAGTACGGATAGGAGGTGCCCTCTCTGATTGGTATAATAAGTCTTATGGTATTCACCAGGGACGGTACCTAGCTAAATGCAATGTTGACCAGATTATGCTGATCGCCCATCGTCACTCACGCAAGTGGCGCTATTATTTTAACGCTCGTAAAAGTGCTGTAGTAGTGTCGGGCAAAACAAACAGGGAGACTACAAGGTACCAACATGAGAGGAATTACCGGATAAGTTTTTGAGAAACAGAATTATGACCATGTAGGTGTTAAGTCTTGCATATATGGTGGTTTTAATGTCAGAACAGATGAAAATATTAAGAAAGGACGGAGAGGCTTCTATTCTGTCTTAGGTATGGGAATTAAGAAACGAGGACTTAACCTAAGCATGTGTAGTCTAATTTTCTGGCCTTTGATAGTTCCCATTACCCTATTTGGCTCCGAATTGTGGGATTTTAGCGAGCAGCATTTATATGATATTGACAGTTTTCAAAGACAGATTGGCAGGCAAATACAGAGATTTTATAACAGGTCACCACCACACACCTGTATTAGAAGCCCAGGGTGGATGCGTTTAGAAACGTTCATCTATGCCAAAAAAGTCCTGTTTCTTAGAACAATATTATGTATAAATGATGATACAGTGTATAACAGGCTCCTTGCCCAACGTCTGAGAAGATTCTCGGAGGTAGAGATAAAGCATCTTTAATTGAGTGGTATAGCCCACTTTACAATATTTTTAAGGTTACTGTTATGTTTGGTATGATGGACATGACTTTACGTATGATGAATGGTACCCATTATTACAGTAAATAATGTTGGAAGAACAAGCCTGGTCTATCGACTACATAGTGAAATACTAATTACTACTCTGACAACAGGAGGGTTTTGGACCCTCGAGATCAAGGCCAATAAAACCCTTGGTTTGGAGCCTTCCCCTGTTACACTAGGAACTATGTTCAGACCGTGGAACTGAAAACATTCACATGAGGACAATACAGTGTTACTTCCACACTGATGGTGTTTGGAGAGCCATCGTTAATGAGATCATGTTCCAATCAGGTGCGCCTATGGAAATGCTAACAACGAACCACCTCTTTTACGTGACCTAACACTCTAGGTTAAATGAGCCCGTCTTAAAAGACCACATTTGAGTCTTCTCTAGGGTTGGCGCTTAATACAGGTTTTACTGTATCAGTTGTTATATTTATGCTCCAGGCATCCTGTCAGGAGAACAGTGGAAAAAGGGGAAGAAGCAGCAAGGAAATTAAGAAACGCAAACATAACTTTAATTCCTCTCATATTTATCTTGTATTTTAATAAACTTATCATGCGAGATGATGTAATACAGATGGGCCGGGGGTAGTTTGTTCATAAAAATTTAGTTGGGAGAGATAGGTGTTATAGCAGTAAAAACGAACTGTAGACGCTTCATGATTTTCAAGTATTTGGGAGTTTAGGGTTGGATATTTCAAACTCTGCCCGCTTCCCTCTCCTACCCGAGTCTGCAACTACTCGTTACAAGTTATTGTGGAATATTAATAAATACACAGCAATTTGCAAACATTAACTGAGGCTGACTCCAAATTGAAAATTTGTGGACATTTTCACTCAAGAATGATTAAAAATGTGTTTTTGGGAAACCTTCATACAATCTTTGACAGGCAAAGTAAGAGCCACTGATAAGGCACAAGATGGCATGTCCTTGAAGTCAGCTGAGCAGGAGAATTATTTATCAGTCATTTAACGGTATACTTGAAATCAATTTGTCCAGAGAAATGTGGCATTAAGCTCTGAAATATTTGCTGATTTTGTACCTGTAGATATGCTTTAACATGTTATATAAAGTACAATGTCAAAGACCATCTCTTATAAAGGACCTAACATATTAGTTCAAATGACCCTTTATGAAGAGAACACTTCTCTTAAGGCCCAGTCTCATTCCATGAAGACCTCCATGAAACCAATTGATCTTGGCTGATCCTAAAGGTCCACGAAATCGGTTGCGTCTGAAGACAGGTCTTGTGTGTTGCAGTCACATGTGAAGTGGCTGCGCGACGATTTTGAACCTGTGATTGTGCATAGATCTCACAACCAACTCAAGTCAATCTCTAGTCAGTCTGAAGTCCAGTACCAAAAACAGGTTATTGGCACAACTGATGTGAGGGTGATTTAAGAGTAACTTCAGAGTGTCTCAAAAATGTCTCAAGTCTGTTGTGCATTACTCTTGTGAACAACATGATTTGTGCTCTCAAGTTTGTCCTGAGTCACTCTCAAGAGTGACGCAAGACCAGTAAAACCTAGGCGAGTCAGTAGGAGTCATCAGTAGTTGGTGGAGAGAATTGCGAAGCGCTTAGCAAACCCCTCCACGACCCGCGACCTCTTATTTTTGGCTCCACAACCTCCACATGACCTTAAAAACATTGAAGATAAACCTGAGACACTCAATTTTGTCTCACGTTTGAAAGTTTTTAGGTCTTTTTCAGGTTATGCAGAGGTTGTGAAGGCTTTGTGACTGGCCTAAAAAAAGACCATGTTTGAGTCTTCTCTAGGTTTTTTTCGCACTATATGTTTGACGGTATCAGTTGTTGTCTTTCACCTCAAAGTCATTGACTTCATTTTTACTTCAGGAAAGCAGATGTGGGCACCTGATGAAACCAGGGAAATCCGTTTCATGTTCAGAGAATTCATCGATCAAGTTCCTGACAGAGAAGATGTGGAAGAAATTCGAAGTAGACATGTGATACAAAACGACGCTGTCAAAGACACTCATTATCGAAGGAAAGTGTTTAAGGTCCATAACCTTATACTGGCCTAGAAGTAAACATTTTTATATCTTAATACTCGTCTATCACGATGATAGATAGACTTGCCAATTATCAGCCCCATGCAAGCATCAAGCGTGAGGCTGATACATCGAGCATCACGAGGAGGATGTACAGCTACTACAGCCGGCCAGACGTGTTATATTTGCCATGCATCTATTTTTCATCTGACCTCTTGACTTTGTTACACCTGGAGTTCACAAATGTCGTCAAAACTTAAACCATTTTAATTGTAAACCATTATTTTTAAGATGAGAACTAATCAAAAATATTTGAAGGGGGTTAGCCTAATCTAACAAAATATTTTAACCAAATACTCTCAAATATTTGATTTGTTTATTAAGATATTTCTGTACTATGTTTTAGATCATGAGTGCACTCCAGATGTAACTAGGTAATTTATGCCACAAATCTTTTGAGAAATCTCACTAATATCAAAATCCATCTGAAAACTGTTTACAGTTCAAATTGCCACCAAACAAATTCTCCTTTGTACAATGAAGACTACTTGTAGATTTGAAAAGAAATTGGAGTATACCTATGCTTTTAATGATGACCATTTAAACGAAGATTCTTAACTTACTTAGAGGACATATAATTTCTCAGTGTATAATGTAGAGCTGCATTCACAGAGGGAGATCAACTCATGAGCTCACCGCCATTTTGACTCATGAGCTTGTGGATGCGCTGTTTCTAAAATAAATATTCATTATTCAGCCCACCAATTAAGGAAGAAATACTTACTGATGGAGAATCGCTAACTTTTATATCTAAATTCTTACCTGCTCACATTGGAAGCTATCTCCAGGGCTTGCTCTGGTCACCCAAAAGGAGGGCTCTCATTTGGAAGTCTCTCCCTATGGAAGATCCTTGTGATACTTATAGAAGGAGGGCTATCTAAATATTGCCTTCAAAATTAAAAATAGACCGTAGTTTGCATGATCCCCGCTAGAGGCCGCACTAATACCAGTCGTGACGTCACAGTTGGCGCATGCGCCTTCATCCTCTTCTCTTTTGGGCACCATTTTCGCTCTGCCGATCGGTAATCAAGCTCTCGAGATTTACGCTCGTTCTTTCTAGAACTCGAGCGGTACAGTACAGACATACGAGCGAGTATAACGTGAACCTCCTATACTTCGCTGGGACAGGTAAAATTGTCAATACCACCTGCTTTTCTGTCATCTTTTTGTCCTGACCTGCGATGATGTCGTCGGACAGTGTTCATAGTGTCGTCCCCACTGCAGGCCATCCTACCTCTCAAATTCGGTGTGGGGCTTCGCCCTGCCCGAATTTTACCACTTGCCCATCTTCCTCCGAGCCCTGGATTGCATACGGGTGTTGCTCAAGGCATACCTAGTGTGACAGACGTCACACGTGCGATGTGTGCGACTCCTGGTCGGAGAAGACTTGGGTAGGGTTTGACGCTTGGATGGAGCAACGAATCAAGCGATCAGAGAGGGATGCGCCCAATAGGGCTCGAAAAGCCAAGGCACCCAGAGAACGCTCCCGTTCTCCTAGATCTAGTGACCTTCAGGTCAACCATCAGATCGTGGCAGAGCTCGCACTCACCGCACAGCTCCAACCGCATCTGTGGTCAGCACCGCATCTGCGGGTAACACCGCATCTGCGGTCACTACCGCAATCGCGGGCAGTCCCGCATCTGCGGGCGGTACCGCGAATGCGATCACACTGCCATCTACCGCATCTGCGGGCAGTACAGTAGCTAGGGACAAAGCCACTGCTCCTGATCACAGGAGAAGGTCTCCACGGAGGACCTTGCCTCCATCTCGCTTTCTCCAAAGAAGAAGCTCCGCGGAGTTGCTGATGCCCCTACCTCCGAGGGGCCTGAGGGTCCCACTACTAGGAGCAGCACACGTAGGGCTGCTTCAGCCACCGTGACCACACCTGCGGTCAGTACCGCACCTGCGGTCACTACATTACCTGCGGTCACATCAACTCCACTGGTTAGGAGGACACCTACCAAGGCTGCACTGGTCCTACAACACAGCCTTGGTATGACCTGACTCCCCAGTGCGAGATCCACTGAATCCAGACCTTGAATCAGATCCACTGGGGGGTTACCCCTACGTGGACCTGTTTGGTGGAGATTCAGATGGGGATGATATCCCCTGTGGCCAACAGCGAAACATGGAATGCTTGTTCCAGCAGGCAGAGGAGCTAGGCTCCCAAGGCCACATGTTGGAGGAGGACTTACTGGCCCCTCCAATCATGGCTCCGGCTCCACAGCCACAGCCGGCACCAGGTCAACCTCCTGTGTTTGATATTGCGGCTCTTGTAGCGGCGTTGAAGGCGGCGACTCCTCCCCCTCCGCCCCCGCAGCCAGAAATGACGCAATTGCTTTTGGCAATAACGCAGTCCCTGGCAGCGATTTCACAGAGGCTGGAAGCACCGGCAGCATCGGAGAAGAGACCGAGGTCTCCTTCCCCTTCTCCCTCGCGGTATTCACCTCCTCCATCGAAGAGGCCTCACCGACATGAGGAATCTGTCTCGCCCGCTAGGACGAGATTGGGCCGGTCGTCCCCGGCATTGTCTCCAGATCATTTTTCTGACCAGTCTGAAGACGAGGAGGAAGAACACCATGCTGAGGAGGAGGCGTTTGACCCTTGTGGTATCCCTCCTGTCGAGGTCCGCAATGGACCACAAACGGCTGGGTACTAGCCCAAACGACCCCACATATCCTGTGGATGTCCCTGTGGTTTCTACACCACCACACACAACCTCTACATCTACCGCCTAGGGATGGCAGCGGTGACCATACGGTTCCGCCACATCCCGATCTCACACAATCATGGCGTGAGTCCTGGGAGGCTCAGGACTTTAAGTTCTCTCGCCCCCTGGAATTTGTTCCGATCCTTCATGCACTGTCGAAATTGCTGAAGTTCTCTCCACCGCCAGCTGATTTTCCGCCCGGGGAAGAATCGGAGTATAGTATTCGCTACGGCGAATGCACGATCGGTCGAAGCACCAGCCCTTTGGTCCCACGATCGGGTAGCCAATAAGGCGTGTGCAGTAGACGATAGGCGAGTCGTCAAGGACGCCGAGTCCTTCGGAGACTCAACACTCACACCGTTCTTTCCCCTCATTGAGGAGGACGAGACTTTACTGAAAGTACTCGAGATAGATGCCGAGGTGATCGAATATCTCCGATCCACCTATAAGCTGCACTGGGACCCAGCTAAACCTTTCGATGCGAAACCGAACACGGCCACCAAGGAGGCTGAACGATTCGCCAAACAGGTGGAGTCGACATCAGCTCTCCTTCCACGTCTCTCCATTTACTTGCAGAGAACCCAAGGGTTGATCTCTGCAACGATCCTGAATTGGGAGAAGGAACACGCAGCCCTGCTCGCAGGATTGCCTCCTCCACCTGTGCCTGAGTGCATGGTGGATGAAACACTGGCTGGTGCCGTGTCCCTGGCATATTACCTTACTGTGGCCATAAGCCGCATTGCGACTCGCCAGAAGCTGGAGGCTGGTTTTGACCGCCGAATGTTTCCTCTCGGCAGCTCTGGCAGAAAGCAAACGGGTAGTGCCAATGATGGCCAGACTTCAGCTTAGGGAACTCCCTCTGACGAAGGGCCAGCTGTTCGCGGGTCAATGGACCACGACAGTGGAGTCTACCACCAAAACTGAAATAATTCTGATGATCGTGGAACCCTGCTGCTTTCTTTTATGAGTTTTTTTCTGTGGTTTATATTGGTAGAAGTAACATTAATCTTCACGTGGAACCCCACTGTTGTCTGTTCATATGATGTTCCTTTGTTGGTTTATATTGATGGTGTAAGTAATGTGAACTTTCATGTTTATATCCAGTATGAATAGCTGGAGGAAATGGAACAAAAAGCTAAAATAAACACTTCTTTTACAATGTTTATAAAATATATACAAGCATATATCTTTTGCCAGTTAAATGCATAGATACAAAGCTACAAAATTGTCTACAAATTCAGAGAAATGAAAGAGAAATGTAAAGTAATCAATGATTTCCTTGTTTTTCCTAAAAATTCCCATCCTTCAAAGCTTATCAAATCTGCAGATTCTGTTTATATAAGCCAACCCAATATACAAGATCTTGAATGCATGGTGTGTTACAGTAGAATCTTGAAAACACCTTTCATGTTATATTATTCATAGTAAAATTATTAAATCAGACTTTGTATCTTTTTAAAGATGTAATAAAGTATTCATCCTAAGTTGAACTAGCCTATGTTATACTGTTTTGATAATTTTGATTTAATAAAACCCTCAAAATGCAGGAGCTTGTTATTATTCTTTAGCCTGATGAAGAACATTTATGTTAGATTAACACTTAAATTGGTCTGACGTTTCTGGTGAATATCTGCTATTTGCTAGTTTTTTTTTATATATTCCACAGGTCTGCAGCAAATTACATATGAATTATTTGTGAAAACGTCCTAAAAAGGGCAAAATGTGAATACTTACAAAACTAACAATTTGTTAATTGATGTATTTAGTAATCATTACAGAATGGCATTTCCTACAATATGGTACAAATATTATGAAAATTAGATGAACAATGGCTAAGATAAGACCAATTTTAAGAGCAAATATGGCATTTCCTAAAGAGAAATTTGCTTTTTTGGCAGACTTTTTTTGTTTTTTTAGCAGATATATTTTGATTCTGTTAGTGCTAAAATACTCAAAGCAGGAGTGTGTAACAGGAAATATCTTCACATGAAGCATAAGAGCTTTTTTTCTCAATTCTCTATATGACCTTTTTTAAGAGCAAGCCCACAATAACAGATATTAACACATTTAGAAAGCTCCTTGTGAGGTTTTATCTCATAAGGTTTAAGTGTGTTTGGGTGTTTCATACACCTTGTAAGATAGTGTCACATTTGGGAGCAAATATGGCATTTCCTATGGGGAAACAGGCCTGTGTTTTCAGAAGATATCTTCACATATAGCATGAGCTTCTTTTCGTAATGCTACATGACCTCAGAAATCTAAAGAACACACAATTGACCTTCAGAAAATTTCCAAAAAAAAAAGTTGTTTATTTCTTTTAAGTAAAAGATGAAGTAAGGGTAGAATCAAGCAAGGAATTGCAACAGATGAATATTTAGGGCTGAAACAATAAAGCCTTCTTATGTTACAAGGTTACTTCAAGGGTAAATCCTCTAATTTTGCTACTTTAAGCCTATATTTTCAAAACTAACTATAATTTGTTAATTAATGTATTCGGTAATCATTAGGGAATGACATTCCTTACAATATGGTACAAGGATCTTGTAAATCTGGTACAAAATGGCTGAGATATGACTATTGTTAAGAGCAAGCCCACAATAACATCTTTAGAGATATAAACACATATAGAAAGCTCCGTGAGAGGTTTTATCTTATAAGGACTATGTGAAAGTGTGTTTGGGGTTTCATCTCACAAGGACTGTTAAAATGTGTTTCGGTTTCACTTACCTTGTGAGATAGTAGCACAATGAGGATGGCACCTTGTAAGGTTTCATCTCACACGGACTGTCTTAGAGTGTGTTTGGGCGTTTATGTTCCTTGTGAGGTTCTACCCCACAAGGAACATTTTGCAACCTCACAAGGACAGTAGGCGTGTTAAAGTGTGTTGACCTTATGAGGTTAACCTCATAAGTACACTTGTACCTCACAAGGCATACCTAACAAGGCACCAACCTCACAAGGTAGGTCTGTGCTCTGTGTGTGTGTGTGTGTGTGTGTGTGCGTGTGTGTGTGTAACATTAGATAAATATCTTCCCCTTGAAGTGGAGGACTACCTGCAAGAAGTTGGAGATCACCAGATGCAATATGGACATTCCTCTTCTGAGAGGCCAATAAGGAGTGGCTCGTCTGACTTTGACGAATATGCAGAAGCTTTCTTTGAGCATGCGGACTAGCAGGATGCAGAGAACTATGAAAGAGCCCTGGAACAGTATTTCAGCCTTCGATATGTTGCAGAAAATTAAAATTCTACTGAATTTCAATTTTAATTTGCAAGTGAGCATCCGCTATGTGAGATGGGATGCTTTCATCAGATCATGTAGAACATAAATTTGTTTTCATGACTATGGTCATGGAGAGTGCATGAAGGCCCCTTGAATTCTGAGTTGTCCAATTCAGATGGAAGAATGGAAAGTCTGGGCATGTGTGTGCACTCAATTTATCATGTTAACAATGTAATTGTCAATGGTGGGATGACCAAATGGGGGGGGGGGGGGGGGGTTGATAACTGGTTGAGGGGTAAAATAATTTCCATATGCATAAGAATATATAAATAAAATCTATTCATCAAAAGAGAAATAACATTCACAAAAAATCAAAAATATAATTACTATGACATTGCACATACTCCAGAGGAGATTTAAAACTGATGCTTTCCACAATCACACACATACATACATATATATATATACAAATAATATATATGTATATATTAAGCATCTTCCACGGAACATAGGCAACAGGTTACCCAGATTGTAAATACCCTTAGTACCTCAAATACCAATGAGGCACAAAAGACAATAAGCCATCAGACAATTTCAGAGCCAGCTGGGATGCGCAACGATGTTATTGTTGTTCTGCTGAACCAATTTAAGGTGGAAATATGCAAGATCAGTTGAGAGAAATGGGAGAAAATAAGCTAAAGAAAAGCTTTAAAACATCCTCAAGGGAGATAAAAATTCAAGATAATATCCTCGAGACAGGGATAAGCTAATTAGAAGGAAAAGTGGAAGTTAAAATCTCAGAACTATAAAAAGAAATTTTAACTCTAATCTAGATCAAGTGGGCTCAAGGGTTGAAGCAGCCGAGCTAAGAATGAGTGACCTGGAGGACAGAGCCCAACAATGGTCCACCCAGAAATGGAACTTATGAAAACAGACTTCAGCACAGTTAAGTGCACTGTCAGAAGAGATGATGAGGCCCAACTCCCACACCACCCCTCCCCCCCCCCCCCCCCCCCCCCCGTGACACTTAGGCTGCGATCGATAGCAGACAGCAAAACAGAAGATGGTGCGCCAGAGGGAAACTGGTAGAAAAGAGGCCTTTAAAGCGCTGTAACTTGCCAAAAAAGTGGTCTTCCACGTCGATAAGGTACCCGAGAGTGTGGCTGCAAAAGCTAGGGACCAGAGACCAAGCCGGAGGTGGAAGATCAAGGTGAGGACCCAGGAACACAACCAGAGGACCCACCTCCACAGCCTGATGTTCGCGAGGATACGGACTGCCCACCTGGACAACCCTCGCCTCCTGAAACAAGTTTGGGAACCAGTACAGGGACCTTCTAAAAACCTCAGAAAAAGAAGAGATGCCCTCATCTCCAAACATACCTGTTCAGTAATGAACACGAGGCCAAACTCGCAGAGTGGTACAAATATATTCCTATATTCTTACAATAGGAACCTACGAATCTACAAGGACGTTGGAAGGAAGGTAAGGCTTATGAAAGAGAAAGTAGTAGACATGGACAGGGCAGGAACAATAATTGACAGTGCAGACCTACTAGTAGCCATGAATATTGCTACTACTATAAACTTGGCGCTTCCTCTAACTGCTACTGACCCTACCCTACCTTCGGCTACTGTGTCACTAGTAGCCATGGACAGCTACTTCTGACGATGCACTGCCTCTTGCTAACACTGACTTTGCCCTACCTGTGCCTACTACTGAACCTGTGCCATCTACCTCTGGTGTCCAACTAGATTTGGCAACGGTTCCCCCTACTTTTGAGGTAGCTACTGTGGATGTACCACTTACTCTTACACCTGTTACCCAAGGTGAACCTGCCACACTTACCCAGCCTAAAAGGGCAAGAAATGCACCAGCTACCAAAGGAAGGCGATCCCTGCACCTGCAGAAGGTTATATTTTCACTATAGAAGTCCTACCAGACAAGGTGTTCAGTTTGTAATGGCTTATATGTGAAAAGCAGGAATAACTAGAGGTATGATAGATGGATAGGGTGTGAAACGTGATGTGTGGTTACATTCCAAATGTATTGTCTGGTCAAGCGATGATGTGGACTCAAAAGACTACTTTTGTAGTAAATGTAAGGATACATTACAGGAGGAGAAAAGACAGAAATCACTGAGTGGAGAAAAACGTCAACCGTTTATTATTCTAACACAACAACAACTTATCTACATTAGTTTTCAAGTCAACAATAGTCTTATCGTTTAAACAACAACATGCATTACTGTACAGAAGGCATTCACCTACATATTATACACAACCTCTTAACTCTGTCCTCTGCACAGAACAACTGTCATAACTCGCATTACATGAATATAAATACCAAGTCAGCAGTACATACGTTACATGCACTATCAACACATCTTTATATGTTATCAATTCACAAACTTAATCTAGGCATGCACTTAACTATTGCATAATATAAGTATACCCACGTGACTCTAGCATACCTGGAATATATAAACAATCATAATATAGTACCCTTGTCAAAATATCTGTACAACAACAATACCTTACACTTTATACATGAAATCTCACACCGACCAAGTTATATACACCGTCCTAAAGTTTAATTTATTAATTCGTCAACCAAGCCGCCCAGAAAATTAACAGATAAAAAGGGTCGGGAGGGTGGGAGAAAGCAGCTCTGGCTACTGGAGCCATTAACGTTGATCAATAAGGAATTGTAAACAACAGACGAATTTTAACCTAAAACGCTCGAGACTCAAAAGTGGCGTTCCACTGACAAAAAGAAAGCTGATTGGTCCATACCGCAAAACGTCATTCACGTGCACGCCAACCGGAAGTGATCGACGCACGAGAGAATTCAGAACCTCCACGGACAAACTCACTCAATCAACAGAAATCTAGGTCACCAATTTATCTACCTAACGTCATACGCCAGAAAGAGGTACGACGCTTTTCTCCACCCAGCAATGCTCCGGAATGACTCTTAGATCATTCCCTACATCATTACAGGAGGAGAAAAGACAGAAATCACTGAGTGGAGAAAAACGTCAACCGTTTATTATTCTAACACAACAACAACTTATCTACATTAGTTTTCAAGTCAACAATAGTCTTATCGTTTAAACAACAACATGCATTACTGTACAGAAGGCATTCACCTACATATTATACACAACCTCTTAACTCTGTCCTCTGCACAGAACAACTGTCATAACTCGCATTACATGAATATAAATACCAAGTCAGCAGTACATACGTTACATGCACTATCAACACATCTTTATATGTTATCAATTCACAAACTTAATCTAGGCATGCACTTAACTATTGCATAATATAAGTATACCCACGTGACTCTAGCATACCTGGAATATATAAACAATCATAATATAGTACCCTTGTCAAAATATCTGTACAACAACAATACCTTACACTTTATACATGAAATCTCACACCGACCAAGTTATATACACCGTCCTAAAGTTTAATTTATTAATTCGGCCAAATATATTAATGAGTTTAAGTTAAAAAGTTAATTCTGGCCAAATAGGCAGAGTTTACCGTAAGTAAGTGTGCAGAAATCCGAACATTCTCTACTCTCAATTCACGCAATTCACACATACAACGCACTAGCCAATAAACCTGCCACGTTCAGCCTATGCTTTTCAAGTGAAAAATACGAATTGACTGCATTGCTCCTCCAAACCCCATGTGCTTGTAGAGCAGCTGGGGGTGCTCCAGCTTGGTGAGCCAAGGAGCAACCTGTACGCCTAAAAGAGTGGAAGGTTATATTTAAATCCTGCAATTTTGATAATCTAACCGCCGTCCTCAACCAAGTCCTAGCTACATACATTGATAGAGGGGTGGTCTGTGACTGCGGTAAAACAAATAAAGGTTGTTCATGTGAAGTAGTGGGACAAATTTCTAGCATTTTCCCGAGAGCAACTAGGGGGCATAACGCACCAGAGGAAGCTGGCTTCAAGGGTGTATAAATAAGTTCATTCCTGCGTTGTAGATTTTTGGCCCATTTAAGATGCACAAATAAAAATTCTTTATCCAAATGAAAGTCGGAACGCGTGATTTGTCGAGTTTTATCAAAATTTGAAGCAGAAGAAGGCAGGATAGAAGAAAGTCTGAACCACGTTCCCACTATAAAAAGACACAACGCTTTCAAGACCACACCCGCTGGGCCCATCTTAACCATGCTAGAGACCAGCAGAAAAAGTTGCGGTACCGACAAGGGGGTGGCTTGTCTCGGAACATGTGGCAATGTCAAATCAAGTGCCCTTAAAGCTTGACTATAAATAGGGTGAGAAAAACTAGCTAAACTTAAACCTGTCTGTGAATGGAAAAATTTTACCGAGGACAAAATGTTTTTAATAGTCTTCGGGACAGCAAAATCTAGAGTCAAAAATTCAATGAACGTGCACAAAGTGATTGGATCAGCTGGAAGCAATTGTCTATCGTAAGTCATGCAAAACAAATGAAATTTCTTGAAATTTGAGATATGATTCCTAATTGTGCCAGGCCGGAAAGCTTGTAAGCGCCTTGCATTAGCTTTTGAAAGTAGAATATCAAAAGAAGGCGCAGAACCTGTAAAAGAAAGAATCTAATCACTTGACTGTAACGCAAACAATTTAGCCTCCAGCTCGACCCTAGTCTTGCCTCTCAACTCCTGGCGCACCTGAAGTGGCCATTCATCGAAGGGCAATGCAAAATCACGAGACAACCTGTCTGCTGTATCTATTGTAGTGCCGGGTGCGTGAGTAACACGCAAATCTATATCAAACGTGGTCAAGAGTATATACACCTCCCGCAAGCAATGTTGTAAATACGGTACATGGGACCTCCCCGAGGACAAAGCCAGCTGTGACGTCTGATTATCTGTCACTATATGCAGCCTATGATGGCGCCACTTGTGCGCCCACAGCTTCAGAGCAATCACCAAATTAAGACACTCCAATTTTGCTATATCGTAATCCTTGACCAATATATGTTCTGGCCAAGGTGCTGCATAATATTGATCTGCGCAAAAGCCGCCGCAACCTGCCTTGCAAGCGTCTATTTCTACTCTGTTTTCATCACCAAGCTCTTTCTTAACCAACATACAAACTCCATTAAATGCCGGCAATATGTCAGTAAAAAACCGAACATCCTGCCGAAATTCTGGAGTTGTTAAAACTCTGCCCTGATTTGGCATTGACCGCAAGAAATTCAAAATTCGATTGGAATATATTCTCGCAGGTTTCGCAATAGATGCGATGTAGTTTATTGAACCCACGATACTTTGAATTTCTCTTTTAGTGGCTAGACGAGGCTCAAGCCACTCTGAAGTCACATGTCTAAAATCTGAAATCTTAGCCGGTGGTATTTTCAGGGTCATAAGTAAAGAGTCTATTTCTATTCCCAACCAGGTCATCACCTGAGTAGGTCGCACAATTTTATGTGCAGCGACTTGAAGCCCTAAATCAATAAAAGTTTGATGCAGGGAATCGCACGCATCAGTGGCCCTCCACATGGAGCTCTCGGCGCCACCGAAATCGTCTATGTAAGGAAATGCTATAAATCCATTTCTCTCATGGATATAGGCCACGCCCATAGACAAACGCTCCATCATAAAGGCTGATGTGCGCAGTCCAAAAGGCGGACACAGATCGAGGAAAAAATCATTGTTTTGCGAGAATCCGAGCAAAGGCCAATCCAGCGGATCCACCCTCATCTGGCGGTATCCCCTTGAGAGATCGGTCTTATAAAGCCAAGCTCCAGTGCCTAGCTCCAACAATCTGTCTACCATTGCATCTATTGTGGGTAAACGCATGTCAGCTGTTCCGTCCACATAATAATTTTTTGGTATACCAGAATTGATTGAAAAATTTGGAGGCCAGGAGAGATCTAGGATAATTCTTCGATCCTGAGAATCCTTCTTAGGACGTGACATTAAAGCGCTAATGTGCACGCACGACGGGGGAGGCATTCTGAAAGGTCCCCATAAAGCCCCGTGTCCTAATTCAGTTGTTATATATTTGTTTACATGCTCTGGGTAACGCATAGCAGAAGCATGATTACACTGTACAGAGTAGATTGGCTGTTTCCTATTAAACGCAATAGGCCACCCAAACTCTAGAAAATCAGCGAGTAGAGTGTCACCGTACCCGACTAATAATTCTCGCCATTTGTGCATATTTAGCTCGTGCGGTAATGGTATGCGAGCTGCTTGGTAATTTGGCATGCCAGTCTCATTTACTTTGTAGAATATGTTAAATATGTGCGCATTGAAATTCTGTATCTTATCAACAGGCAGTCCATATACTGTGTGTATCGGATCTTGAACTGTTTGCGCAGCTTTCAACGTTCTATCAATATACTTTTCTCCGCTAGAAAACTTTTGCGCATGTGTAGCAGAACTCTGACCCAATTTCACAGAAGGGTCGCTACTCGATGTATTGTCATGATGTTTCCCCCGGGCTGTGCTGGGGTCACTTTGTTTAACATCGTTATGAGATTGAGTACCATTGAACAACTGTATCTGAACATTGTCCTGAGCCGACTTAATTGCTTGCTTGAGGGTAGACACCTTTGGGGAATCTACATTTTCTGACCCATTAGGTCCAAAATTTTCAAAATTGGGCTTGTTTACCTCTAAAGCACTACGTTCCAAAGCAGCTCTGGCTACTGGAGCCATTAACGTTGATCAATAAGGAATTGTAAACAACAGACGAATTTTAACCTAAAACGCTCGAGACTCAAAAGTGGCGTTCCACTGACAAAAAGAAAGCTGATTGGTCCATACCGCAAAACGTCATTCACGTGCACGCCAACCGGAAGTGATCGACGCACGAGAGAATTCAGAACCTCCACGGACAAACTCACTCAATCAACAGAAATCTAGGTCACCAATTTATCTACCTAACGTCATACGCCAGAAAGAGGTACGACGCTTTTCTCCACCCAGCAATGCTCCGGAATGACTCTTAGATCATTCCCTACATACTGAATAAAGTGAATAACATATAAGTTAGGATATGTTTGCAAATTGATAAGGGTTTTATATTTCATTTCTTTACTTTTTGTTCAACCGTATAGCGTTCCTTAAGTAAAATTATTTCTGTCAAATGTGAATTGGATTTCAAAGCGTTTTTTAACTTGACATAGCCAATAACATCCTCCTCAGAGGTTGAACATTCCGCAGATATTAAAACAAGAAATGTACCTGTAAATATAGACTTAAAAAGTAAAAGTGTGGTTTATCTTAGGCAGCTGTTTTAAGATTATTATTATTGTTTTATATAGCGTATAGCGTTCCTTAAGTAAAATTATTTCTGTCAAATGTGAATTGGATTTCAAAGCGTTTTTTAACTTGACATAGCCAATAACATCCTCCTCAGAGGTTGAACATTCCGCAGATATTAAAACAAGAAATGTACCTGTAAATATAGACTTAAAAAGTAAAAGTGTGGTTTATCTTAGGCAGCTGTTTTAAGATTATTATTATTGTTTTATTTCCAATTGTATTAGAAGGCATAAATGTAGCTACAAATTTAATGAATCTTGCTTTATTTAATATGATGCAGTAGAAATACCATTCCCATTTCTTTGTTCCTCATAGTAAGTCCAGCATGGGTTAAGTGCGTATAGCACAATTGCATTGACAACAATGAATAAAGGAATTAGTGTATGTCATGTGTTTTGTATGTCAAAAGACATATTAGTACAATTACGGTTCAGTATACCTACTAACTCAATACGTAATGGTAATGTTCATCTTTATTGACATGTGCAGCATTTTCATGAAACAAGACTATGCTTGTCAATTACATAATTTCAGCAAGTTATCACATCTTTTTTCGTTTCAACTTATGGTCCCTACAAAATACAGGCAACCTTGCATAATCCTGATCGCTGCTATCCGAAACCTTGCTCAGTGCTTATCACTTTCCTGGTACATTAACTACCATTCAATGGTTAATTACATTGCCTAATCAGGATTTAACATAGTTGTGGAATTGGCAATGCATGCAAATAATTACTTTTCAATTTTCAGGACCACACACTGAGGGCTACTGCACTACCCCCAACTGGGCACGGCTATCCCCAGAGAGATGCCACACCATCTATGACCATCAGAGAAGGTACACAAAATAATCTGAACTTTTTTGCAGGGGGACTTGTCATTCAAATTGCACAATTCTTAAAAACACTTTTCTATTACAGCCATGAAAGTCTTCGCTGAGTACGAGGCTACCCAGCGCGGGGCAGAGAAGGCGACGAAATACGTTCGGATGGTGGAAACAGCCCTTCTGCCATTCACAGATATAAAGAGCATCAGCATGGACGTTATCATTCGTCATCTTCAGGAGGACGGCCTCCGAAAGGCTTCCACCATCAAAGCCTATTGTCATGCCCTTCAGCACTTTGATAGATGCATAAAGGTCAGGGAATGTATTATACTATTTTCTTTGTATTTTAGGTGCAGTAGGCTTTTTCCTAGTAATGATTTAAGTTCCATTTATTTCAGATCACATCTTTGATGAGGAAACCATTGCCAAGTTCTTTGAGAGTGACCTTCAACAGACGATCACTCAGTACAAAGTTCAAGGAGTCCTTCAGAAGGGCGAGGCGATCGTGGTCCGCAATTATATCATGCTACGGATATGTATTCATTAATGGAACAAGATCAGGTGCACTTCGAAACATGACCCTTCAAGAGGTGGAGCGGCGCCAGACCAACGGTGATCGAATGTCCATAGCTGTAAGTGAATACTTTTGTTTTGTAGTGTACTCCTTAAACATGAAACAATTCTGAGACATGAAATACTAAACACTTTTTCCTTTGTAGGTCACCGACCACAAGCGGGCAGCGGCAGGTCCCCAGGAGGTTTGCCTCGTGGGAGATCTGACAGACATATTCCTGTGGTACCTTGACGAGGTCAGACTCTCCTGACCTCGTCCTCATACACCTTTCCGTCAGGGCTTGGGGGCCAAATGACGTCCTCAACAGTGGCCAAGGCGGTGGCCACAGCATGGAAGATGGGGGACATTTCAACAACGTTGTCGCCAACACAAGTGCGCAAGGCCCTAACCACTCTGGTGAGAACAATTTCCTATAAGTGATATGAGTGGTTATCATCATAATACTATGCATATCTAATGATTTACTTTATTTCTAACAGGCCTATGCCACCAACAGAGATCTGCTGGACCCCCTGCGAATCCACCTAAATCACTCCAAGAAGACCCAGGAGCGGTATTACCTGATAGACGATCGGGCAGGGACTTCCTTTGAGGTGGCCACCACACTCCATGAGATGCTAGTTAAGGTACAACACATACATATTTAGTTTGTCTTCATTTTCAGGACATCCCCAAAATGATGGAAATGATCTTAAATTTCCTTGCAGGATCCTTTATACTTTAAGGAAAATTAATGCATTTTGTCTTTAATCTTCAGAATGCTGTGGAGCTCTCATCGGAAGAGAAGGGAGTGGCCCCATCACAGAAGGAAAAGGTTGACCTCTCAGCGGTCATGCAAGACCTGGCTGCCTTGCCACCCCTGCCTGAGCAAAGGCCAACGTTATCAGATCAGGTACAAGTACTTTCTATGTTTTCTTATGTTCCAGGTTCATTACAGGTTGCAAAGCATTCTCATACCATAACTTATTTCATTCTTAGATGCCCTCCAAACCCAAACCCAGATCCAAATTGCTGGTCGGATTTAGGACCGAAAGCATGAGGGCCCTTTTCGGGGAGGCGACAGCCCAGCTGACCAAAAGGGTCTATGACCGCCTAAGGAACATCATTAAAACAAACCAAAGAGACCCACTGGCAACGCGTTTTCTTCAGTGGCAACAACACTGGCATGGGACCAGTGTATCACTGGCAACACACTGTAAAGTATTGGGACCGTTTCTCATGTATTCTGTACTAAGAGGGAAATCTGGTAAGAATGTAACTTATCATATCACTATATGATTATGTATAAATATATGTATAAAGACGACACTGATGTGTGAAATTATTAATTTGAAAATTACATAACTTCTGCTTGCTTGCACTATTGGGGTGGATGGAACAGAATCAGGTCACCCAGTAATATCACTAAGTGTGTGACCAGCATATTCTTACAAAGTGACAAGGTGGGTCGAAAGAGTGGGTAGAAAGAGTGGTGTTGTAGTTAAGGTTGGAGTTGGAGATTTGGACGAAATATACACCAGCAGATATCTATTAGTCCCAAACCAAAGGCTCATGTCTTCATTTTAAAGTCACACCACTCAACCGATGTGACCAATTGAGGAAGAACAAACCATCAGATATTACAAGTATTATTAGGTACGAAAGACAGGAAAGAAGAATCCATGGAGATTGGGGTTCTCTCTGAGACCACACATGTTCTAACAAGAGTATTGAAAGGGCTGACTGAAGCCGTCCGAGAAATGCGTAAAAATCAGGACAGGCTCACGACGAGTAGCGAAGTAAGGAATTACTAAGGGTGGGACAGGTCAAGGAAGGCGAAGCAGGTGGACTGAAGATGGCCATCCAATTTGCAATCACTGTCAGAAGCCCGGTCATATGAAAGCTGACTGTTATCAG
This sequence comes from Maea johnstoni, assembly GCA_963942565.1. Classification (NCBI taxonomy): domain Eukaryota; kingdom Metazoa; phylum Annelida; class Polychaeta; order Spionida; family Magelonidae; genus Maea; species Maea johnstoni. The sequence goes on along the minus strand of OZ012696.1, from coordinate 13,999,337 downwards.
CTCAAGAGTGCTAGGGAACACAGTCAAATAATTAGATAGTGCAGCATGTGGGGCAGCTTGTTTTTATACATATTTGATGAATGGTAAACAAAAGATACAAGCTTTGATTGATACGGGCGCTGCATGCTGCGTAATGAGAAAGGATGTGTAGCACTCAGAAAAAGAAGTAGGCTACTACAGCATATAAGAAAACTTAAATAAACAAGTAAGACTCTTGGTGACACCGAGGTTAAGTTATATGGCTTACCACCCATACCCATAACCATAAGACCTGATATTGAACAAGAAATGACCTTGGGGAGTGAAGCTTTGAGAATGGGTAACTTATTGACTATGAGGCTATCCGGACGTTGATAAGGTAATGGAGGACTTGCAGGATTTGTTCGCAACTGAGGGTGAACCACGTGGGTTGTGTACAGAAGGGGTATGCACCATGCAGACTGGATATCACCCACTTATATGACAACGCCCCTACTGAATGCCATTGGCAGAACGATATTTGGTGTAACAAAAGTCATAGAAATGACTTGTGGGAAGCTTCTGCCCATGCTCAGTGAGAGGGGGACATCCTGTATCTCTCTTATTCTCCATGTAGCTGCTGACAGAGACACATCACATCACTAGCCCTCTCCATTGTAAGTACCCTTCTTTATACCTAGGGCATTTCCTATTCTTGTATATATATACTACTGTCAAAGTCAGCTTACCAGCAGCAGCAATAGGGTCCTGTGTGTTTTCTAGTCGCCATTATATGTATTCTTTAGATATTTAATAAAGCATTTAAAATAGATCTCTCCAGTTGTATTTAACCCTTTCCTTCCTCCAGCCATTTAGACTTCAATCACTACCCTTCTTCTGTAACCACCTCTCAGACCTATAACCCTTACACAAACAATAGGTTACATTTGGTAGATGAGCAAATTAAGGAGATGATGGAGGTCGGAGTAAGTCAGCCGAGCACCAATCAAATGTTGCACAAAAAATAACTGATGCAGATTCAAGTGCCTTTGACCAGTCATGATGAAGATGAAAATGCCAGAAACTGAGAAAAGCCTCACTCACCTGAAGTCTTACTGCCACAGACCTCTTCCAATGAAACTGCCACAAATGCTCCAGTTAGCTTTGAAGAGCAAGTTGAGAGGAACTCAGAAGTTCAACAGACAGTTGAATGCGCTGAAGACAGTGCTCGGACAGTTTCATTATCAGGCAAAACAATCCTGAATTCTGATCATCCTCAACCCAGCAGACTTTTTCGACAATGGGTGAGAAAGGGCCAAACAGAAAGTTCCTAAGTTAAAATTCAAATTACCAAAAGCTCAGCCCGCAAGAGTTAGACTCAAAGGTTATAAACGTGCTGCGCTTTAACATAAGAAAAACAAGATGGGTAAGAAAAAGTAAGATGAACATAGTTGTAAGTGATGCGCACAAATACACAGTTGAGCTGAGTGAGGACCCTCAAGTTAAAAGTGATGAGGAAATTATCATTATATATTATATATGTATCATTCTCCTGCGGTATCTCCTACTCAAGCTCACAACACTACACCTTCCAGCTAAAATGCTTGTGATAGTGCTAAACAGGTCCCAAAGAGGAAACTCTGGTTTAAAGAACCTAAAGTTTCACCCGGAATCGGCAGACCCAAAAAGAAAAAGTGGACTGTATTTGGAAGAAAGAACAAACAAAAAGTATGCGCCAGGTGAAATGGAATTCATTGACAATGAAGAGGAAATAGAGCTACACAGAGATTTGACAAAGGAGCTGTTACAGTTTGCTCATCAAATATCTGACGATGAATTCTGTGTCATGAAAAAGGAAATAGAGGAACTTTAGCATCCAAACCACAGTAAATATAGATGCTTTTTTCATGGCAAGGAGAACTATCCCTCAGTTGCCTTAGTAAGCGAGTTGCTTTCAACCCATTCATCTTGCCTGGAGGTGGTCTTCCAGTGGTTGACAAAGAAGAAAATTTGGACGGGGTTAGGAACAGCTATTGACTATAATCAGGAATTGTGGCGGCAATTCTATTTGCCTTTTTAAACTCCATACCTGTATTGGATGCCAAAGATATCCTGCACAACATTTCCACCCATAAAGAAGTGAGTGAACTCCTTCCTGAGCTCCTATCATGTGGGGATTTTTTAGAAAATATAGAAATACCGTCTATGGTAATATATAAGGTGGGGGTAGTTCAAATGTAAAGGGTTAACATAAGGTTCCCAGGCCCTGTCCTGTGATATCTCAAAAGGCGTTCCTCTAGCCACCCTGTTTATCAGTTAAAACTTAGCCCCTAGTCCACTATCATTTAGTGGGAAGAAAGAAAAGGCAGCAAGATGGCTGGATAAGTTTAGGAGGTGTGCAGAGAACAAGAACTTAATTGTAAGAGCGAAGATAAATGACTTCTTCCATCTCATCTCCTAGAAGAAGCCTATGATTACTGCAGTTCCCTGACAGAGGAACAGAAAAATGACTGGGAAGAACTAGAAGAGGCTTTCCGGACAAAGTTCTGCAAGAAGAGGAACAAAGTGGAAGTTCAACAGGAACTGATGGACAACAAGCAGCAAAAAGGAGAAGTCCTTGAAAATTACATCTCCAGGCTGGAAAACATAGGACTCAAAGATAGCATTTCTGAAGATGTCATCTCCAGTGCAATCATGCATGGCATGAACTAAAGGTTACTGTAGCACAGAAAAAACCTGTCATACCAAGCTGAACTTTCATCCTATGCTGATTAGTGATTGGAATTGGTCAAAATTTTCCAAGTCGATCACCGGTCCATCTGAACGACCGATGACCGATTAATAATCGAAGTTGTGTACATGGTTTTCCATGCCGCCATTCTTAGGCATAAGGTACCGCTTGCCACCCCGTAAATCTCGCCAACAAGTGATCCGGCAGGCTGATATGGGGGTTTCTTATCAGTGCTGGCATTACTACAGGCCACCTGTCAGTCACACAAAGTAATTTTTATACAAGTTTGTTTTTTTGTTCGAACATGTAAAATTGCATTCGATCCTCATAATTGGAGGCACAAAACGAATGCTGTTTGGCATGTTTGAACAATCGGAAGAACCCTAGTAGACAGACCTTCATTAGGCTTTACTGTAAATTCTCTGAAATCTAGACCACCCTAAAAATTTGGGCCACTATAGTTATTTTGCAAAATAACTGTTGGGAAACATGGGCCAACCTCAATCACAATCACAATTATTCTGGGACAACAATCACAATAGTATTGCAACATCTGACCTGCCAGATCTCACTGCACTGCTTCGAGACTCGATTCAGAAAACATGGGCCAGCAATAAATATTGTAATTAATAAGAAGTGTCCCAAATTATGGACAATTTACGGTAGATGTGTATGGCAACCTGGCCAATGTGGGTCTGCAGATGCAGCCAAATTTCAACTCATGGATTAACTTTTATGCTGGTTTAGGGGCATGTAACCCTGGAGCATGTATATGTGTTATTGTGACCATATGTTAAATTATAGGAGCCAAGTTTGCAAATGGATTTATCAATTATCAATTAGTAAATTTTGAGAAGTTCTTTTTTTTATTTTCAACTTTTATCTCCCTTTTGTTGCCTACTAGTGCTTTAAAGCACAAATTTTTCATTTTTTTTTTCTTGATGAGCATGCCCCAAGATCCCTGGTTGATACATCCAAGAACAGGATACTTGGGTTGAAGGGCTTGTCAGCACCAAACCATTCATATATGTATCTCTTCAAGAGTCATCGTGAACCATGGTGAAACTGCCGTGGTCTCCAACCGTTCATACATGTATTTCTTCACTCATTTTGAACCATGGTGAAACTGTCAAAATATTGACAAACATTCATCTATTCACTCATGTATTTCTACATGAGTCGTGTTGAACCATGGTGAAACTGTCAGGGTCTTGAGAGACGTTTTTCATCCATTCATACTAGGGCTGTGCTCACCGCTCAGGATGCTCGATGGATCGCGATTTTCATGCCATGCTGCGACTATACATCATGACATGAAACTCATGAGCATCGCAAAAAAATAAAAATTTCAACTACCTTTTTAAATAGACTTGAGAAGCTAAAAAATCCGGCGTCGTGTTGGCGACATCGATGTCGCGATTTACAGCGGAACTACGCAAAATGCGTAAGTTCGATATACGCTAACCCGTTAGAGCGTACTTCACACTCTAATGGGTTCAGAATCACGAGGTGTAGTTGCATGTTTATACCGCTAGCTTGATATGGCGCTGGCTAGCGGTATCGACGCTTCGATCAAGCTGTTTTTCGCGCCCTGCTTTCACACTATAACGGGTTATAGAACATAGTGTTTTCTGATCCATTTTTTTGTTCTGTTGGCCTTTCCATTAGGCCTCTCAAAAAAAAAATATCTCTGCATTTTCGGCCAAAAAAACCCAAACCAAAACACACAGAAAACAAACTTTGACATATCAAATTTTATATAAACAATAATGGCAACCCGTGCCCCAGTAGTTAACCCTGCTCTTGCTAACACCGGATATATCCTGTGCTACATATCTTGCCTGTGTGACCAACACCGGATATATCCGGTCTTTGGGTACCCTTGCACTTAGCAAAATAAATACTACATAGGTCGATTGAGGGGTATTGAATTATACTAGATATCAAGGTTTTACCTTTTACTATGTTTCTATTTCAGTTTGTGAAGCACATTATTGAAACAGTAATAGAAATCTATGAAATCCTTCTGATTTGGTGGGTAGACCCATAATATCCCTGGTCCCACGGCATAGGTTCTCCCATATGGGGGTCTAGCATGACAAGGGTTAAGAGGAGGACAAGCCAAGTATGGCAGCATTTCACCCTGAAGGATGAACTTGAAAAAGATGGCACCAGGAGGACAGTGTGCAAACACTGCCAGGCTAGCATATGCTACAAGGGCCAAACCACAAACATGTCATCTCACCTCATGAAGTACCACTTCACAGAATTTAAGGGTACTTCAGGTAACTTCCCAATGACAAAAATCTACACTGAAAAACAAAATGGCCGACGTTTCCATGCTCGTGAGCAGCTCGTGAGCATCGTTTAGGTTTTTGGTGATGCTCGTGAGCTTGAAAAATTTTGGTGAGCACAGCCCTAATTCATACATGTATTTCTTCAAGACAAGAGTCATCTTGAACCATGGTAAACCTGTTCAATTCATACATGTATTTCCTTGAGAGTCCTCTAGAACCATGGTAAACCTGTTCAATTCATACATGTATTTCCTCAAGAGTCATCTAGAACCATAGTGAAACTGTCAAGGGCTTGATTGACATTCTTTAAGTTCCTCCATTCATGCATGTATTTCTTCAAGGCATGAGTCTTCAACCATGGTCAATCTGTTAGGGTCTTGACAGGCGTTTTCCATCAATTCATACATGTATTTCTTCATGAATCGTCTTGAACCATGGTGAAACTGTCAGGGTCTTGAGAGACATTCTTCATCCATTCATACATGTATCTTTTCAAGAGTCATCTTGAACCATGGTGAAACTGTAAAATCTTGACACATTTTTCATCAATTCATATACATGTATTTCTTCAGAAGTCGTCTTAACCATGGTGAAATTTTCAAGGTCTTGAAAGACATTCTTCGTTACTGGGTACCCCAATGTCTTGAAGCGATGATCATTGTGATGGTCCAGCATCATTGCTTGCCTGTTCCGTCGAGGTATGGTTCGCGTACTCTCGCTGCAGGGCATCCAGATTAGCTGAAAGAGATAAATCAAAACATTAAATACTTCTATATATGCATGCCTAACTACTGTATAACTGTTATTTTCATAGGCTTTTAATCTTGGCGATTTTGGCGCTCCCATGATAGCGCCATAATAACATCCTTCAAATAAATATCCTGCTTTGAATTTCCTTTGTATCTCTGCCTCAATGTACAAATTTAAAGTAGCACAGCAACCCTCCAACAGTGATGTAAAGCGAAATCCTCAGCATTCCAAATCAAAGCCATATACAGTACTTAAAGCCAGCACATGTCCCAATTGTCCTGTCTGTCCCATGAACAGGCTGTTTTCTAGTGAAAAAAATTAGAGACAGCCAAAGATTTCTATGGAGAATTTCCAAATATGATCTTTTTTGGAGTAATAACTATATCTTTTCCTTACAAACCGTCTTCTAAGACATTGCGGTTAACCGCCTTTACAGACACAATAGGCTATCAAATAGAATTAGTAATAGAATTTGGGGGAAACAGAGTAGCTAAATGTGGAAGGGTAGAAATTCTAAGATGACCTGAGGCCTTTTCGAAATACTTGCCAAGACCTTGTGTATTCTTATGAGTTATGACTAAACTAAATTATACTATTTTAGTTCAGAAGTAGGGCTGGATATCATTTATGAGTACACCATAGGATTCCCTTTTCGACAAATGAAATGATATTGTTTAAAGTAGTGCTGGTATCGAGACTTTAAGATCAACTGTGATTCGAGTACCTCACATCTGATCGAATCGGCAATGTCATGTCAATACAACTCGAGTACCTCTTAATGGTACTTACACTGGAGAACATGAATAAATGTCCCATTAACATGGCTCTCTCAGCTCAAACAGTTCTGACCTACTAGGTCACAGCTGTTTCAGCTAGGCCCTAGTAGAGAGGTGAGTTGCCGTGAACAGGCCGCCATTGTAGTAGGCACTCGCTCACGAAGACCGGCACATAATCGGTCCACCTGCAAACAATCAGTGTTTGCCATATATGGTAATGAAGCTCAAGTGGGGCATTCGTTGCATGATGCTGGGAATCATAATGTAATGCCCCATTCTCTATACCCATGCTGTTGCTGCTGTCAACACTCCATGATAAATAAAGAAATAAAGAATGGAGTTTGTAGAATTCAAAGCAAAGAAAGGCAGCAGGTATGAATAAAAAGAGAGAGAGAGAGAGCCCTTACTCAGATCTTCTTGTTGTTGCAATGAATGGAAAATTTAGTTGTTTTACTTAACTTTTGCATTCATTCAATTATCATTGCATAGTAACTTAGTTAACTGCATTGACTTGAAAATAAAGATGATTATTATTGTTATTGTTATTAAAATATTGTTGTTGTTATCATTTTTATTTGAATGTTTCAATACATGTGCCCTGTAACAACTGACAAAAAATCTTCAAATGTCACATATTATACCAAATGTAAAGAACATTTATATATATATATATATATATATATATATATATATATATATATATATATATATATATATATATATATATATATATAATATACCAGCAACTCCCAAAACGACGCTAAGGCTCGGAATTGGGATCGGTATCATAATAATAGTGATGCCAATCTCAACCCTAAATATACCAAGTCAATACCAGTCCTAGTTTAAAGTGTTGTTTTTTATGAACTTTGCCCTTATCGGTAAACCTAGTGTTCGGAATCGGTCACAATTTTCAAGATCAATCATCGGTCCATCTGAACGACCGATGATCGGTTGATAATCAAAGTTGTATATGCGCAGTTTTCCGATAGTAGTATTGGCTTGTTCAATGGTTCTTGGCTCCATTTTTGTAAAGAAGCTAATCTAACTCTCTTTAAATACCCCTTGAACCCCTTAGTTTTACTTGTTACAGCACTGCTTGATATTAATTAAGATTTTGCAGGCTTTAGTGGAGTCTCTTAATTGATCAATAGGCTATTTCTAGATACAATTTATTTTTTCAAAATAATCAAAATAATCGATCTTATAAAATTGCAATCGATCATCAAAATCAGAGGTTGAATGAGCGATTAATCGGCATGTCCGATTTAATCTGACAATCCCTAGTATTACCTTAATTATCTTATGTCTTATTCACTAAAAAGTGTAGTCATATACAGCTGGATATAAGTTAAAGTATACCATATGACTGTTTCTGATCAAATGAAAGAAATGATAATAGTTTTTGATGAAAATGAGCCATTATTGGCATTAAATCTTCTTAGGCCTTATTCAATAAAAGTGTGTAGATGTACTCACAGATATATTGTTTGATATGCTACTACAGAACTTCTCAATGCAATACCTAGCTATCTGCATCCACACAAACTAAAAGCAAAGCACCAAAAACATGGGGTTGAAGAAATGAGGTATTTGTTTGGGGATATATCCTCTGTCACCCTTAACCCTTATGGTGCTGGTGGCTAATTTAACAATTACGAAACGATGCAAAAAACCTATAAAATGACTGAAACCCAGGCACATGGGTACTCATCTTAGAGTACTCAGCAAGAGCTATCCAGTGAATACCAACATGACAGGGTTTAGATGATTTTCAAAAATATTTGAATTGGAAGGATAAAAGTGCAGCTGTCAACTCGACACTTGGTGCTAGACTCAGAGAGAATTGAGATAACTTTGTAAAATGCACTTCTCAATTACAAAACCAATAATTTTCAGTGAATATTTTTCAACCCTTCCAATGCGAAGGAAAAAACACGAGGAAGCAAAGTTTTTTGAATACCATCTCAACCCTGCCTTGTTGGTATTCATTGGAAAGCACTCGCAGAGTACTCTCTGATTAGTAGCCATGTTCCTGGGTTTTAGTCATTTCTCGTGTTTTTTGCATCATTTCATAATGGCAAAATTAGCCACCAGCATCATAAGGGTTAACTGACCTCTCACCAATGATCAGTTTTAAAAAGTAATAGATTATCACTCTAATTATCTAGCACTGTTAAGTGTTGAGAAATAGTTCAGAAAATAAGCAGATCTATATATACACCAAAAAAATAAAGATTTTCTTTTTTAATGTTTTTCTTTTTAATTATGTCATGAAATTGACAGGTGTAAGGAGCAGAGCAAAGCTGGGTTTCAGTCCATCTTGAGACATGCCAGGAAGTTGCCAGTGACTTTGGGGCTAATTTCTGACTTTTCCTGGGTATTCCAGTATCGCCCAGCTACAAACTGTTAAGATTTTAATCTTAAATGGCTGAAAGGGATTTGCACAAGTCACATTGTACAATTTTATTTCCAGACCTGTGCTATCAAAGCATCAGCTGAGAGAATTGATTTACATTTTATTCAGCAGTGTCCTGAACACAAGGTGTTAAATACGTACCAACAGATATGGTCACATAAGGGAGTAAAGAAGGGGGGGGGGGGGTATTTTGGGTAGACAGTTTCCTGAAAACCTCATTTTGGACAGGCAAAATTTTCAAGGAAAAATATGAATTGCAACTTTTTGGGGATAATAACCATATATTGTACTAACTATCTTCTAGGGCAAAGCTGAAATGTAAACTGCCCTTTCCAACACAGTATGCTATTAAATGAAGTTGTAATAAAGATTTGCAGCAGATTATTAGCAAAATCAGGATGGGGCAGAATTTTTGGAATTGCTGTTTTGAACAGACATTTTTGAAATCTTGGCTAAGACACTAGGGGGGGTAGTGGGTTGGCATCTCTACACAACCTGAGCTATCTGCTACTGCATACAAAATAAGCTGGTCAGGAGCTGACATGAAAGGATACTTAGTGAGCTATTAATAGGTGTTTTAAGCAACCAAGTGGATGCAGACATAACTAGACATCGCCTCCATAACACTCAACTATGCGTCAAAAGGATATGTGGATGCTATCCTTGCTAATCTTGATTAGGCCTAAAAAAGAAATAGTTTGTTTCCTGTAACGGTCCGAAAAAAATTGGGTAGGTAGGTTGGTAAAAAAATTTTTTTTTGCATTATTTTTTTGGTCATAAATGTGTGTTTTATGCATGTTTTACGTTGATTGGGAGTTGGGAGGGCGGAAAAATCTTTAGGGTAGGGATTTTTTTGAATAAAAACTTGTTAGGGTAGGGTTACAGGAAACAAACAACTTTTTTTTTAGGCCTTAGGTGTCATTTTTTCTGCAATATTAGAGCTTAGCCCTTGTGCTGCTGTTGGCTCATTTGGCCAATACAAAATGAGGCAAAAACCTGAAAAATGAGTGAAACCCTGACATATGTGGGTACTAGTGATGGGAATCGTCCCAAAATTTTAGCTCGAGCGCTCGGCCATGATGGCTGAGCGAGCTTCGAGTCAGCTCGAGCTTGATGTGTAATTACGTATTACGCCATTTTCAGGTGCACCGATGCTCAATGCCGTGGTACACCGTATGCGTGCCTGACATGTGCCGGCGTATGCTGCGGCGCAATTTTGTTTTGAATCGTCCGCCTTAGGGTCTTGTCTTTCCACGGCGAAATAAGGCGTCGGAAAGACAAGAAACAACACAAGACAAGGTAGGGATACGTTTTATTACGTTTATTTCTGGGGGGAAATGATATTCTTGCCAAAGTCAGCGTGTGAAGATCGTTTCCACACGCCACCGGCCGCCATTCATCACCTGTTCTACAGGTGACAAAGGTCGTTTTTTTTTCGAGCGTGTAAAATTAGAGTCGGGCGCTCGAAATCTCAGGAGGAACGACCGAATGGTCGAGCTTCCGAGCGCTCGACTCACCACTAGTGGGTACTCATCTGAGAGTGCTCAGAGAGAGCTATCTAATGAATAACAGCATGACAGGGGTTTAGATGGTTTTCAAAAGTTTTAGCGTGCTTGTTCTTTGGATAAAAATAGCCATAGCATTGAAAGGGATAATGGTATTAGGGACACTGCAGTACAGGGAGAAGTCAACTAATGAGTCATTGGCAAAATGGCAACTTTCTCACATATCTTGATTATTGAGCCAGATTCCATAATAGGATCAAGGAAATTTAGCAATTCCCTTCAATATTGGTCAATCTGGACACAATTGGCCCTTTTCATATGTTTTAATTTTTGTGGTTTGAATGTTGAATATGTGCCTTTCTTAACCTTATCATATTGGTATTCATTAGATAGCTCTCGCTGAGAACTCTAAGATGGGGTCTCACTAAAAGACAAACGCCAACAAACGCCAACAAACGCCACCGAACGCCAACAAACGCCACCGCACGCCAACAAACGCCACCGAACACCACTGCACGCCAACAAACGCCACCGAATGCCGACAAACGCCAATAACAAAAATATTGGTAAACAAACGCCACTGCACGCCAACAAACGCCACCGAACGCCACTGCACGCCAACAAACGCCACCGAACGCCAACAAACGCCAACAAACGCCACTGAATGCCAACAAACGCCAATAACAAATGTCTCCCCAAAATATTGGTAAACAACAAACGCCACTAAACGCCACTGCACGCCAACAAACCCCAATACCAAATGCCTGCAAAAAATATCGGTCAACAACAAACGCCACTGAATGCCAATGACAAATGCCACCTAGAAATGTTAATAAACAACAAAGGCCAACAAATGCCATCAAACACCAACATTGGAAACCTTTTGTGCATAGCCTAAATAAACCATTACCACCTCCATAAGTTGAATGTGTTTGAATCAAAATACAAAATTAGATTAGCCTTTTATAACAACAAACAATTGTACTGATGACACATTCCACAATAAGCCTTCTATCTATCACGGGACAAAGGACCTGTTCTGGTTTACTATACAAATTACCCAATTTTTTCAAGTTTCATGAATTTGACCGAAACTCATATGATCATGTAGCTTAGGTATTGCTTGTTCATAATTGCTAACATATTCCCCAACCCTCGCCCTGGATATTGCATATGACCACTCTGAAATGACATGTGTCAGCATATTTGCATTGACTCATATTTCAGCTATAACTGTACCTAGTTGATCAAAAACCTATTTTCTGGGTATACTATGAAGATGTTGGAGGAGATCCAGTGATGACATTTCATAGAAGGCTGTACTTATGGATTTTGATAAAAATCAGAAATTGTCAATGTAGTGACCTTGACCTATGACCTTCTACAAAATGGCTGCCTCCATGCCTACTAATGAGATTTGAACCTATGTGGAAATGGTTCCAAATAGTAACTTTGCCCACCAAGCGCGTTCAAGCCAGATTAATATGTTACGTATTATTGATAAATACAGATTATGTGAACTTGATTTGAACGCGCTCGCTGGGCAAAAGGGTGAATTTTGTGATTTAGTGACCCCTAGTCACTTGTATACAATTCACCATACTATATATTTCAAAGGAACATATGCAGGGCGCTCACAAAAACAAAACTCAAGTAAGCTCCTATAGCTGTTCCCTAGGGATTCTTTGTTTCTCAAGTGACCTTGATTAATAACTGGATTGTCCAGAAAGGCCTCACACTGTTACTATTTTCAGCCTGGGTAGGTGTGGTTCAGTCAGACACACCATTCAGCAAGGAATGTTTCTCCTTGTGTCTCATGTGTTTTTCTGAACTTCAATAATGCCTGGTGACCCTTGTGTCAGCTGCTCAAAGAGTACTAAGAGAAGCAAGTATGAATATAACAATCGGAGATATATATCAGGTCCTACCTACATCTGGCTGAAGGAACATTTGGCACAGAAAAACTGCACTGCTAAAGATGGATCATACATATGCAACAAGTAAGTCTCTCTACTATGAATCTTTAAGAATAGTGAATTATTCAGGGTCTACATCATACCCACAGCTAATCGTTTACTAATATCCTTAATGTACTATGAACTCTGATAATATCTAGGAAAGTATTTTTGTAACAAAATCTATACTGTATCCTTTTCGGACTTATTCATTGAGTATCCCACAAACAGCTGTATTCCAGGATGGGAATATTACCCTTTCAGTTTCCTTGATGAAATGTCTTCATATAATTGTCTTGTTTCTATTTACAGGTGTTACACAATGGCAAGGAAGTCCTCTGCCTCACCTCCTGGGAATGATGTCGCACCTCCTGGAAATGATGCTTCATTCAAAGTCGATTTGAGGAAGCTTGCTCACACCAAGAGTAGATGTGTAATCTGCAGGACTCCTGTTACAACTGGTACCACAGCTTTGCCAAGACCAGCACAATTACAACTTTTGATTCATCATCACCTTGTGGCTGACCCTGCCAGTAGAGTGTGCCTTAGTCATCTCCATGAAAATAACTACCTAAAAGATATAGAAGAGCTTGATCTCGGCCGGCGTAAACCAAAGGATACGGCTTTAGACAAGGCTGATTCGGACAAGCTCCTACTTGATCTCCTGGGTTTTATCCATTCCCATAATGGGACACCTCGACTTGATTTCCAAGCATTGCCCGAGTCTGACTACCCAGTCTGGACTGGATGGGATAAGACTAGTTTTGACAACATGCTATCATATGTTTCCCTACACACCAGCTCCAATAGAGACAGTCGAGAAGGACTTGGAATGTTTTGGGTCAAATTGAAGACTGGTTTGTCTTATGAACAGATAGCTTCTCTTTTTGGAATAGCCCATAAGAGTAGAGTTTCATGTACTATTGCCAAGGTATCTGACCAGCTTGATGTCAGATTTGTGCCTCAACATCTTGGGCCAGGTCACATTAACCATGATGAAGCTGCTGAAACACACTCGTCAGCTTACACACGGATATTCTGGGGAGGTTCACATGCTGTTCTATTGTGGGATGGGACATACTTCTATACATGGAAGAGTAGTGATAATGAACTAAACAGGAAGACATACAGTGGATACAAGCATCGCCATCTTTTGAAGACAATGTCTTTAGTTTTTCCAGATGGACACATCCTAGATGCATTAGGTCCTTACCCTGCCGATGGGAAACATAATGATGCCTCTCTTGCAGAGCACATTTTAACACACAACACTGATTTGAGGAAATGGCTACAGGCAGATGACATTCAAGTGGTGGATCGTGGATTTAGGGATTCAACAGATATATTTGATTCACAGAAACTGAATATGCAGATGCCTGAATATCTACCAAAAGGACAATCCCAACATACTACCACAGAGGCAAATCACTCACGCTTAGTTACCAAGGTGAGGTGGGTTGTTGAAGCATATCACTCCAGACTGAAGAAGTTTCGGGGAATTGATGGTGTCATACCATCGCCTTTGCTAAGTCACCTGGGTGCCTTTGTGCGCATAATATCAGCTGCTCTAAATGCATACAGGTCACCACAATATACCACTGGCCCGGAAGATGAACAATTGGCCAAGGATATGCTAGCTAAAGTGACAGAACAAGACAATCATCTTGCAGAACGTATCAAATCAGGACCCCTTTCTTCAAGAGGCCGTAAATGGTTGTCACTTCATGCTGCTGACGTTATTCCTGACTTTCCAATCTTGTCAGAGTGTGGCCTCAGGAAGTTGACCTGTGGTATATTCCAGCTGAAGATGGCTCCTAGCTACCTCAATGAACATTTGGATGAAAATGGAGAGTTCGAAATTCAGGTTCACAGTGAAGCACCACATTTGGCTCGTGCACAAATCAGAAGTCGTCATGTAAACGCTAGTCGTTACTATACACTCATTGAGCATGGGAAAAGCAATGCAACACCAGTGTCTTCATGGTATTGCTCTTGTAAATGTGGCCAGAGGACAATCGGATGTTGTGTGCATGTAGCAACTGTTATATGGTATCTGGGTTTCGTTCGTCACAGTTTGAAAACACTGCCAAGAAAAAAAAGCAAAGCAAGATGTGCCATGGTGGACATTACTAGCTCCAAAAGTTCTAACTGAAGTGAAAAAGGTCAATGTGATTGTGCCAAATAGTACAGTGGGCAGATGTGCAACCAGTATTTGCAAACATTGTTTTAAATAGAATCATTTTTGGTTTCTTACCCATAAGAAGTGGATATGCTGTTATGCGTTATTGGTTATAAGTACAGTTGTACTAGCATTGTTATTTTTCTTTTTAAGTCATTTGAAGCTTTTGGCAGTATATATTTTGCGAAGACTGGAATATCCTTATTGTGTTTTAACACATCCTCAAAAGAGATGTGGTATCGGGTGAATCTTTTTGTGTTCTCTCCTTGCATACATTAGTTAAAGAAGGATGATATTGATCATAAGATAATGTAGTTTGAATGACAATGTCAATGTCATGCACCTGTGATAATCTCATATTTTCTCTAAAATTATGATCTGGTAATACATACATGCGTTATTTCATCTCGAAATGTGATGTACTGAACGGAGGTTCTGCACATTACCCTTGAATTCTGATCAAGCAGTCATGTTTTACTTGGCAGATGCTATCTCCCATCAAGGATATTGACAGTTTTTAACCTATATGAAAACTTTGTTTTATCATTTCATATCATATATTGAGTTCAGAATATGATGCTGGTGAAAATAAACCTTTATGTTTGTTCATGAATACTTCTTTTTCTGAACTTGTAATATTTTTCTCATCTATCCCCCCAATCTATAAAAGGCACACCCCCCAGCCATGAATAACATTTTCACGCAAAAAAAGCATTCAGTGTACTCATAATGAGTGTGGCTATCCATTTCCATCATCAAAATGCCTGTAATTAGGGATTTTTGAAATTGGGTAATTTGTACAGTAAACCAGAACAGGTCCTTTGACAACTCAAAGGCAATTTATTCTTTAACCATTTCATTGCTTGATAATTTTGCTATATAAAACAGACTGGCATTAAGGTTTATCATTTGAACTCTTTGTTTGAAAAATTCCTTCATAATTGAAGGAGATAATTAAGCAAATACAGGCGTACACAACATGGGGGTGGAATTTTCGAAACATTTTTCTCTTGGTAAATTCTCCTCAAATACACGCGCTATGACATTAATGCCTATTGTAATCCATTATGAATATACTGAGCTTCTACATGATATACTTTAGATGGTAAAATATTCTGTAGTTATAAAGAAAAATTGAGCTTTTATGAAACAAGGTCTGCGGGACAGTCTATCACGAGACAAAAATTCCACAACAGTTTTAGGGTATCTGATAAGAGTGTCTGTACAAGTAGAATATCTGCCTTTCTAAATAAAGATGCATTTACAATTTCATTTAAATTCTAATGAATAGTGTTTGTGAGGCATTTCATAGGCATATAATGAAAAATTTTGAATTTTATAAATTATATATCATTCTAAAATGGCTATCACTACATGCACAATTGATTCCATTGTACTTATAAGCATTTGTGTAATAACTTAAAATAACTTAGAACAACTAAAGACTACAATGTCAGCCGAAATACAGCTTTTTATGAAATTATGTCCCTCTATCACAGGATACAAAATGGAAGTGGATTTTTCAAAACATTTTTCGCTTGCAAATAATCCTCAAATACATGCACTATGGCATTCACGCTTAGTGTATAATCCATTACAAAAGTACTTAGCTTCTACTTGATATATTTTAGATGGTAAAATATTCTGTGGTTACAAAGAAAATTGAGTGTGATGTCCTGTGATAGACATGCAATGTCTATCACAAGACAGATTTTAATTGTCGTCTTTTCTTGATTCAGAGAGATTTTCTATAGGAAAACTGCATCACACTATTCATTTTAACTCATAGGAGGAGAATATGTAAAGGCAGCATTCTGTGTATGTGCATATAAGAGATAATAAAATAAGAGATAAAAAATGAACAACTAGGGCTCATTTCTGTTTGATATTTAAACAACAATTATAGAACCTTAAGAAAATGAACAAAATGTCATGTCCCATGTAGTCTACACAAATTTTTCCACAAATTCCACTTTCGAAGTCAATAACTTATATTTGGGCGATCATAGGGAAAAACCAAAACCAGTTCTAAAAACTTTGCAAAGTTTTCTTTCAGATTCATGTTAAATGAACTTTAGTTTCAAAGGATGACAAAATGAGTAGTCAGGAAGAAATTACTGTGGAATGCCCCTTATACCGTACTGAATGTTTTTGAAAAACAAAACAACCCCTCCCCACCTCAACCAAGTTTTTCTAATGCACTATCCCTCCTGCAATGGTTTTGATTTAGCTTGCAGGGTGCTGCAGACATGTACAAATTCAATTTCTAAATGATTCTGAACAACATTTTACAGACAACATAAAATAAACAATTGAATTGAACTGGATTCAAACACCTCTTTTTCAAAAATGTCCAATTATGCACATGTAAAAGAGAGAAGCCTATGCACAAAAGGTTTCTAATGTTGGTATTTGGTGGCATTTGTTGGCGTTTGTTGTTTATTAACATTTCTAGGTGGCATTTGTCATTGGCATTCAGTGGCGTTTGTTGTTGACCGATATTTTTTGCAGGCATTTGGTATTGGGGTTTGTTGGCGTTCGGTGGTGTTTGTTGGCGTGCAGTGGCGTTTAGTGGCGTTTGTTGTTTACCAATATTTTGGGGAGACATTTGTTATTGGCGTTTGTTGGCATTCGGTGGCGTTCAGTGGCGTTTGTTGGCGTTTGTTGGCGTGCAGTGGCGTTCGGTGGCATTTGTTGGCGTTCAGTGGCGTTTGTTGGCGTGCAGTGGCGTTCGGTGGCGTGCAGTGGCGTGGAGTGGCGTTTGTTGTTTACCAATATTTTTGTTATTGGCGTTTGTCGGCATTCGGTGGCGTTTGTTGGCGTTCAGTGGCGTGCAGTGGCGTTCGGTGGCGTTTGTTGGCGTGCGGTGGCGTTTGTTGGCGTTCGGTGGCGTTTGTTGGCGTTTGTTGGCGTTTGTCTTTTAGTGAGACCCCTAAGATGAGTACCCATGTGCCAGGGTTTCACTTATTTTCAGGCAAAATTAGCCACCAACAGCGTAAGGGTTAATCATCGGCCTCCCTGCATTAGGCCTAAAAAAAAGTTGTTTGTTTCCTGTATCCCTACCCTAACAAGTTTTTATTCAAAAAAAATCTCTACCCTAAAATTTTTTCAGCCTTCCCAACTCCCAATCAACGTAAAACATGCATAAATCACACATTTTTGACCAAAATTTTTTTTTTTACCGACCTACCTACCCTATTATTTTCAGGACCGTTACAGGAAACAAACAATTTATTTTTTTAGGCCTTAGAGTCATTGGGTATGGCTGGTGTTTTTAGGCATCTTTACCTTTAGCTTCCCTCAAGGCAACCTTCTTGTCAGAAAGAAAGAACACATCACTATTTCTCTGCTGGACAAATACCTTCTGGAAATAAAAAGAAGAGCACATTTAATCAATTTACACCATGGTGGACTGGAGGGTAAAAAATATCTTTTAGATAAGTGTAGGCAAGATTGCACTGAGTGGAGACCATATTTTAACAGCAAAAACTGCTATAGTACTTAAGAAAAAGTTTCATGCTATAAAGAATATTGTTTTGAAGCAAATCTATTCAAATTCATTCTTGTTTCAAGGAGAACTTAAGTTTGAATTTCTTAGCATTCAAAGTGAGTGTTTCTAAGCATAAACAGGACCAAATTTGAATAACAAAAATCTGCTATAGTAAAAAAATAAAGTTATAAGTTATGAGGATGGTTTTGAAGCAAATTCATTCTTATGTTTCAAGAACTTAAGTTTGAAGTCCTTAACATTCATAGTAAGTGTCTCTAGCATAAACAGGACCAAATTTGAATGGCAAAACTGCATTAGTAAGAAGAATTAAGTTTTGAGTTATAAAGAATATGGTTTTGAAGCATATTCATTTTTATGTTTCAAGGAAAACTTAAGTTTGAAGTTCTTAGCATTCATAGTGAGTGTTTCTAAGCATAAACAGGACCAAATTTGAATACCAATAACTGCATTAGTTAGAAGAATTAAGTTTTGAGTCATAAAGAATATGGTTTTGAAGCAAATTCATTCTTATGTTTCAAGGAGAACTTCAGTTTGAAGTTCTTAATATTCATAGTGAGTGTTTCTAAGCATAAACAAGACCAAATTTGAATAACAAAAATCTGCTATAGTAAGAAAAATAGTTTTAAGTTATAAAGAATATTGTTTTGAGTTAAATTCATTCTTATGTTTCAAACACCTGGTTTCAAGGACAATTTAAGTTTGAAGTTCTTAGCATTCATGTTCTAAGCATAAATAGATTACCTATAGACAGGGCTCGACATTGGTGCTTGCCCCATTGCACCGGGCAAGTAGAATTTGTAAATTATAGCTGTGGGGCAAGTGAAAACTGCATCTTGCTTGCCCCACTGGGAAAGTACGCCTTGTATATTTCAGGTTTACTTTTGAGAATGTGTGCAAGTTTCATGGTCTGCCATCCAGGCTTGTCCTAGAAAATATGCTTTCACATGCCAGAACCATGTGCTACTTGGTTTTAAATGAAATATTATAAAACATACAATTTTTCAAGGGCAAGTGAAAGTTGAAGTAGGGCAAGTGAAAATTGAATCTCACTTGCCCTACGGGGCAAGTCGCTGCAAAATTTAAAATCGTGCCCTGATAGACCTACCCCTTCTTTCTTGATGCTTTCCAGTTCATTCTTCAACACCTCTGCTTGCTGAATCTGAAAGAAAGACGCAACATAGTCACTGATCCAATTATATATATTAAGGTATTTCAGTATAGCGTGGCGCCAATGGGGCATGTAAAGAATTCTTAGTTCCAGATTGCCCAAAAGAGGGGGCAGTCGTTTTTCCACATCTAAGCTGGAGGGGCAGTTGTACTGATAACCATAGGCTGCTTGTTTGTTGAAGGTGCAAGAATGAGTGCTGTGCTCTCAATATTTCCTTCACTGACACAGCAGACACTAAAATAGGGCGAGAATAACCACTCTTATTAGGTTAACATAGTAATTTGAATGAAAAATGTTAATGAATGTCAAAGTTGTGTTGATATTCATAATAGAATGAAACTCCCTATTATCACTCAGCACTCATCCATGTACTTTTCTTTGGATTCTTCTTTTGTTTAATGGTGAAACAAAAGTTTATCAAAGCAGGTATCATTTGTTAAAATAAAAGCTAGTAAAAGCTAGCACATACCCAATTTTGAAATGTCACCTATAGCTACTC
This sequence comes from Maea johnstoni, assembly GCA_963942565.1. Lineage (NCBI taxonomy): Eukaryota > Metazoa > Annelida > Polychaeta > Spionida > Magelonidae > Maea > Maea johnstoni. The sequence goes on along the minus strand of OZ012696.1, from coordinate 13,979,589 downwards.
GCTACAGGATGGGGATAACATTAAGTTGTTTACCTTTTAATTAGAGTAAATTATAAATTGACATTATAAATAGCATTTCCTTTCTTAAGATTATAGGCAGATTCTCTTGGGAACTTATGATTTTAACTTTGTACTTAAGGGAAACCGTCTACCTATATAGCACATGTGTATTGGATTACATGGTTACTTCCTCTAAGAGTATCCTACACCTGTTTGACATTTACCATAACAAATTCAGTTTGAGTAGAGGATGTAAGGCGTGATTCCAAATAAATGGATACAGTACATTGAGAAGAGGCATCAATATGAAGATACACTCCATCCCATTTCCACAACTCGTACATAGAAAACACATCCAATGAGAATAGTTTTGATTTTTTTAAATAATTGTCCGTGTTAATAACAAAAATAGAACCCCCCCCCCCCCCCACCATCTCTCTCTCTCTCTCTCTCTCTGCGGTTTATTTTGTGCGAATAAACAATTTTGATACAGGTTGAATTTGTAGTAATTTTTATGTCGTGTTTCCGGTCAATCGATGCTCATACTGTGTGGTTATTCTGATTGCACAGATATAAAGCTCATATCAAGGGGTTTCCAATATGTTTCCGCGAAGTACAAGCCAAGAATGACGTCACAGATAAGACATTTGTAACTGCATTTGAAGGGGAATACAGAAATATCGAGATGCCCGAGCATTTAAGGCTTTGCTCATGGTCTTAGCCAGCAGGGCGTCTGGGTGCCTTTTTGGACACCCAAACGCTTAAAAAGAACCCCTCAGGACACCCAGTTTTTTTAGTTTGGAATTTCTAAAAATCTCAATCTCAAGCTTATAATTGAATCTTTTCATCTCCTTATAATTCCCATGACATTGATTAATGATATCATGCCTTATTTTGATAAATTTATACATGTTTATGGTTGAAATATGAGTATATTGTGATCACCCTTAAAAATTTGGACGCCCAAAAATTTTACAACTGCCAAATTTAGGCACCCAGTTTCTAAATCCTGGCTAAGACACTGGCTTTGCTTTCTCTTCATATTAGGGACCCTCTGATATAATGCATAATAATGGACATACAAGCTGTATTCTAGGGAATACTAGGGATGTCGCATTACAATCTTTAGGCCCTTACTGAAGCACCTTAACCATGCACAAACATCACATTACAGGAAATGTGCATATAGAATACCGTAGGGAAGACTCCAGATGTGGAGTGGCGGCTTCGATGCTGTGGGGGGTCTGTGCTGTGCTGCGGCTATGCTTCCTCAGGGCTCGACACTAAGGGTGAACCTATGGCCCCAGGCCAGTAAAAATTCCCAAAAACAGCTTTGGGCCAGTAAAAAAAAACCTGAACTGGTCCTACAGGGCCAGTAAACATTTGGAGACATTCTTGTTAAAAAGTTTCCCCCTGATAATGTCCCCAATTGTTTTTGAATTAAATGAAGATAAAATTTATAAAGATAAATGTTGTGGTGAATCTTATGCAATGTTCTTTCTTGTTATGTTGAAGAAAAAATCTAGGACCAGTGAACATTTTGCAGGACCAGTAGATGCTACGTGTTACTGGTCCTGCAGGGCCAGTATCATTTTGAGTTAGCGTTGAGGCCTGTTCCTTCTTAGTAGCCCCTAGGGCTGAGCTCGTCAGCCAATTTTTTGTGACTCGATTAATTGACTAATTTTTTTCGATGTTGATTTTCTGGATTTGATTCTATCACGCGCAGTAATACTTAGAAAAGTGTGGTGAGGGCCGGACCAGCATCATGTAAAATACATAGCTTGGCCCTCACCACACTTTTCCGAGCATTACCTTGCGTGTTAGTGTCTATCGCCATTTGCTCTCAGTAGCTTACAGTAGTGGGGAGTCCTCCCTATTGTACCATGACAGGATATGGTCACACAGAACTTTTTAAAGTCACTTGTTACAACTTTCAACCCTCAAGAGCATGCTAAAACTCCTATATCAAGCTGCACGCCAGAGTATCGTATACTTCCTAAACTAAATATACCACTTTCTTGAAGCCATTTCCATGAAAACCGCTTTTATACTCAATTTTCTACTGCAAGTAGAAATCTTTGAAGACTACAGCTGACTGCATTTGACCCATAAAGATAAGGAGCTGCACGGCCAGTACCTGCCAGAAAGATAGCGTTCTCTGGGGAGAGTGAACGACAGGAAGCACTGCGGAAGCAGTGTGCTGGTGTTGGGGACACTCCACAAGTTGAGTCTGGCCAACTGTACCCTATGTGCACATTTCCTGTAATGAATTGCAAAATTATCTTAACAATTCTGGTACCTACCAGAATTGAGGTCGCAAAGTACATGACCGGAAGTTGTATTTAGTGACTTTCAAATGTTCTATGTGACCTGTGACCATCTCCTGTCATGTACAGGAAATGTGCACAGAGCTTACAGTAGCGGCGACTCCACTTGTGGAGTCTGCCATTTGCTCTCAGTGGCTTACAGTAGTGGGGAGTCCTCCCTATTGTACAGAGTACAGGCTGTGCATCCTGCCATGAGAGAGAATGCTATACATCTGGCAGTTACCTGGCATGCAGGTCCTTTTCTATATGGGTCAAATGATGCAGTCAGCTGTAGGAGGGGGTATTAACACAAGATTCTTGTCAACTTGAACTTCTTGAAGAAGAGACAGACTTACCGATTTTACAGGAAAATTGAGTATAAATGCGTTTTTTTTGGAAATGACTACAAAAAAAGTGGTATATCTTGGCAAGGAAATATGTGATACACCGGCCTGCAACTTAATATAGGAGTTTTAGCGTGCTCTTGAGGGTTGAAAGTTGTAATTAGTGACTTTCAAACGTTCTATGTGACCAGTTCAATGAGTTCATGTCATGCCTCACCAGCTTGGGTGGCTGAGCCACCCAAACTAGTTGGTTCTTGGATTTCGCGCCACTGTCACTGACGACGTTGGCTTAGACCTGAGAGTAGTAGCTTGGAAGACCAATGTAGGGATGTATTTCTCTGGCTTAGACAGGTTCGACAGTTGAAGTTTACTAAAGAAAGTTGATCAGCTTTAGGCTTGACACGTATCCTACACGTGCAGGTCATTCCACAATCTGTTCTTGTTTTAATCAACCGTTTAACGGCAATACCATACCTGTTTGACGAGGGAGCCCGACGAATCGTGCATGCTCGTGGTGGCCATCGTTGATCTGTCTGAAAACGAGGCTGAATGCAAAATATGCATACTCAAAGTGTAGACGCATTTACTCGCGGCGCACAAATGTGCGCCCTCTGCGATCATCTGCGAGCGGGTAGTGCGGTGTATTAATTTACGTATATGTGTCTCCTACAGTTTGAAAATTAGAGAAAAACGAATAAAAATATGTTGTGTCAGTGTTTTTTGTTTTTTTACACATATATATATATATATATATATACATATATATATATATATATATATATATATATATATATATATATATATATATATATATATATATATATATATATATATATATATGTATATATATATATATACATATATATATATATATATATATATATATATATATATATATATATATATATATATATATATATACATATATATATATATATATATATATATATACATATATATATATACATATATATATATATATATATATATATATATATATATATATACATATATATATATATATATATATATATATATATATATATATATATATATATATATATATATATATATATATATATACATATATAATTTTATTGCCAGCAGCCTCCCCACAGGGTTGATGAAATGTATAGAGAGGTCCGTTTTGATCCCTTGAGCCCCTCTGCAGTTGCTGCTTCATAATAAGGGTGTCGCATCGTCGCACCAGCGAGCGACAGGGTCTTCAAGACGTGCGACAAAAATATATATACATATATATATATATATATATATATATATATATATATATATATATATATATATATATATATATATATATATATATATATATATATGTTTTGATGTCCATAATACCTACAACTTAAAGCACTGTTTAAATGGGACTTTTTCGCAAAATATGACCCATTGAGCCTATCAAATATTTCAATTGAATTATATTTTATACAAATTGTTTATAAAAACCAGCGAATTCCGGTGAGTTTTTCCATGGAGAAAATCGTTTACGCGCAAACAGTACACTAAAATGAATTCCGCTTAACTTGCTTACCTGGTCAAGTAAAAATGGCCGCCGGGCCGGGAAAGTAAAATCTTGACACGGCTAGTTAAAATTCTCAAACTTGTTTATGATTGAATAATCAAATACATGTAAAATATAAATGCAGTTGATTCAAACATTAAGTATTTAAAAAATGACGATGTGTGCCTTTAGGAAATAACTTCAGAAAGGAGCATTAGTTAGCAAAGTGATCAAGGAAGAGTCCAAGGTTATGTTCTGATAAACATTTCTCCATCACAGTTTGAAAAAGAACGCTTAACCCTTCCACACCCACATGCACACATATTCATTTGTAGTAATATTTTCTAGAGAACCATGCACGCATATGTGTGGGCGAGATAATCAAATTCATTTGGAGAACACCCTGACTTGACAATTGGAAAGACCCCCTGCATAGTTCGAAAATAAGACAATTAGCTGCTAGAATGTTGTGCTCGATATTAGGTTCATTCTAATTTGTCACTTGACTATGGTGGACCGAACTTTTATTTAGATCGTCAAAAATGAACAACGCCAGGCACTGAACATTGGCCAATACTCCCAACTTGGCATCAGACATTTGCTGGGAAAATTATAATTTGGACTCACAATGGTTAGGTGATGATTAGGTTATCAGCAAAATGGTCTGATAGTTTTTGGACATCTGCAGGTGTAAATGGTTACATTACAGGATATGGCCACACTGCCAACCGCCCTGGAAACTCCACTTGTGTAGTCTCCAGGACGATGGCACACTGTGATACAGCCGTGCTTCCTGTTAAGTCGACCCCCTCGGGAACGGACATTCTGGTTGTTATGTGTATTGGCGGGGGTGTCAACACAAGGAGTGACAGCTTTACAGATTTCCACTCGTTGAAGAAGATTGAGTATAAAAGCAGCTTTGTTGGAAATGGCTGCACAAAAGTGGGATATTTATTTAAGGAATTATATGATACAATAGTTAGCAACTTGATGTAGGAGTTCTAGGGCCCTTTAGTAGTCAGAAAGTGGCATTTATTGACTTCCTTTAGTTCAGTGTGCGCAATTCCTGTCATGTAAAGGCTATCAAACCAATTGGGAATAGGTACAGCTAGTACTAACATTCTATGGGCTACTAAGCTTAAGAGATAAGATTAAAATTTCAGAGTCAGAAAAAATACTGCCTATAAGAACTCCATAATTGATACAGTGATTTTATTGACTAATAGATAATATACAAAAAGAGACAAAAAGTTATGGTGACTAATATCGCAGAAATCAAATACATGAATAGTATTATGCCGAAATTATGGGAAAACTTGGTCACAACTTATTCACATTTTAGGCTGATATTGGAAATCTTGTCTGATGTTGAAGAGGTGTAGGGCATAGCATTTAAGATTGCTGTCTTATAATCCATAATCCTCGAATATTGTACCGAAAGAAAGATGCATTTGGTGTGTGTTATATGTACCGTATTTACGTAGTACCAATATAACAAACCCCTTTTTGTAAATCGTTCTATACAGTTGTAAATCAATGAAAAAAACTGAATTAAATTTATGCTGTTTGCCAACCACTCATTTGATTTATGATAATGTATTACCTTCGACAAAGCCCTAAAAAGCTATGTAAACTTTACCTACTTATAAAGTACTTTCTATTCCTCTGACTACTAGCCTCTGTTGGTTGTTTTTATTTGGATAAATGCTATGGCAGATATCTATAAATATTGTGGTATAACTGGTAACTTAGAACACACAAATTAAAAACAAAAAGCAAGTTGCTGCAGTTTTATTTTTTACTAATCTTGGCTAAGTATGGTTACATCATGATAAGCCAGTAGTTAGTAACCAAGGACAACTGCAGTACCCAGGGGGAAAGCCAACTAACCCAAAATCAATGGCAAGCTTTTCATATATCAGAGAGGTGACTTGGGGCTAGGTGGTGGTTTTCGCCGGGTACTCCGGTTTCCTCCACTTCTTACAACTGCCTAGTCACGAATTAGCCACAATTGGCATAAATGTGACGAAAAACGAAATTCCAAATCCAAACGAGAGGCAATAACTATACAATCACGTTAGATATAGTAACGCCACTGACACGCCTGCAGTGTGATAATTGCTGCTAAAGGGTCATTAGGTACCAAGCTGAAGAAAAGCGAGCATGTCCATTCGCTGAAAGCAGGGTGTATCAGTTATTCTCAGCTCTGATGCTGTAATCCAGGGCAAGCAGCAAGTTCCGCTCGCTACGAAACTTATGCTTCCAAATACAGTACCTGCAGTGCCGACATCTAATTCCTACACTAAATGTGTGGGCATCCCAGGCAGTAGAATCAACACGTATTTCTATTGGTAGTTTGGAATTTCAATTATTCGTCACTTTTTCTGCCATATTGCGGCTAAGTCGTGACTAGCCAAACCCAGAGTCATTGGCAACTTTCTCACATGATCTATTGGTAGTATACGTTATTATACGTTGCATGCTCGGCAAACTGATTATCATAGTTTTGATGCTGGCCTGGTGGGGTCGCCACTGAACCAAACCCTTGGTTAGTTTGCATATCAGCATAGTTTCCCTGGTAGGCACCCATCTGATTGTCCTGACCATGCCCCCCACCGGCTGCATTGTAGTCTCCATAGTACATATTACCCGCTTCTGCAGTTACCGCAGTGTTCTGGTACCCCTGATCTGCATATCCAGGATGGATTCCCTGGTTATCCTGTGGATAGTATCCGGTATCGTAGCCCTGCGTAGCATACCCTTGGCCATCCGCAACCCCATACGCGTACCCACCCTCATTGTAAGAGGGCAGTTCTTGAGGAAGGTTCTCAAACATAGGATGTATGGCTCCCGATTGTTGCCATCCTCCACCCTCCATCACGATTGGCTGGGGACCGTAGTCAGTTTCAGTTTGGTAAGGTATGCCCTGTCCCGAATTAGGCTCCTGCTCTTGGGGACCGTAGTCGGTTTGAGTTTGGTAAGGTATGTCCTGTCCCGATATAGGCTCTGTTTGGGTTTGGTAAGGTATGTCTTGCCCTGATGCAGGCTCCAGTTCTTCCTGTTGCTCGCTTGGATCACCCGTAGCATCATGGATAGAGATAGCTATAGATACAGAGGTCTTGCTATGGTCACTACCTCTGGGTTTTAGACTATCCTCTTGTTGCTGGCCCAGGGATGTAGTGGATGCTACTCCGTCCTCATATGTCTCTCTGTCAGATTCTCCTGACTTTCTTGAAGACCTTGAAAAAAAATAATAACATGAAAAATACTGATGGATCAATGAAAGTTGAATAAAAAAAGAATTTGGATTTGGAATTTCGTTTAAAAGAAAAAGGATATTTCTTTGATTTAAAACTTTAGAACTAACAAGGTCAGTAGTTTTTTTTCATTTGAGGCAAAGCACTAGATGGATTTACCTAGAGTACATAAGATATGAGTTGATATGTATGGTAAGGGGTAATGTATTGCCTTTGGATAGTACGAGGAAAGTTACATGAGATATGAGTTGATATGTGTGGTAATCCCGGAGGGGGGGGGGGGCACTCAGGTACAGAGGGGGGCCGCATCCGCGTTACGTATTTTGCGGAAGAAGGGGTCTTTTTTTAAGACCTCCGTATGTGAGCAATTTTGTAAAAGAAGGGTACTTTTTTGTACCCAGGTACGAAGTATGGGGGTCACAATCCCCTAACAATCCACATAATATACGCGGCTCTAATCAGCGTTTTCTTGAAATAAGGGTGCTTTTTTGGCTAGAAAGCAGTGCTTTATGGGTATTTTTTAATTTTGATAACGAGCGTATGCGCCCCCTTAAATACCCAAGTGCCCCCCCCCCCCCCCCCCCCCCCCCCCCCCCGCCCCCGGGTGGCAATGTCATGCACGCTGATAACTTCGGTAACATATTCAAACTAGCAGAAACACATTTTGAATACAGGTATCCTCACACACCTCGGGAAAAGGGACCAGGAAAAATTGTCCGAGGTAATTTCTAAGCCTAGGACTGTGTCCAAGATAAGTTAGATAAATTACCATTGACGTAGATGGAAATAGTTTGGGACTACAGCTTCTGTCCAGGCTATGTGAAAATCTACAGGAGGCGAGTCCGATGTAAGCGAGGTTAGGCAACTTTTTTCTATTTTAGGAAGATTCTTTTTCAAAATAAATGCGTGAAGGAGCTAAAAAAGTGAAAATAAAGTGAAAAGCTGGTTATATTATACACACTTAAATATAATTCTTGATTTTCATAAACCCATGCATACATTCTGTAGGGTATAACTTTTCAACTTTCCTTAATTTTATTTCAATGGGGGGCCCAAAATCAACGAGTTTTTTTTCCCCATAACAGAAAAAAGTGGCCTTACCAGTAGTGTCATAGCTACTACAGTACAGACATTTATTTCTCCCACTCTGAGGTGTATTTTACAGTTAAGGATTTGTGGTCTCCAATGGGTGTTCTTCAACGGGGTCAAAAGGTCAAACTAATGTAATTGTCCAATCAGATCCCTCAATTTCAATCAAGAGGTCACTGCTGCTGGGTCAAAGGTAGATCCAACAATAGCGCGCGTGGATTTGAACAAGCGTCACGTACGTGATCTGGCGCCAGTTTCTGGGGAAACAAACGGTGCACGTCACAACAAACGCGTATTACCATTGTTGAACTAGTGCGCGGGTGACCTTTGGCTGACCTAGTTTAGCTAGCTAACTTCACGGTAAAACGTGTAAATTTCTCCTTTTTATCGTGGGAGAAACAGGTTCTATCACTCGTGGATGGAAAGAGGAGGAATCTTGCACTCGTGAGTGATTTTGTGTCTTGGGACTCGGCAAGCCTCGTCCCAAGACACAAAATCACTCACTCGTGCAAGATTCCTCCTCTTTCCATCCACTCGTGATGGAACCTCTATTTCCTGCACCAGTCGACCAGACGTCTCACAGTGCCTGGTTGTACAAACGACCATGGATGGCATGTCAATAAATAAGCCAAGCACATCAATGACCCACGTAGCCTGCGTATCAAAGCTACATTCAGTTGTGAGGTCATGCATACATATCCATGCCCAAGAAATTGGGTGGTATACAGGCGTGCGGTCGTGTATTTTACCCGGGCTGCCCACTCATTTAGTGCAGGAATTAAATGTCGGCACTGTAGGTCTGAAACTTCTTTGCATCTCACCTTTCCGACTTGTCTTCTTCTTTGTCTTCTACCTCCTCTTCGTCCTTTTCTTCTCCTTCATTTATTTCTTCTGCATCCTCTCCTTCCATATTTTCTTCAACTTCCCCCATTTCCTCTTGTTTCTCATGTTCTCCCTTTTCTTCCTCTTCCCCAATCTCCTCTTCATTGTCCAGTGACGCAGCCTTGCTTTGGTCTTCCAATGGAATACTCTCTTCTTTTATCTTCTCTTTAAAGCAGCACCCTTTGATCACACTGGAATAAAGAAGGGAAATATTTCATTAAATTTGTCTTGAAAGCTAAGAGAAATTACACATCTTCCTCGTTTTCAATATCTTTAAAACAGGTCATATTTTTGACCAATCCATATCTGGATTCGACAAACGCTTTGACACATACCGGTATGTACAGTACAGATATTTAATTCCTGCACCAGTCGACCGGACGTCTACAAGTGCATGGTCGTAAAAACATCCATGGATAACATGTCAAAAAATAAGCCAAGCACATCAACGACCCATGTAGCTTGCGGATGAAAGCTACGTTCAGTTGTGAGGTCATCTATGCATCTATGCCAATACAACTGGGTGCCAATCTGGCGTGCGGTCGTGTGTTATGCACGGGCTGCCCACGCATTTAGTGCAGGAATTAAATGTCGCCACTGTAGCTCTTCATACATGTAAGGAAAGGAATGAATGAATGAATGAATGAAGGATTAAAGGCACATCAGCACACAAAGGCCATTTAGTGGCATAAAAATGTTCAAAAATGTGGTCCTTTGTCATTTTGGAAGAATGAAAAAGCATAATTACTCTAGGTAAAAGAAGAAAAAGAGAAAGAGCAAAGCCTTCAAATCCAAAGAGGACCAAAGGATCTTTCGAATGCACAGTATCCACAGACAGATCCACACACCCCCCTTTTTTATGAGGCGAGCAGGGTTCCACACCAGCTAAGGCTTCCCCGAGAGGTGCCAGCTCCTATTACATACCATTGAGCAAGCCGAGAGGGTGTGCCCCTTGGGGAAGGGGTTTGAGGAAAGGTACAGTACAGATATTTAATTCCTGCACCAGTTGACCGTACGTCTGCCTGTGACTGGTCGTACAAACACTTATGGATAGCGTATCAAAAATGAGCCAAGCATTGAGTAGCTTGCGAACTAAAACTACGTTCAGTTGTGAAGTCGTACATGCATCCATGTCCAGGAAACTGGGGGGAAATTGGGCGTGCGGTAGTGTATTATGCCTGGTCGGACCAGGCATTTAGTGCAGGAATTAAATGTCGGCACTGTACATCAACGAAGAAAATTTAAAAAACAACTCTCACCAAAAGAGAACAATCAACCCAGCTGCTGCACCTGCAGCACATAGTTCTAAGGTCCATGCCGGCAGACCTCTTGCCTTTAGTTGTGATTTCTTCCACCAGGGGTCTTTGCTAGTGCCTTTCACTTCTTTAGGCGCTTCACCGTTGGGAAAAACAACTGCACTTGAATCATCAGTGTCTTTGCCAGAAGTAGTGCTCCTGGGACTTCCCGCAGTTGGACAAGCTGTCACCTGGCTCTACGATGATAAACCAGAGAAAACATTCATAAAATATTTGCTGATTGTACATTAAAAGTTATTTATTTATTAAGAAAAGTAAAAAAGGTGAAAATGTGTAATTTAGAGGTGTTTTTAATGTACAAGGAATATAAAGCAGATGAATATAATGCTGAAATAACTATAGAACAATTGAATGTTAGATGGGGTGACTATGGAAGATTTCTTGCATGTATATATATATATATATATATATATATATATATATATATATATATATATATATATATATATATATATATATATATATATATATATATAGTTGTGGAAATTGTGAATATTTGCTCAAATAAAAAATGTGTGTTCTTTGAATTTGAAAAAAGCTCTCACTTGGCACGCCTTTTCCTGATAATTCTCGCCTGTACAGTTCCGACCACCATTGAGAGGTTGAGGGTTGTTGCATTCCCTGGAGCGCACCTGAGTGACTGATCCACCACAACTAGGAGAGCACTCACTCCATGTACTGAAACTTCCCCATCCTCCATCAACTTAAACAGAGAGAAAAGAGCAGAGCACTCACTCCATGCACTGAAACTCCCCCATCCTCCATCCACTTAAACAGAGAGAAAAGTAATAGTACTCTTAAACTTATCATTGCGTACAGTGGCCAAAACAGACTGACATTTTCAGTGAAATCTCACAATTCAAAGAAAAGTTGTATAAACTTTAATGGAGGATTTTTAATCATAAGTACTGAAACTACCCCATCTTCTATCAACTTAAATAGACAGAAAAGTACTACTCTTTAACATATTAATGCAGGGATAAAAGCATATTTAGAAAATATCTACACGTTAAATTTATCGGATTATTCTTTTATTTCAATCATTTTCAAAATCATTATAGATCTAAACAACACTTTCTTATGTAAACTCTAGGTATGTATAGGTTAAAGAACTGGTAGAGTTAACCCATTAATACTCACAGCGGCTAAAAGCAGCCTGACAATTTTGATAAAATCTTACAGGCAAAGGCATAGTCAAGAAAATATTTGATGAAGAAATGTTAATCAGAACATAGCAAACAACTCTCCTTCATATATTGTTCAAAATCATTTTCAATTCAAAAGATTTTATCAAAAGTATCTTAGATCCAGACGACAACTTCAAGAATAACGCTTGAGTATTAATGGGTTAAATCATCATGAGTAGATTTGACTGGTCACTCTCCAACTGTTCAGTATTGTGAGAGGTTGTCTACAGTTCAATTTAACGATCCCTCGAGAACATTTGCAAACAGTCGTGATATTCTCCTGTCCAAGGTCCTATTAGTCTGGACGTGTGCCTACTTGATTAAACATTCATGCTTAGCACATCAAACAGCTGAAACTATTTTGGTTATATACTGTAGAATGGCTAATCTTTCCATAAGTTTTATTTTCCCATTTTTTCCCGAATGCTTTCAAACGGTAACACAACACAGGAAACAATACATATCCGGACTTAATAAAGACAGAGAAATCCTTCTCCTTACCCATTAATATTTACTCTTTGGTATACTAAAATTAAAAATCGGGAATAACGGGAAATTTAGACACAGAAAAAACATACAGTGCCGACATTTAATTCCTGCACAAAATGCGTGGGCATCCCGGGCATAATGAACGACCGCACACCAAATTACCACCCAGTTTTCTAGATATATATGCATGGATGATCTCACAACTGAACCTGCTTGGATTTGGAAGCTACGTGGTTCATTGATGTGCTTGGCATTTTTTTCTGACATATTAGACATGGTTGTTTGTAAAACCGGGCACTGATGCAGGAATTAAATGTCTGTTCTGTATGTCCTCTCTTCGGAAATATTAGAAACGGAAACACCCCAAAATGAAAAGTTAGGGAAAATTGTTCCACGGAAAAATTAGCCATTCTACAGTATTTGTGACTCAGGGCACATCCTGGAAACATGCTGAAGGGCAGGAACGTTGATCAGAACCCTGCCAATCCTTTTTTCTACAAGAACTTTGTGAATTTAGGATTAATTCCGATGTTACTTTTAAAAGTATCTCATGGCAACACGAGAATTGTCAAGATCTCCAGGACTAAATGTGTTAAACATCCTTTTTATCCATTATACACAAGTCGTGTAATTATTGACTTCAGTGCCGGCATTTAATTCCTGCACTAAATGTGTGGGCAGTCCGGGTATATACACAACCGCACGCCATCCATTTTATTGGACATGGAAGCATAAATGACATCACAATTGAACGTAGCTTTGATGCACAAACTATATGGGTCATAATGTGCTTGGCTTATTTTCTGGACATGTTGTCCATGGGTGTTTGTACAAACAAGCACAGGCGGACGTCCGGTCGACTGGTGCAGGAATTAGATGTCTGTACTGTACCTTTTCTCCCTGCAAGTTTGTAGACAGAAATCCTGGCCACGCCACCACAATACTGACTGCTATTTCCAGGACATGGTCCACAATCCTCATCAGGGGCCTGCCCATAACTCTGATAGATAAGACCACAACCACAGGTGGAGCTGAAATAATAAAGAAATGAGTTACCTAAACTAGATTTCTAGGCTGTCATATGTAATTCTCTGTTACATTTTTTCTGCTACCTAGCATCAAATATTCTAGGTGGCCGTAGTGGTCCATTTAGTTTACACTTATCTCACCAGGATTCAGTTTGAGTATGACCTAAAACCTCTAGAGATCAGAACATCAGGTTGTGCCATCTTTCTACCATGCCTGGTACTACACCACACTGCTTGTTCAACACAGATGGGGATGTCACTTTTAGGGACTAGGAACCTAGTCTACGAGTTACCAAGCAATACTTCAAATATTCACAATAACTTTGGAAAAGTTTGTTACAATAATGTTAGTATACATAGAGGATTGCTGCCAGGAAGTTAGTAAACAGCCGCAGATTTTTTTGAATGGGGATTGTTGAAATATTTCTCTTCTTTATACTTTGCCATCACAATATTAGAATCCCTAAGCATGAGTGTCGCCACCTATCTATAAGGATACCAAGGCACACAGACAACCACTTCTCAAGATTTCACCAATTCACGTGTATTATTATTATTATTGTTATTATTATTATCATTATTATCTATTTCTTTTTTTTTTTTTTTTTTTTTATTAATATTATTTATTTTTTTTATTATAGAAATCTGATCTGATCTGTAACACTTTTGACAATCACTTTGAAATTAATAATGATTTTGAAGAATATTTTGAAAGAAAGTTGTTGGTAATGTTCTAAATGATCTTCATCAATCAAACATGTTCCAAATTTTGTATTTGCCTGTGAAGTTTTATGAAAAATTGTCAGGCCTCTTTTTGGCCGCACAGTCAGCGTTACTTGGATAGGGTAAGATTGAACTGTATGTACTAAATGTATTTAATAAATGTGCATTACCCATTATTTGGAAAATGGGCGCCAAGAATTGCCAATTGTAACCATTTTGGGGGGCCCTATTTTTCAAGGAGTTCACAATATATTCAGATTACAACCATATACATGTATTTACGTAATGAAATACAGGCAACTATGCGTAATTCGGACATATGTAATCCGGATTTTCGTCTAAACCGGTCAGATTGAAAGGTCCTAGTCCCTTCCTATACATATAATTCATATATGCATAATTCGGATTTTGCCTGATCCGGACAGAAATTGAGGGTCCACATCAGTCCGAATTAAGCAGTTGCCTGTAAACCTTAATGCACATACACAATGCCATTGAAATTTTATTAAAGTGAGTTTTTTTATTATATGTTTGAAATTAGCATTTTAAGAATTTCATACAAAAGATATTGGGTATCCTACAGGGTGGTCTTTGAAGGTTTGGGTGTCCAAATGACACCCTGACCCCCTGCTGGCTGAGACTGCTTACTTGCTGATGCCAGCGTAGGGGAAGCCTTCCGTCCTACAATGGCCAGTACACATATCTACTGTCATTGCATCATTGCTGATGGTCTTATTTCTCAGCAAGGAAACAGCAGTCCACACTTGTGATTTCCAGCAGCCCAGGTAAAGGTACTGTTTCCCAGCAGGCACTGGGTTCTCTGCAATAGAATTGTAGTATGTTTGTTTTTTGTTAAGACATAAAAACGAATAAAGCAGAATGCTCTTTGGGGGGTCAATTCACACTGTAGGTACAGTCCAATTATAATTCCATGAGATTTTGACAACCTTTCCACATCCAGTATGTACACACACACATATATATATATATATGTATATATATATATATATATATATATATATATATATATATATATATATATATATATATATATATATATATATATATATATATATATATATATATATATAGAGAGAGAGAGAGAGAGAGAGAGAGAGAGAGAGAGAGAGAGAGAGATATAGATATAGATATAGATATAGATATATATATATATATATATATATATATATATATATATATATATATATATATATATATATATATAGGCCAGCATATGATGGGCCGTTGGGGTCTAGGGCATTTCTTTCTCTCTCAACACTTCCAAATGTCTGGGGATCAGAGCATGCTCAATGCACACGAGATAGATGTCAGTGACCTATATTTTAATGGGTAGTTTAATAAAGGTGCTCTCTTTTCATCTACCACTTTCAACTGATCAGTAACTATTTAGCTACTTCATGGGGAGAGTGACGTCATGCTTGATAAATTTCCAAATTAGAATTGCTTTATTCGAGTCATGTGCTGCCAGTCTTACCTAAGAATGCACGGTAGACAGCATTTGAGGATGTGCCCCCACAGAAGGTCTGTGTTGTGTCCCCAGTACATGTCTTGGCACAATCCTGCCTTGGTGATACTCCATGACGTCCATAGGTGGCGCCACAAGCACAGATATTTCTGGAACAAATAGAAAGGATTTGGTTTTTAGTCTTGTGTCCAACAAAATGTTCTCACATTGAAGGTTATCATCCTCATAGCTTTGAGACAAATAGACTTATATATAAATCTCAAATGTTTTGTTTTGTATTATGCTATAACTCAATCATGTCTGAAGATTAAAAACCTTGATAATTTAACAATCTATGATAGTTTAATAATCAGTATTCCAAACGAGAGAAACCAGGCTGGATATATTCATTGATATAAAGATTCAAGAACATGACCTACTAAGCTGGAGGCTAATTTGGCCAATACAAAATGATGCAAAAAAACCTGAAGAGTGATTGAACCCCTGGCACATTTGAGAGAACTTGGGGAGAACTATCCAATGAATGCCAATATGACAGGATTTAGATGGTTTTCAAAAGTCTTTGCATCCTTTTGCTTTGGTCGAGAGTAACCTCAGCATTGGAAGGTTTAAGATCCTGCATGTTAACCTCGGAGCCCTGCAACATGCACCGCAGAGGCGTTATTCCATATGGGGCCAATGCTCAGGTAGTTACAGTAGAGACATTTAATTCCTGCACCAGTTGACCGGACGTCTGCCTGTGACTGGTCGTACAAACACTTATGGATAACGTATCAAAGATGAACCAAGCACAGAGTAGCTTGCGAACCAAAACTACGTTCAATTGTGAGATCGTACATGGATCCATGTCCAGGAAACTGGGTGGCAATTGGGCGTGCAGTCGTGTATTATGCCCGGCTGACCAGGCATTTAGTGCAGGAATTAAATGTCGGCACTGTAGGTGTCGCACTAGTAATCAGTAGGTAGCTGGTTCAATTCCCGGCCGGGGCACTTTGGTCTGTCCTTGGGCAAGACAGTTCATTCCATATTGCCCCAGTCTAGCCAGCTGCGAAATGGGTACCTAGAATTAATAAAGCAGGGCTTAGAGCTTTTGCGCTATATGCTGCCAAATGCTCTGGAACATCCCTAGGGGGTTGAAAGTGTTTCCGTGTGTACAGGCCTGCAAAGGGAGGAAGGTCGTGTGAGCACTTCGGTTGAGACAAGACCATAAATTATCTATCACATCACCTATAACATTGTCTGGTTTGTCGCGTGTAATTCTTTTGAAGTTTATTTCCTTTTTTCTCTCCTAATATAGAAAAACTATGTAATTGTACTTTCATAACATGATAACAATACAATACAATACACAACAATTGAAACCAACCCATCTCTGATGGCGGCATATTGGAATGGCATACAGTGCTGTACACAGTGCTGTACAGTGAGTGATGGAAATTTCTGTTTTCTTGCATTGAATTCTGGGTCTCCATTTTCCTCTTTAAAACATCCGATGAACCGCAACTTGATCTCTTTCTTGATATCTTGAAGATTCACCTCTCTGCTCACCACTAAAAGAACATGACAACAACAATAATAATAATTATTATATGATGATAGTAATAACAATGATGATATTGATATTGCTAGTAATAATTACAATAATAATAATAAAAATGATAATAATAATAATAATAATAATAATGATAATTGTAAAAATAATGATAATCAAATGTAACTACAAATAACAAAAACGACTTATAATATTGATTTCTTCTAAACAAAGAATATTTTGATGAAAAGTAAATCAGAACTCAACGCACAACAGCCTTATGCACTGTCATTGCTATGTTACAAAGTTATCTTCAAGAGCATTCAAAAGACACTTTTCAAGTTCATTGCTTATTACTTATTCTACTACTACTACTACTACTACTACTGCTGCTGCTGCTGCTGCTGCTGCTACTACTACTACTACTACTACCACTACTACTACTGCTACTGCTGCTGCTGCTTCTGCTGCTCCTACTACTACTACTACTACTACTACTACTACTACTACTACTACTACTACTACTACTACTACTACTATATAACTCTTCTATTCCTACGTATGAATAGGTCGCAAAAACAGGTATATGTGAAAGACTTCATTTACATTTTTTCAAATTCATATTACACAAAAAAGTTCACAATAGGGGTAGAACCAAAGGGACCCTTGTGGCGTAAAACTTACTTATTTTGCTGTAGAGCTGGGTATTTTGGTTTGTGGTTGGGATGCCACATGGTAGGGGTATGTACTTGATACTGCACTTGCTGACCACTCTGGTGCCCTGAGCAGTGTCTGTAGCCTGTGCGGTGTGTAGGCTGAAGCCTGTACACTGCGGGTGCCTGCTGCATTGCTCAGCACACGAGGCCCCGCTCCCCTCTCTCTGGTCCAGGTCACCACCAGAACACTCCTGTTCAGGATGAAGACTGTAACCTGCATACGCTGTAAATATCAAACAAAATTACTTTGAGTGTTGAGAATTCCCTCAGACATAGAAAATTAAAAAACTTGTATTTAACCCTTATGCTGCTGGTAGCTAATTTTGCTAATACAAAATGATGCAAAAACGATGGAAAATTACTGAAACTCTGACACATGGGTACTCATCTGAGAGTACTCAGTGAGAGCTATCCAATGAATACCAACATGACAGAGGTGAGATGGTTTTCAATATGTTTGGTCATTGCGGTTAGGATGAAAGTAGCCTTAGCATTGGAAGGGTTAAAAACCTGGTATTTAAGACAGTGCCCATCTCAATATAGATCTGTAAAAAACCTACTAGTTTGCCCTGTTTACCATTGTCTTTGATATATCTTCTCTTCTTAAATTATCATTATGCTTTGTATATGTGATTGTTTGTCATTTAAATGACTGCTTTAACCAGCTAACTGGCATTCGCTGCATAGATATGGTATTTTCAATTGCCTTATTTGTGAAGTAAACATATCCATCATTTCCACAAATATGAACAGTTTTGGTTACCTTTTCTTATTGTTCCCTTTGTCTTTGTGAAGTAAACATATCCATTGTTTTCACACATATAAACAGTTTTGGTTACCTTTTCTTATTGTTCCCTTTGTCTTTGTGAAGTAAACATATCCATTGTTTCAAAAAATACAAAAACTTATGGTTACCTTTCCTTATTGTTCCCTTTGTCTTTGTTAAGTAAACATACCCATTGTTTCAAAAAATACAAAAACTTATGGTTACCTTTTCTTGTTGCTCCCTTTGTCTTTGTGAAGTAAACATATCAATTGTTTCAAAACTTATGGTTACCTTTTCTTGTTGTTCTCTTTGTCTTTGTGAAGTAAACATATCCATTGTTATTGATCGTCTGAAGGTCTATGGTACATGGTCTGTCCTGGAGTAGACAGCCCGGGTTCTTCGCCTGGCGATTGTTGTAATAGCGAATGCCTACGCACTTGGTCAGTTTTCTGCATTGCTCTCCGCATTTCTCTTGGTCCAGGTGGAGACGTTTAAAATCACCTGTCCCTGCACCACAGAATCCTGCCATTCTCTTAAACCCTGGTATCTCTTGCACTATCATGAAATAGAAACATATTTATAAATGATTATATATATATATATATATATATATATATATATATATATATATATATATATATATATATATATATATATATATATATATAAATATATATATATATATATATATATAAATATATATATATATATATATATATATATATACATATATATACATGTATATATATATATACTAGATCTAGTATATATATTTATATATATATATATATATATATATATATATATATATATATATATATATATATATATATATATATATATGTATATATATATATATATATATATATATATATATATATATATATATATATATATATGTGTGTGTGTGTGTATGTATGTATGTATGTATGTATGTATGTATGTATGTATGTAGGTAGGTAGATAGATAGATAGATAGATAGATAGATAGATAGATAGATAGATAGATAGATATAGATAGATAGATAGATATGTTTGTGTATATGTATAGAGAGAGAGATGAAACGCTCACCTGCTTTTGTGTACTGGTTTCTATCCTTGTCATTCCGATTTTCGTATTCTTTATCATCCGTGGTGCTATGTAGATAACACTGATTTATGAACTTGCTTCGGTCCATTACAAAACCTGCACATGCCGGATTCATGTTGCACCAAGCAGCACATCTGGTAACTTCAGCAGTTTTTCCTTGTTTATAACCGTCGAGGAAGTCAAAGCCATATTCACCTGTTCGCCGGGTGAAATCTGTTAAATTCCCTGTGAAGAAAATGAACAATATTGACACTTAGTCGCAGTGATGCGCGACTAGCGAGTTGTAAATGGCGGAAGAAACCCGTGCGACCGACGAAAACAACTGTCAGTCACTAGAAATTTTCTCACATGCCGCTACCGGTGACGTGGTGTCAGAGACCACCACTAGCCGTTTCTGTGTATAGTTGCATATGTCCCACTTGGCGTGCTTTTCAAACAAATACGTAAAATAACTTTCTTATGACTCTTTAATCAAATATAAAGAAACTAATGCAGCACGGTACTCGTGAAAGTTTCAGTTTCTGAGAGGGGGTCTCTTATGCCTATGAAACAGGCAATGTTTAGTTCATGGTAACTATAATTGGTGCCATTAAAGGGCAAATGCACCATCAGAATGAGTTAAGTTCCCACTGAGCTTATGCATTTCACCTTTCAAATAAGACCTCCCCAAACCTGTCCTCTTTGAACAGCACTACTCAGTTATGGCTTATAGAAGTGAGTAGGTAACTAACCGGCTTGAACTAATTTTGGCTGATTTTGAACCTAAATCATTCTGATGGTGGATTTGCCCTTTGTGTTAACAGTTTAGACGAATTATCTGATCTGGGATTTGGATGGGTCACGGCGGGTTAACTTATATAACCTGCTTGAATCAAAACGGCGTGTCAGAAACAAGTGTGTGTCTGTATGTGTCTGTGTCTGTGTGTTTTTCCAAGTTCTTTGGAAATCTAAGGATATGTATTATGTGAGTCAATAAATCAATTCCAAACACTAGCAATAGATATATTGTCGTGTCTGCTTGTGATTAAATGAGGGTATTAAGACCACCACCGGCTAAGTTCCTCGAGATTAAGTAATTGATCGTCAGAAATTGAGGGTAGTTTGAACCCCAAATTCTGCGCAGTTGTTTAATGGATCATTAAGAGTACCCTTCTTGAAATTGGCAGCATATATAAATGGCATCTACTTAGGTGGCAATTCTTGAAGGTAGAAATGGCCATCACCTGCGAGTAAGGTGAGTTTACAAGACTATTATGTTATTCTTCCTTTTCAACCAAAAGTGCAGTTAAACATGCTTGAACGACAATCTATTGGATGGAAACACATGCAATTTATGACCACAAAGACGTTATGTGTTTAAGTAAATATTCAATGTATTGTATGTATCCTTAAATACGATTTTCCATGAAGCACCAACATTATTGTCCAGAACACACGCATGGCAGATCTAGCTTCCGAAATTGACCTATGCACCTTCATCACAATGATATACAATTCATTTGTTTTCTGTTTCAGGGGGCTCTATACTATATTTCATAAATCAAACAGGTACTTTGGATACCCAAGTTTTCATGAAATGGCAGAAATGGTAGTTGGGGAACTGTAAAAAATCTTGACTATGCACTTTGAAAGCATAAGATGCACCTAAGGGCATGAGCGATGCACGTGCATCGATGTAAACCGGTGTCGGTCCGCGCCTGCTCACGCATACTTACTGATCTTGGTATAGGTATGAGCACCATTTTCTTTTGCGCATGCGCCCGACCCAGAATAGAGGTGGCACTTCCTGCCAGAAGCCCCGGGGATGAAGAGGAAAGCCAGGCACTTGAAGGACGAGTCGCAGACTGTGGAACAGCTCTGGAGATTTCTATCCTGCTTGCTGAGTAGTCCACTACCACACTTACCAGACCAATGTCTAAATCCGGGCATGTATAGAGAAGGTGGCAAACCCACATCTAGAACAGTAAAATAACCTTACAGAAATTGCATACTGGTTTACGAAATTGCATACTGGTTTTCGAAATTGCATACTGGTTTACAAAGTTGCAAACTGGTTTCCGGTGTTTCTCTCGAAAACGACAAAGGAAATTTTAAATATTCCACCGTTTTTCAAAAATAGCAGAAAAAATGTTTTTTTATGCCGTTCACACCTGCACCATTGTACTGGTTGAAATGTTAATGGTTCCTAAAAGTTTTAACAAAACCAAATCGCAGTGCAAATTTCATGCAGATATGATCATCCAAAAATTTCATACTGGTTGAAATGTTATCAGTTTGTAAACTAATTTAAACAATCAAATCATAACTGTAGTAATTTCATACAGAAATAATTAAAGATAAATTGCATACTGATTGGAATGCCGGGTTGGAATGTTAGCAGTCTGTAAGCCCAATCAAATGACCAAAACGCAGTGCAAATACTAAAACAAACTAACTGAAACCCTGACAGTTGTGTACTCATCTGAGAATATTCAGCAAGAGCTATTCAATGAATACCAACATGACAGGGTTCAGATGGTATTCAAATATCTTTACGCACTTGTGCTTTGGGCAAAAGTAGCCTCGGCATTGGAAGGGTTGATATAAGTAGTCATGAGAATGTTTTTCATGAAATTCATGCATATTGAGACTGTTCCTTGTTTTCACCTACCGAGTGTTTGATAGACAGCATTTCTCCACATCCCACCACAGATCTGAGAGGCGTCTCCAGGACAAGGCGCGACACACTCTGAATCATCCACCTTGCCATACTTCCCATAACTGTCTCCACACCAACAGCCTGACCTACAGCAAGCAAGACGAGGAAAGTGTCATGTATATACGTACATATATGTATATATATATATATATATATATATATATATATATATATATATATATATACATATATATATATATATATATATATATGTGTGTGGGTGGGTGTGCGTGTATACATATATATATATATTGATATATATATATATATATGTATATATATATATATATATATATATATATATATATATATATATATATATATATATATATATATATATATATATATATATATATATATATATATATATATATTTGTACATATATATATTTGTACATATATATATATATATATATATATATATATATATATAAATATATATATATATATATATATATATATATATATATATATATATATATATATATATATATATATATATATATATATATATATATATATATATATATATTTATACATATATATGTGTGTGTGTGCGCGCATTGAGGTAGGTTGGAAGGTAGGTAGGTAAGTATCAATATATGTATGTATGTATGTATTTATGTATGTACGTGTGTATAAGTCCATTTACAGAGGACGTTTCATACCAAAAGCATGCAGAGATTATTGCAGTTGTCAAAATGGAAGATTGCAAATTAATTTGAGGAGAAACGAAATTATAAAAGCAATAGCCATGGCGTCGTAGACACCAGGATATCGAAAAACAAGATAATAAACATTAAAAGATATATCCATACAACTGTCGCTAATTACAATCAGACCGTACAGTGCCGGTATTTAATTCCTGCACTAAATGCGCGGGCAGTCCGTGCATGACACACGACCGCACGCCGGTTGCTACACAGTTTCCTAGACATGGATGCATGGGTGACCCCACAACTGAATATAGCTTTATCACGCAAGCTACGTGGGTCATTGGTATGCTTGGCTTAGTTTTTGAAATGTTATCCACGAGTGTTTTACAACCAGCCACTGGAAGACCACTGGTCGACAGGTGCGGAAATTAGATGTCTGTACTGTACATTTATCATGTACTTACTCCAATTGTATTCCTATGTAAGGATGGGGCTTGCAATGGTCTAGGCACATCTTAACGGACATGTTGACGTGTTTCATCGCCGCATAAGGAAGATCTCTTGACATTTGGTCTTTGTAACATCCGATATACTCCACTTTTAATGCAGTTGGCTTGGGCAGAATCCTGGCTGTAAAGAAAAGAAAAACCCAAGAAAAATAAGAGCAATACATTTTCACAAACTTTGGCTTTTAAGTCTGGATTGGTTGATAAAATATTCAATTTGTATGAATATTTCAAATTAACAAATAGTCAAATAGAATTCCTTTTTGGTTTGTTCTTGAGAATATATTAAATACTAGTAGTGCATCCAATCGATTCGATGTTACTTTTCATTAGGCCGCGTACGTTCAACTAGACACGTGCAATTGTTTGCACTAGGTACAATGGTCTTAGCCAAAATTTGGAAACAGGGTGTCCTAACATAGGTTTCATAGACTTTTGCGTGTCCAAAGGTTGGTACAAAGTACATATATACTACTAATAGAATATACCCTAAATATTTACAGATTTTGCTTTTTTATGCCAGTAACTGCTTTGTGTGTATTATAAAAGTGACACTTCAGCTTCTACATCTTCTATATTCTAAGATAAAGTCATCATCAGCAAATCCTGACATAAACTTTTGGGTGTCCGGACTGTCAGAAAACAGTGTTCTGGGTGTCCAAATAACACGTTGGACGCATAGGCGCCTAAGCCCCTGCTAGGTACCCTGAACGCATGTAACATTTTGAAAAGGACGTGCACGTGTATGTGTGTCTGAGAGAGAGAGAGAGAGAGAGAGAGAGAGAGAGAGAGAGAGAGAGAGAGAGAGAGAGAGAGAGAGAGAGAGAGAGAGAGAGATTCTTACCTTTTTCAGTAGCCGATTTCTTATTATATGTATATTTCCCATAAGCTGCGGTCACCCTGACACAGAAGTCCTTCTTAAGGAAACAGTTTTTACCACTGATTCCGGTAGCAAAAACGAATCCTTGACATTCACCAACCCTGTCACATGCTTTGGAACACTGTCTTGCATCCGACGTCATCTCCTTTTTAAGAGTTTCAGTTGAGCAGTCGCCTGCTGTGAACTGGTAGCCAGGTACTGGTATGGCTAAATAAGGAATGCAGAATGTTATATATAAGTATACACACACACACACACACACACACACACACACACACACACACACATATATATATATATATATATATATATATATATATATATATATATATATATATATATATATATATATATATATGTGTGTGTGTGTATGTGTGTGTGTATATATATATATATATATATATATATATATATATATATATATATATATATATATATATATATATATATATATATATATATATTTATATATATTTGTATAATGTAAATTCATAATAGGCTAGAGTACGAAACGCATGATATGGGTATGTATCTATCTTTATTGACTACAGCTCTCGCCGTAAAAATGTGTACAAAGTAAATACAAACTAAACGGTTGCAAATGGTTAATCAATAATAAATAAACTGCATAGTACATGTACTACATTATTAACAAAACGAAAATAACTGTGCTTAGAAAACAACCAAATTAAACATAAGGGTAACTGAAAAGCAATTTAATTGAATAAGGTGAACTAAGCTGTACTAATCATAAGAGACATTAGTCACCAGGAAGATACGATA
Source organism: Maea johnstoni (assembly GCA_963942565.1). Taxonomy (NCBI): domain Eukaryota; kingdom Metazoa; phylum Annelida; class Polychaeta; order Spionida; family Magelonidae; genus Maea; species Maea johnstoni. Next base: position 13,954,337 of record OZ012696.1, on the reverse strand, counting down.
TGGCCTTCGTCGTTTGCAAAGATGTTTGGTGATTACCTCGTTTCGGCGTTGTTCTATATATGGAGTTCCGCCATCTTCCACCGCAGCTTTGCTCAGCGCTACCTACACATTTGACATTGCAATCTTCCTCCTTAGCACGTCCATACTGACCAAACGTATCACCACAGGAACAAACGGAACTACAAAATATTCAAGACTGATTGGAAATGAAAGAATGCCAATAATGTCGATAAAACATGATTTTACGGAAATCGACATGAAATGTACATTAGGCTCTCAACACTTCGTTGATTAAAAATGAAACCTGGTTGTTATGTCAATAAAGCCCAAAATGTAAATGTATTCTATTGTATGTTTATTGTAGGTTTTACAAAAGCATACTAATACAAATAAATCCGTTCTAAATCATCCATATCTCTGATATCATACTTTGGCAAAAGAATAGTTCACCCTTATGCTTCTGATGGCTAATTTAGCCAATACGACACAATGCAAAAGTGGCCTCAGCATTGGAAGAGTTAATACATACTGTACACGGCTTTAATTTCGTGTGCTTGAAATTTCGCTTTACAGCCCTGCTGGAGGGTATTTGCGCTACTTTGAATTCGTGCATTCAAGCACTCAAATATATCATTTTTTATATATCTATTTGAAGGATTTTAAATTGGTGCTACCACGGAGCGCGAAAATAGCACATATAGCGAAAATTAAATGCCTGTAAAAATACCAGTTATACATACCCTGCCCGTATAGCCGAGTATGTATTGTGGCGTTCCCTGCAGTGTGACATGCATTTTTCAAGGCTCATTGGTGACTCATCATCTGCATTCAATATATCATACGGAAGATCCTTTGTCTGGGCATCCTTAAAGCAACCCATGTAGAGGTCACCTGGTGCATCTATATGGGCAAAATAGTATGTAATTGTGTTAATTAGTTGTGACATCGAAAATACGTAATTGTGTTATGATTGCAATCGTAATATGCATAACACGTAAGTATAAAGACAAGCAAAAGCAGGACTGAATATCTACTAAAAAGCATGACAAGCCGAAGAGGAAAACTATTCAGTAAATATTTCTGTTTTAGAAAAATCGCGTATAAAGTTAAACTACTTCACATACTGGAGAACGAAATCTATGCATGAACTTTTTCGTTCAGTATTTTTGTTCGGTAAAAAATCATCTAGTAAAATATTTTGTTCGGTAAAACAATCATCTCTTGAAATCATTAGTGGATTAAAATCTTTGGTTCAGTAATATTTCATTCAATAATTTATATATTTAGCTGAAATTTTGTTTAGTACAAAATATTCGTATAATTCAACATCAGTATCCATCATCTAGGTTTTAATCTTATGGAGTTGTTCACATTGACAGATATCACTGTTTGTGTTTTAGCTTTTCCTCACCAGCCTTTCCCGCTTCTCGTTTATAATCATAGTGCTTTCCTTTGATTGTAATCCTTCCACTGTTCCTTCCTAAAACCATTGCAGATATTCTCTCTTGACTCAATAGAGCATTTTCTTCCTTGGATCCTTCGTCATAGGCTTGGTCAGGGATATCTCTCTTTAAGTAGTGCGAAAGTGCGCCATTATAGTGTAGTTGAAGCAGCAGGACGCACCAAACTACAAAGACAGTAGAATGTGATTCACAGTGCGGGCATTTAATTCCTACATCAGTTGACCGGACGTCTGCCAGTGCCTAGTTATACTAACATCAATGAATAACATCTCATTAGAATAAGATAAGTACTTCAAGGACCCACGAAGCTTGCAAATACGTTCAATTCCTGCATCCATGCCCAGGAAATTGGGTGTCAATCGGGCGTGCGGTCGTGTGTTATGCCCGGGCTGCCCATGCATTTAGTGCAGAAATTAAATTTCGCCACTGCACTTGTCAATACGGTCAATTTAACAGCAAAAGAAGTGAGTTATACTATAGTCTGTCTGGCTCGAGTTTGGCAACCGCTTCTTCCACTTTCTTGTGACAAAACGTTCGAGTTTGCCATCCAAACTTGGCAAACCACTTTAGAAGAGTACTGGTCTCTTCTAGCAAATGAAATGGATTTATTTCTTCGGAAATTGGAAAGAATTGTCAAATGACATCGATAATACGAAATATGATCAATATTATACAAATATGCCATGCCAGTGTGGGTAACATGATGGAATGTCTCCCCGAGGGAGGATGGTTTTCCCGAGGGCGGAGCCCGAGTGAAAACCATCCTCCCGAGGGGAGACATTCCATTAGGATACCCACACTGGCATGCTATATTTGATTTATTATACCGAACAAACCCCATTTTGGTGAAATATCAATAAAAAACTATGTTTGTAATGTCAAGGTCACAGATGACTGGTGATTCACACATTCCCCGCTAGGCGTCACTAGTGACAACGGTGGACATGAAGCCCATTAGTGGACATGATGGAATGGCAAACCTTTGTAAGCCAATCACTGCTTACAATCTTCAAGTGAGGTATGATAAAACATATTATCATATATCTATTTCATAATGCTTTTAATTTTTTCATCACATACATGTATATGCCAGCACACTAGAAACTTGCTTGTATACATCATGCCACATTATCTGTATACGATTCGCATTGTATGAATATATGATAACACTGGGTGAGCTTACAGGAAAAGAAAAAATATCTGCTTAAAAAGGAATTTAAAAAAGAAAGCATAATGTGATTGCACAGTTACAGGGTCTGCCCACAAGGCCGAGCGGTCTATAATGTGTTGCACATCTAACTGCAATGACAATAACTGTGATGGTAGACTAATAAGGATAGCTCCAAAGCTTAGCGGTATACTGTATACATTTTTGTGCATGTGATACTGGACGTATAGATCCGCCCACAAAGCTCACCGGTCTAATGTATTGCAAATCAAACTGCAATGACAATAAATGTGATGGTAGAATTGGAAGGTCTGCCCACACGGCTGAGCGGTCTAATGCATTGCAAATCAAACTGCAATGACAATATATGTGATGGTAGACTTATAAAGTCTGCCCTCAATGCCGAGCGGTCTAATGTCTACACATCAAACTGCAATGGAAATAAATGTGTTGGTAGACGTATATGATCTGGTAGGCGAAACTTCTGATAAATGAATTTGAGTAAGGAATGGCTCGAACAATGACAAAGCCAAGCGGTCTAATGCATTGCACATTCAACTGCAATGACAGTAGATGTGGTATAGTAGACTTATAAGGTCTGCCCACAAATACTAGCGGTCTTATGTATTGCACATTCAACTGCAATGACAGTAGATGTGGTATAGTAGACTTATAAGGTCTGCCCACAAATACTAGCGGTCTTATGTATTGCACATCAAACTGCATTGATATTTAAAGTGACGACGAGCAGTATGCTGAAATGTTCACTTATCTCTGAAGGATTTTCTTTTATAAATGTAACGGCAGCGTGTATGCATTGATATATAGCGTTTGGTTTGGCGAAGATTCGATTTTGTAAAATTTTGCTAATTTGGGTGACACAAGCCAATGGAAAGACTAAATCTAGATCGAAGGAAGAAAAAAAGGTTACATAATTCTTGCAATCAGCTCATATAAAAGGACAGATTCACATTAATTGGGATATGACCTCAAGTTCAGATCCTTGTGCAATATGAATTGTAACAACAGCTTCAAAGTCAAAACTGACCTGAACACCACGGAACTGCCAACTGCATCGCTTGTAGCTTATTCCGACATATCTTGTATTTGGAAAATCTATCATAAGAGGTGAACGATTAATTTTGACTATGCTAACTTCCCCGATATTTATCTGAGGTCCTTTCTTTCAGAGGATGGGTATTGCCGCGGGAAAACAACAACAACGCGTTGCCAAGTGCTTCTCACGTGAATGGTAACAATGCCGTGACGTCATCAACAATGGGGTCTATCAAGGTGCGTGGTTTACGGATGGCGACAATCTCCGTAACATCGATCCGGTCTACCGCGATTGCTACGACTGTATCTCTGCCACCACATGACCGCATCACTCTGCTCATTGTGCGCAGTTTCGTTCTATATCATAGAATGATTTCAAAATATATAGCAAATGTTAAGTTTTTGTGTATAATTCGCTATTCAGTTCTATGACATAGTGCAATCTAGTATCTTCATGACGTCTTTACAGATATACTAAAATTTAGCGCACATGATTAATGTAGGCGTAGTATGAGTATGACGTAAAGAAAAACGTATTTTCAATTGCTCTGAATTACATTAATGTAATAGAAAAGATAAGCTGTATTGGTTTAAGTCTATCACTAACCATTGACCACCGTGCTGTCTGCTCGTACCCAACAAAGGTAAAACCGCCATTGTTACATTTATGTTGAATTGTTGCATGTGCCCCATTGTTGCCACACACGTGGGAAGTGCTTGGCAACGCGTTGTTGGTTCCCCGCGGCCTTGTCGGGCAATGAATTGACTATCTGAGATCTATCAGTTTCATTGTTAGTTATGCAAGGTACACTCAATTGGAGTAAATGACAGAAAATGAGGTTGGCAGAACTTTTGCATTTCGGTAAGATTTCTCTAAATTTATACTTTTGAACATCTCTACGATTTTAACATTTTCTCGAATACCACAAAAACTTTTTTCTTTGTATGTATGCATGTTTATTGACTGTAATTTCACAATTACAAAATCATACTTCCATACAAATATCAAACGCTGACAGCGATAAACTGTACAGAAGAACATATAATAAAACAAAAACAAAATTATAAACTTATACAAAATTATAGACTTATAAGTAAAGAACAAATAAGAAAACATAGCAGTCTACTGCTTTTACACTAATATTGTGTATTGGCAGACAAGGTATTTAAGTACCAAGAAAAGGTAGCTTTTGGTATTAAGGGAAAAATAAAATAAAATAGATATAATACACATAGGACTCACAAAAAGGGTTGAGATACCATGAGGACTATTTACATAATGGACATGTTAGATTTGCGTGACACATTAATGAGGCAAGACGTTATCATCATGAAGTCAGCAAAGGTAGCATAGGAACTATTTACACATGACAAAAGACTATAGTTTTGTGTGGGTATTTTATCCCACACTTACTCTGTTATTCAGGACGATTCGATACATACTATGCACATTTTGCGCAACTATCTTTAAGAAGCCAGAGCAAACCTCTTCCTGTATCATATCAGGGACTTTTCCTAGTAGGAGGCTATAGATATTCTGGCTGTTTGCCAGTATGGGAGAATTAGTGGCAAGTTCGAGTTCACTTATTTGGTTATACATATTGGTTCTAATAAAGTCAAGGTATGGACAGTGCATGATAACATGCTCGGCATTTTTATAGAGACATCGTATTGCACAAATCACATTATTTACTTCCTACCTCGCCTTTATACTTATATAATACGCAACAAGAGGACATCTGTCCACTGACTATTCTTTACAAAGCGCTTTTGAACATTGAAGGTGGAAAGGGCGCTATATCAAATATCAATTATTATCATTGTTATTATTATTGTTATTATTATTATTATCACTATTATTATTATTATTGTTAGTATTATCATTATTATTATTATTATTATTATTATTATTATTATTATTATTATTATTATTATTATTATTATCATCATCATTATTATTATCATTATTATTATTATTATTATTTAATTATTATTATTATTATTATTATTATTATTATTATTATTATTATTATTATTATATGGTATCGCCTATGTAAGTTTTATATTTTGGGCCGTTTGCCAGAAAATACTTAGATTATACAATATCTGCTGCTCATTGTATCAAACATTCTATGTAATGCAAAATTTAATTTTTGTTGAAAAAGGAAACGTGAATGAGGCACTTGGCTGACCGTTTTTTCCTTTTCTCTTGTTACAAACATATTCGTGTTTGCCATCCATATTTGGCAAACCTCTTAGGAGCACTAACTTCTGTATGTATATACCTTCTTTCATTCTCAACTCCATAAAATGTTGATTTTGCTCATTAGGTGCCCATAGTCCAGACAAGATCGGTCACATTCGTACTGTTTGCAACGGACACATTTTATAATTGGACCTAATGCATTCCTATGTATTGTGCAATTTCACTACAGTCAAATATTGTTAATCTTACATGTACCGATGTACTGTGCGTGATAGTGATAGGTGACATGCAGGAAATTATCTATATAAATATGAAAAGAATATCTATTTTCCATCAGAAAGTTTGTATTTCTGTATCTACTTTGAAGTTTTTAGATATTGGAAACCATTTTCTATCAAATACATCACTATCCATGGTAATCTGGTCTAGATATCTTAGAATATTCATGTTTCTTAGAAGAGACCGGTTGACGTCGTATACATGCGTTGTTCTACCAGTTTTCCTCTTTCGATAAATAACATTTCTACCACAGACAGTTATCAGTTGGGATATTCAATTATAGTCAACATCACCCAAAATCTTCTCAGAATCTTCTATATGGTGAAATGAGAATCTCAAAACGTTTTAACCCTTCCAATGCTAAGGCTACTTTCGTCCAAAGCACAAAGACACAGATGTTTTGAAAACCATCTAAACCCTGTCATGTTGGTATTCATTGGGTAGCTCTCGCCGAGAACGCTCAGATGAGTACCCATGTGCCAGGGTTTCAGTAATTTTCTAGGATTTTTTTGTATCTTTGTGTATTAGTTAAATTAGTTACCAGCAGCATAAGGGTTAACTCAGTTTTTTGTCAACTTTCAGTGGCTAGCTACATTTTTACAATAGATGTAAGTATATTCTTTGCCTTTGATAATTACATGCAAAACATCATGTTGTTCTATTGCAGTTTGGTATGTGCTGTTGGTTTTGCCGCAAGATGGCGCCACCATGCAGCATACGAAGGAAAGGTATGGAGACCTCGATGGCCATGATGTCGAGCGGAAGGCAGCAAACCCTTCTTTCTCCAGGAGGAACACTTCAAAAGTTCACACTGAATCGACAGGAAAGGAATTTCATGTGACTTCAAAGATGGATTTCCGACTTACTCCAAGGGTTGGGAGAGACGGGGTCCCGTCACAGCGAAACAAACGACAAACGGACTACCAAAACGATAGTAAGTCATAGTATTCAGTGAAGATGTTCAAACTCTGCACATGTTGCAGTCGACCGGTTGTCTGGAAGACAATCCTGACACACAGTTTTTTACTCTTTTTTTTTATTACAAAAAGGTTTGTATTTCCTATCTAAACTTGGCAAACCTCTTAGGGGTATTGTGTTATTTATTTATATACACACATTCTTTCGCGACGCTTTAAAATATTAATTTGGCTCATCTATTGTTTTATCACTGTAGACGAACTGAGTGACCTCTACATTGGCTGTTTTAATGATGCCCCGGGCACAAACAAGGATCTTCCAGATGACGTCCTGCAGGCATCCGGTGGTGTACCAGTGACCCTGGAGAGATGCCTGAAACACTGTGGGGACCACAACAAACAGTATACAGCAATACACAATGGGTAAGCTGTTATTCTTACCCCTCGGCATCTGAAGAGCAAAGAGCACACGTGGTCTGGAAAGTCTGCGCTGGATCCTCATTAGAGGGCTGGCTTGGTTGCTGTATAAATGCGCGGCGTTGTGGGGTTTTCACCGACTATTCTTCATAAAGCGCTTTTGAACATTATAGGTGGAAAGGGCGCTGTACTAGTATCAAATATCAAGTATCATTATCATTATCATTTTATTATTATTATTATTATTATTTTTATTATTATTATTATTATTATTATTATTATTATTATTATTATTATTATTATTATTATTATTATTGTTATTATTATTATTATCATTATTATTATTATTATTATAATTATTATCATTATTATTATTATCATTATTATTATTATTATAATTATCATTATTATTATTATTATTATTATTATTATTATTATTATTATTATTATTATTATTATTATTATCATATAGATCCTTGATATTTAAATGTTGATATTCCTATGTCAATTTGTTTATATTTAAAAAAAAAACTTTGTGCTAAGGATGATTTTGTAAATGCTTATATTTACAGTCAATAATCAAACATTACAAAAATGCTACCCAAAGAGTTGTTTCGACTCACGTACATAAAACAAGCCTCAGACAAGTAAAAATAATGTCACTTATTAAAAGTCACGCAATTTACTTTATATGCTTTAAAGGTCGCTCGCTGTCTCATGTGCGGAATGGGGAATGTGAGAAAGATGCCAATGACCTGGGGTTAGGCAGTGATATTCGCCCGGTACTCTGGTTTCCTCCACAAACTACAACTAGCTAAATATGAAAAAAAGTAACCATAACCGAAATTCCAAATTCCAAAAATAAATCCTAATAATGTATACTCCAAAACATTTTCGGCTGATTTAAGTGTTTTATAAACTTTATTTTGCATTAGTGCACCTAAGCCCCTTATTTACACTTTGCATTCAAACAAGGCTAATTTTATTCTATGTTTGCTATGTTACCCGTAATTTCGTTTATTTGTCTTTTCTTTTGTATGATCATGTATCTTGTGTGACTTGGGAGTCACTACGTTATATTATGATTTATGTTACTCTGGTTGATTTCCTTGGGATTATGTATGATTGTGTATTATTATACCTCACATGAAAATCGTAAGCCGTGATTGGCTTACAAAGGTTGGCCATTCCATCATAATGTAATATTACAGCAGATAAACATAGGTACTACTACTTTATCAGACTTCTGCGAAATAGGGAATTGCTTTTTCGATTGCCTACCCGTGGCCTCACAGCTCAAATACAGTACAGATGTTTAATTCCTGCACTAGTCGACCGGACGTCTG
>OZ012696.1:13895485-13940485 GCA_963942565.1 Maea johnstoni | reverse complement strand
AGCTCCGCCAAATGTTGATTTTGCCCATTAGTTCATATTGTAAAATTTGCACATTGCCGACACTACGATCTCGCGTGTTTGTCTGTTGCGAACAATATACGCGAGATCGTATTGTTGGCAATGGACACAATTTACAATGGGACCTATAATGAGCAAGATCAACATTTTGCGGAGTTGAGACAAAAAATATGTTTACACATATACGTAGTAGTGCTCCTAACATGTTTGCCAAGTTTGGATGGAAAACTCGAACGTTTTGTCACAAAAAAGTAGCAAAAGTGATTGCCTCGAGTCAGACAGACTATAACAGTGTACTGGAACATTTATGCACAAATCGTCAACAGAACATTTGTGCACAAACGGTTGACGAATATTTTGCACGTCAGTTTGCTGTCCGTTTGTGCACAAATGATTGACGAATATTTCGGACGATTGTTTGCTGTCCGTTTGTGCACAAACGGTTGACCGATATATCAGAATGAAAGGGAAAAGAAAATTCAATGAAAATCAAGAAAATAACACTTCAGGAGAATGAAAGCAATTATCACAAGAAAAAAATCTATACATTGGACAGCAAACGGACAGCAAACGGTTGGCCGATGTTTTATTGTACTAACGGTTGCGTGGGCAGATTTATATCCGTTTGCTGTCCGAACATCGGACGTCCGTTTGCTGTACGTTTGCTATTCGAAATCTTTTGCTGTGTACTGTATTACATCTATCACACAACTTATTGCAGATAAACCGTTAGCTAGGAATCTCCGGGCAGACGGCTATAGGCATAAAACAGGCAACTGCGGGAAAGCTAAGCCTCTGTCGCAAAAGACCACTACATTGAAAAGGTGTGCCCGCAGCTGTGACGACTCGTGGAAGTGTCTTGCTCTCGTCTACGTTCCTGACTTACCTGGAACAAATTGTGAACTATTCTCCGCTGTTGGTGACTGCGAAGAAGATGATGTGTCCCATACGTATACCAAGATCAGTAAGTAGACAACTAGATTCGACTTTGTGACCCCATATATACATGACTGTATATGTACAGTACAGACCTTTAATTCCTGCATCAGTCGACCGGACGTCTGCCAATGCCTGGTTGTACGAAGACCTATGTCTAATATGTGAAATAAAGCATGCCAAACACATCAATTATTCGTATAGCTTGCAAATCAAAGAACGTTCCGTTGTGTTCTCATCCATGCATCAATGCCCAGAAAACTAGGTGGCTATTGGGCGTGCGGTGGTGTACTATGCCCGGGCAGCCAACGCAATTTGTGCAGAAAACAAATGTCTTCACTGTAAGGTCATATATCTACCATATACCTATCCATTCAACCATCCATATGATATATTGTATTATCCAAAGGCATACATGTAGTTGGTAGAATATTTGAAGGAGAAATGTTTATCAGATTGCTAGTGACCAGTCGCCTTTGAACATTTTATGCCCCCCTTTTCCTAAGGGTTTCTATGACACAACCTGAATATTTCCATGCCTTTTATGGCTAGATATGCCCAGTAACGAATTTATACAGAAGAAATGGGCAATGCATCCTTTACTTTCAATATATGTTATTTGTGAACTGTATTCTATATGATTTGATGATGTAAGTGTTGTATGTTTTATACTCATGGTATAGTCAATAAATACTTATACTTAGGCCAAAAAAAAAAGTATCCGGTTTCTCATCCCCTGCCTGGTCACCTCAAACCCCCCTGGTCCTCACTTTTTTTCTCCTTTTTTCTCAGTGCACCGCGCTATCCTCTGGAGGCTGTTGAGTTCTCATGTGGGTCAGTCATGAGTGACCATATTCCAAATGATAGTAGTGAGGAGCACATACTCAGCAAGGTGTTTGTTCGCAAAGATATCAATTGCCTAAATCCAATTGAAATTCCCTACTACTCCAGTGGCATTTTCCCCCTGATATGTACCAATTGTGCATGGGACACAGATTTTGTTAAAGGGCACAAGCTGATGCTTATTATCCTATATGCACTGGGTGCTGGGACAGCCACGGCATGGTTTTGAAAAGAAAACGCAAACTTTTCAAAGAGAAGTAATGATCATTTGGAAAGACCAACGCCTAAATGCATTCCAGCCAATTGTTAATTTCTTCAAAACCACATAAAAAAAAAATTTCTGTGACACAAAGGATGCATGTTGATTAGGCCTGTCATTGGTGGGAATTTTTTATCAATTCGATAATTGATAAAATAATTAACAATTCGGTACTTTGATTCATATTTACTTCATTGGAGAGCAGCAGGTGCTGCACCTATTAATGGGGATCTCCGCCAGCTGAGTTTGACTATGACTCGCTTGCAGCACGGAATTGTGGATTGACCTTGTGGCCCCCACACATACACATATTGTATGTGTGAATTCTAGTATAAATTGAATGGAAGCGCACGGTTGTGATGGGGACTTAATGCTGTCCTAAAATTAAACTTTATTTACCTAATTTGCATATAAATCGATATCTTGGGCCTTCTTCGATATCGATAATCGGTAAGGTTTTTTTGTTGATTCGTCGATACAGGCAGTATCGATGACAGCCCTAATGTTGATTTGGTGTAGACCTCCTCCTGTAAGTGCACGAAAAGAGATCCACAACAAAAAATGATCAAACTACATTCATGCCCACTATTTTCACTTTTCAATAAAGTGTTTCTGTTGTGATTGAATAAAGATACCATTCGTACAATTACAAAGGTCTTCTATGATATATCTACACCCATACATGACCACCTTAAAAAAAAAAAAAAAAAAAAAAAAAAAAATCCCTGGCTGCCTGACGGATTTTCAAAATCTCTGGGATGAGAAACCTTTTTTTTTTTTTTTTGGCCTTATACTTATTTTGTTAAATAATTCTTAATTACCACTTCATTGTCTAAATCAACATAGATCAAGACAGCACTTTGTAGAGAAACTCTTCAGCATGATTGGTTTAAATTCATAAGGGCAAGGCTGGTGTTTTATTTGAATGTTTAACCAGCAATACCGTTTGTGTGTTCTTCACGTACAAATTAGTTCAGTTATCATAGTGTTAAACATTTGGATTCACTGGAGCATCAAGTGATTCTAAAAAAAGTCTGCTTGAGTTATTTATGCAGTTTGAATCGAAGCTATATTCCATTTTTTTAAACTTGAATTCGGCATCTTTCAATTCGCACATGCTGGATATTTACAATATATATATATATATATATATATATATATATATATGTATGTATGTATGTATGTATGTATGTATGTATGTATGTATGTATGTATGTATGTATGTATGTATGTGCGTGCGTGCGTGCGTGCGTGCGTGCGTGCGTGCGTGCGTGCGTGCGTGCGTGCGTGCGTGCGTGCGTGCGTGCGTGCGTGCGTGCGTGCATGCATGCATGCATGCATGCATGCATGCATACATACATACACACACACACACACACACACACACACACACACACACACATACATACATATATATATATATATATATATATATATATATATACAAATATTCAACTGCATTTCCCAATGCATTTCCTTTCTAGGAGATCTCCCAGACTTCAGTCGGCTGGAAGGGATTAGTATATATGGTAGAAAGCCAGGTTACGAGAAGGGAAAAACTGCTGACGTCAGCCAATGTGCGGCATGGTGCAATCAGGATCCGAACTGTTCTGGGTTTGACCTAATTCGCAGCACGAGGAACAATCAGTGCTTCCTCCATATCGCCACCAGTAATACAGAGGCACTTAACAGTCACGATGATCAGGATAGAAACCAATATTATAAAGGCGGTAAGAGAAATCATGTCATTATTATTATTAATATTATTATTATTATTATTATTGTTATTATTATTATTATTATTATTATTATTGTTGTTGTTATCATTATTATTATTATTATTATTATTATTATTATTATTATTATTATTATTATTGAAACTATTATTATAACAATTATTATTACTAACATTATTATTATTATTATCATAAGTAGTAGTAGTAGTAGTAGTAATATTATAATTATTATTATTATTATTATTATTATTATTATTATTATTATTATTATTGTTGATACTATTATTACTATAACAATTATTATTACTATCATTATTACCATTATTTGCAGTAGTAGTAGTAGTAGTAGTAGTAGAAGTAGTAGTAGTAGTAGTAGTAGTAGTAGTAATAGTAGTAGTAGTAGTATCATTATTATTATTATTATTATTATTATCATTATTATTATTATTATTATTATTATTATTATTATCATTATTGTTAATGCTATTATTATCATAAATAGTATTATTATTATCACAATCAGTAGAAGTAGAAGTAGTAGTAGTAGTAGTAGAATCATCATTATTTTCAGTATACGCCGAAATCAGTTTTTCACATTGTTTAGGTTTGGCTGCCTTGATAGCCAAGTGGCTAGAGCATCGTCCTTCAACTGATCACTCTCTCCCATTGGATTTTACAAACTAATAAGATTATCTTGTGTATTTACTTTTTTGTAATGCGTTTTGTTATCAAAAGAACACAACAAAGCTATTCTGCAAGTCATATACTCAAGTCATTACTAGGAAAACCGGGAAATCACGAAAAAGTACCACTGAAAATCAGACTTGTACAAAAGTATCATTTTCTGTTTCTAATATTGTCTAAGCCATCCAAAGATTCCATCGGATTACCTAACTGCTACCAACATCTCCAAACTATTATTTTATGGCTCTGTGAGAGTCAGAGGCATCCAAAAATACCACTCACATGTAATACCTGACTAGTTCTAAATATTCCAAATTGTCAATTTCTTGTCCCGTTGCAATTGATACATTCCAAGACATCAAAGGATTCTGCTAATACCTGGCTAGTAACAAGTATTACACATGGTCACTTTCTCGTTCTGTATTTTCTGATTCTGATATAATACAAAAAATCAAAATAACGAGGGAATCCAGTGCACGCCTGGCTTTTACAAACTATTCCATAGTACCATTTTCTCGTTTTATTACACTTCAAGGCATCCAAGGATTCCCCTAAATGCTTGGCACGTTCCAAATGTTCCGAACTTTGTTACACTTAAAGGCATCCACGAATTCCCCTGAAAACAAACCTGGCTGGTACTAAGTATTCCATATTTACATTTTCTGGTTCTGTTACATTTCAAGGCATCCGAGATATCCTTTGAATACCTCCCTGATGCCAAGCATTTCACAATTGCCATTTGCTGGCTCCGTTAACCTTAAGGCATCCACGAATTATCATGGGATGCTGGCTGGTACAAAGTATTCCAAATTACCATTTTCTTCAAGGGATTTGATAATTCCTCTGATAACCTTTTTTATTTTTAAAAACTTTTTTTATTCAATATCAAGCAAGTCAGATCAGCCGAACGGCAGCAGGTACAAATAGGTAGATAGATAGCATCACAAAAGTGTACAGTAAATAATGCATTATAAACTAGTCATGGTCATAATATAAACATAACAGGTTGTATTGTTTATCGAAAAGAGTCTTTTTACCTTAATGTATAATCTATATTTTTCTTGATAAAAAAAATGTTTTACTTCGTGTTTAACTGCCATGAAATGTGGAGGTCGTTCTTTTTTCATCGCATTGTAAATAACCTTTTTTGTCAATAAAATTATACAGTTGATTGCCAATGCATTTTCCATGTCTCCTGTTATCTTTCTTATATCTGATAGGTTATAATCTATCATACCCAGTTGTATAATCCAGTCCCGCACATCGCTCCATAACTTCACAGAGTGTATACAATGCAGAAACATATGTTCTATGGAGTCTTCAACTAAATCACACATTCTACACATCTTTGACTGTTTAATACCCATAACAAAAAGTTTGTCGTTTGTATAAAAACGATGATGCAATGTACGGAACTGGATATAGTTTAAGTATGTATCTTTATAGACCGTGTGGTGTTTAATGAATGATCTGCTTATACTTATACTCTCAATTTCGAGTTTAGATTTGTCAGACCATTTGTTTTCTAACATATTAATAATGGAATCATCTGAATCTCTGATCATTGAGTAGAGTTTTGAACATCCTTTTATACTTTTATTCAATAAAATGTTGATTGTGCTGTTTCTTGGAAGAGGATCACTAAAGTTAGGTATTTCCTTCCATTCTAAGAATTTCTTGATTTTGTGTCCAATGTTATTGAATTCTAGAAAGTTTGTCTTCACTCCAAAGTGATCTATGAATTCCTTCATTGAGACGAGGTTATTGTTTGTGTCTAGAAAGTCCGCTATTGAGTTAATTCCTCTTTTCTGCCAAGATCTTTTGATGGGCAATTGAAAGGAATTATGAAGCCATAGTGGAGTGTTACATATAGCGTCTTTATGAAGAACAGCTTCTGAATTCCATAAGATCTGGAGACTTTTAATCACATCTATCCAGAATTTATTCGACGCAATTTCTATTATTCTATCTAAGTATTCTGGACCGTATGTGAAGACGTCTATTAATTCGAATGAGTTTGGAAAGATGATCCATTTGCTTTTGGATTTGAGAAATCTGCGTAGCCAACTTAATTTTAAAGTCTTGTCAAACAAAGCAATGTTATGTAGTTTAAGCCCACCAAGGTGAATTTCGCTTTCTAGAATATTTCTATTCCATTTGGCAGGTTTTCCTGACCATAAAAATTTAGAAAAGGTGTCATTTAATTCCTTACGACAAGTGGCATTGGGGCTTGGAAGAGACAGCAGCATGTGGGTTATCTTTGACATTAATAGGGACTTTATAATACTCACTTTTCCGTATGGAGTTAGATTTCTCATACTCCATATTCGAATCAATTTTCTTATTTCCCCCATTTTCCTATTAATATCTAATTCTGTAATTTCACCCATTTTCGTAATGTCGTAATTAATTCCTAAAATTTCAAAAGTTGTTGTCCAGTTAAATCCAAATTTGCCCTGCCAAGAGATGCTGCTGTCTCTTGAGGCCCCAATTTTGACCAGTTTTGTCTTCTCTCTGTTTATATCTAACCCAGAGATTGATTTAAACCATTTTAATACCTGTATTATTTTGATTATACTTTGTAAATCCTCTTCCACCATTAAGGTGGTATCATCAGCGTATTGTGATGATTTTGACTCGACACCGTGTACCTTGATGCCTTTTATGTCACCACACTCCCTAATTACATGTGACAATATCTCCGCACATAGTACAAATACATACAGTGACAGGGGGTCACCTTGTCTACAGCCCCTAGATAGAACTATGCTGTCAGAGAGGTGACCATTCTGTTCAACTCTCGAAGTAGAATTTTTTTGAAATAGCTGAATCATGGAAGAATTTTTTTTCCAGAATTAAAAATGTGTAACACTTCCTTAATAAAATTCCATTCGATCGTATCGAATGCTTTGGAGAAATCGAGTATCATCAGGAGACCTTTCTGTTGTTCATTTTCACAATAATCAATGGTATCGTAAATCATTCGAGTGTTCTCTCCAATGAATCTGCCCGAAATAAATCCGGTTTGATCCTCATTGATTACTGAGGGGAGAACTGCTTTTAATCTGTTTGATACCATAGTTGAAAAAAATTTATATATAGAATTTAGGAGTGTAAGAGGTCTCCAATTCTTCAGATCATTCCGTAATTTCCCCTGTTTGGGGATACAGGTTATTACCCCCTCTAAAGCCAGCTTTGACAAAGTGTCATTCTCAATACCCTCACTAAAATATCTGAATATCCAACATTTGAGTTCTTCACTGAAATATTTAAAAAATTCATTCGAAAATCCATCCGGACCTGGGGCTTTATTTAATTTACTGGAGCGAATAGCAGACTCTAGTTCTGACATTGTATAGGGCATATCCAAGCCTTCTCTGGTTTCATCTGATATTGTTGGTATATTTTTTAGGTAATGACTAAATTTAGTACCTATTGTTGGTATAGTGTCTTTTGAGGAGAAGAGGTCCTGATAGAAGTTCATCTGAATTTTCAAAATCTTTGCACTATCTGTAATGATGTCGTTGTTTGCAGTGGTTAAAGACGGTATATTTTTATTGGTAAAGTTTCTTTTCTCTAAATTGAGAAAATACTTGGAGGGTTTTTCCCAATTATCAATTAGATTTGCCCTAGATCTGACAATAGCACCCTTGGTTTTTTTCTCTCTTAGATTCTCTAATTTCAGAGATTGTTCTCTTAGAGAATTCAATTTTTGTTGATCTTCATTACCAGAGTCCATCTCTTCTTGCAATGTTTTAATATTGGAGATAAGAGAGTTCTCTTCACTCTTTTTCTCTTTTTAAGATTCTTTGAAAATTTAATTATTTGTCCTCTGAGCTGGCAGAGTAGTGTTTCAAGGAAAAGAGTGTTCGAGATTGTAATTTCCAATAGATTACCATTGTCAGACTGTATGAAATCATTATTGTATATTGGTACTGCATATGTGGCTTTAACCAACTCTATCTCATCCCTAACCATCTTAACGAACTGTTTGTTTTCTAATAGTGCATTGTTGAACTTCCACAGGCCTCTTCCCCTCTTCTGAGATGTTTTTTTGATAGACAGCTTTATAATGTTATGATCACTTCTGTATGCATTTGAAATATCTGCAATGGGATTTAGTGATAATATATCTTCAGAAACCAGAAAATAGTCTAGTCTAGCTCTCTTACATGGTTTTTCAGTTCTCCAGGTAAATCTCTTCCTAGTCGGGTTTTGTTTTCGCCAAATATCGGACATTACTTCATTTTCAATGAAACTATTCAAGGTTTTTCTGGCTTTAGGGTTTCTGGCTGCAATGTAATTATAAGTATCTAGGTCTCCCAATGTAAGATTCCAGTCTCCGACCCAAATTTCATTGTCATTGTTCCTCTGATAACCTGGCTGGTACTAAGTATCCCACATTTGCCATGTTCTGGCTCTGTTACACTTAAAGGCACACAAGAATTCTACTGAATATATGTATGGTACCAAGTATTCCACATTTTTCATTTTCCGGTTCTGTTTTAATTTAAGGCATCCGAAAATTCCACTGAATACCTGGCCGGTACCAATCATTCAGAAATACCAAGTATTCCATATTGATACTTTTGGATTATATTGCACTTAAAAAGCATTCGAAAAATTCCTCTGCAAATCTTGCTGGTACCAAGTATTCCGCACTTTCCATTTTCTGTTGCTGTTACACTTAAAGGCATGTGACAATTCCACTGAATATCTCTATTGTACCAAAAACATGTATTAGGAATTACTATTTTCTGGTTCTGTTACACTTAAAGGCAACCGATAATTCCACTGAATACATGTAAGGTACCAAAAAAATGTATTAAGTTTTACCGTTTTCTAGTTCTCATCCAAGTTATTATTGAATACCTGTATGGTACCAACAACATGTATTACGAATTACCATTTTCTGTTTCTGTTACACTCAATGGCATCCAATTCCACAGAATACTTGTATGGTAGCAAATATTAAGAATTGCCATTTTCTGGTTCTGTTACACTTAAAGACATCAACGATTTCCACAGAATGCCTGGCTGGTACCAAGTATTCCATATTGACATTTTCTGATTCTTTTTCACTTCAAGGTCTCCCAGAATTCCTCTGTATTCCCCTGCTTTCCACATTTTCCATTTTCTTTTACACCAAAAGTCATGTGAAAAGTCCACTGAATACCTGTTTAGTACCAAAAACATGTATTAAGAAGTAACATTTTCTGGTTCTGTTACACTTAAAGGCAACCGATGATTCCACTGAATACATGTAAGGTACCAAAAATGTATTAAGTTTTACCGTTTCTTGTATGAATACATGTATGGCACCAAATATTAAGAATTATCATTTTCTGGTTGTGTTCCAGTCCAAGACATCCCAGGGTTCCTGCGACAGCATGGCTGGTGCGATGACGGAAAGGGGCATTTTGAGAAGCACCTGGCTGATCTAGATAAGTGTGGGGAACACTGCAGAAAGTCTGAGACATGCAAGGGCATCCTTTTCTACAACTTCCGCCAAGCGCACCACAAGCAGTGCTGGCTCAAGGATAGACGGTGCAGCAAGCCCCTCGCTACCACCAACAAGAATGGCTATATCTACTTAACAAAGCGGACAAAACCTATTAGAAAAGGTGGGTAATTGGGAATGATTGTAAGGTTGCTTAAAGTAGGACTGTCATTCATATGACAAGTTTCGATCGATCGAAATTATTTCTCCAATCAATCGAAAAAAGTATTTTGTCAATTGTTATGTCAATTAATCGAAACACATTTGTTCAGCTTTTTACACCATTTTTTGCCATTTTTAGCCAACACTAGAATTTTGAAGAGAAGCTCAAGTATTCAATCAAAAGGTGTTGAGAAAACCTACATTGCCTTTGCATAGAGAGAATCTTAGGATCCTAGCCACAAAAATAGTGTGGAATATGTGAAAATATTTTATTAGTGCAGTTCTTCAAAATCGAATTGAAATAATCAGGATCGAAAAATTAAATGTCAATGATCGAATCGAAAAAAATGGATGTCAATGACAACCCCAGTTTAAAGGCATATTTGCCAGTCAAAGGTCATTAAGTGCCACAACATCTCTGTAACATAAGGGTCCTTTGTTATTGTCAAAAAATAACAAAAAAGTAATAAATAATTAAAAATGCTCAAATTATAAGTTTCGCATGCAAGGTTGTTTCAAACGAAGCTAAATCTTTAAAATGTTTCACAATTAATAAGTCAGACCAATGTCATCTAGATATGATAAAATGCTGTCTAGAGGAACTTTCTCTCAAATGGTTCATTAAAACTATCTATATCAAAATATCCGGATTCAATAAAATCAACACAATCAAATAATTTAGGTTTGATATTCAATCGAAAATTGCAGGCTGGACATTGGGGAGGATCTTCCCCTTTCTAAAGGAAGGAGTGAGTTATGTGAGAATGACCAATTCTTATCCATGATAAAAACAATCTCCTCACACATATAGATTCCAAAACCTCTAGGCCACATACATAACCGAGGATGAATTTCATGTAATTTGTTGTTGACTGCTTAATCCCACTCATACCATTTGCATTTAAAACGGACATTGATGTGTTTCTTAAAATTTCCCCTAATGCTAACATGAGTGGAAATCCAGTAAATCCAGTAAAATAGTATTCTCTTTGTGTGATACTGTACTAGCCAATTAAGGCATTCCAGTTCATTGAGGACACAAGGACGCAGCCAGTCTCAGCCGCAAATGGCCTGAAGAGCAGACTTTGAATCCAAGAAAATGGTGACCCCTATCCCCCCAGTTTAAGATACGGTATTGCTTACTTAAGGATGCAACTGCAGAGCAGGTGGTATCCGATCGAGAGGCCACGCCTAATTACCGTAGCAATATAATCCATAATAACTGAGAATAAAACCGGATCCAACGAGTGTGTCTCAAATTGTCCGGCTGTCACTTTGAGTTCAATCAATTTACATTTTGAAAAAACAATGTCTACATAATGACCAGATTACCATAGTAATATAATTCAAAATAAATAGATAAAAACCGGATGCAACGAATGTGTCTCAAGTTTGATAATCAATTTACCTTTGGAGAAAACCATGTCTACATAATAACCAAATGTGTAAAACACAATGAGAATTGTTAAAGTGAATCGTAAATCAGAAGCAACTCTAATTACATGTATGACAAACTATTATAATTTGGCCATATTTTTTGATTACTTTCAGGCCTTTAATAGCATTTCCCCAAAGAGACCTTTCTATATTGTATGTCTGAATTCTACAAACACTCAAAGTAGAGTACAGACATTTAATTCCTGTACCAAACGACTGGGCGTCTGCCAGTGCTTGGTTGTAGAAATACCCATAGATAACATGTCAAAAAATAAGCCAAACACATCAATGACCCACGGACCATGCGACTCAAAGCTATGTTCAGTTGTGAGGTCATGCGTGCATCCATGGCCAGGAAACTGGGTGGCAATCGGTCTTGCGGTCGTATATTATGCCCGGGCTGCCCTTGCAATTTAGTGTAGAAATTAAATGTCGGCACTGTAAGTTTGTGAGCTAATTGTTTAATATTTACAGCGTATGCAGGTTACAGTCGTCGTCCTGAGCAGGATTGTTCTGGTGGTGACCTGGACCAGAGGGAGGGTGACGGGGCCTCGTGTGCTGAACAATGCAGCAGGAACCCGCAGTGTACAGGCTTCAGCCTACACACCACACAGGCTACAGACGGTGGGGTCAGCAAGTGCAGTACCAAATACATACCCCTACCCTGCAGCACCCCAACCACAAACCAAAATACCCAGCTCTACAGCAAAATAAGTAAGTTCTGCTTTCACCTTTTCTTTATTTCTGGTGTAATGAAATGTATGTGTACTACAGTGCCAGCATTTATTTCCTGCACTAATTGACTGGGCAGTACGGGCAGAATATATGACCACAAGCCCCATTGAAACATAGTTTCGTGGGCATGGATGCATTGATGACATCGCAAGTGAGCATAGCTTTGATTCCCACTGATGTGCTTGGTTTATTTTTTTGACATGCTATCCCTGGGTGTTTGTACATCCAGGCACTGGCAGATTTCCGGTTGACTGGTGCAGGAATTAGATGCCTGTACTGAATGTACATTTGGATATATACACACACACACACACACACACACACACACACACATATATATATATATATAGAGAGAGAGAGAGAGAGAGAGAGAGAGAGAGAGAGAGAGAGAGAGAGAGAGAGAGAGAGAGAATGTCAACATTTAATTCCTGCACTGAATACGTGGGCAGCCCAGTCGTAACATACGACCCAATGCCCAATTGTCACCTGGCTTCCCGGGAGTGGATTCATGGATGACCTCACAACTTTTATTTGCGAGCTACTTGAGTCATAAATGTTATCTATGGGCGCTTGTGTGACAAGGCACCGGCAGACGTACGGTTGACTGGTACAAATTAAATGTCATTCAGTAAAGACTTCTAAGTCCTGCACTGGTTGTGCAGGCAAAGCAGGCTATGACACGATCACAACCCTATCTGCCTCCTAGTTGACTGTATATAGATACAATCACCTGTGACATATCATAGTTCAGGATTTCTTTTTCTCACAACTGGGTTTGTTTTAAATGTGCATGCCTATCTTGACCGCACACTCGTCAATCACTCTAGTGGTCGATGGCAGATGACTGGTCGAGTAGGAATCAAATGTCTCCTCTCTTCATACATATGCTGCATATCAGTCATATTTATATGCACATACAGGTCTATATATATATATATATATATATATATATATATATATATATATATATATATATATATATATATATATATATATATATATAAATATATATATATATATATATATACATATATATATATATATATATATATATATATATATATATATATATATATATATATATATATATATATATATATATATGTATATATATATATATATGTATATATATATATATGTATATATATATATATATATATATATATATGTATATATATATATATGTATATATATATATATATATATATGTATATATATATATATATATATATATATATATATATATATATATATATATATATATATATATATATATATATATATATATATATATATATATATGTATGTATATATATATTTATTTATATATTTATATCATTATGTTTTAGTGGTGAGCCAAGAAGTGAATCTCCAAAAGGTGAAGCGAGAAGTTGAAAGGCGGTACATGGGATGTTTCAAAGAAGAAGCTGGAAATCCAGATTTCAATGCAAGAACACAGATATTCTCAACACTAACTGTAGAGCAGTGCGTTAAGCACTGTATGCCATTCCAGTACGCTGCAATCAGAGAAGGGTAGGACACATCATTTATATTATCATGAGCACAATTATATATATATATATATATATATATATATATATATATATATATATATATATATATATATATATATATATATATATGTACATAGGTAGACGGATATGTAAGTGTGTTTGTTAATGTACGTGTGGATACGTGTGGCGAACGTGCACATAAGTATTGGCTAATTATTTGAATATTACTTTTTCTAGTTTATCTATTGAGTTGTAATTGAATCATCCACAAACGTGTTGAGTAATTATATGAATGTTACTTTTTCTAGTTTGTCTTTTGAATTGCAAGTCATGAAGACATGTTTTCACTTATATGCTCCAGGAGTATGTGTGCATGTGGCGCCACCTATGGACGTCATGGAAGTGCAACAAGACAAGATTGTTCCACAGCGTGTTCTGTGGATGCTAGCCAACAATTATGCGGAGGGACTAACTTCAATGCTGTCTATCGTGCATTTTTAGGTAAACACACAAACAAATAACAGGCCGATCCTCTGTTGCCGATAGATCTAATTTATTTAGAAAATAATGCAAAACCATTTGATTCATAACCAGCTACCATTTGTCAAATTATTCCTATAATCAGATTTGCCTTTCAGTAATAATTTAACGTTAAATGTGTTTAATTTGGATAGAAAACAAAATTTCATTTCTTAAAGGTTGAGGGTTCTTCTTGCTCTTGGACCCAAGAAAGTCTGCCTCTGTAGTATATTTCGCATGGCAGAGTTGTTTAGACTTGTGCCTAGCATAATATTTTCTGGTCTCCAGAAGCATGCTCTACCATCAAATACTGATCATAAAAAATGTCACTCAACAAAAAAAGATGAGGTATTCTTGTTGTTTCTTTGAGAATAATATCACCAACAAAATAGAAAAATACTATAATGTGGTCATATTCATGAAGGTGTTCGCATAAAAGAGGTGTTCCAGTTGACACTTACATGTATGTATTACAGAGAGTCCTGTGCCTCAAGGGAAACTCTCTGCTTACCTGGGCTGCTGGAAGTCCCAGCTTTGGAGGAGTGCCGCCATCTTGAAAGATAAGCTCATGAGTGCCGAGAGGATGACAGTAAACATGTGCACGGACCGTTGTATAGAAGAAGAATTTCCTTATGCTGGCATCAGCGGCAGGTAGGATTTTGGTTTATTATCATCTCCTTTTCTTGGGCTAAATATTTATAACTAGACAGCTGGTGTTGATGCTATCAGATTACACAGAGAAAACAAATGACCGAACCCAATTCACAATCAACTTACTAATACGCCTTTAGAAAGTTATGGATAATTAAGTTATCACCAATGTGAAAATGTGATATGACGAGATTTCTGCAAGAAACTATAAACTTTACTGCATGTGTTTGTAACTCAAGTGCAATATAGCTAGCTGAATGCAGGCATCAACAATTCATATCTTCACAAATGGGATAACAAATCTATTATCAGCTTCCACACATTATTTTGAATTACAAGAAACAAAAATGAAAATGTTAATAATTTTTCTTATGAAAACTTCCAATCAATGCTCAGTGGTGTGCAGTAGGGATTTGCACCTGCCAGGGAATCCAAAGATGGTTTGGCACCCTTATCACTTTAAAAAAGAAGGGAGATGTGTTGATCTGTCTATGGATACAATTCATATTAAAGATCCCTTGGTCTCTTTGAATCTAAAGGCTTTGCTTTGACTTTCTCTCTTTTTCTTCTTTTACCTAGAATGATCATGATTTGTAACTGTTCATCAACAATGACAAAGGACACTTTTTGCAAATATGTACAGCACCAAATGGCCTTTGTGTGCCAATGTGACTTTAAAACCCCATTCACTCATTCCATACTCTGCTATTTGGTAGTTTATTTTATGCCACGAGTGGACTTCCAATTTCTTATTGTGGATATTAGGAAGGGCATTGTCAGACTGCACACAGTCGAATTGGGTTGTTAACCAGCAATAATGGATATGGACAGAGCTGTACAAAATCAAAATACTTTAGTGTTTCAAAGTGTGGTGTTAACAGTCCTCTATTTCAACACATCCTGTGGTTGTAGAGATTTGTCCTGGTAACAATCCTCTATTTCAGTATATCCTGTGGCTTTTGAAATATGTTCGTAACAATCCTCTTTTGCAGCACATGCTGTGGCCGTGGAGGTATTCTTAGTAACAATCCTCAATATCAGCACATCTTGTGGCCACGGTACAATTATTGGGTAACGATCCTCAATTTCAGCATATTCTGTGGGTGTGCAGTTAAGTCTTGGTAGCAAGCTAATATTATTTCTGTATATTCGTTGGCTGTGTAGTTATGTCCTGGTACCGATACTCTATTTCAGTACATCCTGTGGCTGTGGAGTCCTGTACCAGAACTATGGCCAGGCTGATGACAGGGAATGTGGACCATGTCCAGGAAATAACACACAGTATTGTGGGGGCTTGGCAGTTATGTAATAGTACTAATCCTCTATTTCAGTACATCCTGTGGTTGTGGAGTCCTGTACCAGAACTATGGCCAGGCTGATGACAGGGAATGTGGACCATGTCCAGGAAATAACACACAGTATTGTGGGGGCTTGGCAGTTATGTAATAGTACTAATCCTCTATTTCAGTACATCCTGTGGTTGTGGAGTCCTGTACCAGAACTATGGCCAGGCTGATGATAAGGAATGTGGACCATGTCCAGGAAATAACACACAGTATTGTGGGGGCTTGGCAGTTATGTAATAGTACTAATCCTCTATTTCAGCACATCCTGTGGTTGTGGAGTCCTGTACCAGAACTATGGCCAGGCTGATGACAGGGAATGTGGACCATGTCCAGGAAATAACACACAGTATTGTGGGGGCTTGGCAGTTATGTAATAGTACTAATCCTCTATTTCAGTACATCCTGTGGTTGTGGGGTACTGTACCAGAACTATGGCCAGGCTGATGACAGGGAATGTGGACCATGTCCAGGAAATAACACACAGTATTGTGGGGGCTTGGCAGTTATGTAATAGTACTAATCCTCTATTTCAGTACATCCTGTGGTTGTGGAGTCCTGTACCAGAACTATGGCCAGGCTGATGACAGGGAATGTGGACCATGTCTAGGAAATAACACACAGTATTGTGGGGGCTTGGCAGTTATGTAATAGTACTAATCCTCTATTTCAGCACATCCTGTGGTTGTGGAGTCCTGTACCAGAACTATGGCCAGGCTGATGACAGGGAATGTGGACCATGTCCAGGAAATAACACACAGTATTGTGGGGGCTTGGCAGTTATGTAATAGTACTAATCCTCTATTTCAGTACATCCTGTGGTTGTGGAGTCCTGTACCAGAACTATGGCCAGGCTGATAACAGCGAATGTGGACCATGTCCTGGGAATAACACACAGTATTGCGGGGGCTTGGCAGTTATGTAATAGTACTAATCCTCTATTTCAGTACATCTTGTGGTTGTGGAGTCCTGTACCAGAACTATGGCCAGGCTGATGACAGCGAATGTGGACCATGTCCTGGAAATAACACACAGTATTGTGGGGGCTTGGCAGTTATGTAATAGTACTAATCCTCTATTTCAGCACATCCTGTGGTTGTGGAGTCCTGTACCAGAACTATGGCCAGGCTGATGACAGCGAATGTGGACCATGTCCTGGGAATAACACACAGTATTGTGGGGGCTTGGCAGTTATGTAATAGTACTAATCCTCTATTTCAGTACATCATGTGGTTGTGGAGTCCGTACCAGAACTATGGCCAGGCTGATGACAGCGAATGTGGACCATGTCCTGGGAATAACACACAGTATTGTGGGGGCTTGGCAGTTATGTAATAGTACTAATCCTCTATTTCAGTACATCATGTGGTTGTGGAGTCCTGTACCAGAACTATGGCCAGGCTGATGACAGCGAATGTGGACCATGTCCTGGGAATAACACACAGTATTGTGGGGGCTTGGCAGTTATGTAATAGTACTAATCCTCTATTTCAGTACATCCTGTGGTTGTGGAGTCCTGTACCAGAACTATGGCCAGGCTGATAACAGCGAATGTGGACCATGTCCAGGAAATAACACACAGTATTGTGGGGGCTTGGCAGTTATGTAATAGTACTAATCCTCTATTTCAGTACATCCTGTGGTTGTGGAGTCCTGTACCAGAACTATGGCCAGGCTGATGACAGGGAATGTGGACCATGTCCAGGAAATAACACACAGTATTGTGGGGGCTTGGCAGTTATGTAATAGTACTAATCCTCTATTTCAGTACATCCTGTGGTTGTGGAGTCCTGCACCAGAACTATGGCCAGGCTGATGACAGGGAATGTGGACCATGTCCAGGAAATAACACACAGTATTGTGGGGGCTTGGCAGCTAGTAATAGTACTAATCCTCTATTTCAGTACATCCTGTGGTTGTGGAGTCCTGCACCAGAACTATGGCCAGGCTGATGACAGGGAATGTGGACCATGACCAGGAAATAACACACAGTATTGTGGGGGCTTGGCAGTTATGTAATAGTACTAATCCTCTATTTCAGTACATCCTGTGGTTGTGGAGGGCTGTACCAGAACTATGGCCAGGCTGATGACAGGGAATGTGGACCATGTCCCGGAAATAACACACAGTATTGTGGGGGCTTGGCAGTTATGTAATAGTACTAATCCTCTATTTCAGCACTTCCTGTGGTTGTGGAGTCCTGTACCAGAACTATGGCCAGGCTGATGATAGGGAATGTGGACCATGTCCAGGAAATAACACACAGTATTGTGGGGGCTTGGCAGTTATGTAATAGTACTAATCCTCTATTTCAGTACATCCTGTGGCTGTGGAGTCCTGTACCAGAACTATGGCCAGGCTGATGATAAGGAATGTGGACCATGTCCAGGAAATAACACACAGTATTGTGGCGGCTTGGCAAGAACATCTGTGTACAAACTTGCAGGGACAAAAGGTAGGATCGGTCAACATCTGGGTACACAAATTTGTAACTGAAATATTGTTTAACATTTCTTGTTCCGTCGCATTTTGCTTGTTGTCTATGGAGGAGGACACCAGAGCACCAATGGCGAACCAACCCTAAGTATGCTCTATGAATTATTTGTTATCGCTTATGCTGGTTGTGGTTGATTTAGCCAATACAAAATGATGCCAAATTCTGAAAAATGACTGAAACCCTGGGATATGGGTAATCATCAGACAGTACTCAGTGAGTGAGAATCATCCAATGAATAACAACATGACAGGATTTAGGTGGTTTTCAAAAATCTTTGCATCCTTGTCCTTTGGACGACAGTAGCCTCAGCATTGAAAGGGTTAAGCATTTCAATAATAAGGAGTTGCTCTTGAAATTTTCATCTGCATTGGCTATACTTTACTTAATATCTTGGGAATGAAGAGTAATTTATTATATAAAGGAGAAGTTTTGGCAGTGTTATGATTAAAATTTCTTTGGTAAAATTTATACAACTTTTCTTTTAATTGTGAGATTTCATTGAAAATGTCAGTCTGTTTTTGGCCACTGTACGCATTGATAAATTGAAGGGTATTTTTCTCCCTATTGAAGTTGATGGAGGATGGGGGAGTTTCAGAGCTTATGATTAAAATTCCACTAAAATAAAGTTTATACTACTTTTCTTTTCATTGTGCGATTTCACTGAAAATGTAAGTCTGTTTTGGCCCCTGTAAGCAATAATAAGTTGAAGAGTACCTTTCTATCTGTTTAAGTTGATGGAGGATGGGGTAGTTTCAGTGCATGGAGCGAGTGCTCTGCTAGTTGTGGTGGATCAGCAACTCAGGTGCGCACCAGGAAATGCAACAACCCTCAGCCTCTGAATGGTGGACAGAAATGTTCCGGAGAGAATTTCGAAGAAAAGGCCTGCGAGGTGCCCGCTTGTCCATCTGCGGAGGGTGGCACCAGTGCCAGTGGGGGCAATCACACTGGGAATTCCAGCTCAGCTGTTGCTCCAAATGGTAAAGGGCCAACACAAGGAACCTCAGATACAAGGACATCTGGAGAGAGTAACAATGCAACCAATGGAGAAGATAATTCCAATGCAGTTGTCGTTCCTAAGGGGGGAGGTCCAACGTCTGTCATTCCAGAGGATGGTGAAGAACCCTGGTGGAAGAAAACGAAACAAAAGGCTGCAGGAATACCAAAGGAGATTTTAATTGCTGGCCCAGTA
The DNA here is from genome assembly GCA_963942565.1 of Maea johnstoni. NCBI lineage: Eukaryota > Metazoa > Annelida > Polychaeta > Spionida > Magelonidae > Maea > Maea johnstoni. Next base: position 13,920,462 of record OZ012696.1, on the reverse strand, counting down.
TTCGTTGTGGGTCTTATTCTTATGTGAGTAGTGGTTTCCTATTTGATATGAATACTGTAGAATAGGAAATTAATCCCAGTGGTTTATTCTAGTGAACTTTTCCGAGTGGGGTCAGTTCGGTTTAATGAAAGTCATATGTATGATTGTTGTCATTAACAAATTGACATTCAATATTGGCTTGTTGAAGTAAAACATCTCAGAAAAGTCCAAAATCATAAAATAATTTAATTTGGTTAAATTGCACCTTTAATTAAATTTTCTTTCTACATTTATGTTTTATATTTGTTCCTGCATATATGGAGCATTGGCAGCTTAGTTTACGTCATTTATGACCTGAGCTCATATTAGAAGTATATCATGATGGATACCCTGCTACAGTACAGACATCTCATTCCTGCACCAGTCGATCGGATGTCTCTCAGTGCCCGGCTATACAAACACCCATGAATACCATGTCTAAAGCATACCAACGACCCAAGTATCTGTCGTATGAAAACTATGTTCATTTTAAAGGAGCAGTCTAATCATTTTTAGTTTGGGGTTCTTTAGAAAGAGCAGATGTAATTATATAAGAATCAAATCAAACCTGGTGTGAAATTTGTTTTATCTGCCTTAAAAATGAATCTTTAGGTTTTCTCATGGCTAGCCTGACTGACCTCTCATGACCTCCCAGCCAAGGGTCCTAGTGACTTTATGACGTCAGCAGCGTGCTAGGAAGCTTGTGTGTGAGCCTCAGCCACTATTAAATTAGACCCCACACCATGTAGAACATTTGGTTTAAACAATTAACTGACCCCCAGTTTACTGATATTTAGGGAAAAGTTTCTTTGAAATGTAATCTTTTTATCCTTTGCATTTTCTGTGAGTGTTAGTGCAATTTATAGCCATGCAGTGAACTATTTCAAGACTTCCTTGTATATCAGTAGAGAAATGACTACTGCACTACTATACTGTCTACCCAGATGTTCTCTGCAGAGGCACGCCACTGTCGTCATCACTGGTGATTAGAACCCCGGGTGTTAAGCACATTAGCATAATCATGGGTGCCTCCAGTAGGGTGTTTCTGGCTTTTAAAGTAGCATTTATCTCTGAACTAGATGCAATTGGGTAGGGGGTGGGTGGGGAACAGATTAGATACATGGTCAGAATTAAATACAACCCTTATGTAAAATTGGTGTACTTCCCCTTTAAGGTCAGTGACTTGTGGTCGCATTCATGACCAGAAAACTGGGTTGCAACCAGGCATGCGGTTGTGTATTATGACCGGGCTGCCCACGCATTTAGTGCAGGAAGTAAATGTCGGCACTGTATGTTAATGTTAACTGTGCCATGAAGTCTAAATGGAGAAAAAATTGCATGGCTAAAGAAAAATAAATGAAGATAACTTAATTTCCCACACCTGTCTTTTCCAGTGCTCTTTACCACTGGTGTTGCGTGAGAGAGAGCTGGAGAGATGGATGTCCTTGCTCCAAGGTGAAGGACGATACCCCAGAAAATACACCAAATACAAATAATGAAGAGGAGCGGATGCTGATTAAAAAACAGATGAAAAAAAAGTAAGCAGACGCTAATTCGGAAATTTCATTTCATTTTAATCAGTCAACGTTAAGGTTTTATAGACAAATATGGTAACAATGACTGAGAATCATTGCATTTTGCAACAGTATTAGCTGCATAATCATAGAGTGCTTTCACTTATTTACACCTGTAGTTTTCCTAAGTGACAACATTATTTTATTATTGGCACCTTTCTGATCAAATCATCCCTAAATCTTTCAATTCTACAGAAAATCGATTTTACCGTTTTTTAACTTTGCGATTCCGCCGCAACATGGAGTGCCAGCTATACACTTAAAGTGGCAGCACTAATCATTGCGAATTTTAATTTTGTGTCGGAGGCTACACGCTTAAAACGTAAAAAATTAACTAACGCAATCTTTTCTGAATTTACAGTACATGTATACATCACTGGCGGTCAGTTTGGCCAACAGAAAGTGGCTAAAGTGGCCGCCAGTGATATATGTAAATAGTATATGTAATTTATATGTAAATATGTAATTTATATGGTATATGTAATTGATATAGCATATGTAGATCTATGTAATTTAGATCTTTTTAGGAGGGTAAACACAACTAGTAAACAGAGAGTGGGGATCCATTGTGGCTTAGTGGTCACGATGCCTGTCCCCCAAGTGTGAGTTTGCAGAACCAAGTCTCCCCTGGATCCCAATAAGTGGTTGGCTAGGTCGCAATATTAATGTGTGGCATTGTTTAGGGCTGTATATGGTACTTCTGCAACTAAAAGATTCCTTAGAACTATTTGTGAAGCGAAGGGAATTTCTTCCCGGTTTCTGGTTTCTTTTTCATCTTAATATGACCTAAGCTGTTGAAAGCGACATAAAAGCCTATTCCTACCTTCCTTTTCCCAACAGAAAGTCACTGATTTGTGGTAGATGGTCACTAAGAAAGCTGTGAAGCACAGTACAGTACAGTAACACCTTCATGGTTTAACCCTTTCAATGCTATGTCTTCTTTCGTCCAAATCACAAGAACGCAAAGATTTTTGAAAACCATCTAAACCTTATGATGTTGGTACTCATAGGCTACCTCTCGATGAGTACTCTCAGATGAGTACCCATGTGCCAGGGTTTCAGTGATTTTTCAGGATTTTTGCATTATTTTGTATTGGCCAAAATAGCCACCAGCAGCATGAGGGTTAAGCAGCCTTAGGAACAAACGTCCAGGAAGTCTGGGGAGTGTCAAATAACCGACACTTTTCAAGACTCTGATTGGTGGACTGTAATACAAGGTGTGGCTAGAACCACACACAGACGTTTATAGCTTTTCATAGCCATGGCTAGAACCACACACAGACGTTTATGGCTTTTCATAGCCATGGCTAGAACCACATACAGACGTTTATGGCTTTTCATAGCCATGGCTAGAACCACACACAGACGTTTATGGCTTTTCATAGCCTAGCTAGAACCACACACAGACGTTCATGGCTTTTCATAGCCATGACTAGAACCACACACAGACGTTTATGGCTTTTCATAGTCACGGCTAGAACCACCCACAGACGTTTATGGCTTTTCATAGCCATGGCTAGAACCACACACAGACGTTCATGGCTTTTCATAGCCATGGCTAGAACCACACACAGACGTTTATGTCTTTTCATAGCCATGGCTAGAACCACACACAGACGTTTATGTCTTTTCATAGCCATGGCTAGAACCACACACAGACGTTCATGCCCGCGTTCATGGCTTTTCATAGCCATGGCTAGAACCACACACAGACGTTTATGGCTTTTCATAGCCATGGCTAGAACCACACACAGACGTTTATGGCTTTTCATAGCCATGGCTAGAACCACACACAGACGTTCATGGCTTTTCATAGCCATGGCTAGAACCACACACAGACGTTTATGGCTTTTCATAGCCATGGCTAGAACCACACACAGACGTTTATGGCTTTTCATAGCCATGGCTAGAACCACACACAGACGTTCATGGCTTTTCATAGCCATGGCTAGAACCACACACAGACGTTTATGGCTTTTCATAGCCATGGCTAGAACCACACACAGACGTTTATGGCTTTTCATAGCCATGGCTAGAACCACACACAGACGTTTATGGCTTTTCATAGCCATGGCTAGAACCACACACAGACGTTCATGGCTTTTCATAGCCAGCGAGCTCTTATACCGTGTCTTAATTTCACTATTTGGCTATCTTTTAGAAAATATCGAGCAAAAAAGATTTTGGAGGTTGGAGGTTGCGGTCCACTGGGCAGTAGATTTATTTCTCAAATCGACCACATTCTGTTGGATGAAGGATAGAAGGAAAGGAAGGAATGGGTTTTTATTTCGCTTTCAACAGTCCTACGCATACTTCTGGGCCTGATTCTCGGTCCTCTTTAGGGGTGGGGGTTGTTAGTCATAAGTATGACAAACGTTATGGTGGTTTTGTCAGACTGTTGCGGACAATCTGTGTTTTCTAGTTGTACGTTTTTTGATGTTATTCATTTTTGCTTTAAGATACTAACTAACCTCTTAATTTTGCAAAATCATGGAAGTTTTGATCACATTGTTAAAGATAGCAATATATTTCTTCAATCTGCAAGATGATTACCGGTAGAGTCTGATGGATGTATATTATGTTATAATATATCTCTTATCTCTATCATATTTAAAGGTTGGCTAAACTTGATAGGGAGGACGATAGAGAAAGGAGGTTGCAATCTAAAGACCATACACCAAAGAGAAGCAAATCTGACGTCAGTCCAGAGGCGACCATGGTTTCAGAGGAAGTTCAACCCATGTTTGCCAGTTTACCCAAAAAACATTCAGCTTCGGAGGTGTCAGAGGCAATGGAGAACATCCCAGAAGAAGGTCATCCTTTGTTGGGCAATTTATCTGAAACGAACTCTGTTTCGGAGAGGTCAGAGGAAATGCAAGACTTTCCGCAGGAAGAGGAAATGCAATACTATACACAGGAAGCGGAAATGCAGGACTTTCCGCAGGAAGAGGAAATGCAATACATTCCACAGGAAGAGGAAATGCAATACATTCTGCCGGAAGAGGAAATGCAGTACATTCCACAGGAAGAGGAAATGCAATACATTCCACCGGAAGAGGAATTGCAACTTATTCCACAGGGTGCTCATTCTTTGTCTTCCAATTCATCTCATAAATATTCTGTTGCTGATATATCTAATGTAATACAGCACACCCCTCAGAGAGTTCCCTCCATGTCTCCCATTTTACTTGAAACAAATAATGCTGATAAGATGACAGAGGAGATACAGCAACCCCCAAAGCCGATCCACCCTATGTTTGCCAGTTTACCTAAAAAGATTGCCAGTCATAAAGGTTTTTAGCAGATTTACAAGGGTTACACTTACAATTAAAGTATACATGTAAATGTTAATGACATGAAATAATGTGCTTGGCAGGTAGCTGCCTTTGTTGTACAGTTTAATTGTTGCGTATGAGTGTTGAATGACAAGCTATTGAGAAAGTCCTAACGAGAAAGTCAGAGGAAATGCCGTACACCGCAAAGGTGGTCCACCCTATGTTTGCCAGTTTACCTTAAAGAAATTCCCAGCCATCAAGGCTTTTAGCAAATTTGCAAAGGTTAAACTTATGATTACGTTATAGCGTGTTAATTCTGCGCATATGAAATGATACGCAGGTAGATACCTTTGATGCGCATTTTAATCAATAATGATGTTCAGTTTAATAAATGCAGACTCCAGTGGTGCGTAAAGTATGCTTTTCACAGTATACAATATGTGTAGCCAAGTTATGTGTTATGAAATCGTTAGCACGAGACGTATTTATAAATATTTCTGAAAAATGTAAGTGATGCACCTTACTTGAGAAGATATGGAGAAATATGTAGGAGATAAAGGATGTAAAAATATAGAAAGGTTGTTAATAATTCTCTAGTGATGTTATTGTAGACTGAAATGGAAAACAAAGTTAAATGACGACATTAGATTTCTAAAGGTCAAAGATTTCTTTAGAGCACAATTATCCAATACACACAGTTGGATACTACATAATAGAGCTGCTTCAAACAAATAACTGTTTAAAATGAAGATTAAGGATTATTAGAATGAGGAAAGTCAGCCTCATCATTGAAAAACAAAGCTGAAAATGGCTCTGTAATAGTCCAGGTGATAACATTATGATCTACCAAGAAAAGAAAATATGTTGCAAATTTGTTTATTGTATGTACAAAGCAATTAATTTTCAAAAGAATTAAGAAGGGTGAGAATTTCTATTTCAACGAAGGAGATTCAAAACAAGAAAGTGGTATGCAGAACGTGTAGCCTATTTCACCTCTTAGAATTCTACTTTATCAAAATACTCATTTTAAATGCACAGTTTGCTCTCATATTTAAGCAATTTCCAAATAAAAACGTACTAATCTTCCATCAATGTGTTGTTTTGTTATCAGTAATGATAATTAACCCCTTTGTTTATAGTGTAAGCATGGCCTGGCAACTGTAAAAATAACTCATCGAAAGAGTAAAAAGGTTGCCAGTGATGGTGGTGTTTTTTGCCGGGCACAACGGTTTCCTCCAACAGTCAAAACTGGCAAGTCATGACTTAAATGTGGCAGAAAAGTGACGAAAATCAATATTCAAAATTTCGGTCATACATGTCAGGAAGGAAAACCATTATTCAAAGATTTTATCAAAACATTGCTTTTAAGATATATCCGTACGTGTCAGACCATGTGTAATTGTCAGATGTGAATGGATTAAATGCTCCGAGAGGGACAGACCAGGTACTGTATAACTGGTTAATTTAGCGTGGTTTTTCATTTGGCGTTTTTTGGCGAATGCCCATCAACGCCAAATTAAAGATCGCATAAAAATATGTCTACATGAAGATGGCGTTGTTCTGACTGCTCGAGACGCCAAAATAAATACAGGCAAAATACCTTTTTGAAAAAAACGCCAACTTAAGTACACGCCAAATTAATCAGTTATACAGTATTCCCATCATACTCACTACAGCAATGTGTCTTCAGTACACAACATGTTAAATATGGACAAACAACTTATGATATCTTCAAGTGGAATAAAGAGTGCAAAACGAGGTGATTCCATGTTTTAACTGGTGCCTTAAATATAACATTCGCTAGTGACACCTATCGGCGATTGATGTAAGTGTCAAATGACTACCAGCAACAAGAGAAAAAGTACTTTTTTTTTCGCTTCCAAACTCTCACTTTGTATGCAAATAGGGAAGAGTTAACGAAATATGTGGTAGTTTTATCACATCTGGCTTAATAATTGTTAAATAATGGAGAAAAAAAGCATCTTAGTACCAAAGTCGGGCCACCCATTTGTGTGGCTGACATTTGTCTATTATCAATGAAGGAACACAGTAAGATATATTCATGTAACTAAATGCATTTATTTCAAGATGCTTTATAAAATACAAACATTTTTTTCAAAAAGGGCTTTACTATAATACTAGTACTATGACTAAACAAGACCTTACAGAAATGGTGGCTTCTTATTCAATAACATTCGCATGAAGGCACATTTTTTAGAAAATATTCGAAAGAAAATGATGACCAGATCTCAATCTACACCCATTCTTAAAAACACTTGTAGGTTTTGGCTTTATAAGTTATTTTCAAAATCATGCAATAGACGACATATTCCACGGGAAAATCTGATCACTATACGGTCAAAAGCAGCATATGTTCATCTCTACTTATCTTGTATATACCACTTGTATGCAACGTCGGCTCAGATCATGAGGCAAATGTCGCAGAATTTTTGAGAAAAATTTTCATAGGAAAACAGGTGCAACCCAGCTTGTAAAATCTTAATCTCCTAAGATAAAATACCAGATATTGAGTATCTCTTCTAGAGATGTACAAAATAGTGTGCCTACTAAAACCTTATTGAATTTATTTTCCAAAGACAATAGTGTGGATCACATAAGCTCACAGGCATGAGCATAAAGAACATGACTAATATAATATAATGGTTTCATCATTATACTAACATGTACGCTGGCATCATAGTGACAAACAAATACTAGCAAAAGCAAACTTCTATCATATGGTACATGACGTGCTATTTTGCCAAGCCTGATAGCTATATGAATGACATAGATCATTGGGACTTATCATAAACATAAGATGATTTTAGATAGATTTTTCATTGTGGACTGATATTATCATGATCACTCTATCACTTCATTTATTTGCAGGTTTATTGCTTATCGTCAACACAAGATAATTTCCCATAGAAAGTTTTTTGTGCTTGTTGCCAAGCATGGATCAATTTGAATGCAAATACAATAGCGTTTTTTTAAAATTTCGGTCAATATCATCTTTTTTGTTTTTTTATATATATGGTACTGAACAGTTATTGTCAGTGAGTCAACGTTTTTGTACGGACATTCTAGAAATATGAGTAAACTACATAAATTCCATCACAACTGTTGTACTTTTTTTTAAATTTTGAAATTACACACTTGAGTAAATCTGTTTTTATTTCTTTTTTTTTAAGACAACATAAATGACAAACAGTTGACATGCATCACTCCAATCGGCATCTGTACAACTGTTGTACTTGATGGATTCTTAGTTTTCCCAATACACATGTATTCTTTACAAATACCTTTTTTATATTTGACCCATTCATGCCTACGTGGAGAAAAGGCGTCTTAACTATTTTGCTTATACATAGGGAGTTCCAGCTTTTGCAGTCAAGATGTTCTCAATGCAATAAGTCCAATGCACTTACGGGAAGAGTTTTTTAGAACCCGTTATCTATCATACATAAATTCAATTAATAGAAGAGAAGTAGTTTGTATTACGATGGTTACATTAAAGGGTAATGTGTCTATAAAATCAAATATATTCACAATGCACCTTACCACCTTTTCCCTTGACCATCAAGTATCTAAAGTATATATATATTTATATATATATATATATATATATATATATATATATATATATATATATATATATATATATATATATATATATATATATATATATATATATATATATATATATATGAGGTTGGTAGGACTATAACATTATTTGATAAACAAGGTCACATATACATGCATATATACACATACATATGTGTATATATATATATATATATATATATATATATATATATATATATATATATATATATATATATATATATATATATATATATATATATATATATATATATATATATATATATACATACTGGTATATTGAATAGTTCATCACATACTATGATAGTCCTATCGATCCTTTTTCATAATGAATAGATGACAAAACCAGATAGTAACTGACTGTTGCACTACTTTTCATGTTGCTCTTTACAGATGAGAACAGGGCATTTGACCTTGCTGAGCACGTGGTCACTAACACTGCCCAGTATGGTTTTCTTGAGTTTGCCCATGCCCCTAGCTCCCATCACGACCAAGTCTGCTGCCTCTTCCTTCGTTAGCTTGACCAGGAACTCTCCAGGGGAGCCTGTTGTCCCAGTCACCCATTTGTTGTCAATCTAAAACGAAATAGATAGAGAGAAATAGAGAGAAGCGTTTTTTTAAATAAAAGGAACGGGATTTGATTTTTATTCTTTGTGAATGGATGTTTTATTGTTCAAACACAAACGAAAACTGAAAATACATACACTCAGAGTTAATGAATTAACAATGTCATGCCATTGATAAGATTGAATCAGAATAAGACCACCAAATTTGGTTAGCTTTTACTGTGTTTTTTTAATTTTCCTTTGAGTTATTGTATGCGATTTCTTATATTTCACGGCATGCCTGAAGTACTTTAGTTCTCCTATTTCCTCCATATACCTAGGAATGCTACCAGTGGGTAGGCGTGTGATTAATGATCATACCTTCAGTTGCAGAAGTCTCCCCTCGTACACTTCTTGTAATTCTAGCATCTGAGCCTCCTTGGCCATTCTCTCCTTGTCATTACCTAGTGGGGAGAAAACAAACTTTATGCAGAAAGACATAGATATGTTATAGGTGGCTTATGGGGTTAATGAGTGAAAATAGGGCCATTTTACGAGTTTTACATATGTTTAAGCCGACACTTTTTCCCACATAATTAATCAGAACAACCGTGACTGGCTAGGTAATCACTTACAGTGCCGACATTTAATTCCTGCACTAAATGCATGGGCAGCCTGAGCAAAATACACGACCGCACGCCTGTATGCCAGCCAGTTACCTGGGCATGGATATATATGTATGAACTCAAAACTAAATGTAGCCTTGATTCGCAGGCTATTGGTGTGCTTGGCACATTCATTGAAAGCTATCAGAATGGGTGTTTGTACAACCAGGCACTGGCAGACGTCTGGTCGACTGGTGCAGGAATTAAATGTCTGAACTTTATGTTCACAGATATCGTATGAGGTGAGGTTAGTTTATCAATGTAGGGTCATTTTAAAGTGTTTACAAATGTTTAATCCTACACACTATTCCATAAAATCAGACCAACCGTGAATGGCTAGGCGATCACTTAGCAAAGTAAGACACACTTATTATGGAACATCACATAAGCATAGGCCGTTTCAAACTAATATACATGGATTTGCTTGAAGTTGGCATATGTATAGCTACGAATATTACAGAGGGAAAGGTATTACTTCTTTTTCCAATTCGAAATAGTTTAAAGTGCAAGAATGCAAATTTTCCAGAAAAATAAAAATATGTGATTCTCTTCAGTACATATTGATCTTTCCTGTTTATTGCCACAGTCCATAATTGTGGATAGGAGCTCTGTCTGAAAACACTTTGCATATTTTTGCAATTCTTTAAATCTCACAGCTAACACCCTACTGTGACTTTGAATAAATTAACCCAATCAGCTGCCTCAACTAACCGTTTTCAAATCCATTACATGTATACTCTGCAGGCAAATATTATATGCCCAGCACTATAGTACAGACATGAAATTCCTGCACTAGTCGACCGGACAGCTGCCAGTGCCTGGTTTTGCAAACCCCCATGGGTAACATGTCAAAAAGTAGGCCAAACAAACTGATGACCCAAGTAGCTTGTGAATCAAAGCTACGTTCTGTTGTAAGGTCATCAATGCATCCATGACCAGGAAACTTGGTGACAATCGGACGTGCGGTCGTGTATTATGCCCGGGATGCTCATGCACATAGTGCAGGAATTAAATGTCGGCACTGTAGTTGTACATAGAACTAGTTAAAGGTGTTGTAATATTTGCATTGGTATCAATTTGGATGGATTGTTTATCATCATCTTCTTGGCCTTTTAGTAATATACAACTCTAAACAATGATTAGCCAATAATTGTTTATATGTTCTTCAACAATGACGAAGGACTGCTTATTAATAGTGAATGGCAATATATGGTCTTTGTGTGCTGGTGCGCCTTTAACCAATCATTCAGTCGTTCATTTGGGAAAAATGGGGCACCCGAGGAAAAACCGACTTACCCCAAGTCACTGGCAACTTTCCCACATGACTAAATAAACTGAGTAAATATGATTCAAAAATTAAAAAAAACTTTCCCACATGACTCAAGGATTTCTTCAGACCTCCTGATATTGTAACAAACCAGCGAGTTGTATTTGAGTAATGCACTATACTGATGCAGCCTCTTTGATAGTGGTAGAAAATTGACTATAGCCCCCTTTAACATTACACTCATTCAGTATTGACTACAGGATAACAATTTTAAGCAGCATGAGCATTCGCAATAATTCCAGCAAAGCAAGTAATGTTTAGAGACAGGTGCATCCAGTGAAGATCAAATTACATCTACTGGTTGATCTTGCACTCCTGACATTTTCAAAGAGAAAGTATCCTTGTAACCATAGCAAGATGCCAGACGTTAGTTAACCAATTTAGGCTCAAAATGTATTCTAGAAATTGTCGTCTGATTCTGTGATACTTTTGCCAATAACTTGGAAATTAAGAATGCTTTTAGAAAATATTTGAAGGAGAGTTTTAGGTATTGTTCTGATTAACATTTCTCCTGCAAATATTTTCCCAAATATGCTTTGGTCTGAAAGATCTCACAAAAAATGTTCTGCTGTTTTGTCTGCTGCGAGCGTCAATGGGTTAAACGTAAAGGCCATACAGTATTCGGGTCGGGTGTTTGGGAACTTGTGGAAGAAGAGTGAAGTGATCGAGTGGAATCACTGCCAAAGGAAATGGAAAACCGGGCGATGCCCCAACTTCCAACATTGGCTCCGAAAACTTACTATCCCTCATTAGTCTCTGAGTTCGAATCAAACTTGGAGCATGATAAAAAGCATTTATTTAGCCAAATGAAATCTATGAAATCTGGAGAGTTTTGGTCTTTCCTAACAAATTGATTGGATTTATCGTTTAGGAAAATTGGAAAAAATTGCAAATGACTCATGAAAGTTTCCATATTCACATATTCTATTTACATAATGCCATTATGGTAATTTGTTCCATCACATACTGTAGATTCACAAAAGAGTAGAGTAAATTTTGCGAATTTACAGAAAATCGATTTTTACGTTTTTCGACTTTGCGAATTGGCCGCCACACGGAGTGCCAGCTATACACTTAAAGTGGCAGCACTAATCATTGCGAATTTTAATTTTTGCGTTTTTTGCGTTTAGAAAAAAACGCAAAAATTAAACTAACGCAATCTTTTCTATATTTACAGTATTTATGCCAGGATAGTAGGAACCTGCTTGTATACATCATGTCACATCATCTGTACAAGATTCTCAATGTATGAATAGATGATAATACTGAGTTACAAATTTTAAAAAATGAGCATGTGAGAATATTGCTGTGTCTTGGGTTACAGTACCGACATTAAGTTCCTGCAGTAAATGCCCGGGCAGCCTGGTCATAATACATGACTGCATGCCCGATTGCCAGACAGTTTCCTGGGCATGGATGCATGGATGACCTCACAAATGAAAGTAGCTTTGATTCGAAAGGTACGTGGGTCATTGCTTGGATTATTTTTTCTGACGTGTTATCCATTGGAGTTTAACAACCAGGCACTGGCAGACGTGCGGTCGACTGGTTCAGGAATTAAATGTCTCTACTGTAGGTGGTGGTTTCCCAGTCAATACTGTTTTATCCGTCATGAACAAGTGACTGCTTACGGATTAGCCTCAATATGTTCTATATTAACCATTATGCTGCTGGTGGCTGATTTGGCCAAAGCGAAATGATGCAAAAACCTTTAAAAATGACTGAAACCCTGGCAAGTGGGTACTCATCTGTAAGTACTCAGTTAATGCTATCCAATGAATACCAACATGCCATGGTTTTGAGGGTTTTCAAAAATCGTTGCGTCTTTGCTTTAGAGGAAAGTAGCCTCAGCATTGACAGGGTTAAACTAACGTTAAAGATGATAACGACATGGCACAGGTACAGCTAATTAAGAGATCTAATGTACACCTATATTTTAATTAAATTGTTCTTTGATGATTGATTCCATCGATCATCTTCTGTTCCTACCTTGTGCATACTTACTTGCATCAATGTAATGAGCTAATATTACCATGTATCCTTTCCTGTGGAAGTTGTAAATATAATCTGTAATATAAAGGTATATATAGTTATAGAAATATGTCATGGCTAACAGATAGGGTCTTAGGGGAATGGCAACACTAATATGTAGTGAAACCAACTAGAAATACAAATAGGTAATACAAATCTAGGAATTTCGAGTGTATATATATATATATATATATATATATATATATATATATATATATATATATATATATATATATATATATATATATATATATATATATATATATATATATATATATATGTATATATATATATATATATATATATATATTCATATATATATATATACATATATATATATATATATATATATATATATATATATATATATATATATATATATATATATATATATATATATATATATATATATATATATATATATATATACATTTTTATATTTGCCATTATCATGATTATTTTTTGTTTTGTTTTGTTTTCACTGCTCACTCCATTAGTTCGCTGAAAGACGACTAGGTGCTTTTGTTGAAGTCTTCGCAATGAATTTGTAATATATATTATTTAAAGACAAATCAAATCAAAACACGACAAACATGGTTCGTTACCTTTTACGTTACCTTAAACTTTTAATTTGTTTGCTAGAGTGTCACAGATCCCATGACAAAGACATGAACAGGCTAATCTAAGCATGCATGGATTAAACTACCATTTCACAAACCATTTACCCGTTTCCTGAAACTGATTTTTGAACATTAAGATATTTGACCAAAAGCAAAGTATAAACCAATCTCTAGACAGCCATGAACATATTGTTTAATAGAGTTAGCCACACCAAACGCATATTATGTGTTAGTGAATTTCAAATAACACGCCTTTTATGAGAACAATGAGGGAGACAGGTTCAAACTGAATTAATTAATTTATCAATTGATTAATTGCCTCTTTAACCCATTCATACCTATGGCGCCTTGAAGTTAGTATTAAGGGCTTGGTTAACAAAGGCAAGACATAAGTAAATCGAAACACTAAATCAATAATTGAATATTTTGCCTATCTTTACAATATAATCCTAAAGTATGTTTCAGTGTATTGATATTGTTGGCTTTACTTTTCGGTGGGAGCTGTCAGCATGAATGAGTCTTTTCGTTGATTTCATTTTAGTTTTAAACCTTAAATTGTTAGCATACTTAAACATCGAAAAATATTAATCATTCCCAGTTATTGTTACTTTATTGTTTTAAATTATTTGAGCTCTTTATACTTTGTACACTTGAGGTAGCATTTGATTTTATGTTCTATGTTATACAATGGAAGGCGAAATAATATATATCGAAATTATAGCTTAAATTGTTTACTTATTGTTTTGCATTTGCGATATACATCTTATAAATATCAGTGATGAACAACCAGACAATTGAATAGATACAGGTAAGATAGAAATGGTGTCAGTTTGTTTATTATCTATGCATACCAATATAAAGATAGATACATCAATAAATAGGGGACAGGCAGACATATAGGTAGGTAGGTAGATCGATAGATAGATACATGTAGATGGATGGATAGTATCATTGCAATCATGTGAAGGTACATTTATCTTTACATTGATTGCTGTGGGAGAAAAAGATATTGTATAAATTTGCAAATGTGTATACTCACAGTCGAATGCTTTCTCAGCATAATCACTCCAGTCAACTGCCACCACAACTTTTCTCATTCTGCCGTGTCGGTTTACTGGGGCTGAAAGAAAAGAGACACATATATAATCGTTTAGGTATACTGTATAACTGTTATTCTACAGGCATTGAATTTTCCGCTATTGTCGTGCTCACCGATGATAGCGTCATACCGTTTTCAGATCGTAACTATTGCTAGTTTTGCGGTATTATATTCTGAGGTTTGAATACAGTGCAGATACTAATGAGTCAAGACATTTTGCACGTATCATATGTGTTAAAGCGAAAGCAATAATTCAATCATTTTAAACGAAACAGTCCAATAATTATGTATAGGGCTTGCAATTCAAAACATTGGTTGTGCACACGATCAGATGATTAAAACATTTATTATGCAATAAGAAAACATGTTTAAGTACATTTAACAAATGGTAACCTCATTTGCATACAATTGGGTAGTTACATAAGGTTCTTTCATTAATATTCTCCGTATCAGAGGGTTTATTCCTTATTGTATAATTGCAGAAGTAAGTTCACGTAATGAATTTAAACACAGCCCCAAACTAAGTTTATCATTTATTCTTCAAATCTGCTCCGAGCGATATTTTCGTAAGAGAGATATTTCTGAAAATGTTCCGGACTTAAACTCAACAACAGGCATAGGGGTTAGGTTGCGTAATACCATATTTCACATTTAAAATTTAAAAGTATATGACAGAATTGGTTAGTGTCAGAAATTACTGCACACAGTTATCTATCATAACATTCAAAAGCAGAATTTACAAACTCTATATTCTATGATTATAACTCAGATAAATGCCATGCATTTACATAACCAAAGATGTTCATCTACATTGCAGATAATGATAATGAGAGAGAGAGAGAGAGATTGAGAGAGAGAGATTGAGAGAGAGAGAGAGAGAGAGAGAGAGAGAGAGAGAGAGAGAGAGAGAGAGAGAGAGAGAGAGAGAGAGAGTTCCATAGTGGTAGGGTGGTAGGGTGGTGCGGTTTCATTTGGTAGAATATATGTATGTATGTATGTATTATTTAGATACACACTTATACTGAGAGAGAGAGAGAGAGAGAGAGAGAGAGAGAGAGAGAGAGAGAGAGAGAGAGAGAGAGAGTTCCATAGTGGTAGGGTGGTGCGGTTTCATTTGGTAGAATATATGTATGTATGTATGTATTATTTAGATACACACTTATACTGAGAGTGCGAGAGAGAAAGAGAGAGAGAGAGAGAGAGAGTCAGAGAGAGAGAGAGCGAGAGAGAGAGAGAGAGAGAGAGAGAGATGATCGCGTGACTGTCTGAGACAAGATGCAGTGTATTACTACTCATAGTCACTTTCCCTGCCATATCTCAGCTCGGTCGTGACTAGCCATATACAATCAGTGGAGGAATCTGGTGTATCCGAGGAAACACCTACGCCTACATGTAACTGCAGTTACTAGTAACTTTCTCACATTTCCGGACGAGATTTGACACTGAGCAGTGGTGAGAGACAGCAATGCAGTTTTGACTTGCTATATCTATCTACAAAAATATTTTGCTTTTAGAATAATTTTATCGCATTTCGTGAAAATTTATTTTTACATTATGCATAGGTATTACATTTCGCAACGATTTTTTTTATTAAATTTCACACACCTTGTGCACCTTGTGCTATTACATTTCGTGGAATTTTTTTATTACGTTTCGTGCAGGTATTACATTTCGCATATTTTTCATTACATTATGCGTAGGTATTACATTTCGCAACGATTTCTTATTTCGTTTCGCGCAAGTACAACATTTTGCACGATTTTTTATTACGTTTCACGCAAGGTATCAAATTTAGCAACGTTTTTGTATTACGTAATGCGTAGGTGCTACATTTCGCAACGTTTAGTACATTATGTGTTTTAACAGACGTGCTATTCTTGTACTTATACTGACTGACTACCTTATAGGATCATATAGTGTAGGTGCAAGACAAGGAAAGAGATTCTGGAAAGGTCCTTTTGTAGGCTCCTACATGTAGTCTGTGTAATAGGCAAATCTTACTTTTCTAGTTTTCTTCGTTCTGATCTCTATCGTAGTCACCCAGCAACCCCAGTCAGTGGTAACTTTGCAACAATTTTCTATTTTTATTTCTGTCTATTCTGTTGCTTGCCAATGGTGTTACATAGTACAAGTACAAGAGTGGGATTGAAGTAGATAGTGTCTTACTGGAAAGTGGAAAGTTTAGGGAAACCAACAGCTACTGTTAGCACATCTGTGATAGTTGTGACTAAAGGTAAAAGGACATAGTAAAAATCACGTTTTCGAATTTGTGTATGGAATTGGAATTTGGAATATCGTTTTTCGTCAAATCCTTGCTATATTGTGACAAAAATGCATGAAATCTTCATTCCACAAATTTTTCATGCATGACACTTTTTGCATGGGACTGAAGCAAACAATTGTTGCGCAATACGTTAAACCACTCGGCCTTCGAGACAGCCCGAGGTATTTAGTTTAGAGCTGTATATCTTGGCTCGGTATGTTAGTGAAAAGTGAGTGAGGGTGAAAGAGGGTGGGGGGGGGGGGGGGGGGGGCGGGTGAGGGTCCTGGTCTGACCCAGTGGCCAGCGTATGAAAGGAGATCCCCGCTTGGTATGTTTGGGTTTTTATCACCTTGCCACGAGGGAAATGGCATTCAGCTCTTGCGGTAAACAACGTCACGTGACAACTTGGAATGGTGCCATGTATTTGAGCGAGACCCACCAGTGTGTTCTGGGTCACTGGCACCTATTGGAAAAGTAATGGTGAGACGTCGCCCAAGTTGAACCTGCCTGGGAAGTTTAAACACAATGATGCTTCCAGAACCATTGCCCAAACTAATGGAGCAAACGTCTCAATTACTCGTGCACAAACACTAAAAACAACAAAACTTCAAGTGAAAAATGGAGGCGGGCCGACATTCTGTAAACACCTTAATTTTTAAAGAATAACACTAGCGAAGATATATATTTTCACGTTCCAGGTGAAACCGCATGCAGCTGCCTTCGCTTTTTTGTCAAAATTGGATTTAAAGTTGTGTATCGAGACTTTTACCTCTATAGTAAATGACTCAAAGAGGAGATTTTGTTCGTCAAAAGGACACTCTTTAAAGTGAAAATGAAATTAATCATTTGTTTCTTTTTTTTTACTTGTTTCTTATTTAACAACATTCATAAGAATCTAAAGATACATTATCCAGGCGAAACCGCCCGTTTCAATTTATCTAATCCTCAGAAATGAATTTCGAGTATATTTCCCTATTGATTTTAGTTTTGTATTTGGGACGTCAGATCGCGAGCATGCTACGTCATATGGAGCATGCGCACTGCAATTTCCGGTAAGTTGGTTATGCGAGCAAGATAAGCCATGTAGTACTCAGATTGAGCAAGAATAAAAGAGTCATATAGTAATCTCTTCGACGGGGATAAGTCTTGAATGTTTTCTAGAAAATTGGGATCAGGGGTGCTTGCATACATTACAAAATATACAAACAAAAGACCGCTGTGCATATGTTCTTACATGTGTCATGCCATGTGATTTGCTTATGGCATATACGTAGTCTAGAGATGGTGGGCTAGTGGTTAACCCATTAATGTTTGCCGCGGCCAGAAGCAGCTTGACAATTGTGATGCCATCTTGCACGTAAAACTATTGTAAGAAAACATTTGAAGGACAAAGGTTCAACAGAACACGACCAGCAACTCTCCTTCAAATATTTTGTAAAATAGTTCTTAATTCCAAAGTTATTTTCTAAAGTATCTAATAACCGATTCTAATATCCTTTCTAGAGAAACTCTTATGCATTAAATTAAGAGATTGACGTCCAATTAAATTTCACCCCGTATCTACCATTGACCAATATTCACTGATATTAGGAACATCTCAAAGGCCTGTTCACATCTGATACGGGTATGCCATGAAACTTTTGCTTTCTAGCTAGTGATCGATAGACCCTAATGAGTATGTGCTTTATGGGATATACCCGATGTGTTACGAGGTGAAGCCGAGTTACCCCAAGGGTGTCACATACACAACAGCTTCCAAGCATGTAAAACAGAATGACTGCCTTACACCAATCACGTGCCAAGAGAAGCATCGATAAGCACTCTTTTTTCAATATCCTTGGTTAACATCTTTGTGGATAAGAAAACTGAAGGATAATAAAGATTCAACAAGTGTGGGTTATGCCATATACCGAACACTTTTCGAGGCCTGTGATTGGTGGAAGGCAGACAACTGTGGTATAAATGGTTACAAGAGGCAGTTTCCCTTCAGGGATGTTACCAATATACTTTTTATACATTATCTTAAAATTGGTCATGGTTATTCCTTATAGTATAATTGCAAAAGTAAGTAAGTTCACGTGCTGAATTTAAACACAAACCCAACCAAGTTTATCATTTATTCTTCAAATCTGCTCCGAGCGATATTTTCGTAAGATAGATACTTTCAAAATGTTCCGGCCTTAAAGTCAACAACAAACACGAATAGTTTTATAACTCCAGTTATAGCAGGAAAACATCAGCTATGACAGGAATCATTACATATTACACTATATTGGAGTACTTAGAAGATGTTTATGACGAGGACAACCAGTCGAGCGGTTAATGGCAGACTACCGGTCGAATGGTGCAACAATAAAATACCATCACTGCATGTAACACATCAGCTATGACAGGAGCCATGAGATATGGCACTATATTGGGGTACTAAGATGCACTATATCGGGGTAGTTAGGTGCACTTTATCGGGGTACTTAGAGGATGTTTATGACTAGGATGTCACATACCGTTCACCATCGCGGGTTTTGGTTCATAAAAAAGATAATAAAGCAGGCAGAAACCTGCCCCAATTTGCATCGGAGCGCCAACAGTATCCCCAACAACTTGCTCGCGACCTCATGTCGCGAATTGCGTTTAACCTTATCATACCCATAGTTGTCTGAGACTATCGCAAAAACAAATTCATGGGCGTTTTCCCAACCGTCACCAGTTTCATAATGAATTTCGTTTACGATATGAGTATGTGTGTGTGATTATCTCGGTCCGGACTGCTGGGGACGCTCGGACGACAGGTCGACTGGTCGCTGACAGACTGCCGGTCAAAATGGTGCAACAATAGTATGCCTTTACTGCATATAACAACCAACCTACTAAGCACAGACATCCACGCCATTGACCTTTACACAACTATTTGGACGCCCCCAAATGCCGCTGCAAACAGAACATGTCTATGTTTGCACGAAGGCATTGTCCGCTCATTGTGGACTTTTCGTCGCTCCCTATAGCTCACAGAACCAACACATGTTTAACCCATTAATGCTCACAGCGCCTTAAAGCAGTCTGTCAATGTTGATGAAATGATGTATGCAAAAGAAAAGTTAAGAAAATATTTGAAGGAGAAATGCTATTCAGAACATTTTCAATAACTCTCCTTGAAAAAGTTTGTAAAATTTATGTTTTGTTCTAAGTTACTAGCAGAAGTATTTTAATTCCAGACGACAATTTTAAGAGGAGCGTGTAACCATGAATGGGTTAACGTTAGGGATTGAAAAGCAAAGTTAGGAAATTATCAGAGGGAGGAATCCTATTCAGAACATTTCCAATAACTCTCATTGAAATTCTTTGTAAAATTGATTCTTCATTCAAAGTTACTAGCAGACGTATTTTAGTTCCAGACGACAATTTTAAGAGGAACGAATAACCATGAATTAAATAACGTTAGGGGTTGAAAAGCAAAGTTAGAAAAATATTTGAAGGGGAAATGTTATTCAGAACATTTCCAATATCTCTCCTTGAAAAAGTTTGAAAAATTTATTTTTTGTTCCAAGTTACTAGCAAAAGCATTTAAGTTCCAGACGACAATTTTTCGAGGAACGTATAACCATGAATTAAATAACGTTAGGGGTTGAAAAGCAAAGTTAGAAAAATATTTGAAGGAGAAATGTTATTCAGAACATTTCCAATAACTCTCCTTGAAAAAGTTTGTAAAATTGATTCTTCGTTCCAAGTTACTAGCAAAAGCATATAAGTTCCAGACGACAATTTTAAGAGGGACGTTTTAGCGTGAATGGGTTAACGTTTGGTACTTAGGCCTAGGGAGGTATTCTCATTGAGATAGTACCAAGCTACGCCTTGCAGCTTGGCAGGCGCTGCTCATGTGTTGTTCGAAAAAGGTATGGTGTATCTTACCAAGCAAGTTCGTGACATTTTGCTGTGTGCAGGTTTGCCTAAACAAGATAACCATCGTGAATGCTCAGAATGTTTCGAGCACGTCCCAAGGGCACATATGAAATGTCGCGGTTCATAAAACGCTCTAAGCCTGCTGATGTTGACGTCGGTAATTCATCTGTCCTCACTTCTTCTACCATTTTAAATAAGGAAAAGGAGGAACCGTTTTCTAACGATGGTGGCAACAGGAGTGCACAAAGAAAACCACCGAACAAGGTCACTGGTAGCTTTCTCACATGCCTTAAGCAGGATCCTCTATAACCTGGAAATTTTAAACAAGTGTTAGGGACGACGATGCTATCGGAAACCGTCCCCTTACAAATGCTGGAAGAAACCTGTGATCTTGGTATCCCCTACCTAGGGTTAGGCTTAGGTTTAAGGTTTGGAATCAGGTCTATGGTTAGGGTTAGGGCTAGGGTTAGGGTTACGTAACCCTAAACCTACCCTGAAACTGATTCCTAACCGTAACCCTAGGCAGGGATTTCAAGATCACAAGTTTCCATGACGTCATGCATAAAGTTCGCCAGGATTTTGATAGAACCTACCAAGCAGGCTGCTCGGCACCTCGGTTGGTGTGAGAAAATGCCATGTGACCTCGTTTTAACGTCTTCCTTACCTCCCTTGTATGGTATGAGACTGGCTGTCAGTCTATGGTTCTATATGCTCACATTTGATACCTGACTGTAAACAACTCTCTCTCTCTCTCTCTCTCTCTCTCTCTCTCTCTCTCTCTCTCTCTCTCTCTCTCTCTCTCTAAGAAAAGTGACCATCTAACCAAAATTAACTGACAACTTTTTTGTTGGGACCTTATGCAATTGTGAGAATCAGTAGTCATTGCGCAATGCCCCAGAATAGTCGGTGTTTACTTAGGAATGGTTTGAACATAGGTAGTTAAAAAAGTTCAAAGATGGAAAGCATGTTAAATCAACGAATTTTACATTAAAGTTGAGTGCCCTCTCATGAGGTCCCATCTCCTTAACATACCAGGCACATTGTCTGTATTTGAAATACATCGCAAGATTTTCTGTGAATGAAGGATATCTGTGAATTAATAGGTTTATAATTTTATAAGCGAACACTGTCGAAAACCTCTGAAGGAAGAATGATGTGTTTAAAAGGTATTCAAATCCGGTGGCCTATATTGTTATGTGGAGAGAGTTAAGTGAACCGTTTTCGCATGGAACTAGACTGGCAGTCAGTCTATTGTTATATATGTGTACATTTGGCACCTACGGCAAAACATACTTGCTCCCTGTCTGTGAAACTTATAGAGGCTCATTCTTTCAAAAACTGTGTGAATCTTCAGAGGTTGCTTCCGCGCTGTAAGAGGATGAGTGGGTATGCGTCATGCTCTATGGACCGTGTCATTTCTGTCGCTTTAGGAAACAATTGCCATTCGCTCACCTTTGCGTCAGGAGGAACTGAGCGCATTGTACCAACTTTTTGCACACCTCAATGTTTCAGATCCCAATTTAGAATGGGGTCTGAATAAGACGTATGAACATTCACTCAGAGTATATCGTAAACATATGTATGTATGTATGTATGTATGTATGTATGTATATATATATATATAATATATATATATATATATATATATATATATATATATGTATATATATATATATATATATGTATATATATATATATATATATATATATATATATATATATATATATATATATATAAATGTATATATAATATATATATATATATATATATATATATATATATATATATATATATATATATATATATATATATTGGGAGAGCATTGATATTACTTCGCAGTTGTGTTCCACACTTGGCATTCATCCAGTTGTTATTTCTACTGTGCAACACGCCGCGAGGAATTAGCTGTGGTAAGTTAGACAGCAGGATGGAGGTAACCTCAACTCATTTATGCCTGTAGCGACTGGAAACGCCCTGACATTTCCCACTGTATCTCTCTTACAAAAGCATCAATAAGAATAAATAAGAATAAAATTCAAGGATTTCGTGTTTGTGAATATAGACATAATCTTTAAGTTGTTTTTGAAAGTGGCCTAGATCTGAAAAATATTTGTCATCAAGCACTTAATGGGTTAATCTATCTATACTCAGAGCGCCCAGAGGGATGTTGGCATAAATGTTTAAACATTTAAAAAAAACGCCAATTCAATGAAACGTATATGAATGAAAGTGATCCTGGTCTTAACTCATTCGTCCCTACTTCGGGCTGACTATTTCGACGACATCATTTATCTGTATATCATCCTAGATAGAAACTTAGATGAATAAAAACAAGGGGATATGAAACCAGCCGTTCAACCTGAACAGGCTGTCTGCGGCAAATAGCCCAACAGTCGTGTTCTGCGCATGTTGGTGCGCAAGTTTCTCTGTAATGCAAATGATACAAGAGACCTCATCAATCTTGCCTCCTGGTGACGTCACAGTTAGGCCAGATTCGAGACCCCTGGTATAGCCAGGCCTTCACAATAGCGCATAAAGTGATTGGTCTCTCGCTACATATCCACTCTTTTATTCATCTAATGTCCTAACTCATTCGTCCCTACCTCGGGCTGTTTTTTTTCGAAGGCATCATTTATCTTTATATCATCCTAGATAGTAAGAAAACTGGGAAAATATTTCTGGCATCGTTGGTCACGAAATTGCCGCAACAGTCAAAGGGTTATTTGGTTTAACACAGGAACCTTCGATAACACATCACAATCGGAGATCAACTAAGTCCTGATCAGCGTAGTTGTTTATGTTTTAACATCTGGACAAGTGGTGAGCAGTGTTGAGGGCCTCAGATGACCACAGTGTGACCAGGTCGCTTTACACAGTTATTTTTGTCTGGCAACTACCCCAGTGTGACTGCTATTTTTGCTAAGTAAAGAATAAGCACTGGGAAGAAATGTTACCTGGTACCCCCCCCCCCCCCTCTCTCTCTCTCTCTCTCTCTCTCTCTCTCTCTCTCTCTCTCTCTCTCTCTCTCTCTCTCTCTCTCTCTGCAGTACAACATTAAGCAAGTGACCAATAAAATAGTTTTGTGTCAAAATTGCTACATGAATGCACTATTTCCAGCTGAGGCTGTAATCAGTAGAAAAAGGGGCAACGATCTCATAAGAATAGCACACTAAAATACTGAAAAAACGTTCAAACAAAATGTTAAAATAACCAAAATATTTTTTCAATCATTGTATTTTCTTGGTATGTGAATGATTTCCCATTTAGAAGAAGTTGTAATATTATTGTTGTTGTTATTATTATTATTATTATTATTATTATTATTATTATTATTATTATTATTATTATTATTATATTATTATTATATAATTATTATTATTATTATCATTATTATTATCATTATTATTATTATTATTATTATTATTATTATTATTATTATTATTATCATAATTATTATTATCATTATTATTATTATTATTATTATTATTATTATTACTATTACTATTATTATCATCATCATTTTATTTTATTTTAGTAGCGTGTTGGAATAAAAACGATTTAAGCGATAGGATTCACAGCCAAATTCTCTTGTCGAAACTCTTTACTCAATCACCACACTCCAAGCTGCCGTATTTGAGTAAATTAGTGATATAAATCACTATCCAAAGGTGTTCATCATCTAATTCATCGTGTTTAGAATATTTCGTTTGCGTCTGAAGCGCGTACATGGTCCGACATGTTGAACATCTTTAAAAAAACATCTTTAAAAAAATATCAAAAGAGAGTATTATTTGAAAAAAAAAGTTTGTGAAAGAATTGTAAAAATCCAACAGAATAGTTTTATTGGTATATCGTTGTACAAGTATTGCCCTAACCTACACAGATGTTTTTTTTCTATGTGCCAGACCATGTGTGCGCCAATAAGAGAAATAATATATATATATATATATATATATATATATATATATATATATATATATATATATATATATATATATATATATATATATATATATATATATATATATATGAATATAT
>OZ012696.1:13866849-13891849 GCA_963942565.1 Maea johnstoni | reverse complement strand
GGAACAAATTACCAGTATGTAAATAAAATATGGGAATATGGAAACTTTCATGAATCATTTGCAATTCTTTCCCATTTTCCTAAACGATAAATCCAACCCATTTGTTAGAAAAGATCAAAACTCTTCAGATTTCATAGATTTCATTTGGCTAAATAAATGCTTTTTATCTTTCTCCAAGTTTGATTCGAACTAAGCGACCAGTGAGGGATAGTAAGTTTTCGGAGCCAATGTTGGAAGTTGGGCCTTAGCCCGTTTTCCATTTCTTTTAGCAGTGATTCCACTCGATCACTTCACTCTTCTTCCACAAGTTTCCAAACACCCGACCCGAATACTGTGTGGCCTTTTCCTTTAACCCATTAACGCTCGCTGCAGACAAACAGCCGGACACTTTTTGTGAAATCTTTCAGACCAAAGCATATTTGGGAAAATATTCCAAGGAGAAGTGTTAATCAGAACAATACCAAAAACTCTCCTTCAGATAATTTCTAAAACCATTCTTAGTTTCCAAGTTATTGGCAAAAGTATTACAGAATCAAACGACAATTTCTAGAATACATTTTGAGCCTCAATTGGTTAACTAACGTCTGGCATCTTACTTTGGTTACAAGGATACTTTCTCTTTGAAAATGTCAGGAGTGCAAGATCAACCAGTATATGTAATAGGATCTTCTCTGGAAGCACCTGTCTCTAAACATTACTTGCTTTGCTGGAATTATTGCGAATGCTCTACTGCTTAAAATTGTTATCCTGTAGTCTATACTGAATAAGTGTGATATTAAAGGGGGCTGTAGCTTGTTAATGAACTAAACGATCTTTAATCTTATTATAAAAATGTTAAGAAGTATTTTCGATTTAAGTGCTTTTTCATCGTCATCATATGCTGCTCAGAGGAAATCCAGAAAGGTTCCACAAAGACAGGCAGAAAAGTATGAACGTAACATAGCAAAAAAGCTTGAATTTACAGGTATACACAAAAAAATCCTTTATTGAATTTGTTTTTGTAAAGAATTGGTTAAGTATCTGGACCAAATGAACTCTAAGTCTGCATCCACTTATAGTACTTAGGGTAATTCTAAAATAATCATTGAAGGGGCTGCCCCCTTGACACAGCAGTCTAGTGTATTACTCAAATACAACTCGCTGGTTTGTTTAAATACCAGGAGGTCTGAAGTTCAATAAATGCTTTAGTCATGTGGGAAAGTTGCCAATGACTTGGGATGAGTCTGTTTTTCCTCGGGTGCCCCAGTTTCCCCCAACGAATGAATAAATGAATGAATGCATGAATGAATGGTTAAAGGTACATCAGCCTATACAGGTCACGTAATGCCATTAACTATTACAATGTAGTCCTTTGTTATTGTTAAAGAAGATTTAAATAATTAGCTAATCACGGTCTAGACTTGTATATTTCTAGAAGGTCAAACAGTAATGATAAACATTCCATCCAAACTAACACCAATGCAAAAATTTGCAAACTTTCACTAGTCCACCACAGCTAGTGCGGGGCATATACTATTCACCTACAGGTTATTATGGATTTGAAAATGATTTGCTGAGTGATCGCCTAGCCAGTCACGATTGGTCTGATTATGTAGAAAAGGTGTAAGCTTAAACATATGTAAAACTCATAAAGTGGCCCCATATTCACAACTTATCCCCATGCACCACCTTAAACATATTTAGGTCTTTCTGTATTATAAAGTTTGCTTTCTCCCCACTAGGTAATGACAAGGAGAGAATGGCCAAGGAGGCTCAGATGCTAGAACTACAAGAAGTGTACGAGGGGAGACTTCTGCAACTGAAGGTATGTCATCTATCACACGCCTACCTACATGTAGCATTCCTAGGTATATGGGGGAAATAGGAGAACTGAAGTGTTTCAAACTAGCTGCTTAAATATTTCTGGCATGCCGTGAAATATAAGAAATCGCATACAATAAAAGAAAATAAACAAACAGTGAAATATAACCAAATATGGCGAAGACTTATTCTGATTTAGTTTTATCAATGGCATGATATTGTAAACGAGGTTCTTGAAAAAAGAAATCACACGCAACCTCTCTCTCTATACATATATATTATATATATATATTATGAATTTATATATTTAAAGACTATACATGTTTTTTTGTGTTTTTTAAGAGTTCGCCACCCTTTTTATGGGTGGATCAGACATGTAAGAAGGAGAGCTTTTTTGTATATGCAGACGACACAGATAGCATGAACGATGACGACAATATGCAATGAATGTGAAACTCTTCAAAGTAATCTCCCGACAGACAATAAAGAGTAAGAAAATGAAGGTTTTCGGTGGTTGCCTCAGTATATAGTGGAATTGAACCCCTACTCGCCACGGCTTGGGATTTAACTCTGGACCCATGCATCCCAGCATTTAGGCCGATAATCTTGCCACTGTACCATTGAGTCTGGTCTAAGACTATACATGTTTGTCGATTCGCAGCACAAGTATATTCTTAACAGGTGCTCATCTTTCTTTTCATTCTAGATTGACAACAAATGGGTGACTGGAACAACAGGCTCCCCTGGAGAGTTCCTGGTCAAGCTAACGAAGGAAGAGGCAGCAGATCTGGTCGTGATGGGAGCTAGGGGCATGGGCAAACTCAAGAAAACCATACTGGGCAGTGTTAGTGACCACGTGCTCAGCAAGGTCAAATGCCCAGTTCTCATCTGTAAAGAGCAACATGAAAAGTAGTGCAACAGTCAGTTACTATCTGATTTTGTCATCTATTCATTATGAAAAAGGATCGATAGGACTATCATAGTATGTGATGAACTATTCAATATATGTATATATATATATATATATATATATATATATATATATATATATATATATATATATATATATATATATATATATATATATATATATATATAATATATATATATATATATATATATATATATATATATATATATATCTATATCTATATCTATATATATATATATATATATATATATATATATATATATATATATATATATTTATATATATATGTACACATATGCATGTATATGTATGTGACTTAGTTTATCAGATAATCTTATATTCCTACCAACCTCATATATATATATATATATATATATATATATATATATATATATATATATATATATATATATATATATATATATATATATATATATATATATATATATATATAGATACTTTAGATACTTGATGGTCAAGGAAAAAGGTGGTAAGGTGCATTGTGAATATTTCTGATTTTATAGACACATTACCCTTTAATGTAACCATCGTAATACAAATTACTTCTCTTCTATTAATTGAATTAATGTATGATATATAACGGTTTCTAAAAAACTTTTCCCGTAAGTGCATTGAGAACCTCTTGCCTGCAAAAGCTGAAACTACCTATGTATAAACATAATAGTTAAGACGCCTTTTGTCCACGTAGGCATGAATGGGTCAAATATAAAAAAGGTATTTGTAAAGAACACATGTGGAATAGGAAAATTAAGAATCCACCCAGACCTATTGACGTGAATAAGTACAACAGTAGGGATGAAATGTATATAGTTATACTCATATTTCTAGAATGTCCGCACAAAAACGTTGACTCAGTGACAATTAGCGTTCAGTACCATATGTAAGAGAACAAAAGAGATAATATTGACCGAAAATTTAACGAAAACGCTACTGCATTTGCATGCAAATTGATCCATGCTTGGCAGCAAGTACAAAAAAACTTTCTATGGGAAATTATCTTGCGTTGACGATAAGCATTAAACCTGCAAATAAATGAAGTGATAGAGTGATCAGGATAATATCAGTGCACAATGAAAGATCTATCTAAAATCATCTTATGTTTATGATAAGTCCCAATAATCTATGTCATTCATATAGGTATCAGGCTTGGCAAAATAGCAGGTCATGTACCATATGATAGAAGTTTGCTTTTGCTAGTATTTGTTTGTCACTATGATGCTAGCATACATGTTAGTATAATGATAAAACCATTATATTATATTAGTCATGTTCTGTATGCTCATGCCTGTGAGCTTATGTGATCCACACTATTGTCTTTGGAAAATAAATTCAATAAGGTTTTAATAGGCACACTATTTTGTACATCGCTAGTAGAGATACTCAATATCTGGTATTTTATCTTAGGAGATTAAGATTTTACAAGCTGGGTTGCACCAGGTTTCCTATGAAAATTAGTCTCAAAAAATGTACGACATTTGCCTCATGATCTGAGCCGACGTTGCATACAAGAGGTATATACAAGAAAAGTAGAGATGAACATATATCTGAATCAAATAAGTGCTGCTTTTGACCCAATAGTGATCAGATTTTCCCGTGGAATATGTCGTCTAATGCATGATTTTGAAAATAACTTATAAAGCCAAAACCTACAAGTGTTTTTAAGAATGGGTGTAGATTGAGATCTGGTCATCATTTTCTTTCGAATATTTTCTAAAAAATGTGCCTTTATGCGAATGTTATTGAATAAGAAGCCACCATTTCTGTAAGGTCTTGTTTAGTCATTGAAATAGTACTAGTATTATAGTAAAGCCCTTTTTGAAAAATTGTTTGTATTTTATGAAGCATCTTGAAATAAATGCATTTAGTTACATGAATATATCTTACTGTGTTCCTTCATTGACAATAGACAAATGTCAGCCACACAGATGGGTGTCCCGACTTTGGGATTAAGATGCTTTTTTCTCCATTATTTAACAATTATTAAGCCAGTTTGACACATGTGATAAACATACCCCATACCATGGAATCACCTCGTTTTGCACTCTTTATTCCACTTGAAGATATCATAAGTTGTTTGTCCACATTTAACATGTTGTGTACTGAAGAAACATTGCTGTAGTGAGTATAATGGGAGTACCTGGTCCGTCCCCCTCAAAGCATTTTATCCATTCAAATCTGACATGTGTACATGGTCTGACACGTACGGAAATATCTTAAAAGAAATGTTTTGAGAAATTCTTGAATAATAGTTTGTCTGACAGAAATTTGGAATATTGATTTTCGTCACTTTTTTGTGTTATATTCAAGTCTTGACTAGCCAGTTTTAACTGTTGGAGGAAACCGTAGTGCCCGGCAAAAACCACCACCATCACTGGCAACGTTTCGATGAGTTATTTTTACTGTTGCCAGGTCATGTTTACACTATAAACAAAGGGGTTAATTATCATTACTGACAACAAAACAACACATTGATGGAAGATTAGTACAGATTAGTACATATTCTTTGGAAATTGCTTAAATATGAGAGCAAACTGTGCATTCAAAATCAGTATTTTGATAGAGTAGAATTCTAAGAGGTGAAATAGGCTACACATTCTGCATCCTGCTTTCTTGTTGTGAATCTCCTTCCGTGACTTGAAACTTCTCACCCTTCTTAATTCTTTGGTAAATTAATTGCTTTGTACATACAATAAACAAATTTGCAAAAGATATTTTTCTCGGTAGATCATAATGTTATCACCTGGAATATTACAGAGCCATTTTCATCTTTGTTTTTCAATGATAAGGCTGACTTTTCTCATTCTAATAATCCTTAATCTTCATTTTAAACAGTCATTTGTTTGAAACAGCTCCATTATGTAGTATTTCCAATTGTGTGTATCAGATAATTGTGCTCTTAAGAAATCTTTGACCTTTAGAAATCTGATGTCGTCATTTAACTTTGTTTTCCATTTCAGTCTACAAAAACATCACTAGAGAATTATTAACAACCTTTCTATATTTTTACATCCTTTATCTCCTACATATTTCTCCATATCTTCTTAAGTAAGGTGCATCACTTACATTTTTCAGAAATATTTATAAATACGTCTTGTGCTAACGATTTCATAACACATAACTTGGCTACACATATTGTATACCGTGAAAAGCATACTTTACGCACCACTGGAGTCAGCATTTATTAAACTGCACATCATTATTAAGCCCTATGATAGTATTGTACAACATGCTGACACGATGGTTTGTCATTCAACACTCACACAATAATTAAAAGGCGCATCAAAGGTATCTACCTGCGTATCATTTCATATGCGCAGAATTAACACGCTATACCGTAATCATAAGTTTAACCTTTGTAAATTTGCTTAAAGCCTTGATGGCTGGGAATTTCTTTAAGGTAAACTGGCAAACATAGGGTGGACCACCTTTGCGGTGTACGGCATTTCCTCTGACTTTCTCGTTAGGACTTTCTCAATAGCTTGTCATTCAACACTCATACGCAACAATTAAACTGTACAACAAAGGCAGCTACCTGCGAAGCACATTATTTCATGTCATTAAAATTTACATGTATATTTTAATTGTAAGTGTAACCCTTCTAAATCTGCTAAAAGCCTTTATGACTGGCAATCTTTTTGGGTAAACTGGCAAACATAGGGTGGATCGGCTTTGGGGGTTGCTGTATCTCCTCTGTCATCTTATCAGCATTATTTGTTTCAAGTAAAATGGGAGACATGGAGCGAACTCTCTGAGGGGTGTGCTGTATTACATTAGATATATCAGCAACAGAATATTTTCGAGATGAATTGGAAGACAAAGAATGAGCAACCTGTGGAATGTATTGCATTTCCTCTTCCTGTGGAGTGTATTCCACTTCCTCTTCCCGTGGAATGTACTGCATTTCCTCTTCCTGTGGAATGTATTGCATTTCCTCTTCCTGTGGAATGTATTGCATTTCCTCTTCCTGTGGAAAGTCCTGCATTTCCGCTTCCTGTGTATAGTATTGCATTTCCTCTTCCTGCGGAAAGTCTTGCATTTCCTCTGACCTCTCCGTAACAGAGTTCGTTTCAGATAAATTGCCCAACAAAGGATGAGCTTCTTCTGGGATGTTCTCCATTGCCTCTGACACCTCAGAAGCTGAATGCTTTTTGGGTAAACTGGCAAACATGGGGTGAACTTCCTCTGAAACCATGGTCGCCTCTGGAGTAACGTCAGATTTGCTTCTCTTTGGTGTATGGTCTTTAGATTGCAACCTCCTTCTTTCTCTATCGTCCTCCCTATCAAGTTTAGCAAACCTTTAAATATGATAGAGATAAGAGATATATTATAACATAATATACATCCATCAGACTCTAACCATCTTGCAGATTGAAGAAATATATTGCTATCTTTAACAATGTGATCACAACTGCCATGATTTTGCAAAATTAAGAGGTTTGTTAGTAACTTCAAGTGAAAATGAATAACGCCAAAAACGTACAACAAGAAAACACTGGTTGTCCGCACCATTCTGACAAAACCACCATAACGTTTGTCATACTTACGACTAACAGCCCCCACCCCAAAGATGACAGAAAATCAGGCCCAGAAGTATGTGTGGGACTGTTGAAAGCGAAATAAAAACCCATTCCTTCCTTTCCTTCTATCCTTCATCCAACAGAATGTGATCGATTTGTGAAATAAATCTACTGCCCAGTGGACCGCAACCTCCAACCTCCAAAATCTTTTTTGCTCGAGATTTTCCAAAATATAGCCAAATAGTAAAAAATTAAGACACGGTTTAACAGGTCGCTGGCTATGAAAAGCCATGAACGTCTGTGTGTGGTTCTAGCCATGGCTATGAAAAGCCATGAACGTCTGTGTGTGGTTCTAGCCATGGCTATGAAAAGCCATGAACGTCTGTTTGTGATTCTAGCCATGGCTATGAAAAGCCATAAACGTCTGTGTGTGGTTCTAGCCATGGCTATGAAAAGCCATGAACGTCTGTGTGTGGTTCTAGCCATGGCTATGAAAAGCCATAAACGTCTGTGTGTGGTTCTAGCCATGGCTATGAAAAGCCATGAACGTCTGTGTGTGGTTCTAGCCATGGCTATGAAAAGCCATGAACGTCTGTTTGTGATTCTAGCCATGGCTATGAAAAGCCATAAACGTCTGTGTGTGGTTCTAGCCATGGCTATGAAAAGCCATGAACGTCTGTGTGTGGTTCTAGCCATGGCTTTGAAAAGCCATAAACGTCTGTGTGTGGTTCTAGCCATGGCTATGAAAAGCCATAAACGTCTGTGTGTGATTCTAGCCATGGCTATGAAAAGCCATGAACGTCTGTGTGTGGTTCTAGCCATGGCTATGAAAAGCCATAAACGTCTGTGTGTGGTTCTAGCCATGGCTATGAAAAGCCATGAACGTCTGTGTGTGGTTCTAGCCATGGCTTTGAAAAGCCATAAACGTCTGTGTGTGGTTCTAGCCATGTGCGGGATAATGAAAATATTCATTTCTGTGCATTGGCAAGCACAGACATTAAATTATGAAGTGGTCCCGTCTTTGTTGATGATGTTGTGTGCAGAGCGTGTTGTTTGTTGTGTAGCAACACGTTGTTTGCGGCACAACAATGGCCATGACGCAGTGCCGTTTAATAGCGTCTTGTGGGCATTGTTGTGGGATTTTTGGTTGTTTCAGAGCAGTGACGGCTTTGAGGTGGGAGATTAGAACAGGTTGGTGGTTTGTCAATGAAACAGGGTGAATTGTTGGTTGATAAAGATTTGATTGAGTGTACAAAAAATGGTGTCAGTGAGAAATTGGATAAGCGTGTTGAGTCGAGCTGTATGGTTGTTCAGATAGAGGATAGTGAGGTGTCTAAGGATCTTGAGAAAGTTGATAATGGAGTTCTTACATGTGGTATTGTTGATGGTGTGCAGGAGCCAAGTGATGGTAGAGTTGAGTTGAGTGCTGTTGATGAAAATGTTGAGGCAAGTTCTGTTGATGGTCAAGAGCCAGTTTTGAAAATTTTGGATGAGTCAGGTGATCAATTACGGCATTTAAATCAGTGTTTTTTGGATAGGTCACCAGGGCATGGTTCAAATTTAAATTCTGATAATTCATCATCCAGGAGTGCGCCTCATAGTCAATGTAGGCAAAGTAGTGAGATTATTCCTAGTGAAATGTTGGTTGGTGATTGTGTTGATGATGTTCATGAATTTGTAGAGGATACGGTGGTGTCTAGTGATTGTAATGTTGGTGATTTTGTGGATCAGGGCATTAGTTCAGACATTTTGAGACATGTCTTAGAGGCAAGAGAAATTTTCGATAAAGTTGTGCAAACAGATCAATACAATTTTCAAAAAGCGCATGTTAGAGTACCAAGTGGTCTGAATATTCCAGCCTGGGAAAGTTATCTAAAGGATTATGATGATCGTGAAATAGTGGACTATCTAAAATTTGGATGGCCAATCTCATTTAATAGATCACATCCTTTAGTAGCTACTCAGAAGCCACATCCTTCCGGGAGAGACCATCCTGTTTCAGTAAATCATTACATCAAAACTGAATTAGGTCATGAGGCTTTATTGGGACCTTTTGATGGTGTTCCAATAAATAAATTACACATTAGTCCATTAATGTCTCGTCCTAAAAAAGATTCAGAAATGAGAAGAATTGTACTGGATCTTTCCTGGCCACAAGGATTTTCGGTAAATGAGGGAATTGATACTGAATATTATTTGGACTATGAATATAAAGTAAAATTGCCAACGATAGATCTTATGGAGAAGAAAATTTTGGAATTAGGTAGAGGCGCATATTTATACAAAACAGACCTTTCTAGAGGCTATCGGCAACTTAGGGTAGATCCCTATGATTGGCCTCTTTTGGGTTTTTGGTACGAAGATAAATTCTATATTGATATATGCCCTCCCTTCGGCTTAAGGTCTGCTGCAATGATGATGAAGCGGACCTCTCAAGCTGTGTCTTATACTCATGCTTTAAAAGGTTATCAATCTTTTCCGTACATTGATGATTTTGGTGGAGGAGAGACAAATTATCATAAATCTAATAATGCTTTGCGAACGTTGCAACAGATCTTGCATGATTTGGGGCTAGCAGAAGCTATTAAGAAAGTGTGTGAGCCTAATCAAAAAATGATTTGGCTAGGCATATTGTTCAATACAGTGGATATGACAATGTCCATTCCAAAAGAGAAATTAGAGTCAATTATGGATGATATCAAAGTTTGGGATGGTCGAACTCACGCAACACGTAAAGAGATTCAAGGCATTTTAGGATCGTTGCAATTTGTGGCAAAAGTGTCACCGCCTGTGCGGTTATTTATTAATAGAATGCTCGAATGTTTGAAAGAAACACCTATCTCAGGCTCCCACACATTATCGTGGGGTTTTAAACAGGATATCAAGTTCTTCCTCACACTTTTGCCACATATAAACGGAGTAAAAATCATTGACAAATCACTTGTGGTTGCAAAAGAAAACATTGAGTTGGATGCTTGCCTTTCAGGATGTGGCGCTTGGTGTGAGGCTGAATTTTATGGAAGAACATTTCCAGAAGACATTATCAAACAAAATCATCCTATTGCGCACCTCGAACTATTGAATCTGGTGGTGGCAGTCAAGTTGTGGGCTAGATGGTGGTCTGGATCCCAAATTAATATAAGATGTGACAATATGAATACTTGCATAGTGGTAGCTAAGGGCAAGTCACAAGATCCGTTTATGCAAAAGTGTGCGCGTGAACTTTATCTGGTGGTGGCTTCATATGATATAGAACTTAATGTTGTCCATACTCCAGGCTTGGAGATCAAGATTGCAGATGCGCTATCAAGAGAACATACTGACATTAAGTTTGCTAGAATGGTGAGGGAGGATTCACATCTCAAAGTCGCAAAGAGAGTTAATCCTAGTGATGCGCTATTCCAGCTGAAGAATGACATTTAATTCAACTGTTGTTGTTTTGTGGTATATTACTAATTACTTATTTTATTGTGTCTTCCTATTTTCAGAATTACACAGACTAATTAGAGCGGCTCGTCACAGAAGGTACTTAGCAATGAGTCGTAGCACGCATGCGAATCATTTGCACCATTTAACCAGTTATGTAAGATTCTGCATGTTCTTTCAGTTACCAGACTTTCCAGCTAATGATGACACTTTATCGTTGTTTGCAGAATTCTTGCTTGGCTGTTATCAATCACCTTATTCAGTACTTAATGCTCTCTCTAGTATTAAATTCTTCCATTTATTGAAATCTTTTGATGTGAGCGGTTTTGGCACTTTTCGGTTTAAGCTAACCAGATTGGCGATTCCAAAATCTATGAAACATGTGCCACAAGGAGCGTGTCCTTTAGATAAAAGTACACTTAAAGACATTTGTGAGGTTGCGTTGGCAATGGGTAAACAGGGACTGGCTTTCGCTGCTCTGTGCATGGTAGCATTTTTTGCTATGGCTAGACTTTCTTCTTTAGTTCCGATGAGTAGAAGTAATTGTGACCTGGACAAGATTCTTACTTTAAAAGATATTGAGCCTTCGGCTAAAGGTTATAACGTTTATATCAAATGGGGTAAGACACAACAAAGCGCCTCAGCTGGTATTTCAATTCCAATTTTGAGAAATGAAAAGGATTTTTCTTGCTGTCCAGTGCTGATATTAAGTAAACTTATTTTATCTTTAGGCAATCGTAGTCCACGGCCTACCCCTTTGTTTGCTTGGAATCCTAACACAGCTACTAATTCCGTCAGCTATTTCACTATTCCATTAGCTAGAATTTGGTTAAACAAAATCTTACGTTTTCTTAAGAAAGATCATCTGGGGATCACATTTCACTCCTTACGGAGGGGTTCATGTCAACTTGCGTATAAGAGAGGTGTACAGATTAGTGATATCAAGTTCATGGGGAATTGGAAAAGTGATGCTATTTCCTTATATTTGCCGGCTGAGGCAGCCAGATTCAGAACTGCACAATCTTTGAGTGAAACTTAAAAAATTGTCTTTCATATCACTAGGTTGTGCGGGGTATAAACTTAGTTTTATGGTGTGCCTGTGGAACTTAAACAGCTTCGTTGGGCCGTAACTAACCAGCGTTGCTATGGTGATTACTGTAGGTATTTGGTAACTGTATTAAAGCAGTTATTGAAAGTATTGGTGCAATTTACTTTGCGGATAGCAGCTTCTCTATAATTAAACATTTTGTATATTGTACTTATGGCTTTCGCCAATTTAATGGTTAAATGTAGCTTGTAAAGCTGTCATAGATATAACATGGCGAAGGAGAAGTTGATTAATACTTTTCGCAAGTTCCTCATATTAGTTACTTGTATATATGTTTGTTATACCAGCGAAATATAGATAAGGTTTAATAAAGTTTTATTGGCAAGACATTTACTCAGGTCTGTTTTCCTTGCTAATGTGCGGGATAATGAAAATATTCATTTCTGTGCATTGGCAAGCACAGACATTAAATTATGAAGTGGTCCCGTCTTTGTTGATGACGTTGTGTGCAGAGCGTGTTGTTTGTTGTGTAGCAACACGTTGTTTGCGGCACAACAATGGCCATGACGCAGTGCCGTTTAATAGCGTCTTGTGGGCATTGTTGTGGGATTTTTGGTTGTTTCAGAGCAGTGACGGCTTTGACAATTTAAATTTCCCACCCACCCACGCTGTGTTAATCTACCTTAGTTTTGCCAATCTTACTTTGTGATTATGTGGAACTTAAACAGCTTCGTTGGGCCGTAACTAACCAGCGTTGCTATGGTGATTACTGTAGGTATTTGGTAACTGTATTAAAGCAGTTATTGAAAGTATTGGTGCAATTTACTTAGCGGATAGCAGCTTCTCTATAATTAAACATTTTGTATATTGTACTTATGGCTTTTGCCAATTTAATGGTTAAATGTAGCTTGTAAAGCTGTCATAGATATAACATGGCGAAGGAGAAGCTGATTAAAACTTTTCGCAAGTTCAACATATTAGTTACTTGTATATATGTTTGTTATACCAGCGAAATATAGATAAGGTTTAATAAAGTTTTATTGGCAAGACATTTACCCCAGTCTGTTTTCCTTGCTAATGGCTATGAAAAGCCATAAACGTCAGTGTGTGGTTCTAGCCATGGCTATGAAAAGCCATGAACGTCTGTGTGTGGTTCTAGCCATGGCTATGACAAGCCATAAACGTCTGTGTGTGGTTCTAGCCATGGCTATGAAAATCCATAAACGTCTGTGTGTGGTTCTAGCCATGGCTATGAAAAGCCATAAAAGTCTGTGTGTGGTTCTAGCCATGGCTATGAAAAGCCATAAACGTCGGTGTGTGGTTCTAGCAATGGCTATGAAAAGCCATAAACGTCTGTGTGTGGTTCTAGCAATGGCTATGAAAAGCCATAAACGTTTGTGTGTGGTTCTAGCCATGGCTATGAAAAGCCATGAACGTCTGTGTGTGGTTCTAGCCATGGCTATGAAAAGCCATAAACGTCTGTGTGTGGTTCTAGCCATGGCTATGAAAAGCCATAAACGTCTGTGTGTGGTTCTAGCCATGGCTATGAAAAGCCATAAACGTCTGTGTGTGGTTCTAGCCATGGCTATGAAGAGCCATGGACGTCTGTGTGTGGTTCTAGCCATGGCTATGAAAAGCCATAAACGTCTGTGTGGTTCTAGCCATGGCTATGAAAAGCCATGAACGTCTGTGTGTGGTTCTTGCCATGGCTATGAAAAGCCATGAACGTCTGTGTGTGGTTCTAGCCATGGCTATGAAAAGCCATGAACGTCTGTGTGTGGTTCTAGCCATGGCTATGAAAAGCCATAAACGTCTGTGTGTGGTTCTAGCCATGGCTATGAAAAGCCATGAACGTCTGTATGTGGTTCTAGTCATGGCTATGAAAAGCCATAAACGTCTGTGTGTGGTTCTAGCCATGGCTATGAAAAGCTATAAACGTCTGTGTTTGGTTCTAGCCACAACTTGTATTACAGTCCACCAATCAGAGTCTTGAAAAGTGTCGTGTATTTGACACTCCCCAGACTTCCTGGGCGTTTGTTCCTTAGGCTGCTTAACCCTCATGCTGCTGGTGGCTATTTTGGCCAATACAAAATAATGCAAAAATCCTGAAAAATCACTGAAACCCTGGCACATGGGTACTCATCTGAGAGTACTCAGCGAGAGGTAGCTTATGAGTACCAACATCATAAGGTTTAGATGGTTTTCACAAATCTTTGCGTTCTTGTGATTTGGACGAAAGTAGACATAGCATTGAAAGGGCTAAACCATGAAGGTGTTACTGTACTGTACTGTACTTCACAGCTTTCTTAGTGACCATCTACCACAAATCAGTGACTTTCTGTTGGGAAAAGGAAGGTAGGAATAGGCTTTTATGTCGCTTTTAACAGCTTAGGTCATATCGAGATGAAAAAGAAACCAGAAACCGGGAAGAAATTCTCTACTCTTCACAAATAGTTCTAAGGAATCTTTTAGTTGCAGAAGTGCCATATACAACACTAAACAATGCCACACATTAATATTGCGACCTAGCCAACCACTTATTGGGATCTAGGGGAGACTTGGTTCTGCAAACTCACACTTGGGGGACAGGCATCGTGACCACTAAGCCACAATGGATCCCCACTCTCTGTTTACTAGTTGTGTTTACCCTCCTAGAAAGATCTAAATTACATAGATCTACATATGCTATATCAATTACATATACCATATAAATTATATATTTACATATAAATTACATATACTATTTACATATATCACTGGCGGCCACTTCAGCCACTTTCTGTTGGCCAAACTGGCCGCCAGTGATGTATACATGTACTGTAAATTCAGAGAAGATTGCGTTAGTTAATTTTTTACGTTTTTAGCGTTTAGCCTCCGACGCAAAATTAAAATTCGCAATGATAAGTGCTGCCACTTTAAGTGTATGACTGGCACTCCATGTTGCGGCCAATTCACAAAGTTAAAAAATGCAAAAATCGATTTTGTGTAAATTGAAAGGGATGATTCGATCAGAAAGGTGCCAATAATAAAATAATGTTGTCACTTACAAAAACTACAGGTACAAATAAGTGAAAGCTCACTATGATTATGCAGCTAATACTGTTGCAAAATGCAATAATTCTCAGTCATTGTCACCATATATGTCTATAAAACCTTAACATTGACTGATTAAAATGAAATGAAATTTCAGAATTTGCGTCTTACTTTTTTTTCATCTGTTTTTTAATCAGCATCCGCTCCTCTTCATTATTTGTATTTTGTGTATTTTCTGGGGTATCGTCCTTCACCTTGGAGCAAGGACATCCATCTCTCCAGGACTCTTTCACGCAACACCAGTGGTAAAGAGCACTGGAAAAGACAGGTGTGGGAAATTAAGTTATCTTCATTTATTTTTCTTTAGCCATACACTCTTATTTTTTCTTCATTTAGACTTCATGGCACAGTTAACATTAACATACAGTGCCGACATTTACTTCCTGCACTAAGTGCGTGGGCAGCCCAGTCAAAATACACAACCGCATGCCTGGTTGCAACCCAGTTTTCTGGTCATGAATGCGACCACAAGTCACTGACCTTAAAATGAACATAGTTTTCATACGACAGATACTTGGGTCGTTGGTGTGCTTTAGACATGTTATTCATGGGTGTTTGTATAGCCGGGCACTGACAGACATCCGATCGACTGGTGCAGGAATGAGATGTCTGTACTGTAGCAGGGTATCCATCATGATATACTTCTTATATGAGCTCAGGTCATAAATGACGTAAACTAAGCTGCCAATGCTCCATACATGCAGGAACAAATATAAAACATAAATGTAGAAAAGACATTTAATTCAAGGTGCAATTTAACCAAATTAAATTATTTTATTATTTTGGATTTTTCTGAGATGTTTTATTTCAACACGCCAATATTGAATGTCAATTTGTTAATGACAACAATAATACATACAACTTTCATTAAACCGAACTGACCCCACTCGGAAAAGTTCACTAGAACAAACCACTGTGATTAATTTCCTATTCTACAGTATTCATATCAAATAGGAAACCACTACTCACATAAGAATGAGACCCACAACGAATACTGGGGCAGCAATTAAAATCTCCTTTGGTATTCCTGCAGCCTTTTGTTTCGTTTTCTTCCACCAGGGTTCTTCACCATCCTCTGGAATGACAGACGTTGGACCTCCCCCCTTAGGAACGACAACTGCATTGGAATTATCTTCTCCATTGGTTGCATTGTTACTCTCTCCAGATTTCCTTGTATCTGAGGTTCCTTGTGTTGGCCCTTTACCATTTGGAGCAACATCTGTGCTGGAATTACCAGTGTGATTGCCCCCACTGGCCCCGGTGCCACCCTCCGCAGATGGACAAGCAGGCACCTCGCAGGCCTTTTCTTCGAAATTCTCTCCGGAACATTTCTGTCCACCATTGAGAGGCTGAGGGTTATTGCATTTCCTGGTGCGCACCTGAGTTGCTGATCCACCACAACTAGCAGAGCACTCGCTCCATGCACTGAAACTCCCCCATCCTCCATCAACTTCAACAGATAGAAAAGTACACTTTAACATATTAATGCGTACAGTGGCCAAACACAGACTGACAATTTCAGCGAAGTCTCACAATTCAAAAAAAAGTTGCATAAACTTTTAAAGAGACATTTTAATCATAAGTACTGAAACTACCCCATCCTCCATCAACTTAAACAGATAAAAATTACTCTTCAACTTATCAATGTGTACTGAGGCCAAAAACAGACTGACATTTTCAGCAAAATTCGCCATTCAAAGAAAAGTTGCATTAACTTAAATAAAGAAATTTTAATCATAAGACTGCAAATAGGTCTCCTTAATATATAGAAAATTATTCTTGATTCCCAAGTTATTTATTGAAGTATCGCCAAATTGCAAGAGCAACGCCTAATTATGAATTGCTGAACAGATAGTTCATGGAGCATACTTGGGGTTAGTTCGCAATTGGTACTTTGGAATCCTACTCCATAGACAACAGGCAAAATGTGACAAAACAAGAAATGCTAAACAATCATTCAATTAAACAATATTTCAATTACAAATTTGTGTACCCAGATGTTGACCGATCCTACCTTTTGTCCCAGCAAGTTTGTACACAGATGTCCTCGCCAAACCTCCACAATACTGTGTGTTATTCCCAGGACATGGTCCACATTCCCTATCATCAGCCTGGCCATAGTTCTGGTACAGGACTCCACAGCCACAGGATGTACTGAAATAGAGGATCGGTACCAGGACATAACTACATAGCCAACGAATATACAGAAATATTAGATGGCTACTAAGACATAAGGCGACGGTTTTTGATTTATTGGTTCCCGGATCCATCCCAGACCAATTGTACAGGGTCAGGAGGGAGGCAATTAAAATAAAGTTGATTTTTTCTTTCTTTTTTTTTACAACACGGAAATCTAAGTAAGCAAACAGTCGGGAGGGTGTAAAAAATAAAGTGATTTTTTGGCAAGTACTAAAATACATACTTATACCATATTTTTGAATATTAAAAGAACGTTTTTTAAAATAAGATGATGCATTTGTAATGTTTTATTGCTCTGGTATTGATATTCTTGTAGTTTTGAAAATTTATTGTAGGTTTGGTGTACCTACCTACTTACGGCTCGGCGGCAGAGTACAACATAAAGTGGGGGGGGGGGGGGGGAATTACTTTATTTCCTCGTCGGGTCTATTCCACTTTGATTGGCGGATCCGGGAACCAATAAATCAAGTAACTGTCGCCTAATTGTACACCAACAGAATGTGCAGACATTGAGGATTGTTACGACGTATAACTCCATGATCAGAATATGTGCTAAGATAGAGGATTGGTACCAGGTAATAACTCCACAGCTACGGGATATGTTAAAGCAATTTTTCAAAAAGAATTTGCAATTGTTGAAAAGTATCTTTAATGTCTTTTGTTGTTTGAAGTGTTATGAAATATCTTGATGTTAACAAATCATCTATTTGAAGTATGCTTTGTCGTGTAATAGACATAAAATCAATCAAAACCATATTGATGAAGGGTATCATCGTTTTCAAACCAGCGCTAAATTCTGCCATTTCAGCAGTTTCTTTGTGCTCTCACTGTGCATATTCGCCGCATGATCGTATTATTGACCAATTAATGATCTTTTAACATGTGGGATTGCAGCGCCAAGCATCTAAATAAACTGAACAGCGAGAGCGCGAAGGTGCAATAATGGCCATTACACTACGATTGGCAATAATTGGGGTGTGCGGTAAAACAGAAGATTGTCAACACCCCTTCTACAGAAAATTTTCCCAATTAGGAAGTTGATTATGAATTGGGTTAGGTCAACTGGTATCCCTATGTTTTCTGGTAGCCTCTCACATTAGCACATACTTTATAGATATCCAGATTTAGACCAAGGAAAGGAGACCCTAATAAATCAAAATCATTATTCCTACCTGCCGCTGATGCCAGCATAAGGAAATTCTTCTTCTATACAACGGTCCGTGCACATGTTTACCGTCATCCTTTCGGCACTCATGAGCTTATCATTCAAGATGGCGGCACTCCTCCACAGCTGGGACTTCCAGCAGCCCAGATAAGCAGAGAGTTTCCCTTGAGGCACAGGACTCTCTGCAATACACGTGTCAATTGGAATACCTCTTTTATGCGAACACCTTCATAAATATGACCATATTATAGTATTTTTCTATTTTGTTGGTGATATTATTCTCAAAGAAACAACAAGAATACCTCATCTTTTTTTGTTAAGTGACATTTTTTATGATCAGTATTTGATGGTATAGCATGCTTCTGGAGACCAGAAAATATTATG
Organism: Maea johnstoni; assembly: GCA_963942565.1. Taxonomy (NCBI): domain Eukaryota; kingdom Metazoa; phylum Annelida; class Polychaeta; order Spionida; family Magelonidae; genus Maea; species Maea johnstoni. The sequence goes on along the minus strand of OZ012696.1, from coordinate 13,873,265 downwards.
CTAGGCACAAGTCTAAACAACTGTGCCATGCAAAATATACTACAGAGGTAGACTTTCTTGGGTCCAAGAGCAAGAAAACCCTCAACCTTTAAGAAATGAAATTTTGTTTTCTATCCAAATTAAACACATTTAACATTAAATTATTACTGAAAGGCAAATCTGATTATAGGAATAATTTGACAAATGGTAGCTGGTTATGAATCAAATGGTTTCGCATTATTTTCTAAATAAATTAGATCTATCGGCAACAGAGGATCGGCCTGTTATTTGTTTGTGTGTTTACCTAAAAATGCACGATAGACAGCATTGAAGTTAGTCCCTCCGCATAATTGTTGGCTAGCATCCCCAGAACACGCTGTGGAACAATCTTGTCTTGTTGCACTTCCATGACGTCCATAGGTGGCGCCACATACACACATACTCCTGGAGCATATAAGTGAAAACATGTCTTCATGACTTGCAATTCAAAAGACAAACTAGAAAAAGTAACATTCATATTATTACTCAACACGTATGTGGATGATTCAATTACAATTCAATAGATAAACTAGAAAAAGTAATATTCAAATAATTATCCAATACTTATGTGCACGTTCGCCACACGTATCCACACGTACATTAACAAACACACTTACATATCCATTTACCTATGTACATATATATATATATATATATATATATATATATATATATATATATATATATATATATATATATATATATATATATATATATATAATTGTGCTCATGATGATATAAATGATGTGTCCTACCCTTCTCTGATTGCAGCGTACTGGAATGGCATACAGTGCTTAACGCACTGCTCTACAGTTAGTGTTGAGAATATCTGTGTTCTTGCATTGAAGTCTGGATTTCCAGCTTCTTCTTTGAAACATCCCATGTACCGCCTTTCAACTTCTCGCTTCACCTTTTGGAGATTCACTTCTTGGCTCACCACTAAAACATAATAATATAAATAAATAAATAAGTATATATATACATACATATATATATATATATATATATATATATATATATATATATATATATATATATATATATATATATATATATATATAATACATACATATATATACCTGTATGTGCATATAAATATGACTGATATGCAGCATATGTATGAAAAGAGTAGAGATTTGATTCCTACTCGACCAGTCATCTGCCATCGACCACTAGAGTGATTGCCGAGTGTGTGGTCAAGATAGGCATGCACATTTAAAACAAACCCAGTTGTGAGAAAAGGAAATCCTGAACTATGATATGTCACAGGTGATTGTATCTATATACAGTCAACTAGGAGGCAGATCGTGTCATAGCCTGCTTTGCCTGCACAACCAGTGCAGGACTTAGAAGTCTTTACTGAATGACACTTAATTTGTACCAGTCAACCGTACGTCTGCCGGTGCCTTGTCACACAAGCACCCATAGATAACATTTATGACTCAAGTAGCTCGCAAAAAAAGTTGTGAGGCCATCCATGAATCCACTCCCAGGAAGCCAGGTGACAATTGGGCGTTGGGTCATGTATTACGACTGGGCTGCCCACGTATTCAGTGCAGGAATTAAATGTTGGCATTCTCTCTCTCTCTCTCTCTCTCTCTCTCTCTCTCTCTCTCTCTCTCTATATATATATATATATATATATATATATATATATATATATATATATATATATATATATATATATATGTGTGTGTGTGTGTGTATGTGTATGTGTGTGTGTGTGTATATATATCCAAATGTACATTCAGTACAGGCATCTAATTCCTGCACCAGTCAACCGGACATCTGCCAGTGCCTGGATAAGCCAAGCACATCCGGGGGAATCAAAGCTATGCTCACTTGCGATGTCATCAATGCATCCATGCCCACGAAACTATGTTTCAATGGGGCTTGCGGTCATGTATTCTGCCTGTATTGCCCAGTCAATTAGTGCAGGAAATAAATGCTGGCACTGTAGTACACATACATTTCATTATACCAGAAATAAAGAAAAGGTGAAAGCAGAACTTACTTATTTTGCTGTAGAGCTGGGTATTTTGGTTTGTGGTTGGGGTGCTGCAGGGTAGGGGTATGTATTTGGTACTGCACTTGCTGACCCCACCGTCTGTAGCCTGTGTGGAGTGTAGGCTGAAGCCTGTACACTGCGGGTTCCTGCTGCATTGTTCAGCACACGAGGCCCCGTCACCCTCTCTCTGGTCCAGGTCACCACCAGAACAATCCTGCTCAGGACGACGACTGTAACCTGCATACGCTGTAAATATTAGACAATTAGCTCACAAACTTACAGTGCCGACATTTAATTTCTACACTAAATTGCAAGGGCAGCCCGGGCATAATATACGACCGCAAGACCGATTGCCACCCAGTTTCCTGGCCATGGATGCACGCATGACCTCACAACTGAACATAGCTTTGAGTCGCATGGTCCGTGGGTCATCGATGTGTTTGGCTTATTTTTTGACATGTTATCCATGGGTATTTCTACAACCAAGCACTGGCAGACGCCCAGTCGTTTGGTACAGGAATTAAATGTCTGTACTGTACTTTCAGTGTTGGTAGAATTCAGACATACAATATAGAAAGGTCTCTTTGGGGAAATGCTATTAAAGGCCTGAAAGTAATCAAAAAATATGGCCAAATTATAATAGTTTGTCATACATGTAATTAGAGTTGCTTCTGATTTACGATTCACTTTAACAATTCTCATTGTGTTTTACACATTTGGTTATTATGTAGACATGGTTTTCTCCAAAGGTAAATTGATTATCAAACTTGAGACACATTCGTTGCATCCGGTTTTTATCTATTTATTTTGAATTATATTACTATGGTAATCTGGTCATTATGTAGACATTGTTTTTTCAAAATGTAAATTGATTGAACTCAAAGTGACAGCCGGACAATTTGAGACACACTCGTTGGATCCGGTTTTATTCTCAGTTATTATGGATTATATTGCTACGGTAATTAGGCGTGGCCTCTCGATCGGATACCACCTGCTCTGCAGTTGCATCCTTAAGTAAGCAATACCGTTTCTTAAACTGGGGGGTGGGGGTCACCATTTTCTTGGATTCAAAGTCTGCTCTTCAGGCAATTTGCGGCTGAGACAGGCTGCATCCCTGTGTCCTCAATGAACAGGAATGCCTTAATTGGCTAGTACAGTATCACACAAAGAGAATACTATTTTACTGGATTTACTGGATTTCCACTCATGTTAGCATTAGGGGAAATTTTAAGAAACACATCAATGTCCGTTTATAATGCAAATGGTCTGAGTGGGATGAAGCAGTCAACAACAAATTACATGAAATTCATCCTCGGTTAGGTCTGTGGCCGAGATGTTTTGGAATCTATATGTGTGAGGAGATTGTTATAGCATGGATGAGAATTGGTCATTCTCACAAAAGTCATTCCTTCCTTTAGAAAAAGGAAGATCCTCCCCAATGTCCAGCCTGCAATTTTCGATTGATTATCAAACCTAAATTATTTGATTGTGTTGATTATATTGAATCCGGATATTTTGATATAGATAGTTTTAATGAACCATTTGAGAGAAAGTTCCTCTAGACAGCATTTTATCATATTTAGATGACATTGGTCTGACTTATTAATTGTGAAACATTTTAAAGATTTAGCTTCTTTTGAAACAACCTTGCATGCGAAACTTATAATTTGAGCATTTTTAATTATTTATTACTTTTTTGTTATTTTTTGACAATAACAAAGGACCCTTATGTTACAGAGATGTTGTGGCACTTAATGACCTTTGACTGGCAAATATGCCTTTAAACTGGGGTTGTCATTGACATCCATTTTTTTCGATTCGATCATTGACATTTAATTTTTCGATCCTGATTATTTCAATTCGATTTTGAAGAACTGCACTAATAAAATATTTTCACATATTCCACACTATTTTTGTGGCTAGGATCCTAAGATTCTCTCTATGCAAAGGCAATGTAGGTTTTCTCAACACCTTTTGATTGGATACTTGAGCTTCTCTTCAAAATTCTAGTGTTGGCTAAAATGGCAAAAAAATGGTGTAAAAAGCTGAACAAATGTGTTTCGATTAATTGACATAACAATTGACAAAATACTTTTTTCGATTGATTGGAGAAATAATTTCGATCGATCGAAACTTGTCATATGAATGACAGTCCTACTTTAAGCAACCTTACAATCATTCCCAATTACCCACCTTTTCTAATAGGTTTTGTCCGCTTTGTTAAGTAGATATAGCCATTCTTGTTGGTGGTAGCAAGGGGCTTGCTGCACCGTCTATCCTTGAGCCAGCACTGCTTGTGGTGCGCTTGGCGGAAGTTGTAGAAAAGGATGCCCTTGCATGTCTCAGACTTTCTGCAGTGTTCCCCACACTTATCTAGATCAGCCAGGTGCTTCTCAAAATGCCCCTTTCCGTCATCGCACCAGCCATGCTGTCGCAGGAACCCTGGGATGTCTTGGACTGGAACACAACCAGAAAATGATAATTCTTAATATTTGGTGCCATACAAGTATTCATAAAAGAAACGGTAAAACTTAATACATTTTTGGTACCTTACATGTATTCAGTGGAATTATCGGTTGCCTTTAAGTGTAACAGAACCAGAAAATGTTACTTCTTAATACATGTTTTTGGTACTAAACAGGTATTCAGTGGACTTTTCACATGACTTTTGGTGTAAAAGAAAATGGAAAATGTGGAAAGCAGGGGAATACAGAGGAATTCTGGGAGACCTTGAAGTGTAATAGAATGAAAAAAATGTCAATATGGAATACTTGGTACCAGCCAGGCATTCTGTGGAATTCGTTGATGTCTTTAAGTGTAACATAACCACAAAATAGTAATTCTTAATAGTTGCTACCATACAAGTATTCTGTGGAATTGGATGCCTTTAAGTGTAACAGAACCAGAGAAATATGGTAATTTTTAATGCATGTTTTCGGTACCATACAGGTATTCAGTGAAATTCTTGGATGAGAACCAGAAAACGGTAAAACGTAATACATTTTCTTTGGTACCTTACATGTATTCAGTAGAACTCTCGGATGCCTTTCAGTGTAACAGAACCAGAAAATGGAAATTGTGGAATACTTGGTACCCGCCAGGTATACAGAGGAATTCTCGGGTGTCGTTAAGTGTAACAGAACCAGGAAATTGAAATGTGGAATACTTGGTACCAGTCAGGTATTCCATGAAATTCGTGGATGCCTTTAACCCTTACTATGCTGAGGCTTTTTTCGTCAAAAGTACAAGGATCCAAAGATCTTTGAAAATCATATAATCCCTGTCATGTTGGTATTCATTGGATTAAGCTCTCACCGAGTACTCTCATATGCGTACTCATGTGCCAGGGTTTCAGTCATTTTACAGGTTTTTTGCATCAGTTTGTATTGGCTAAATTAGCCACCAGCAGCATAAGGGTTAAGATTAACAGAATCAGCAAATGGCAATTGTGAAATGCTTGGCATCAGGGAGGTATTCAGAGGATATCTCGGATGCCTTGAAGTGTAACAAAACCAGAAAATGTAAATATGGAATACTTGGTACCAGCCAGGTTTGTTTTCAGGGGAATTCGTGGATGCCTTTAAGTGTTACAAAGTTCGGAACATTTGGAACGTGCCAAGCATTCAGGGGAATCCTTTGATGCCTTGAAGTGTAATAAAACGAGAAAATGGTACTATGGAATAGTTTGTAAAAGCCAGGTGTGCACTGGACGCGAGGTTCCGGAACCCGCCGATAGGCGGCTTCAAACACGTCGAATGCCTTCGTGGAACGCCATGGATTGTTTCATTAGAGAAAACTTGGTTCTTCCAGTTATGTATGATAGCGTCCAATATGTTTTGGTCAAACAGCATGGATACATTCAATGGACCAATTGTACTAAGAATACACTTTTAGGAAATTAAATAACCTTTTTTAAATCAGTGAAATTAGCGATTTTACAGTTTTGATGACGTCACAAGTAATTGGAAGCTAATTATAATACGCGACGGTGGCGACGCGTAGCGGCGTTCATTTACACTACAGACCTGTTATGTAAATGAACGCCGAACACGAACACGTTACAGTCAACCTCCCCCCCCCTTACTACACCCATTCTACTGCCGACAAATGGCATCCAACCCTAGTTCCGAAAAACTCTGGATTCTCTCGTTATTTTGTATTTTTGTATTATATCATAATCAGAAAATACAGAACGAGAAAGTGACCATGTGTAATACTTGTTACTAGCCAGGTATTAGCAGAATCCTTTGATGTCTTGAAATGTATCAATTGCAACGGGACAAGAGATTGACAATTTGGAATATTTAGAACTAGTCAGGTATTACATGTGAGTGGTATTTTAGGATGCCGCTGACTCTCACAGAGCCATAAAATAATAGTTTGGAGATGT
>OZ012696.1:13831849-13864349 GCA_963942565.1 Maea johnstoni | reverse complement strand
CACAAAATCGAATCTAGTTGTCTACTTACTGATCTTGGTATACGTATGGGACACATCATCTTCTTCGCAGTCACCAACAGCGGAGAATAATTCACAATTTGTTCCAGGTAAGTCAGGAACGTAGACGAAAGCAAAACACTTCCACGAGTCGTCACAGCTGCGGGCACACCTTTTCAATGTAGTGGTCTTTTGCGACAGAGGCTTAGCCTTCCCACAGTTGCCTGCTTTATGTCTATAGCCCCCTGCCCGAAGATTCCTTGGCAATGGTTCATCTGCAATAAGTTGTGTGATAGACATATACATAATCATATATATATATATATATATATATATATATATATATATATATATATATATATATATATATATATATATATATATATATATATATATATATATATATATATATATATATATAAATATTTATATATATATATATACATATATATATATATATATATATATATATATATATATATATATACATAATATATATATATATATATATATATATATATATATATATATATATATATATATATATATATATATATATATATATATATATATATATATATATATATATATATATTTTAATATATATATATATATATATATTTATATATATATATATATATATATATATATATATATATATATATATATATATATATATATATATATATATATATATTTTAATATATATATATATATTTATATATATATATATATATATATATATATATATATATATATATATATATATATATATATATATATATATATATATATATATATATATATATATATATATATATATATATATATATATATATATATATATATATACAGTCAAACTTGCGAATAAAGACCGCCCTTGGGAAGTTAAAAAACGGTCTTTGTTCACAGGTGGGCTTTGTTCGGGGGGTCGATTACTGATGCTATTTTCATAAGCTTGCATAGACTGCATACTATTTTTTCACTGTTTTATCTGTTTAAAAATAAATGTGGGTAAAATGTAAAGAAGACTTAAATGTATCTGATTAAAAGGTTCATTAATATCTCATGTAATATTTCATAATACCACAAATAAAGGTAAAGCTAGGAAAAGAAGTACATGTTTTGGCAGTTATCATATGAGCATTCAAAATAAGAAAGATATACATGTACATGTATTTGGGAACCTGGGTTTTTTCAACTCCAAAGTTCTCGGCTATCTTAGGAGCACTTCTGTTCTTATTGTTGAGCTCTTTTACCTTAACTCTTTCTACCAAGGTAAGAAACTTCCTTTTAGGTGGCATATCTACCTAGGTTAGCAACTGTACTGCACAAAATCTCAAAGCAAACTAAAGACATGTGACCTCATTTTTCATCAAGACAAAGGATGACAAATTTGCAATTGAACATTAGCTGGCTTGGGTTAAATTTAGCTTACACAGGTCCCCACCCAGGCTTGGGTTAAATTACAATCGTATCCCACTGCTGCATGTGTGTGTGTGTGTGTGTGTGGTATGTAGCCCTTTAATCCCCTCACAAAAAAGTAATGGTTATGACTTATTGAAAATCAGGCTGAGAAATTTCTGTCGTCACAGAGACTTGGAAATGTCTATTTCTGAAAGTGGTCCCTGGTGAAACATGGTCTTTGGGAGGAAAAAAGGCGGTCTCTGGTCTTTGTTGACAAGGGGTCTCTATTCGGAGGGAAAATATAGAGTAATTTCTCTCGGGGGGATTTTGAGCGGTCTTTGTCGGGAGGGGGTCCTTGTTCGGGGGTGGTCTCTCGGTCAGGTTTGATTGTATATATATATATATATATATATATATATATATATATATATATATATATTTATATATATATATATAAATATATATATATATATATATATATATATATATATATATATATATATATATATATATATATATATATATATATATTATATGAATTTTTGTTTTGTCATTTTTTTGCTAGATTGCGGCAAAGTCATGAATAGCCAGTTTAAAGTGGTGGAGGAAACCGGACTACCAGTTGAAAACCACAGCTTAACCCCAAGTCATTGTCAACTTTCCTACTTGCCCTGGTAGATGTAATTGAGACACCTTACCAACTAAAGGTGAATTTCGATCATTGTCAATTTTTCTGACATATCTAGGCTAAATCGTTACTTATGATTCATCTGCAGTCAATAGGTCATGTGATTGATAGACCAACATACTGAGCTGGATTTTAATCATCGTCCTTTTTTCTGCCATATTTAGGCTAATGCGTTATTGATGATTTATCATGTCATGTGATAGATAGACCCTCATACTAAGGTGGATTTCGATCGTCGTAACTTTTTTCTGCTATATTCAGACTAATTCGTTACTAGCTATTTGTGAGTGATTGAGGGAAACCGTTGTACCCGGTGAAAATCACAGCCCACCCCTAGTCTGCGGCAGCCTTCAAACATCACCCAGAGGGTATTCGCACCTGGGCAGTGGTGAGACAGAGCAAGGCATACGTAGCAACGCCAAATATCATTAGGCCACCAGGGCAGGTTCATATACTAAGGTGATATACCCGAGGTTCTACGAGGTTGAGCACCCCACTCAATACCCTCGGGTAACACTTATGTGGCTTACGCTGATTAGGTAAAATAGAATACTCAAAAGCGTGGAATGTCTCACATTCCTCTTACTTTTCGAGGCCTGCCATTGGTGGAAGGCAGCCAACTGTGGTATGAAGAGTGAACCCTCAGAAATGAGAACACCTTGGAAACAGGTAAGAAGTATAGACTTAAGTTAATACTGATAATAGAGAGTTCTCAATAGGGGGTGTTCGCATCTCCGAGTTGTTCACATTGAGACTGATTTCCCTGCAAGATCAAGGTTGTCAAAAACCTTTTCCCACATGAATATGTACTACCTGTTATAAAAAGTCACTTCCCCCAAAAGAGCACCCTTGATATAAGTCGTCATGATAGTGTTGTAAAGAAATAATTGCATATTGAGACTGTTCGTTGTTTTCACCTACCGAGTGTTTTATAGACGGCGTTTCTCCACATCCCACCACAGATCTGAGAGGCGTCTCCAGGACAAGGCGCGACACACTCTGAATCATCCACCTTGCCATACTTCCCATAACTGTCTCCACACCAACAGCCAGACCTACAACAGCATGAGGAGGAAAGTGTGTGTGTATATATATATATATATATATATATATATATATATATATATATATATATATATATATATATATATATATATATATATATACATGTACATATATATATATATATATATATATATATATATATATATATATATATATATATATATATATATATATATATATATATATATATATATCGAGATAACAGTCGGGATAACTATAGTCTCTTTGAGCCGAACTTGACAGACCATTTTTAATTTTTTTTCCTCTTCAAAATGTCTTTGATTCTCTATCCAAACTTGGCAAACCTCTTGGGAGTACTGTGGTATTTATCTATATACATACTTTCTCTCGCAAAGCCTTAATATGTATATATATATACATATATACATATATATATATATATATATATACATATTGTGACGGAATGACCCCAGGGCTAAGAAACAGGTCATGTTCCGTCACTTCTATTATTGTAAGCTGGGTCTCCGCCTTCGCAGAGCCTAGCATTTAGACGTGCTACAAAGTATCTAGTTATTTCGAGTGCTCTGTGACGTAGCGCTCGTGCGGCCTCAACGATTAATGTACCGCGCGTGCGATTGGAAGTAAGGGCGGGAAACTAGGTTAGATTCGAATCACGTCAGTCTTAGAATAGAGTTAGGGTAGAGTAGAAGTAGAGTTAACAACAGAGGTGTTTACAGACGGATTAAGGTGCTTGAGAACTGGATTTAGACTACCCAGAGAGTAACGATTACAAGGTCAAGTAGCCAGAAAGAGACTGAAGCTGTTCAAGGATTATTATGTGTACTTAGAGAAGATTATGATGACGGCATAGAGAGGAACTGTAGCTGAGTAGAGTGTGTATTTACATCCGGATTTACCAGACACTGAGACCAGAGATCAGAGAGATCAAAAACTTTTTGTGGACTTGTGATGTCGAGATAGTCATTTACATAGAGTGGACTTATTGTGTTGATGCTGCTGTATAGAGAACGAGTGCGGTGGTATGTATATTGTACTGTGATGATTAAACTGTATTGTTGATTTATACTTGCTTGTCCCGTCTTCTCTTCAACACCACATCCATCCCCAACCTTCGCTAAGCGTTATTGTAAGAGTCAGGAAACCCAACTGAGCTTTATTTCATTTCAAGAGCGAACTAAGAAACCTTTTATTTAAGTAAGGTGATTCTGTATGTTAGTCGGATCATTCCTTCGGCCAGGGATCCATTCCGCTACATATAGCACACTCTTCTTTGGTGACAGCGGTGGGATAGTGTTTAGCACTATCGGCGAAATTCTCGAAACTTTTTGTCGGAACGAACTCACAGTTGGTAGTAATAATCAGTGGGGATGGAAGGTGAAGCGGAACGAAAGCAAATTGTCGAGGTGGTGGAGGAACAGGCGGACGGTGCGTTGCAGCTCGAGGGGGTAGACATCACGCAGCCGCGGCTGGCGGCGCAGTCACTGGCGATGGCGGCGGCCAACAGATCGGGATCGGAGTTTGGGCGAGAACATTCACCAAAAGTGGCATTGAGTCCACCTCAAGAAACAGAATTATCGTCCAAACCACGCATAAAGCGAACCTTTCTTACGCCTGAGCGAACCGATTCCTTACGCATTGAGCGAACCTTTCTTACGCCTGAGCGAACCGTTAAAACTTTCAGAGAACAGATCTCGGGTGCCCGTTTGGACGATTTTATATCAGCAGATCTTTCATTTGGTGCAACCCGAGAGACAGAGTGGCCGTCCGAGCGACCGGTAGCTGAGAGACACGCGGTTCTTCAGAGAGAGAGCAAGGTAGAGGCGGGAGATTCGTCGTCAGATGCAGAGTCGGTGGCGCCAGATCGACCGTGCCGTGACGTCACAGGCGAGCGGGTGACCTCCAGAGCCGAGCAGAGGACAGAAGCTGAGCCCCAACGGCCGAAGACATCAGAGCACTGGCGAAACGCCCGGGTGGACCGCTTTGACGGGGTGAGCGAGGCATGGGTGGATTATCGCATGCACTTCGAGGCGACAGCGAGGCTCAACAAGTGGAGCGACAGCGAGAAAAGCCTGTGCCTTATCGCGGCTATGAAGGGAGGAGCCCAGCGGGTGGTGCAGCACCTGTCCGACGCCGAGAGATCCTCGTACCGAAACATCGTCAGGGTTCTTGACCAGCGCTACGCATCGGATGACCAGGCCGAGAAACACGCCATGGAGTTAGCACAGCGTCGCCAGAAGCCAGAAGAGAGTCTGCAGGAGTTGGGTGACGTGTGTAGACGGCTGTTCACCCTGGCCTACCCCGACGCAGAAGGGAAGTTGAAGGATCGTCTCATGAAGAAGGCGTTCATCGAGATGATTGCAGACGAGAAGATACAGCGTTTGACGGCCAGAGGGGATGCCCAGACCTTGGAGGAAGCCGTGCACCTAGCCATCAAGTATGAGGGCACCGAAAGCGGGCGTGGCGCGAAAGAACCGAAGGGAAAACCCCTGCTGACCACGGTAGCACGACAGGTGGGGACGGTGACACCCACTGCGGAGAACACCATACAAGCGAAGTTAGAGGCCTTGGAAGAACTCGTCCTGAAGTTGCAGCCTAGGAGATGGGAGGGTGCTGGGGGACAACAGAGGCCGTTCCTGTGTTATAGCTGCCGACAGCCAGGCCACATGGCGAGAGACTGTCCCAACAAGACCGGTTCGGGAAACGGGCAGAGTGCCGCCCCCGGGGCAGGAGGGCCGGCACAGGAGGAGTAGAACAGACGCCCAAGAAAATACACTTCGACGGGGAAGATGAGGGGAGCCCCTACATGATTGGAAAGATAGGAGGAAAAGAGTACGAATGCTTATTGGATACCGGCGCCACGAAGTCGATTATCTCGCCCGAGGTCTACCTGAGCCACCCGAATAGAAACGACCTAGCCCTGAGAGAGTGCAGAGAGAGGCTAGTCTCCATCGACAAATCACCAGTGACAGTTCGGGGAGAAGTGGAACTAGAAGTGGATTTGTGTGGAACGATATTGGTAGGACACTTCATGATCGCCGAGATAGCCGATGACGTCGTGTTAGGTATAGGACTACAGAGAGCGGGCGGAATCATGGTGAACCATCATACTCAACAAGTCGAGTTCGAGGGAGGAAAAACAGTCCCCTACATCAGCCAGAGAATATCCGGGCTGTCGAAGTGTTGCAAGGTGCTGGCGGACAGAACAGTGGTGATACCCCCCCGAAAGGAAATCCTGACCACGGGGTATATCTGCGGCCGCACGAAAGAATTGGAGAAAGTAAGAGGATCAGGATTGGTGGAACCTAGTTCGAAAGGGAAGATGGGACAGAGGGGCGTCATGGTGGGGAAGGCACTGGTGGATGTGGGCAAAGATTATATACCCATCCGACTCCTCAATACCACCAGCGAACCTATCACGATCTACAAGGGCACGCCAGCAGGAGTAGTGACCCCGGTGGCCGGAGAGCCACCCGTCCCCGTGGAAACCAAGAAAGAACCAGAGCAGAAAAGATGTACAGAAAAGATGCCCGACTTCCTGCGGCCATTGTGCAAGGATGGAAGTGAGAACCTGTCGTCGGAAGGGAAGAAGAAACTGGCGGAGCTGCTGACCAAACACCAGAGTGCTTTTGCTAGCGGGCCAGACGACCTGGGGCGGACGCATTTGGTCCAGCACGAGATCAGGACACCCCCAGACCTGCGACCATTGCGACAGCCGGCCAGAAGGTTCCCGTTTTGGAAACAAACAGAAGCCAAGGAAATAGTGGACGACCTGCTGAAGAGGGACCTGATAGAGCCGTCGGCGAGCCCGTGGGCGGCACCAGTGGTGATGGTGAAAAAGAAAGACAACACGACCCGTCTGTGCGTAGACTACCGACGTCTGAACAGCCACACCATCCAGGACGCCTACCCCTTACCCAGAATCAATGATTCACTAGATGCCTTGGGAGGAAGCAAGTGGTTTTGTACCCTTGACCTGGCCAGCGGCTACTGGCAGGTGGGAATGTCCAAGAGTGCACAAGAGAAGTCCGCGTTTATCACCAGCGGGGGGTTGTATTCCTGGAAGGTCATGCCCTTTGGCTTGAGTACAGCACCCGGTACTTTCGAGCGGCTGATGGAAACAGTGCTGTCGGGACTACAGTGGGAAACCTGCCTCATCTACCTGGATGACGTCATCATCTTCGGGAAAACAGAGCAGCAGACCCTGGACCGCCTGGATGCGATCCTGAGCAGAATAGGACAGGCGGGAATGAAGCTCAAGCCCAGCAAGTGTCTCTTATTCCAGAAGAGAGTACACTACCTGGGGCACGTGGTAACGGAGGAGGGAGTCATGACGGACCCTGAGAAGATCGAGACCGTGAGGGAGTGGCCAGTGCCCACCACGCAGACAGAGGTACGCAGCTTCCTGGGGACTGCATCGTACTACAGGAGGTTTGTACAGAATTTCGGGACAATTGCCCGTCCCCTGCATAGGCTGACGGAGAAGAACAGACCCTTCTTGTGGACCACCGAATGCCAGGTTGCCTTCGAGACACTGCGGAAGAAATTGGTGGAGGCCCCCATCCTAGCTTACCCTAGCAGTGAGGAAGACTTCATCTTAGATACCGACGCCAGTGCCACAGGAATCGGGGCGGTATTGTCGCAGGTGCAAGACGGCGTAGAGAGACCCATAGCATATGCAAGTCGGGGGCTGAGCAAGTCGGAGAGGAACTACAGCGTGACCAAGAGAGAGCTGTTGGCGGTGGTTTTCTACTGCAAGTATTTCCGGCACTACCTGATAGGAAGAAAGTTCAAGCTACGCACAGATCACGCCGCCTTGAGGTGGTTGCAAACCTTCAAAGACGCCACGGGAATGTGGGCCAGGTGGCAGAATACCCTGGCAGAGTTCAACAAGGAAATTGTGCACAGAGCTGGCAGGAGTCACGGTAACGCCGACGGCTTGAGCAGACGACCAAACGAACAACCAGAGAGGGGGAGAAGTTCCGACAGTGGTGACCCCGAAATCAAGAGTACAGAGAGTGAATCGCCTGAAGAGGTGGAAGAAGACATCACCTGCCTTCGTCCAGAGGAAAACCACAGGGTGGCAGCGGTCACTATACAGCCGCTGTGGACGAATGCTGAGTGGAGAGAATTACAGAAAGAAGACCCCGACATCGCGCCAATCTGGACTAGGCTGGCCAGGGGAGAAGAGAGACCCAGGTGGAATGAGATATCCGAACACAGCTTGGCCACCAAATCCTACTGGGGAGAATGGCAACGCCTGAAGATGAGAGAGGGTGTCATCTACAGAAAGTGGGAGAGTTCCGACGGAGCGAAAGTTCACACTCAAGTGCTGGTTCCAAGGAGCAAGCGGAAAGAGTTCCTACAGCAGGCCCACGGTGAAAGGTGGACGGCTCATCTGGGAGTGAAGCGAACGGTGGCACGTCTACATGAGAAGTACTTCTGGTATGACATGCGAGCTGACGTCAGGAGTTGGCTGGCCCAGTGCGGGGTCTGCGTCAGAGCCAAGGGACCGGGAGGCAGGACCAGGAAGAATCCTATGACCATTGTGAGATCGGGGACGCCCTTTGAGAGAATCGCCATAGACATGTATGGACCGCTGCCTGAGACAGCCAGAGGGAACTCGAAGATCCTAGTCATCACTTGTTATTTTACCAAGTGGGTAGAAGCCTATGCCTTGCCGGACGAGACAGCCGAGACGGTAGCCGAGGCCCTGGTGAACGACTTCGTCAGCAGATATGGTACTCCTGTCTCCATCCACAGCGATCAGGGAAGAAACTTTGAGAGTACGCTGTTCCAGGAGGTATGCAGATTACTGGGAATACGCAAGACAAGAACAACTGCATATCACCCTGAGGGAAACGGAATGGTGGAGAGCTTCAACCGTGCGATGGGAGCCATGATCAGAAGCCTGATAGGAGAAGAACACGACAACTGGGATAAAATCTTACCCCTCACCCTGATGGCTTACAGATCCAGTGTGCATGAGACCACTCAACAGACACCACACATGATGCTGTTTGGAAGAGAGATGACCGTCCCCTTGGCACTCACCATGTCCGAGTTGCCCACCAGCCTGGTGGAGCAGGACGAGCTGGAGCACACTTGGGACCTGCGAGAGAAATTGGCTAAAGTCCACCGACGGGCCAGAGAAGTCACCGGTCAAGCAATGCGACGACAGAAACTGCAGCACGATCGGGGAGCAATGGGCCACCGGAGAGACGTGGGAGACTTAGTCTGGCTGATCACCAAGGTTAGAAGACAGGGTAGAGCTGCCAAGTTTGAACACAAGTGCAAGGGACCCTATACCGTGATCGACGTGATGGCCGACGTGACGTACCGAATAGAAGACAAGAAAGGAAAGAGAACAGTGGTCAATGGAGAGAGGCTGATAACCTTTGTCAAGCCCGGGGATTGGTCTAGCACCGATGGAGCTGAGGATGAGCCGAGAGAACACGAGATTCCGACATCGGTAGACTCCGAAAGTGGTGATGACCAACCCGACGTGAGACCAGAGAAAGAAAATTCCCAGAGAACCTCAGGGCGGAGAGAAAGAAGAGCTCCGCAGCGCTATGGGTGTACATAGAGAGTGAAGAAAACCAGGTGGTCTAAGGCAGAGAGAGATCGTATGGAAGTGTAAAGGATAGAGAAAGACAAGACACTGAAGTTCGAGCTACGAAATACGTGTGTATATGCTGTGCCGGCTGGTAGCAGGGGAAATGGCAAGACTAACCAGCAACAAGGATAACTCCTACAACCCTGGATCATGCTGACATCAACTCAAAAGCTAATGCACTGTGAGGACTGAAGAATATTCGTCTAGCTGGAGGAGGAGTCATTCCGAAGAGTGAGAAGAACGCCAAGTAATCTACTAAATTCAAAATTGCGCAACCATCCTGAAAGTACTCTCGATATTCAAGAATGGCGATTTTGACCACTTGGGGAGGTGACCAGCCGCCTGAGTACCAGCAGGAAGAGACGATGGAGAGAAAATGTCCGACAGAAAGTCCTTATGATGACACCTGGGGAGAAATGGTTGCCATGGAAACGAGAAAGGAAGGCATCCGGAAGAAAAATCCCAGAACAATCAGGAGATTGTAGCGTAAAAGAAGAGGGGGAGTAGGGTGACGGCATCATCCAGACCACCAAGAACAGTGAAGACAAAAGAAATTTTTGAAGTGTGAAAACTGAAGAGAAGAAGAATCGCTCTGGCGTAGGAAATCGCTGGAGAAGAGAAGAAGATTCGCTCTGGCGTTAAGAAGTTGCTGGAGAAGAGAAGAAGATTCACTCTGGCGTTAGAAAGTTGCTGGAGAGAAGACATAGAGACGCTCTGGCGTGAGAAACTGCTGGAGAATGGAGACTGTGGAGAGCGGCGAACTGTGCCGGTTGCTGCGTCGAGTGTTGGCAGGTCGAGTGAGAAGTCCCATCTGGAGACCAAGGGGTTTCCCCGCACGTGAGAGGGAGTCCCCGCATGACGTCACGGCAGTGGCTGAGTTTGACCTAGTTGGCGAAGCGAGGAATTTGCCGTGGGCGAAAGTACAGAAATAATCTCCGCGCGGCGAAATAGAAACCAACCGAGCTGATGGCAAGCAGTCAAGCAGTAACTGAATGGAATGCGGGAACGTGGAGGCTGGAGAACGAGGAGACTTGGGATATTTCGGCGGTGATGGTGGAGGATGGCGGCGGCGAAAGAGTCCGAAAAACAACAAGTGTCGCAGAGGTCACCTGAGAACCAATCAGATGTCTCCAAGGGGTGCCACACCCCCGGAACCGCATCACCAGATTGACCCAGTTAGCGGAAAGACGCCATTCTTCATCTCACGCCTGAGCGAACCAAACAGATCACGAATTAATCGCCGCTAATCCCATTGTCAACAAGCCATCCGATACAAAAGAAAGCAACATGAGCATGCAGCCGACACACTCGCTTCGAGAAGAGGGATACTGCGGCATCTGCAAGAGGAATTTTCGGGATATGGGCCGACACAACCTAGACTTGCACGATGGAAGGGGAATACACGCGTGGAGGTGCCTGAGTTACAAGGGAACGGGACATGGCGGACGGTGCACCTACGTAGACTGCAACTTTACCGAGATGAAGATGCACTACATGAAACATCATGCCGAAGAACTCGAGTGCATACAAGTCAAGTGGAAGAAGGGGTATTATGCAGTCGAAGACGGACACATCGTGCCTGGGGCTCCATTCTACCCATCGGAGCACCCGTATAGCGCCGTCGACGACCCGGATTTCCCTGCACGACGTCTTGAGATCGACGAGGAGAGATACCAGCAAACAGAGAGGGGAGCGACGCCGTTCGATCCGATGGTGCGGCCTACTTCGGCGAGTGCGATGTATCGCATGGAGGCGAGAAGATGGGAAGGCGAGACTCCACCACCAAGGAAGCGAACGAGGACACCTTCACCACCTCGCACCCGCAGAAACTCCCGAGAAGAAAGCAGGCGAGATACCGACAGGCGCAGCTATGGGGGAGGCGATAACTGGCACCAAGGTAGCGAGCCCGGAGCAGCGGGAGGCTACCCTCGAGACGACCATCCCCGTGGAGTGCAACCGGCTCACGTGCGGTATGAGGCTAATGCGGACAGGGCGAGAAAGGCCGAGGCAGAGCGGGACGCGCTGGCCCAGCGAATCCAGAGCCTCGAAGAAGAACTTTTGCAGTCCATGCAAGATGTGGAGGACCTCTGGAGGGAAAAGTACAGTGCCCTCGAAGAAAGCCACAAAGTATCGCTGAAGACGAAAGCCGAGATGGAGCAGAAGATCGACCTGATGACGTTACACGAGACCGAGTTAGAGCGGCAGTACAGAGAGCTGAGCGACAGATGCCGAGCACAGAAAGACTCGCTCACCCTGGCCCACCAGGCCGAGCAGAGGGCCGTTGTGGGCCGACGGGACGATGGGCGAACCATCCAGCAGCTACGCCGGAAAGTGACCAGCATCCGACAGGAAATGGCAGAGTGGGCTGGCGCCGAAACAGCGAAGGCAACGGAGAATTACAAGAGGAAGAAAGAGATCACCGAAAAGATGCTGGCCGAAACCCTGCTCAACATGGAAGAAGCTGAAGAAGCCAAGAGACAGCTTGACGTTCGTCTGAGGGCAGCGGAACAAGACGTAGAGAACTACAGAGAGTGTTGCGAGACGGCGCTAGAAGATCTCCGGTTAGAGAAACACGCCAACAAAGAAGCCACGAAAGTAGCCATGCAGGCTGCCCACTGCCAAGACCAAGAGAGACTGGTTCTACAGAAGCAGGTGACGGAGATCCGACTAGAGGCCAAGGAAGCGCAAGAACTGGTGCAGAGTTGCAGATTGGAGATCGACCATATGCAGCACCAGATAGAACGGCGAGAACGGCAGCTGACGACGGCTGAGAATGAAATCCGACTTGTCCAGGAGCAGTCAGTTGGAAAGCAGGAAGAAATAGACGCCCTGACGACAAGCCTGGAAGACCTAAGACTACAGTGGGACGAGCTGAGCGGAAGCCGAACTTCGAGACCGCGAACGATGGTGGGGAGTGAAACGACCCTGGCCCGATTCCCACCAGTAGAAGACAGAGAAACAGACCAAGTCCAAGTGAGGCGAACCCTGGCGGTAGCCTACGACATCAGAGCAGTCCAGCGGGGACAGGTTGTCGAACATCCTCGTCGTGTCACCTTCGATGCCAACGTGCTGAGCCCCATCGTGAGAACCAGCCCTGATGAACTGATGACATACCTGGAGAAATTCACCAAGGCGCGCATCGATGAAATCCGAATGGACCTCGAGAGGAAGGCCTTTGATCGGGGGGTGTTGGAGGGTATGCGGCGACAGCAGATGGCAGACCGGGATGCGGCTGACGGGATCATCCTTATCTCCGATTCGGACCCCTTCTCCGACTCGGAACCCATGCCCGACTCGGATGCTTAAGTGAAGAAACTTGGGGCAAGAAAGAACAGACAACCTCGATCTCACGCATTAAGCGAACCAAATTATCTCACGCCTGAGCGAACCATTTTTTTATTTATTTATTTATTTATTTTTATTGTGATCATCATGAGACGTCTATTTCTACTTTCTGGCGCTGGAGTACCCAGCAGCAGCGGTCGAACCTTCGACCTGCCTGCTATTCCTAATACAACCTATTTCCGTCCATCATCTGTGGCGCTGGATTACCCAGTCACGATGATTTGTGTCTCTTCCATGGATAATTACCCGAAGTGCCAATTTACTACGTCCATCGTCTGTGGCGACGGATTAACAAGTCACGACGATTTTTGTGCCTAATTATTGGATTATTATTGACTACTCTATGAACTACCGGACCTGTGTACCATCCATGACGTCCCAGGAAGAAATCGGCGACCAAGGAGAAGTTTTAACGAAGTGACACTTGAGAGATTTTGGACTATGCTGGTGTGTCGGAGTCGTTCACATTTTAGTGAACTTAAAATAAGCGAACTATTTTGAGACCTTAGCGACACAACAGCTGGTAGCCGTAACGTGAGTAAACCACTGTATTGCATGATTTTGATTGTTTTATCTTGCCATGTTTTTATCAATGTTTTTATTGTTCTTAGAGTTAACTCAGAGTGCTATTTTTCTAGTCCAAGATTTTATATGAGTCGAGTATTTTAAGGATTAACGTTTAACGTTTAACGTTTAGGTAATAGAGGTGCGTTTATTTTAATTAGTAGTTATAGTAGTTCTTTTTAAGTATTCCGCTCCAGTGCAGAGTTCGTGTTTGTGTAGATTTTCGAGAGTTAAGAGTATGTCGCTGAGCGATATTGAAAGTAAACAAAGTGAGCGATAATTGGGAGAGTGGGACCGGAAGTCCAGGACTTGTCCACTCTCGGGAACTGTGTACATTAGAAGTTAGTATTCCTATACTGTGTTTAGTGACCTGTGTGTCACTTGGTTAGTCTGTTCATAACAGACGAGTTTAGAACTTTTTCGAGAGAATTGTTGTTTAACGTTCGAGTTACGTTTAGAGTTCCCTTTTTGGAAATTTGTGAGATTTAGGAATCGAGGACGATTCAGAGCAAGTCGGGGGCTGTGTGACGGAATGACCCCAGGGCTAAGAAACAGGTCATGTTCCGTCACTTCTATTATTGTAAGCTGGGTCTCCGCCTTCGCAGAGCCTAGCATTTAGACGTGCTACAAAGTATCTAGTTATTTCGAGTGCTCTGTGACGTAGCGCTCGTGCGGCCTCAACGATTAATGTACCGCGCGTGCGATTGGAAGTAAGGGCGGGAAACTAGGTTAGATTCGAATCACGTCAGTCTTAGAATAGAGTTAGGGTAGAGTAGAAGTAGAGTTAACAACAGAGGTGTTTACAGACGGATTAAGGTGCTTGAGAACTGGATTTAGACTACCCAGAGAGTAACGATTACAAGGTCAAGTAGCCAGAAAGAGACTGAAGCTGTTCAAGGATTATTATGTGTACTTAGAGAAGATTATGATGACGGCATAGAGAGGAACTGTAGCTGAGTAGAGTGTGTATTTACATCCGGATTTACCAGACACTGAGACCAGAGATCAGAGAGATCAAAAACTTTTTGTGGACTTGTGATGTCGAGATAGTCATTTACATAGAGTGGACTTATTGTGTTGATGCTGCTGTATAGAGAACGAGTGCGGTGGTATGTATATTGTACTGTGATGATTAAACTGTATTGTTGATTTATACTTGCTTGTCCCGTCTTCTCTTCAACACCACATCCATCCCCAACCTTCGCTAAGCGTTATTGTAAGAGTCAGGAAACCCAACTGAGCTTTATTTCATTTCAAGAGCGAACTAAGAAACCTTTTATTTAAGTAAGGTGATTCTGTATGTTAGTCGGATCATTCCTTCGGCCAGGGATCCATTCCGCTACAATATATATATATATATATATATATATATATATATATATATATATATATATATATATATATATATGTGTGTGTGTGTGTGTGTGTGTGTACACATATATATATATATATATATATATATATATATATATATATATATATATATATATATATATATATATATATATATATATATATATATATATAAAATCTTTCATTGTTATGAATGTATCCTTTATGACTTTGCTTAGGGCTGTAAACTTTCTAGATGTTAGATTTACTTTCTGGATTAACACACACTTTGTTTTAACTGTTAAGTGATTGTTTCCTAACTATAGGAGTCAGTGTCCAAATACATTGCAAGACAATTCTATCCAATGACATAGACTTTACAGTAAAATAACTGCCAACATGCGTGTCCAATCGCCCTTTCAGGAGGAGAATGTAGGTGAATGCTTTTGATATCTCTACGGTAAAACATTAAAGGACTGCATTAAGTTCACTCGTTATTTTACAGGGCAGTGTTCCATAAATAGTTTCCGTTTCCTCTCATCTATTGTTTTTTGGGATTCTACTCTGTTTCAGTCCTTTATCCCCGGGCCTTCAATTCTTGTATCCATTATATTTTCTACTATTCTATATTTTCTATTGTATGGTATTATATGGTACTATATCTTATACTTGTTAGTACGAAACACGTGCATGTTTGTACGTCCTGTATGTATGTAATAACAATAGTAATTCTACTACTACTACTACTACTACTACTACTACTACTACTACTACTACTACTACTACTACTACTACTAATAATAATAATAAGCCTAGTATACTACAACTATTATTCCTAATGATAATAGTTACTACTACTACTACTACTACTACTACTACTACTACTACTACTACTACTACTACTACTACTACTAATGCTACTGCTTATGATAATGATTATAATAATAATGATGATGGGGACGATACTACTACTACTACTACTACTACTACTACTACTACTACTACTACTACTATTACTACTACTACTACTACTACTACTACTACTACTACTACTACTACTACTACTACTACTACTTATAATGATGAAACCAAACTACCAAAACTAACCGATAATATGATAACACTATTATAATTTACAACGGTAATGATATTACTATCACGATCTACTTACTCCACTTGAATTCCAAAGTAGAGATGGGGTTTGCAATTCTCCACGCAGAGCTGAATAGTCATCTTGGCATTTTTCATACCCATGTAAGGAAGATCTCTCGATATCTTGTCCTTATAACATCCCATGTACTTTACGTTCGCTTCTGTGGGTTGAGGGAGTGTTCTTCCAGCTAGAAACAATAAAACAAAGATATGAAATTAAAAATGTGTGTTGGTTTGATATTATAATGTGTTATGCCATGTCCGTTCCAGTAAGCACGCGCACGTTCAATGTATCGCGTACTATTGAAAACGTCAAAGTATTTTTAACCCTTCAGATGCTGAGGCTAAGAAGGCACAAGAACGCAAATAATTTGAAAACCATCTCAACCCTGTCATGTTAGTACTCATTAGTACAACTCTTGTTCAGTACTAACATATAAGTACCCATTTGCCAGAGTTTCAGTTATTTTTTTAAATCTTTTTCCGCACTATTTTATATTAACAAGCCCTGCGGGGAGTCTGCTGGCAGTTAAATTGCACTCAGAGAATGGAGTTATATTCAAAGGAAAATGTGAAATATTAATATCACTGATTCTTCAGTGGCAGGACAACCCTAGAAAAACGATGCGAAACCAATTATCTTAATCATTGGTTAATGCAGGTGGTTAATGTGGGTTAACAATCAAACATGATGCCCTGGACATGTCAAAGCTTTCACAGTAGTCACAAAAAGGCCCTACCATCCAGGTGCATGTAATATCTGCCTAATAAAGGCATACTTTGGGCGAATTTCAAATGGTGCAAATGCAAAAATAAAAACAAAACAACAACTATTGATTTATAAATTTGTACTTAACTGGAAAGTACCCGTCCTGCAGATAGTTACCATGAAATATTTCAAATTGACCAAAAATATCAGAGCACCTAGATATCTGATTGCAACATCACTCATGATTAATTCTAGTTCTATCTTGGGCGTCTTCGCATCGGTTGAGTTTAGATCCCAGTCAGATTTGAGCGTTCCCGGCATGCTTTGCAGTCTAGTGACGTCACTGTCATTATGGGTGCTCCTCATGTCCTCGATGTAGTTCTACCTAGTCCTTTCAGATAAATTTCGCGATTAAACTCAAATATTATTTTTGGCAGCGATATATACGCATATATTGTTCGCAGAAGTTTGGAAAATATTCCTTTCGTTTTTATTGAGATCTTTCACCACAAACGTGCTCGACAATGAGCGTCGAAGCAGTCGCAGAAGACCTAGCCGGTGTAACGCAGATGCGAAAACTATGTGACTTGTTTTTCAAAAATTGAATTAAAAAGACTTCATTTCAAAATGAATAATATGGCCAAACATATAAAGAAAATTTGTTTGTTTGTCAATATTGTCTTTTATATGCCATTATGAAACTAAGTGTAGCTTTATATGACCTTTGACCTTCCCGCGGATATCTAACACCGCAAAGCATGCCGGGAACGCTCAAATCTGACTGGGATCTAAACTCAACCCTATCTTGTTCGTAATTTCATAACACTACGAGTATTCTCGAGGGTAGAATAGTGAAGGTATCGCATTCTACACGAACTGCGAACTTGCAGTTGGTAGACCCTGCCTGTGCTGCCGCTCAGGAACACGTTGAGACCAGAATTTGGAATTTTCATTTTTTGTCAGTTTTTCTGCCAAATTGCGGCTAGGGCGCATTTCGGCAGTTGTAACAGGTGGAGGAATTAGAGAAATCTTTTTTCTTTTCGTTTGGCAATTCTTTTAATGAAACTACGAGTATTCTCGAGGGTAGAATAGTGAAGGTATCGCATTCTACACGAACTGCGAACTTGCAGTTGGTAGACCCTGCCTGTGCTGCCGCTCAGGAACACGTTGAGACCAGAATTTGGAATTTTCATTTTTTGTCAGTTTTTTTCTGCCAAATTGCGGCTAGGGCGTATTTCGGCAGTTGTAACAGGTAGAGGAATTAGAGAAATCCTTTTTTTTTCGTTTGGCAATTCGTTTAATGAAATAAATATTAGAGCACACAGATATCCCTGCGACCACACACGTAGGGCTACCTAACGTATGTACCAACAGTTCAAAAAGCTCAGCTAACAGATATGAAATTGATAAATGAGATGCCAAACCGGCTGAAGCTCATGTCATTGGCAGTCGTCTTAGTTATCCTCCACGAACTTTGGTCATTCAGTTAAATTTACATATGTGTTCGTAATTTCTTAATGCTACGAGTATTCTCGGGGTTAGGGTAGTGAAGGTATCGCATGCTAATGCGATCTTGCAGTTGGTAGACCCTGCTTACGCTGCCGCGCAGGTACACACTAAAACTTAAATTTTGAATTTTCATTTTTGGTCAGTTTTTCTGTTAAGTTGCTGCTAGGGCGCATGTTATTAGGTGTGGATGATAGGGAAACCAATCCGCCGCTTGGTTTTATGTCAAAGGCATCAATCTTTTAAGCCCCAGCAGGGACTCAAAATTCGGACAGGGCCGAGGTCCAAGCGGCAGGCCACGGTCAAGGTCAGTGGAGGGTATCGGGGCGAACCACCGACACACCCTCACTCATAATTAGCAATACCCTCGCGCTCCCGATCTGATGACGAATCGGAAGGGAGCCCAGGGAAGCGCAACAACCATCGGTTGTGCTTGCCTGAACAATGCCAATGATGCTACTTATATAGGTAGATTGGAGTACAGTAATGTGCTTAGAGTAGTTGACCTAATTAACTTTTGCAAGTTATTTGATTGAATAAAACTGTTCAACTTTAACTTTATCGAAATTGTAAATAGTTTAGAATATTTCTATTGAAAGAAATATTCATAATTTTGTCACATTACCGAATTAGGTACCTTTTACACCTCTGTGGGTGTATTTGCATCTTTTATCGCCGCTCATGGCTATTAATAGAGCACAGTCCCGCATTTGTCATTCGTCGACCGTGATTGGGTCACATTTTCGAAAATTATTTACTTTGCGTATGCCACGATATAAAAACACATTTGAAGTTAGTTAGTGGTATACTATTTTTATCTATCTATTAAAGGGTTGATAACTGTTGTAATGTAATACTTTTGTTGGGAAATGTTAAGAGCTGGTTCTTCATCTGAATTGAAGCATAACTAAAATGACTGGAGAAGAGTCTCAATTGAAGCATAACTAAAATGACTGGAGAAGAGTCAGCAGGAACCAGTGACTTCTCCTGAAAATGTGTTTTTAATATAGAGGGTAATAACAACATACGGCAGAGAATGTCAGGTGGCGACCTCTGGCTATCTGAAACTTAACTAAAGTGATTACATATTTAGTATGGTTTCATATTTATCGTTAGAACTACCATCCAGGTACATGTTATATTTGCCTAATAAAGGCATACTTTGGGCTAATTTCAAATGGTGGAAATGCAAAAATAAAAACAAAACAACAACTATCGATTCATAAATTTGTAATTAACTGGAAAGTAGCCGCCCTGTTATTCTCCACAAACTCTGGTCATTCAGTAAAATTAACATATTTGTTCGTAATTTCATAACGCTACGAGTATTCTCGAGGGTAGGGTAGTAAAGGTATCGCATTCTACACGAACTACGATCTTGCAGTTGGTAGACCCTGCCTGTGCACGTTGAGACCAGAATTTGGAATTTTCATTTTTTGTCAGTTTTTTCTGCCAAATTGCGGCTAGGGCGTATTTCGGCAGTTGTAACAGGTGGAGAAATTAGAGAAATCCTTTTTCTTTCGTTTGCCAATTCTTTTAATGAAACTACGAGTATTCTCGAGGGTAGGGTAATGAAGGTACCGCATTCTACACGAACTACGATCTTGCAGTTGGTAGACCCTGCCTGTGCTGCCGCTCAGGAACACGTTGAGCCAGAATTTGGAATTTCATTTTTTGTCAGTTTTTCTGCCAAATTGCGGCTAGGGCGTATTTCGGCAGTTGTAACAGGTGGAGAAATTAGAGAAATCCTTTTTCTTTCGTTTGCCAATTCTTTTAATGAAACTACGAGTATTCTCGAGGGTAGAATAGTGAAGGTATCGCATTCTACACGAACTGCGAACTTGCAGTTGGTAGACCCTGCCTGTGCTGCCGCTCAGGAACACGTTGAGACCAGAATTTGGAATTTTCATTTTTTGTCAGTTTTTCTGCCAAATTGCGGCTAGGGCGCATTTCGGCAGTTGTAACAGGTGGAGGAATTAGAGAAATCTTTTTTCTTTTCGTTTGGCAATTCTTTTAATGAAACTACGAGTATTCTCGAGGGTAGAGTAGTGAAGGTATCGCATTCTACACGAACTGCGAACTTGCAGTTGGTAGACCCTGCATGTGCTGCCGCTCAGGAACACGTTGAGACCAGAATTTGGAATTTTCATTTTTTGTCAGTTTTTTTCTGCCAAATTGCGGCTAGGGCGTATTTCGGCAGTTGTAACAGGTAGAGGAATTAGAGAAATCCTTTTTTTTTCGTTTGGCAATTCGTTTAATGAAATAAATATTAGAGCACACAGATATCCCTGCGACCACACACGTAGGGCTACCTAACGTATGTACCAACAGTTCAAAAAGCTCAGCTAACAGATATGAAATTGATAAATGAGATGCCAAACCGGCTGAAGCTCATGTCATTGGCAGTCGTCTTAGTTATCCTCCACGAACTTTGGTCATTCAGTTAAATTTACATATTTGTTCGTAATTTCTTAATGCTACGAGTATTCTCGGGGTTAGGGTAGTGAAGGTATCGCATGCTAATGCGATCTTGCAGTTGGTAGACCCTGCTTACGCTGCCGCGCAGGAACACACTAAAACTTAAATTTTGAATTTTCATTTATGGTCAGTTTTTCTGTTAAGTTGCTGCTAGGGCGCATGTTATTAGGTGTGGATGATAGGGAAACCAATCCGCCGCTTGGTTTTATGTCAAAGGCATCAATCTTTTAAGCCCCAGCAGGGGACTCAAATTCGGACAGGGCCGAGGTCAAGCGGCAGGCCACGGTCAAGGTCAATGGAGGGTATCGGGGCGAACCACCGACACACCTTCGCTCATAATTAGCAATACCCTCGCGCTCCCGATCTGATGATGAATCGGAAGGGAGCCCAGGGAAGCGCAACAACCATCGGTTGTGCTTGCCTGAACAATGCCAATGATGCTACTTATTAGGTAGATTGGAGTACAGTAATGTGCTTAGAGTAGTTGACCTAATTAACTTTTTGCAAGTTATTGATTAAATAAAACTGTTCAACTTTAACTTTATCGAAATTGTAAATAGTTTAGAATATTTCTATTGAAAGAAATATTCATAATTTTGTCACATTACCGAATTAGGTACCTTTTACACCTCTGTGGGTGTATTTGCATCTTTTATCGCCGCTCATGGCTATTAATAGAGCACAGTCCCGCATTTGTCATTCGTCGACCGTGATTGGGTCACATTTTCGAAAATTATTTACTTTGCGTATGCCACGATATAAAAACACATTTGAAGTTAGTTAGTGGTATACTATTTTTATCTATCTATTAAAGGGTTGATAACTGTTGTAATGTAATACTTTTGTTGGGAAATGTTAAGAGCTGGTTCTTCATCTCAATTGAAGCATAACTAAAATGACTGGAGAAGAGTCAGCAGGAACCAGTGACTTCTCCTGAAAATGTGTTTTTAATATAGAGGGTAACCAAAGAGAGAGAGAGAGAGAGAGAGAGAGAGAGAGAGAGAGAGAGAGAGAGAGAGAGAGAGAGAGAGAGAGAGAGAGAGAGGTTCAGTTGACCGTCTGAGGTAAAGCCATGTTGACTTTCGATATTGTTATTTTTGGACTTCAGTGGCTTAGGACATCTTAAAGCACATGGGCATGATGAATAAAAGAATGGATATGTAGCGAGAGACCAATTACTATATGCGCTATAATGAAGGCCTGGTTATGCCAGCTATCTCGAATCTGGCCTCATCGTGACGTCACTAGGAGACGAAGACCAATGAGAGCTCTCGTATCGTCTGCATTATAGAGAAACTTACGCACCAACATGCGCAGATCGCAACTTTTGGGCTATTTCCCGCAGCAAGCCTGTTCAGGTTGACATGCTGGTTTCATATCCACTTGTTTTATTCATCTAAGATTCTAAGAATGAAACTACTAACCTTGGTCAATGGCAGATACTTTGCTGTAGGTGTATTTCCAGATGTCCGCAGATACCCTCGGACAGTAGTGTCCTTTCAGCAGACAGTTGTCCTCAGTGTCCAGGGGATCAAACACAAAGCCCTTGCATTTGTCCTGACTGTCACACTCCCTGGCACAGTGCTTGACGTCTGTCTTCGTCGCCTTCTCCACGGTGTCCGCCTGGCAGTCGCCCGGGCGGAAGTCGTACCCAGGGATTGTGGCTCCTGAGGGTGGAATGCACAAATACCAAAATTGATGGTTTCTTAACCCATTTCCACTTAGAAATATTCTAGTATCGTCTGCTACTCTCATTCTTTTGAAAATAACTTTGGAATAAAGCAAAAGGTAACAAAATATTTGAAGGAGAGTCGTTATCTGGCTTCTGATCAACCTTTCTCCTTCAAATATTTTCCAGAAAATGCTTCTGTAGGTAAAATATTTCCAAAATTGTAAGGCCTGTTTTGGCTGCTTTGAGTGTTAATGGGTTAATGACGTATATAGAAAGATCAACCCAGAGGTTTCAAACGTTTCTTATTAATGTATATAAAAAGAAGTGTCTTTCCGATTTTCGATGATGTTCTAGACACATAACTTACCAGATAAGTAGTTTCTTACTGATTTTGCATGTGAGAAAGTGATTTGGGGTTAGGCGGTTGTTTTCGCCGGCTACTCCGGTGTCCCCCACCAGTTACAATAGGCGAGTCATGACAAAAAACTGACGAAAAATTAAATTCCATTTATAATCATTATTTTTCCCTTTATTGAATATAGAAAGATTTTCGTTAGTTTCTTACCAATGTTCCTTGTTTGTTCTATATACAACGATTGATCAAAGGTTTAAGGTAAAACGATTTTTGAATGTTTAAAAATAAGGTATTTTTTAAATTTTAGAATTTTGAATTGTTATTTTTTCAATTATCACTTTTTTAATCATAAATATTTAAATAGTAGATAGTAGATGGATATCTTCTAAATAGTTTAGAATGTCTTCTTACTAATTTTCCCAGATGATCTGTAAACAGAGGTTCGCCATGTTCCTTTATCAGCTAGTATAGTATATAATATTGTATATTAATAGAAAATTTTTGTATGGTTTGAAAATAAGATTTTTGAATTCATTTTTTTCTAATTTTCAATATTTTTATTTTTATTTTTATTTTTATTTTTTAGTTTCTTATCTTAAATATGTAAATAATATATAGTAGATGGGTAATTTCCAAATAGTTAAAACATGTCTTACTAATATTCCCTGATGCTCTGCATACAGAGGTTCGCCATGTTCCTTTATCAGTTAGTATAGTATATAATATAGTATATTAATAGATGATATTTTTAAAGTTTAAAAATAAGATTTTTGAATTTTTATTTTATTTTTCAAATTATTGATTTTGATTTCTTTAAATTTCTTATCTTAAATATGTAAATAATATATAGTAGATTGGTAATTTCTAAATAGTTAAAACATGTCTTACTAATTTTCCCTGATGCTCTGCATACAGAGGTTCGCCATGTTTCTTTATCAGCTAGTATAGCATATAATATAGTATATTAATAGATAATATTTGTAAAGTTTAAAAATAAAAATTTTGAAATATTTTATTTTTATTTTTAAAATTATTGATTTTGATTTCTTTAAATTTCTTATCTTAAATATGTAAATAATATATACTAGATGGTTAATTTCTAATTAGTTTAAATGTTTTCTTACTAATTTTGCCTGATGTTCTGTATACAGAGATTCGCCATGTTCCTCCGCATCTGCGTCGCTCATTACCTCCGCACCTGACAGAACAAGCCTCGTCCTTGACCTTCCCGTACTGACCATACGTATTACCGCAGGAACAAACAGACCTACAAATCAATCGAGAGTTAAACCAATCTACTGAATAAAGTACAGTACCGACATTTCATTCCAGCACAAGAAAAAGATAACAAATTAAAAGAATAAAAACAATAAAAACAATAAAAATAACCTTTTAAAAAAAGTAATTTTATAATCAAAGCAACAGGGGTAGAGAGAGCAGAATGAAATCCTTGAGATTATTTCAGGCAACCAATTGGCCTATTAGATCAAAAATTGAACTTTTTTGTAAATGCGAGGGCTGCCCGGGGGGGGGGGGGGGGGGGGGGGGGGGCACAATGCACGACTGCACGACCGATTCCCATCCATTTTCTTGGGTTGGAAGCGTTGATGATCTCACAACTGAACGTATCTTTGATTCGCAAGCAACGTGGGTCATTTATGTGCTTGGCTTATTTTTTTAAATGTTCTTCATGGTCGTTTGTATAACCAGGCACTGGCAGACGTCCGGTCGACTAGTGCAGGAATTAAACATCTGTACTGTATTTGAGCTGTGAGGCCACGGATAGGCAATCGAAAACGCAGTTCCCTATTTCGCAGAAGTCTGATAAAGTAGTAGTACCTATGTTTATCTGCTGTAATGTTACATTATGATGGAATGGCCAACCTTTGTAAGCCAATCACGGCTTACGATTTTCATGTGAGGTATAATAATACACAATCATACATAATCCCAAGGAAATCAACCAGAGTAACATTAATCATAATATAACGCAGTGACTCCCAGGTCACACAAGATACATGATCATACAAAAGAAAAGACAAATAAACGAAATTAAGGGTAACATAGCAAACATAGAATAAAATTAGCCTTGTTTGAATGCAGAGTGTAAATAAGGGGCTTAGGTCCACTAATGCAAAATAAAGTTTATAAAACACTTAAATCAGCCGAAAATGTTTTGAAGTATACATTATTAGAATTTATTTTTGGAATTTGGAATTTCGGTTATGGTAACCTTTTCTTTCATATTTAGCTAGTTGTAGTTTGTGGAGGAAACCAGAGTACCGGGCGAATATTACTGCCTAACCCCAAGTCATTGGCATCTTTGTCACATTCCCTATTCCGCACATTGTGAGACAGCGAGCAGTCAGTGGCAAGGCCTATATTTAAAGCATATAAAGTAAATTGCGTGACTTTTAATAAGTGACATTATTTTTACTTGTCTGAGGCGTGTTTTATGTACGTGAGTCGAAACAACTCTTTGGGTAGCATTTTTGTAATGTATGATTATTGACTGTAAATATAAGCATTTACAAAATCATCCTTAGCACAAAGTTTTTTTAAAAATATAAACAAATCGACATAGGAATATCAACATTTAAACATCAAGGATCTATATGATAATAATAATAATAATAATAATAATAATAATAATAATAATAATAATAATAATAATAATAATAATAATAATAATGATAATAATAATGATAATAATGATAATAATAATAATTATAATAATAATAATAATAATAATAATAATAATAATAATAATAATAATAATAATAAAAATAATAAAAATAATAATAATAAAAATAATAATAATTATAATAATAATAATATAATGATAAAATAATAATGATAATGATACTTGATATTTGATACTAGTACAGCGCCCTTTCCACCTATAATGGTCAAAAGCGCTTTATGAATAATAGTCGGTGAAAACCCCACAATGCCGCACATTTATACAGCGACCAAGCCAGCCCTCTAATGAGGATCCAGCGCAGACTTTCCAGACCACGTGTGCTCTTTGCTCTTCAGATGCCGAGGGGTAAGAATAACAGCTTACCCATTGTGTATTGCTGTATACTGTTTTTTGTGGTCCCCACAGTGTTTCAGGCATCTCTCCAGGGTCACTGGTACACCACCGGATGCCTGCAGTACGTCATCTGGAAGATCCTTGTTTGTGCCCGGGGCATCATTAAAACAGCCAATGTAGAGGTCACTCAGTTCGTCTACAGTGATAAAACAATAGAGTCAAATTAATTTTTAAAGCGTTGCGAAAGAGAGTAGGTATATAAATAAATAACACAGTATCCCTAAGAGGTTTGCCAAGTTTAGATAGGAAATACAAACCTTTTTGTAATAAAAAAGAGGAAAAAACTGTGTGTCAGGATTGTACTTCAGACAACCGGTCGACTGCAACATGTGCAGAGTTTGAACATCTTCACTGAATACTATGACTTACTATCGTTTTGGTAGTCCGTTTGTCGTTTGTCTCGCTGTATCGGTGCTCTTTCTCTTCCAATCCTTGGAGTCAGTCGAAAATCCATCTTTGAAAGAGATTCCTTTCCTGTCGATTCAGTGTAAACTTTTGAAGTGTCCCTCCTGGAGAAAGAAGGGTTTGCTGCCCTACGTTCCACGTCATGACCCTCGAGATCTCCATACCTTTCCTTCGTATACTGC
The DNA here is from genome assembly GCA_963942565.1 of Maea johnstoni. Taxonomy (NCBI): domain Eukaryota; kingdom Metazoa; phylum Annelida; class Polychaeta; order Spionida; family Magelonidae; genus Maea; species Maea johnstoni. The sequence continues at coordinate 13,837,800 of OZ012696.1, read as the reverse complement.
ATGGTGGCGCCATCTTGCGGCAAAACCAACAGCACATACCAAACTGCAATAGAACAACATGATGTTTTGCCTATAATTATCAAAGGCAAAGAATATACTAACATCTATTGCAAAAATGTAGCTAGCCACTGGAAGGTGACAGAAAAAACTGGGTTAACCCTTATGCTGCTGGTAACTAATTTAACTAATATACAAAGATACAAAAAAAATCTTAGAAAATTACTGAAACCCTGGCACATGGTACTCATCTGAGAGTACTCAATGAGAGCTATCCAATGAATACCAACATGACAGGGTTTAGATGGTTTTCAAAAAATCTGTGTCTTTGTGCTTTGGACGAAAGTAGCCTTAGCATTGGAAGGGTTAAAACGTTTTGAGATTCTCATTTCACCATATAGAAGATTCTGAGAAGATTTTGGGTGATGTTGACTATAATTGAATATCCCAACTGATAACTGTCTGTGGTAGAAATATTATTTATCGAAAGAGGAAAACTGGTAGAACAACGCATGTATACGACGTCAACCGGTCTCTTCTAAGAAACATGAATATTCTAAGATATCAAGACCAGATTACCATGGATAGTGATGTATTTGATAGAAAATGGTTTCCAATATCTAAAAACTTCAAAGTAGATACAGAAATACAAACTTTCTGATGGAAAATAGATATTTTTTCATATTTATATAGATATTTTCCTGCATGTCACCTATCACTATCACGCACAGTACATCGGTACATGTAAGATTAACAATATTTGACTGTAGTGAAATTGCACAATACATAGGAATACATTAGGTCCAATTATAAAATTTGTCCATTGCAAACAGTACGAATGTGACGGATCTTGTCTGGACTATGGGCACCTAATGAGCAAAATCAACATTTCATGGAGTTGAGAATGAAAGAAGGTATTTACATACAGAAGTTAGTGCTCCTAAGAGGTTTGCCAAGTGTGGATGGCAAACACGAATTTGTTTGTAACAAGAGAAAAGGAAAAAACGGTCAGCCAAATGCCTCATTCACGTTTCCTTTTTCAAAAAGAAATAAATGTTGCATTACATAGAATGCTCGATACGGAGAGCAGCAGAAATTGTATAATCTAAATATTTTCTGGCAAACGGCTCAAAATATGAAACTTACATAAGCAATACCATATGATAAAACTACTAATAATGATAATAATACTAATGATACTATAATAATGATGCTAATAATAATGATGGTGATGATGATGATGATGATGATGATGATGATAATAATAATAATAATAATAATAATAATAATAGTAATAATAATAATAATAATAATAATGAAAATAGTAACAATAATGATGATAATAATAATAATAATAATGATAATAATAATGATGATGATAATAATAATAGTATTAATAATAATAATAACAATAATAATTGATATTTGATATAGCGCCCTTTCCCCCTTCAATGTTCAAAAGCGCTTTGTAAAGAATAGTCAGTGTGGACAGATGTCCTCTTGTTGCGTATTATAGAAAAAAGTTTTTGTGGTATTCGAGAAAATGTTGAAATCGTAGAGATGTTCAAAAGTATAAATTTAGAGAAATCTTACCGAAATGCAAAAGTTCTGCCAACCTCATTTTCTGTCATTTACTCCAATTGAGTGTACCTTGCATAACTAACAATGAAACTGATAGATCTCAGATAGTCAATTCGTTGCACAACATGGCCGCGGGGAACCAACAACGCGTTGCCAAGCACTTTCCACGTGTGTGGCAACAATGGGGCACATGCAACAATGCAACATAAATGTAACAATGGCGGTTTTACCTTTGTTGGGTACGAGCAGACAGCACGGTGGTCAATGGTTAGTGATAGACTTAAACCAATACAGCTTATCTTTTCTATTACATCAATGTATTTCCGAGCAATTGAAAATACGTTTTTCTTTACGTCATACTCATACTACGTCTACATTAATCATGTGCGCTAATTTTTAGTATATCTGTAAAGATTTCATGAAGATCCTAGATTGCGCTATGTCATATAACTAAATAGCGAATTATACGCAAAAACTTTACATTTGGTATAATTTTGAAATCATTCTAAGAACAAAAGTGCTCACAATGAGAGTGATGCGGTCATGTGGTGGCAGAGATACAGTCGTAGCAATCGCGGTAGACCGGATCGATGTTCCGGAGATTGTCGCCATCCGTAAACCACGCACCTTGACAGACCCCATTGTTGATGACGTCACGGCATTGTTACCATTCACGTGAGAAGCACTTGGCAACGCGTTGTTGTTGTTGTTTTCCCGCGGCAAAACCCATCCTGTGAAAGAAACAACCTTGAAAAAACATCTGTTATATAAAAGATAGTCAAAATAGACCGATCACCTTTTATGATAGCATTGTTGAATACAATAAGATATGTCGGAATAAACTACAAACGATGCAGTTCGCAGTCCCATGGCTTTCAGGTCAGTTTTGACTTCGATTTTTTTTTGTTTATAACCAAATACAATTTTATATCCGATTTGACGACATTTAATATTAAGCTTGTCTTTCCTTTCTAAAACCCCTGAAATCAGAAGGCAGTTTTTAAGAGAAGAGGCTACTTAACCTTTACGATATGGACATAGATTCGCGATATGAAAAAGGACGAAGCCTCACAAAATTAAAAATGTCACAATAGGCAAAATCGGTTCATTAACGATTGCACATGCCTATAGAGTTTACATTTTAGTTCATACCACATATTGTCATTTTTATTTACCGCTTGTCTTTGTAGGCAAACCGTCACATTTATTGTCGATGCAGTTTAATATGCATGCATTAGACCGCTCGGCCTTGTAGGCAGACCTTTTAAGTCTACTATAGACTCAAGCTTGGCAGACCGCTTTTTCCATTTTCTTTTGTAACAAAACGTTCGAGTTTGCCGTCCAAACTTGGCCATCCTCTTTGGAGCACTACCGCGTGTGTGTATAAACATTTGTCTTTCCCTGTAAAACAGATACTTTTCATTTTCCTGTAAGTTCACCCAGTATATAGTATCATATAAACATGTACGAATCGTATACATATAATGTGGCATGATGTATACAAGCAAGTTTCTAGTGTGCTGGCATATACATTATGTGATGGAAAAATTCAAAGCATTATGAAATTAAAAATATGTTATTGTGTCAAATTGAACTGTCATAAATCATTTGGCAATTCTTTTCCATTTCTGAAGAAATAAATCCATTTTATTTGCAAGAAGAGATCAGTACTCTGCCGCTTAGTATAACTCACTTCTTTTGCTGCTAAATTGACCGTATTGACAAGTACAGTGATGACATTTAATTTCTGCACTGAATGGGTTGGGACTCCGGGCGTAATACACGACCGTACGCCCAATTGACACCCAGTTTCTTGGGCATGGATGCATGAATTGAACGTCGCCTTCATTTGCAAGCTTCGTGGATCCTTGAAGTGCTTAGCTTATTCTAATGACATTTTATTCATTGATGTTAGTACAACCAGGCACTGACAGACGTCCGGTCAACTAATGTAGGAATTAAATGCCTGCACTGTAAATCACATTCTACTGTCTTTGTAGTTTGGTGCGTGCTGCTGCTTCACATACAGTGTCATCGCGCACTTTCGCACTACTTAAAGGGATCTATCCCTGACCAAGCCTATGAGGAAGGATCTAAAGAAGAAAAGGGTCTATTAAGTCGAGAGAGAAAATCTACAACGGCTATAGGAGGGGAGAGTGGAAGAAATAGACTCAAAGGAAAGCACTATGATTATAAACGAGACGCGGGAAAGGCTGGTGAGGAAAAGCTAAAACACATACACTGGTATCTGTCAATGCGAACAACTCCATAAGATTAAAACCTTGATAATGGATACTGATATTGAATTTTACGAATATTTTGTGCTAAATAACTGTTAAGCTAAATATATAAATTATTGAATGAAATATTACTGAACCAAAGATTTGAATCAGCTAATTATTTCAAGAGATGATTGTTTTACCGCACAAAATATTTTAGTGGATGATTTTTTACCGATGAAAAATACTGAACCAAAAATTTCATGCATAGATTTCGTTCTCCAGTATGTGAAGTAGTTTAACTTTATACGCGATTTTTCTAAAACAGAAATATTTACTGAATAGTTTTCCTCTTCGGCTTGTCATGCTTTTTAGTAGATATTCAGTCCTGCTTTTGCTTGTCTTTATACTTACGTGTTATGCATATTACGATTGCAATCATAACACAATTACGTATTATCGATGTCACAACTAATTAACACAATTACATACTATTTTGCCCATATAGATGCACCAGGTGACCTCTACATGGGTTGCTTTAAGGATGCCCAGACAAAGGATCTTCCGTATGATATATTGAATGCAGATGATGAGTCACCAATGAGCCTTGAAAAATGCATGTCACACTGCAGGGAACGCCACAATACATACTCGGCTGTACGGGCAGGGTATGTATAACTGGTATTTTTACAGGCATTTAATTTTCGCTATATTTGCTATTTTCGCGCTCCATGGTAGCACCAATTTAAAATCCTTCAAATAGATATCTAAAAAGTAATATATTTGAGTGCTTGAATGCACGAATTCAAAGTAGCGCAACTACCCTCCAGCAGGGCTGTAAAGCGAAATTTCAAGCACTCCAAATTAATGCCGTATACATTCTGTATTAAGCCTTCCGATGCTGAGGCCAATTTGTCCAAACCCCAAGGAAGCAAAGATTTTTGAGAACCCACCAGGGTAAGTAAGGTAAACCTTACCCTAACCCTGGACCTGATTCCTACACCTAAATCTAACCCTAGGTAGGAGATTCAAAGAAAACAAGTTTCCATGACATCATCCCTGAAATCTGCGGGGATTTAGAGTATACCGGAGCGAAATGAATTAAATCGTCGGGGTCGTGAATTTGTTTGGGACGTATTTGACAGATATTCATCTGACGAGATAATGTTACCAAGATGATGATATTTCCTACCGAAGAATTACAAGAAAATATTCAGCCTTTGTCCAATACCCGAATAATTGAGCTGTAAACAAACGAAACTCAAATAATTATAACAATCTTTAGTCAAGTTTTGTGTAAAGGTGGCGTCTTAACTTATTTCGCCTGGCACCCAATCAAGCTGTTTTATTCTACGCGAGGAAATAGAATAGATGGTATCACTGGAAAGAACTTAATGAAATGAACATCGCTATTGTTGTACATTTCATATTACTCATTATGATATTTGTTCATATGTTTCGTACATTTTTCTGTTTACCAAACTTTTTTTCTTCTGTTATCTAATTTGTCATGCATATCACAATACATACTTGTATTAGTATGATTTTGTAAAACCTATTTGCAGTCAATAAACATACAATATAATACATGTACATTTTGGGCTTTATTGACATAACAACCAGGTTTCATTTTTAAGCAACGAAGTTTTGACTGCTACTAATGTACATTTCATGTCGATTTCAGTACAATCATGTTTTATCGACATTTTGGGCATTTCTTTCATTTCCAATCAGTCTTGAATATTTTGTAGTTCCGTGTGTTCCTGTGGTGATACGTTTGGTCAGTATGGACGGGCAAAGGAGGACGATTGCAATGTCAAATGTGTAGGTAGCGCTAAGCAAGCTGCGGTGGAAGATGGCGGATCTCCGTATATAGAACAGCGGCGAAACGAGGTAATCACTAAACATTTTTTCACACGATGAAGGCCATATTAATAACACATTTTTTGTACTCTAAATTAGTAAACATCAACAGGATCATCGTCGCGATATGAGAAAAAATCCTGACGATTTGATGATCGCACTTTTAGGTTGGGGCAAAATATATCAAAAATATATCAAATCAATCCCTTGAGGATCTGCTATTTGAATATGTTTTATTATATTCTCTCTCTCTCAATATATATATATATATATATATATATATATATATAT
>OZ012696.1:13769465-13831649 GCA_963942565.1 Maea johnstoni | reverse complement strand
CAAGGCGTTGTTCAGGACCATCAACGTTGATCAACGTGGTGGGAAAACGGAATGTGAACGGTATCAACGTTTACTTGAGATGAGGATCTGAACGGGATACGTTGGATCAACCTGATCAACGTTTATTGGTTTTGAACAAGGCCCACGTCGAACCCGAGGCTTAACCAAAGCAAAGGAAAACCTGGCCCTGGTTAGCTCGGAGTCCGTTCAAGTGTCCGAGTGGGGTGTTTTGTGTTGGGGTGCCCGTGGCATGACACGCCGGTGAGGCAGCATCAGAAAAAAAACTGCTTCCAGTGGGGTACCGTCGTGATATAACCTACTGTGTGTTAAAGCGACGTAAAACACCACTCACTCACATAACCTGAAGCATAAAACATTCAATATCCACGGAAGGTCATGTATATTTTGAAGAAACAAATCTAACCCTCAAAATCTCGATAAATATTTCTAGGCCCTCAATAGTAAAACCCTAAGGTTTTCTGGCTCTGAAATTATGCAAAAAATGTTCTGGATCTGAAATATTGCGAAAACCTTTCTAGCTGGGAAACCTTTACATCCCAACCCCTTAAAATCCAATGAGTGAGTGAGTGAGTCGTGTTTTATGTCACTTTAACTCTTGGTAGGACATATCACGACGGTACCACACTGGTAGCAGTTTTGGAGTGCTCCTCACTGGAGTGTCATGCCACGGGCACCCAACACAAACACCCCACTAGGACATTTCAACTGACTCCGAGCTAACCAGTTGACCCCAGAGAGCACAGGGCAGACACACGGAATCGAACCTGTGGTCTCCTGCACTAAAGCCCACACGGTTAAACGCCCTGATCTATAATTATATTTGCCAAATAGAAAAATATTTTGGCAGGTTTAATAAATATATTGAGTGTCAAACCTACTCCTGTATATACCTATTTCAATGAAAAAATAATTGTACTTCATAATTTTAATATTTGAACAAATAAGAATAATTGCGACCGGGCATTATACATTGATGCCATGCATCAACATGTGTTCTTGTTAGCTATAGACAATATTCCTAGTACCTACATTGTAGTTATCACTCCCCTTCTGAGTGGACTATCTTGGTGTAGTACCAGATATGACACATAGATGGCACTATGGTCCTGGGGTCCTAAGTATAAAGTTTTATGCTAAGTGCTGGATCTAGAGACTGCTTGCGTGCTGCTTGTGATGAATCCGGGATGTTACGAGACGAAGCCGAGTAACCCCGCGGGATATCACAAACAACACCGCTTCTGAGGGACCTATGTACATGTAGCTTGTACCACAATTGACTGGCTTCCACCAATCACAGGCCACGGAAAGTTTGGCTGAACACCTTCCTCAATACCCTTGTGTAACGCCCAATTGCCGCCCAGTTTCCTGGGTATGGATGCATGGATGACCTCTACAACTGAACGTAGCTCAGATTCGCAAATTACGTAGGTCATTGATTTCCTTTATTTGACATGTTATCCATAGTTGTTTGTACAACCAGGCATTCGCAGACGTCCGGTCAACTGGTGCAGAAATTAGATGTATGTACTGTAGTACGCTGTGACACAATGAGCAGTCTTTGCGCAATGGGTTAGACCGGTCGGCTAATGGGGCGACCCCCATTTTAGGCTGTAATTGCGTAAGATACTATTAATAATTAATAATAATAATTGATATTTTGAATATAGCGCCCTTTCCACTTATAATGTTCAAAAGCGCTTTAAAGAAAGTCAGTGGACAGTTGTCATGTTGTCATGGTCCATATAGTCAAATAAACTCCTTTCGAAATAGCAATGTTTTCAGCTGTTTCATGAAGTTTGCACATTATCGGCAGCCTTGATGTTGTCAGGGAGCTCATTCCAAAGGCGTGGTGCATAGGCACATAATGCTCTGTCACCAAACCTTTTCAGATTATTGTGTGGTATCTATAATAAGTTCTTAGTGTTTGATCTTAGAGTCCTTACCCCTCTTATCTCTGCTACGATTTAAATACATTGAGTATTTTTTGCGCAATGGTCTAGACTGTGTCGCTCATAGTTCGTAAAGAGTTGATATTACCTTCTGAGTTGACCAAGCAGTGTGGTGTAGTACCAGTAATGATAGATATATGTAGATGACACCACCTGGTCCTCCTATGTTCTATACTGAAACAGACTCCTCTATTCACCTGGCTAGATAAATGTGAACTAATTTGGCCACATTGACAACTTGGTGCTTGGTGACAGAGACACAGACAGAAAAATACACATGCAAGCCTAGAAATCTAGGCTGGTGGTCACGTTTATTAATAACATATTCTCATGTCGTAGTCTAGTTTCCTTATTTCACCAGTTTAATGTGCACGCATTGTGTCGTCCTTGTAAAGCTGGTTCATTTTAGCATGTGTGATGTGTGAATCTGTTTTTGTCGATAAATGCAGTCAATGAATATTCATTCATTCATAACAAGTTCTTCATAGACCTACTTTGTTCTTGAAAATGAAAAATGTCTTGAAGTAAATCATAAAATCGAGCCAGTATGCTGTTTTTGCCTGCCAGGTCATTTGAGAAAGTTGTCAGTGACTTGGGGAAACCGGTCAGGCGGTGGTTTTCACCCGGTATTCCGGTTTCCTCCACGACTTTCAACTGGCTAGTCACGACTTAGCCGCAAAAATGACAGAAATAGTGACGAAAATCGAAATTTCAAATTCGAAATTCCAATGTGCTTTTTTGGCTAAAATTGATTCTCGTTTTTATAGCGACAGAGCTAAGAAAAGAAGGTTACTGTTTCAAGAGAATTTAATAATTTAGTCTATCGTTACTTTCTCCGCAATATACATGTGTATTTATAAATCGTAACCAACCTGCAGTTTTAGCTTGAGAAAACCGACGTCTAATCAATAAGTCAGTGGAAACTTTCTCACAAGCCGGATTGGCATCCCTGAGGTTCAGCCTTGGTGCAAGGCAATCGATACGCATTACGTTAGCCCATTCGACTATCAGGGCACCCCCTCTTAACCCACTGATGCTCAAAGTGCTGGCTAAAAGTAGTCCGGAAATTATCAAGATATCTTCAGGGCGAGAGCATATTTGGAATAGGATTTGAAGGAGAAATGATAATTAGAACACTACCAACAACCCTTCCTCAAATATTTTGTAAAACACTTTTTAATATCAAAACTATCCTCAAAAGTGTCATAGGTCCAGACGAAAACCTCTGAAGGGACTCCTATGCATTAATGGGTCAAATGCGAGTTATTTACCATGCAACTCTTCCACAATTACCTGAAACACTAGAAACTATTAGGAAACACGCATTCCGTCTATTTACCACAGAAACGTGGACTTAATTCACAAATTCAATTTCTCGGTTGTGATGATCGTTGTCGCCATTTTCCCAGAAAAACTTCCATTCCGATAAATATATGTAATAACGTGTATTTATTTTCATAAAATAAATATATCAACAAAAGTGCCTGGGGTAGCGAGAATATCTAGCAACTTCGTAAGTTAATGGTTGATCCTGAACAGAGAAATTGATACTAAGATTACCGCCTGGGCGACAGAGACAAGTATATCAATACATTAATGCTTGAGAGTTCCTCCAGAAATTGTCGCCTGGATCTATGATACTTCGATAATAACTTCTAAACTGAAAATGAGTTACTTTTGACACTTCGAAATGATAATTCGAAATTGAGAATGAGTTACCATAAAACGCAAATATTTCATGGGGAGTTGTTGGTAATCTTCTAATTGACATCTTTCCATCAAATATGTTCCTTCAAATAAGTTCTTTGAGCACTAATGGGTTCATCCTTTATCAAAACAGGTTGAGAAATTGCAACTTGCAAAACCTACAGTGCCGGTATTTAATTCCTGCACTAAATGCGTGGGCAGTCCGGGCATGACACTGCCGCACGCCCGATGTCCACACAGTTTCCTTGGCATGGATGCATGGGTGACCCCACAACTGAATGTAGCTTTGTCTCGCAAGCTACATGTGTCATTGGTATGCTTGGCTTATTTTTTTAAATGTTATCCACGAGTGTTTTACAACCAGTCACTGGCAGACCACTGGTCGACTGGTACAGGAATTCAATGTCTGTACTGTATCAAAACATATCAACTAAATCATCATGTTGTTAGCATGATTTTCCTGATTCGGTAATGCTCATTTTCTTTGCTACAATTAGGCTAAATCTGAGTACCCGGCGGAAACCACCACCCCAACACAACGGCATTGACATTTTTATCTACATAAAACACGTCCACTCTATACGTCCATTTTTATTCAAGTTTATTTGTCTGATCTTACACGAGAGATGGAACGAGTTTAGGAGGTTGCGATTTCCAAACATAAACGCAAAATACAGACAAAACCTGCAAAGAGAGACCACTTATGGCAAGATGTGGTCGTACAAAGCAGGTGGCCTATACTATACAATGTTTTAACTCTTCCAATGATGAGACTATTTTCGTTCAAAGCACAAGAATGCTAATGTTTTTGATAACCATCTAAACCCTGTCATGTTGGTTTTCATCGGAAAGCTCTCGCTGAGCCCTTTCGGATGAGTACACACATGCCAGGGTTTCAATCCATTTTCGGATTCTTTTGCATTATTTCGAATTGGCCAAATTAGCCACCAGCAGCATAAGGGTAAAAGCCGACGATCAGATTATTAAGCACCCTCACCCCTCGAGTCTAGCTGCCACATTAATCTATAAACCAATTCATGCCTGCAGCAGCAAAAACCGCCGACAATTTCGATGATATCTCTCAAACAAAAGCAATATTTAGAAAATATTTGAAGGAGAATTGTTTACCAGAACCCTACCTACAACTCGTCTTCAAATATTTTGCGAATTAAAGCTTCTTTTCAAAATTATTTTCAAAAGTATGTCATGTCCGGACGACACAAGTACATGTTCTGGTATGATTGGGTTAACTCATTCAACTCTGGAGCATTAAATAACACATTGCCTGATAGACATTGACGCATACAGTGCCGACATTTGGTTCCTGCACTAAATGCGTGGGCATACTACACGACCGCACGGCCGATTGACATCCAGTGTCATGGACATGGATGCATGTATTTCCTCCAAATTGAACCTAGATTTTATTAGCAAGCTACGTTAGGGTCATTGATGTGCTTGGATAATTTTTCGGCATGTTATCCATGGGGTTTTGTACAACCAGGCACTAGCAGACGTCCAGTGGACTGGTGCAGGAACTAAATGTATATACTGTAGGGAGAAATATCGTCAATAGAGCATTGCCTTGAGAAAAATGTGAACGAAAGTTTTAGGTCCTATCTAAACAATCCCTCTTCCAATCGTTTTCGGGTGTTATTCTGTCTGACGTGTTAAAGGCGGCAACAATCAACCTGACACTTCTGATGAAATCTTGTAGACAAAAGCAAAGTTGGAAAAACATTTGGAGAAGAATTCTCGTTCAAAACATTGCCAACCAATCTCCGTCAAATTCATTGTCAAATCATGTTTTATTCCCAAATTATCATCAGAAAATCGATAGATCCAAACAATATTTTCTAGAGGAAGTGGCGCTACCAGATTCGGTATATAAAGCGAGACCTGCCGAGCTTGCCCTATCATTTGGAGTAACCCGTACAAAAGGTTTCATGCATGAAATAATTGTGGTATGAAAATGAAATTTTTATGCATGAAAATTATATTTCCATGCATAAAAATGAAAATTTCGCCCCTGGCATGATGTTTTCGCCCCAGAAATTGTAGCTGGGCTGTACACTACTTTATGCATGTAATTTTCACCCATAAAAACTTTTGTGCATGAAAATGAATTTTCCATGCATGAACTTTTTATGCCACAATTTTTTCATGGATGAAACTTCTCGTACGGGAGGGCCGCAGAGGCGGCAATAACGGCTCAAAAGCTCACTGGGTGCTCGTTGTCTCTCACCTCTGTCACTTTTCTGCAATATTGCAGCTTAGTCATGACAGCCAGTTGTAAGTTGTGGTGGAAACCGGAGTACCCGGCAAACACTTAAGCCTTACCCCAAGTCACTGTCAAATTTCTCCCATGCTGCGCGTGGGATTCAAACATGGGCAGTGGTGAGAGACCGCTAGCAGTCAGTGGCAACCCTTTAGACCAGAAACATCACAGACGGTATGACTTTGAAGTAGTCTTTGGAAGAAGGTGGTCTCAGTCAAAAGGTTAGATGCAATGCATTTGACCATTAGCAATTATGGAAGGGTCTTTGTAAATCCTAAGCTGGTTTGACTATATATACTCGTATTTGTCATAAATTGGCCATTTTCCAATTCCAAATCTGCGGGTCTTCTTTGTATTTTCTCGTTCAAATGTTTTCGTTAATTTTTAGATATTTGACTTTCAACTGGTGTGGTAGCATGTTCAGTTTTACTCGCCATGATTAATGAAGCGTTTTTGTAATTTCACCTGCCCAGTTTTACTCGGTATGGGTGAGTGGGCGAGTAGCTGTCTACGAAACAAACCCTACACACACCAGTTGCGAATACGGAGGAAGTTTGAGGGAGTCAACGAATCCGCTTTACAATTCAGTGTTGATCTCCGTGCTATGAATTGTCACTTTTCTTTAATTTTACTTAAAAGACAATAAGGTAGATGTACCTCTCTGTTAACCCCCCCCCCCCCCCCCCCCCAACACTCATGCAGAAAGAACCCCCCTACACTGGAATCCTAGATCTGTCCCTGTACACACCTCCTCTGCCGAGTCCTGATGTACAGTGATGACATTTAATTCCTGCACTAGATGTGTGGGAATCCCGGGCATAAATTCACAACCGCACACCCGATTGCCAGCCAGTTTCCTGGGCATGGATGCATGGAAGACCTAACAACTGAACTTGGCTTGGAGTCGCAAGCTATGTGGGTGGTTGATGTGTTGGCTTATTTTTTGACATGTTATCCATGTGCGAGTTGCCAGTGACTTGGGGTTGGGTGGTGGTTTTTCGACGGGTACTCCGGTTTCCTCCACTATTTACAACTGGCTAGTCTCGAATTAGTCACAATTGGCATAAATGTGACGATAAACGAAATTCCAAATCCAAATCCATGTGCGTTTGTACAACCATGCACTGGCAGACGCCCGGTCGACTAGTGCAGAAATTAAATGTCTGTACTCTACCCTAATCACAGTTCATTGTTATACCACTCCTTCATGAGCACGTAGTCCTTGATGGGGACTGGCAAGGGCAGGTCCTTGGACTTCTCGAGGATGCTCCAGCCGAGAGCCTTGCGTATGCTCTTCCGGCACAACTGTTTCAAGGACGGCACGAGGGTCGCGGCATCGAAAAACACCCCGCTACCCCCACATACACTGCGGAAAATATGTCCCATATACACCAGTGGCTTGCAGATCTGGAGGTGCTCCTTCTCGAAAGCGAGCTCCGCAAGAGATTTACGGAGGCCTGAAGGCTCCATTTTGACCGGAAGCTCCAGGTCGTAGTTGTAGTACATGAGGTGTTTGAGTATGTCGGATTTGTCGACCTTCTTGCTGTGGACGAGGTCGTAGGTGGAAGCCTCACCCTGTGTGTTGTACGTGTGCTGCAGCTTACCAGAGAGGAGAAGGATTTCCACTATCTCCGTGTAGTTCCTTCGGATGCTGATGTGAAGGGCCGTGTCGCCTACAATGATAAACTAGCGCTATTATTGGTGGCCAACCTTTAACTTATGTATTGTGCATGCACGTAAGTTATGTGTGCCTACATATAGATTATCTAATATATAAAACAAATCACGCGTTATCATTTTTCAATAATGATAATGATCATGATGATAATAATAATTGTAATAATAATGATGATAATGATAAATATGTTAATGATAATAATAATAATAATAATAATAATAATAATAATAATAATGATATTAATAATAATAATGATAATAATAATAATGATAATAATAATAATAATGATAATAATAATAATAATAATAACAACAACAATGATAATGATAATAATAATAATGATAATGTGTTTATAATAATTTTAATGGGGTACTGTAATGTAGCATAAGTATCAAGGACAACAAGGCTTTTCATATACATCTATATATATGATCTGATTGTATATGCAGGTTACAAAAAATCATTTCTGGGACAGCAAACGGTCCACCGAAATATTCGTCAATCGTTTGTGCACAAATGTTCGGTTGACGATTTGTGCATAAATGTTCCAGTGCACAAATAGTGCACAGGTACATTGTGCACAAACAGACAGTAAACGGTCAACCGAATTATTCATCAACCGTTTTGACATCTGCAATTTTTTGCTGCGTAGTACTAGAAGTAGTAGTATCATTATCAATTACTACTACTATTATTATAACTATTATTATTACTATTGTTATTATTATTATTATTAGTTTTTTATCATTATTATCATTATTATTATCATTATCATCATATAATGGCTATTATCATCATTATCATTAGTTTCTTGTTATTATTATCATTATTATTATCATTATTATTATTATTATTATCATTATTATCGTTATTATTATCATTATCATCATTCACATTTACAAATGACAATAACGGAACTAAAGCCGTATTTTGCCGCTTGGCACGACTAAATCTTTGATTTTTCAATATAGCTTTATTCTCAATATTTATTTCAGAACAACTTTCAAAATGTGCATTCATAATTGTTATTTCGGTACATATAGGGACTCATATTTTCTGCAAACCTGAAAAACGTGTACCAAGTAGTTTAATTTGGGGTACGTATGTATACGAGGATTATATGACAAAGTATGTATGATTTTTAAATGTATTTCATTTAGCTATTTTAAGTACGAGAAAGCATACGGGACAGGCAGTAGAATTGCAATTTTTCCAACCCTTTTTTTTCTCGCAAACGTAACAAAAAATCCATTTCTTTCCAACACCCTTTGAAAAAAGTTCTAGCGTTTTCGGAAAGGGTTAGATTTTTGTGTTTTTTCTGTCTGGGACGTATGCTCTTTCGAAGTTGAGCATTTTAAAACAGCTAAACATTGATAATCCTTGAAAGAAATGTTATGGAAAAATAAACATAGGGTCAACTCCTCGCTCTATGCGAAGGAATTGTAAAGTCGGTTTTGGACGTAGGACATAGAGACGAAAGATTTCGATAAGAATCCCTCGAAAGCGAAACAGGAAGAGGGCAAAACCGGACCTGTTTCATTTTCTTTCCAGTTGACGTCACATCCGGCCTCGACCAAGCGCGCCACTGCATCTTTGTTGTTGTAGCAGACGGCCTCGATGAGCGGGGTGCGACCCCACTGATTGGGCACGTCCACCTCGGCACCCGAATTTATGAGAACTGTAACAATATCACAGCGTCCGTTGCGCGCGGCGAAGTGGAGGGCGGTGTCGAGATTTTTATCTTGCAAGTTCAAACAGCACCCGCCCCGAATGAGCCGACGAACAGCGGCGACTTTTCCGTTGCGAGTCGCCTTCATTAATGGCGTCTTCCACGTGATGTCCTGAGCGTTAACGTCTATATTGTTTGCGATTAGAACGTCTAGAATTGTGCAATCGCCGTCTTCGGCTGCATAGTGGCACGCGGAGTTTCCGAAAGTGTCCCGCGCGTCGGCGTCCGCACCGACGCTCAGAAGTCTATGCAAACACGCCATCTTTCGGCGTAAAACGGCAAAATGAAGAGCAGTCCGCCGTAATGTGCCAGTTCGCAAGTGAACGTCACATTTCATATTCAACATATATTGGAGCATACTAGTGTAGCCCTTATACGTAGCCAAATGAATTGGGCTCAGGTCCAAATGTGTCTTCTTCCTCACCTCTGTGAAACGGGCGTTTAAGTCTACACGATGTCTGTCTACGTATGTCTTTAGTCTTGTCAGATCCCCATTTCGAACGGCGTCGTAAAATTCCAAACCCGACATCTTGTAACAGACGAAAAGTGCGTTTCTGGGAGGTAGATCCAGAATGAATGGTGATCCGGGAACCGCATAAGATCGCTCGCTATTTTTCCCGCCACTCGGGCCCGCGACCAAGCGGATGTCGCTGATCGTCTGCTGATCCGAACTAATTGGCGCCGTGGACAGCAGGCGATGTCAATGTCTTCATAATATTCGCTCGTCTAATTTCGCCAGCTGTACTCGCCATCTTGAATTATTGATTACGATGACGTCAGTGGTACACCAGAGCTATCGCAGCGACAGTTCTGCTGAATATTCGTTTCTGAAGCAAGCGGCAGATTGCGCTGCAGTAAATGCATTAAAACCAACGTCATGCCGCAGTGCTGACTTTATACTATAGGCTACAGGTTATAGCAGATTTAACAACCTCAGCATTGGGGAGAATATTATACAAATATGGCACTTTTGTAAGTGCAATATCGATTGTTATTGCATTCGAAGGAATGATATTGCACGAGGCACTTGCGCTGAGTGCAATGTCATTTTTCAAAGTGCACAAAAGTTGATATTGCACGGAACCAAAGTGCCATACTTGTTTTATTATATGCCTACTGTTCATTCAAATTAAATAATTCAATAATTTAAGGGATTATGAAAATATAAATATCATTGATATGTTTTTCCATTTCCAGGTTTTACCACAAACCATTGGGTAAACTTATAAATTTCTAAGCTGGAATATATTTTGTATCAATTCAGTGATATAGCAATCAAAATACTATACAAGTAATTAATACCTCGACGTCACATGTATTACTTTCAGAAATGTAATGATTTGTTTATTCAATTTGAAAATGTGTTTTGTCTTTAATAAAGATGGTATAGTTTGTGTTCTTGCAAGGGTCCATTCCTAATCAGGATTTTACAAGAAGCCCATATTCTTGTTTCAATTCACTTATGTTGGGTTCCTTTACAAGAATTGAGTACATGAATCTGACAGCTCTGAGTTTTGAAGGTTGGAAAGTAATATTGCACCCAAATTTTGATTTTAAAAGGTGGTCATGTGACCATAATTTGACCAATCACAACAGAGAATGAGCAGTGGGCTTATAATAATACTAGTTACGCCCTGTTTGAAAGGGCGGTCCGGCCAGATATCCACTCGAAGACATCTATATCCCACGAGTGGGACCCAAGTGGGATATGAATGTCTAAGGGTGGATATTTTCACATGTCAAGGTTGACACGTCTTCAGAGATGTTCAATTATATTCCTTTTAGAAAAACAAAACGTATATTGTATTGTATTGTACTGCATTGTTTATTGGCCATATCAAAAAGACATGAAAATACCAATACAGCATAAACGAATAAAAAACAGAAACATAGGAAAGCTTTTTAGTGTGTCTTATTGGATGAATTTGCTACTGTTTTGTATATTTTTGACTGCAATTTTCATGTTAGAAAATTATATGAATACAGCATATATTTTTATATTTCACGGTTGACACGTCTTCAGAGATGTTCAATAATGTTCTTTTTAGAAAAAACGTATATTGTATTGTATTGTATACTGTATTATTTATTGGCCATTCCCAACTTTGCCTACCATGCTAAGTGCGCATGCTCCGTATGACGTAGCACACTCGTGAGGTGCCATCCAATTTGCTAAACTAAAATGGTAATAGAAATTAATGGGAAATGTATTTCTGGATTTCTGGGGGTTCGGTTAGTAAAATCAGACTGTTTCACCTTGATATTGTATCTTAAGATACTTATGAACATCTTTTCAAATAAAAGATTTTTAGATTAAAAAAAACCCCACTCATTCACTTCCTTTTTCACTTTTAAAAGCACTGTTTTGTGGTAACAATTCCCTTCTTCAAGTCATTTAGAGGATAGGAAAAGCCCTTGAAACACGGATTTCAACCCAATTCTAACGAGTATATAAAGGTGGCAGCAAGAGGTTTCACCCGGAACGTGAAAGTAGATATCTTTGGCTGTATGATTCAATAGAAATTAAGGTGATTTCTGAAAGTCAGACCGCTTCCATTCTTTTCACATTTTTACAGGTGGAAGGTGAATGGATAGGGCACTGATCAGCACGTGAAGACGAGTGAAAGGGCAGATAGAAGGTGATTGGTTGGAAGTTGCATAAAGTAATAGTCATGTGCAGCAAGTGTGCATGCAAGTGACAATACCAACATCATAGGAAACTTAATTAAGGGAACATTTTCTTTACCATCATATATAAATTAGTACTTACACCCATTTAACTATATATTTTCTTGAAGAAATTCTCAACTTCATCACTTTAGTCAATTTTTCTGTTGAAAGCAACAAGCTGACCACTTCACAGATCTAATATTCTATGTGAAAGCTAGGCACTACTTACACCCTTTAAACTATATATTTTCTTGACGAAATTCTCAACTTTATCACTTTAATTATGTTTTCTGTTTACTTCATGTATTACAACAGTGGAAATGTTTACTATAATGCAAAGATAAAGATAGTCTTTAGTCAGGGCCCAACCTAAAGTCACCAGCCCTTAAAGCGAATGACAATTCAGGCAGACATCCTCTCTGGGATCAGCGGTTACGATCAACAATTCAGTTTAATAAAAGTAAAGTAAAGAAATAACTAAAATAAAGTAAATGTTATTTAGACTAGCAAATATTTCTAAGTGGCACCTGTAGCACTTGGCAGCTTGAAATAAACGGTAGAAAGTAGCGGCCTGATTGAATCGATCCTGCGGTCCCTGGACAGCCAGACCAGTGCGCTACTAATTAGGCCATTTCGCCTTATACACTACGTACATACGTGAAAATATATTCATGGTTTCCCGTAACTCTATTTGGGATCGTGCCTAGCATTTTGAGAAAAATCTTGTTATTTACTACTTGGCCACCTTTTTAAAATTACCCCCATACATTTAGATACGGTTCAAATATTAATTTGATCTCCCCCCTTCAGGCCCCTTGTCATTTCAACATTGCTTCCGTAATCATATGCCGCTGGCTAACTATGACGGCAACAACCGGCAGATCGCTGGAAACCAATTACGAGCGCCACAACAACTGAAAATTTGTTTTTGATCTACCAACCTAATCCCTTTGCAAATAAAGAAACAGCAGTAATTTTTTCTATACGCCTTCACATGTCGTTAACTTTGTGGCATCGCCGTCGAATTTTCCTTACTATAGGAACTTGCTCTGGAGTGCTTCAGATAACTACATTTACGGCGTTACACTTTTCACGGCGCTACGCGCCTCGAGTATGAACATTCCGTCAAGAAAAAACAACAGAAACATAGAAGGCCATGAAAACATACCATACGAAAAAGATATTTTCATTCACACGCCGAACATCCTTCTTACGTTTCTCTTAAATTAATGTAACATGTCAAGTGTTTCAGATAGCTTATTCTTCATGAGAGGTCATACAAATTTTATTTTTAAGACTTCGATCATTTCACTCCAGTTTTCCGTATTTGAATTTAAGAGTTATTCTTTAAAATGTAGTCTGGATCTATGATACCTTTGACAATAACTTGAAAATTTAAAATGAGTTGCTGATTATGACCTGATGAACATTTGCCCATCAGATTTTTCTCCAAATATGCTTTTGGCTAAAACTTTCATCAGAATTCTTATATATATATATATATATATATATATATATATATATATATATATATATATATATATATATATATATATATATATATATATATATATATATATATATACAGGTGAACTTGGATATGACGGACCACTGTACGACGGATTTCTGCATATGACGGACGATATGCTTGGTCCCAGTCCGATGCATATCAAGTATTCGTCATACTAGTATGTATACTACGGACTTTGCATATGACGGACCAATTTTCCTGGTCCCATTGAATCCGTCATATCCAAGTTCACCTGTATATATATATATATATATATATATATATATATATATATATATATATATATATATATATATATATATATATATATATATATATATATATATATATATATATCTTTAATTGACTGTATTGTACATACAAAAACAAGATATTGTTAACAAATTAGAAGAACAAATAGGAACAAATAATACAAGAGAACAAAGGAACAAATAATAAACCGGGTACGTCTTATTAGAAGGAAATTTCAAAATCTATAGTCCTTGTAGATAGAATGTGTCTGGAAACCTTAAGACCATCTGCGACCATACCGTTTTTTTTCTAATTTCAAATCACACACATGTGTAACAGGGTTTTTATTCTCCATAACATGGAATCACAGTGTAACAAATATATTGTATTATTTCAAGTATTTGACTCTCTGTATGTAGAAATAGAATAACATTATTCTAAATGTTGTACTTAAAACGAGTATCAACTATTTCTAATATGTATACCGTTCTTTTGATCTTGCAAAGACAGGTTTAATCTGTTTTCAAAATGATATAATTCCAAATATTGTAGTTATATTGAATACCAACTATTTCTAGTATGTATGTCGTTCCTTAGATCCATACCGTTTTTGGCCGCAGTGAGCATTAATGAGTTAAGCAACTTTTACAACATTTAAAGATGTTTCTTAGAACGAGAACATGGACAACCTTTAGTCAGATATTGCTTATCATTAACCAATTCATGCCAATAGCAGTCAAAACCGTCTGAAAATGTTGATGACATCTCTCTTACCAAAGCAATATTTAGAAAATATAAGAAGGGGAATTGTTCATCAGAACTCATCTGCGACTCTTCTTCAAATATTTTGCGAATCTATGCTTTATTCCAAAGTTATTTTCAAAAGTATAACATGTCCATACGACACTTGTCAAGTAGATCTCCGGGTGTGAATAGGTTCAAAAATTTCCATGTGTACCAGACATTGTAAGCGCTGCAGCTGTGAATTGGTTAATCCTTTTTTTATTTACGAGCATCACTGGAAAGTGTCGTCTAAATTTCCTGTCTGATTATCATGACAATAACAGGTAAAAAAATTATGTTAGAACCTTTGGAATATTGTATACACATTTGCCTTGAGGCCTATCGTTCCAAAAGCTTAGTGTCTTATTGGGTCAATATGCGAATTGTATTGTACATGTATGTTGGGCCTGCTCTGACTGCGTGTGGTCTAAGGCGCCGCCACTGACTGCACGCTGTCTCTCACCACTGCCTGGGTTCGAATCCCGGCCTGGACATGTGAGAAAGTTGCCAGTGACTTGGGGTTAGGCGGTGGTTTTCGCCGGGTACTCCAGTTTCCTCCACTACTTACAACTGGCTTGTCGCGAATTAGCCACAATTGGCATAAATGTGACGAAAAACAAAATTCCATTTTTTTTGTAAATACATGTATGTTTATTGCCTGCACTTTTCTTGCTAGAAAATCGTATTAATACAACATATATTTCAACATATCACAAACAATTGAACAACAAAATAGTATGTTACAGTATGATATAATCCTAGACTCTCAAACAGATAATTAAATACAGTAGAGCTAGGTTAGCGAAGTTATTAAATATCAGAAAACACATATAAAAGGTCTCTAAGGTCTTACGACACTTTTAGAAATCTCAGTTTAATTTTCCTGAGACTTTGCATGAGGAAAGAACATAGCATGATGGTCTTCAAAACAACTTAAAATCATTGGGTCATCGACATTGTTTTTTTCATAGATTTTTGAAAAATTAGTGTAATTTATGTCACAAACATCTCATTCTCCAAAATTGGTTTCTTTCTTTGCTAAATATATCCCTTCAGAGATACTGACACTGCCTGAAATACTGTTCTGCCTTTTTGAAATTATTTCTCTGCTGTTTTATATGAATCATTGGGCACAATCAAGCAATTCGAGAACAAGTTTCTAACCCAGAATTGGTATAAGTCAGAAATGCCTAGTTTAATTTTCACCAATTTTTGTCTAGAATATCTATACAATGCTCTTGATAAGAAAACATGAAGAAATGACAGGTCATCGTGTTAGTCTTCGAACCACATATGATCAAAGTTTGTGAAATGGGACTTTTGGGGGGCAAATTTTCATAAAAATGTTAGAAAAGAGTTACTCAATTGTTACCATATATGCCCATCCTTATATAAGATATTGTTGGGCAAGGGAAACCCTTTTTAAACACATGTATTATTACACATTATTTCTGAAAACTTGTCAAAACATCAAATTCAATGAATATGAAAATCACTGTAGCCAAAAACAATGGATACTAATGAGTATTTATAATAGGCAGGTATGATCATAATTGCTACATATACAATAAAGATCAATTTCTTTATAATTTTTCCAGTGGTGTCAGGTAGATTGTAATAACTTATTTTAGTTTGTCCAATACCCAATAGGTGTCACCGATATAGAGTATCCTAAGACCTTAACACGAATCGAGCACAACATTCTGAAAGCCAATTGACTTATTTTCGAGCTATGTTGGGTGTCTTTCTGTTTGGCGAGCTAGGTTCTTCTTTGAATTCATTTGATTATGTCACACGCATATATGCGTGAATGGTTCTAATAAGTCGTGTTACCACAAACGCATATAATATGCGTGTGTGGCACTGGAAGGTTTAGTTCAATAATAGAGAGGTTCCGCTATGTCATAAACGCCTCCGCGAACGGCTAAGCTTGTACGGAGCCGTAGGCAGAGGCGGGTGGGTACATATATGAATCGGCTACGACGGGACTACGGCTTCGCCGTAGCTGATTAAAGAAATCAAGTGGCGATCATCTCTGCCAAACGGAGCCTATTTTTATATTTGAAATTTCTATATCAAAACCGGCGAATTTTTTAAAACCGCTTGGTCAATGTTGAGTTAACATATTTAACTCAATGTTGCAATCAATGTTTTTGTGGATTATCAATTTAATATTCCACATTTATTCAAATAGCTGCGCCGTTTTGAACTTACGGCCTAAAGCGCGGCTTAGCCGGTTCACGAGATCGGCTCCGCGCCAGGCTACACGCAAAGTGATGACGATGCATCACTTTGCGTGACGTGGCACTATGCTTACCCGTAGCCGGAGCCGTAAACGGGATAGCGGAACTTGCCTATTATTGAACCTTACGCATGCATCTGATGTTTTTATCGTCAGTAGGATAAACCTTGGATTAAGTCTTCTAAGGATAAACAGAAACGGGAAAATAGGTAGAGTTTATGTCTGAACTATGGAAGGTTATATAGAGAGGTCAAGCGCCATAGCCCCCCAGCGTGAGTTCGAAGGTTCGAGTCTCCGCTAGGGTTAGTTCGAGCAACTCTAACCGTGGTATAGGCCGTTGCTTTCTATATGATGTTCTATTTGGCCTAATCACAGTTAGAGTTCTAAGCATTTAAAAAAGTGAACTCGCGCCAAGAAAACTGGGCGCTCATATTTATAACCTGAAACACCCCCCCAAAACCAGTCACGTTCATATCCTACCTTATTTCTTTGCATAATTACATCTTTATTTGATAAAAATCCGTTGCCTGATGCCTGTATGGCACACTTATAAAGTTGAGGTGATGAGGCTTGTGGAGTTTACGTCTCGATTTGCGGATGCTTAATATGCACGCATGCGCACATGCCGTACATGAAAAGGGAATCCCCAATTTCGAAACTAAACGAGCAGTGGACGTGTGCGGATGAGCTGCCCAACGTGAAAAATAAAATACACAAAGGTAGAGAAATATGACAAAGGTGGAAAATCTTAGAAATATGTTGTGCCAAACCTGAAATATGTCTTTTCTTTCACGTTGGGCAGCTCATCCGCACACGTCCACTGCTCGTTTAGTTTCGAAATTGGGGATTCCCTTTTCATGTACGGCATGTGCGCATGCGTGCATATTAAGCATCCGCAAATGGAGACGTAAACTCCACAAGCCTCATCACCTCAACTTTATAAGTGTGCCATACAGGCATCAGGCAACGGATTTTTATCAAATAAAGATGTAATTATGCAAAGAAATAAGGTAGGATATGAACGTGACTGGTTTTGGGGGGTGTTTCAGGTTATAAATATGAGCGCCCAGTTTTCTTGGCGCGAGTTCACTTTTTTAAATGCTTAGAACTCTAACTGTGATTAGGCCAAATAGAACATCATATAGAAAGCAACGGCCTATACCACAGTTAGAGTTGCTCGAACTACGCTAGGGTTGGCCTGGTCGCTATATAGACGTCCGGCGTTTTGGAGGGCCATCTACGGTCCCTCTGCAGCGGGAAGACCCCTGAATATTTGTGAAGGGGAGGGAATTTTTCCCGGTTCCGCGGTTCTCTCTCGTTGTGATATGACCTAACCTGTTGAACACATTCCTCACTTCCTATCTTCAAGGGCAATAGCATACTTCAAAATCTACTCTAGCTCAAATCTGAGAGAAGTAGACAGGGAGTGGGCACTGGTCTTGAATCATCAAATTTCACTGCCTCTCACTATCTGACCTAGATAGGATAACATCCCCAAGCCAGCCAGTCAGCCAGCAGTGCACAGATCACGTGACCAATACAACCCCAGGCTACAGCGCGTAACCCGAGGCGCAGGGGGGGGCGATCACTACCCACAATGCATCAGTCAAAAATGCATATTATTGAATGACACGCCACGACTGACGTCATTTCAAGTGTGATCGCCGAGGAGGTAAGATCGTCCGTGTGCCCGCCAAATGTCGTTACCTCGTGGTGGCACATTTGAACCTGCCGCGTGGGAAGGGATTCATTTTTGAAATTTATCATTAATTTTCAATGAAAGTGCGGCTTTTTTTAAAATAAAATCAGCATACTAACTATATTTAATTAAACTAAGCATTATTGCCATTAAATTTCTCTGAATGTTGCATTTGTGCTGGTAGTTGTTTCTCTGATTTGTGACACGCACAATTATGCAGCAGCGCCGTTTGTAACATCACGATTTCTGTTGACAGAATGTTATTCTGCCACACAGAAATCGTAATTTGTTGGACAGAATTCTCTCACTCTCTCATGCTTATACTATCCGACTCGCTCTCTCTGACAGCATTCCCATCATGATCATGGTCCTCTCTCTCACTCGCTCTCTTTAACAAATGTACCAGACGATTCTCTCTCTCTCTCTCTCTCTCTCTCTCTCTCTCTCTCTCTCTCTCTCTCTCTCTCTCTCTCTCAATGGGGTTTTACAAGACAATGTTTCCTGGCTGGCTTCACCTCCAGGAGTGGCAGCAGTGTTGGAAGGGAACTCGCTAATCTGTTCCTGCAGCTGCCATGATCCAGCCTCTCAATGGCGCCCAATACGCAATCTGCGACATACATTCACTCTAATCGTCACTTGGGTTAAACAGAGCACTGGATTCGCACAAGGGCATCAAAATCTATTTCAGTGATAATAACAGCTTCTTTCTTAGATAAAAAAGACACTTTAAGGATTTAGTTGATTTCCCATGCATTAGCTTGCAGAGAATTTTTAGACATACAAGTACAATGATATGATAAATCCAATTTAAACCAAATTGGATCCATACAAGTGATAGAAAGTCTATGCACAGTGAATGGCTTCCTTGAATTTAAGCACACTTGAGAAATAAAATTTCCTCTGATTCAGTTTTCCTATTGAACCTGCAAGCTTCAACTTGTGGAATTCTGTGCAAGTGTAAAAATACAGGCAATGCTTCCAGAAATGTCCTCCAATCAGAAACCACAATGCTTCCAGATAGTTAAACCACCTTCAGAGATCCCCTCTCTACAAAAGACACACCTTCAAATTCATCTTGAAGGAATATGTAGTGCATATCAGCTTTTTATAAGAGTCTGACCACCAGTCTATTGGTTTTGGTATGCTCACGCAGTGGTCTTTTTAACCAGGTTTAACCGTCACAAAGTTGTGCCAAACCATCAAACATTTTGTCATATTTTTATCTCAGACACTTTTGGGTACAAATGATAAGTCTCAAAAACAGAATGTTCCTGTAACCATTAGCCTAACAAATTCCAAACTGTTACAGTATAGTTAATCCATATATGCTTCGGTCTTTCGATCTTCACTTTCTGAAAGCAACTAGCCAAATGGCAAAAATCTTTTAGTTGACCTAGGTAATTTGTGGTTGCCCAAAGCGATAGTGTTCTCCTCCTCCTTTGGCCAGACAGTCTCCACTTGGGCTTAAGTATCATAACTAAGATGCTGCAATGTTTGCCGCAACTTTGCCGACAGGAAATGAGTTAGTGCATCCATGGCAGAAAGATATTGATTTTTAATTGTGAACTGAAGGATGGTTCTGTCGTTATTGAGAGGCATTGTTATGCTGGCAGTAAGGGTGCCACCATTTATATAGTGAACAGTGCTGGCTCTCTCTCTCTATCTATCTCTCTCTCTCTCTCTCTCTCTCTCTCTCTCTCTCTCTCTCTCTCTCTCTCTCTACAGGGCTTCAGGGATGAACCATCATTTCTCTTTAATTATGGGGCAAGGTTGTAAGTAAATGATAAATGGTGGAACCTTTTTTTCCCGTAAATCATGGGGAGGTTTTGTAAGAAAAGGGCGGCTGGTTCAGGGCAGGTGAAAAAGTTGCTAGTGACTTAGGGATAGGGGGCCCACTCTGGGTACTTGCTCTTTATCCACCATAAACAACTGTCTACTCATAGTTAAGCTTAATTTTTGCTAAAAAAGTGATGATAAGTTAAATTCCAAATCCATCATGCAAATAGATAAAAAAAATTACTGCATTCATGTAGAACTGATAGTCAGTTAGCAAAACAAAGGGGCATATTGGAAATAGATACTAAAAATTGATCAAGAATTTTGCCATTGCCGGATACAAAAAATTGATAGTATATTTTTAAATACATTGTGGTATATTGGGTTGTTGTAAAGTGTAAATGGTAAATTGTGTGGTACTTGTAGATACAAAAATACAAAAAATATCCCCTTGCTGTATATGATCCTTGCTAATAAGTTCTCTCTTTCCATCGTAGAGGAGTAGGTGCCAATATCAGGGACGGAATAACAGGTCTCTCAGTGTAAGTTTTACTACCCCCTTTTTTTCGCTACCCCTTGCGGTCTTCCGTCAGCCCCTTCCCTCAAGAGGGGTATTCTGTTTGAGTCACTATAGCGGCATAAAAGTAGACCCCTCCCCCGCACGGTACCTTATATTACTGACTATGGCTAATAGAAGAAAACTGTAACTTCGATCAATCGCTAATGTTGAAAAACAGAAGTAATATCATCAAATGGTTTTCATTGGATAGCTCTCGCTGAGCACCCTCAAATGAGTACCCATGTGCCAGGGTTGCAATCATTATTCAGGATTTTTGCATCATTTTGTATTGGCCAAAGAAGCCACCAGCAGCATAAGGGTTAACATTCTTCTGATATGACAATACTATTCTTTCAGTGTCAAAATACTATTTTTTCAATGTGGAAATCTGTTCTTTTAATATGAAAATACTAATCTTTCAATGTGAAGATTCTTTCTTCCAATATGAAAGTTCTATTCTCCTCTCTCTCAGCGTGTTTTTTTTTTAGAAATGTGCGACTCATACACACTGTTAATAAAACTTAATATGCATTTGAGTTTTAAGATTTCAAATTATGAGATTTCTTTAGTTGTATGTGTGATTGAATTATATACATATCTAGATATTAAAATTTGATGGTTTTCTAACTGCATGAGAAAATATAGTTGGAGTGGTAGCCCTAGAAATCTGATAACTTTCCCTCCCATAATGAGAGTCGGCATGATCAAGGCCTACCTACATTCATAACAGCAAGGCACACAATCATGCACACACTAAATACATTTCAAAAAGACAGCCATGTCCAAAATTGGTATACTTAAATTGTATGTGGTCATAAAGTTAATTGTGATAAAACCCAACTGGTAATTTTGATTTAAATTATTGGGCAAGTTATATTATATGGCGGATATGAATATCTATTCCAAGCCAACAGTCTTAGATTCGAGAGTCATGGCACTGCATGCTGTGCTGGCTTCATTGTCGGAAAAAATTGCTATAAAGCCATAAAAATAGTAATACATGTATAAGCCATTTAATGTCCTGTGACTCGACTGGAAATTGTCATGTATTATTTCATTCTCACACACTTCTGTCTCTTTGCAGCACAAATTCCATGATGAGCGAGCACATGCGTCGCATGGACAACATGTTCCAGGACCCGTTCGGCATGCTGGGGCGTGGTCCAATGCTCGCACTAACAGACCCTCACTATGCAGCCCGACAGCGTACCGCCCCTGTCCCGCGACGCCCCGGAGAGGCATCAGAGGCCCTCACCCGGCACGCACAGGCGTCGCAGGGTCTCTCGCCCTTTGACCAGTTCAATCACAGAGATATGTTCAGTAGCATGTTCGGAAACATGCGAGACACAATGGACAGCATGCAGAGACAAATTGTAAGTGGGAACTCATACTGCGGCTGATGATCATATGATGATGTTATTAATGATGATAATAGATTAATAATAATGATGATAATAATATTGATGGTAATAATAATAATGAAAAATAATAACAATGACAAATAATAACAATGACAAATGATAATCTTTGTGTGCTAACTCCACTAGCCATTACTCAATATTCCTTACTTTTGGTACTCATAGTATCTCCCAGTCCTTAAATTCACATTTAATGACTCGTCATAATGTCAGCAGGGTGAAGACATTGGTCACAAACATTGCACCCTTTTCATCATTGTCATTTTTTTTCTTCTTTCAATTCATTAAATTATTGAATCTTAGTCCCAGGATCCTATTAGATAAGACGGAGGAAGTTAATAACTGGCATGTACAATTGAACATTTTCTGGATAAGGTATTTTTGCCCAGTTCAGAATGATTTTTGTGTTGTAGAATGTGGCTAGATATCACAATGACTTTATTAATTCCAACATATAATCTTGTTTGATTAGCTTTATTGACCATTCAATACCAAACACAGTTGAATGAAGAAAATAATCTGATCTACCTCAGACATGCCTACATCTGATTTT
Source organism: Maea johnstoni (assembly GCA_963942565.1). Taxonomy (NCBI): domain Eukaryota; kingdom Metazoa; phylum Annelida; class Polychaeta; order Spionida; family Magelonidae; genus Maea; species Maea johnstoni. The sequence goes on along the minus strand of OZ012696.1, from coordinate 13,808,825 downwards.
CACATAACCCGGCCAAAAGCGATGTCCCAAATCCTTCCTATCCAGTTAATTGTTACATAGCTGAATACTTTTGCTACTGTGTTAACTTATATATATTTTTTTACTGTATCTTTTACTTTTTTAGGTTCACGAACAGAGTTAATTTTTTTCAAGAGATATTTGAGTGTGCCGCTAATTCCAGTTGTTTTGGGGACTCCCTTCCTGTTTGGTGTTAAACTGACTGGAGCACCACCTTAAGGCAAGCAAGCAATCCAAGGGTCATTTGGCTTGTCATCAACCGGTTATCAAATCATGATGGTGAGCAGCAGCCTGTTTTTGTTGCTTACCAGATCCTGCCAGCTGATCCTAAAAGCAAACCCTGTGCAGTGAAGGAATGCTTCCAGAATCTCCTACAGGAACAACAGCAGTCCTGCACAGGTCCCCCTGCGACACCTAGGAATATCTCTCTACCTACAAGTTTCTGAGGCGGTTTATGTCTGAGCTAAGGACAGGCGTCCATCATGATGAGCAGTGAAACAGGACACACTTCAGCCATGAATTACTCAGAGAGGAACACTGCTGACCTGACATCTTAGTGGAATAGTTTCCGCAGATTCCCATCAAAATATAAATTCATAGAGGAGATAATAATGTCATATATATATATTGTAATTTCCAGTTTGGCAATAAGGGGACAGCCAAGTTCATCTTGTATGTTCAGAGGTTTATAAGGAAGTATGTAGGGTTGAGGATTGTTCAAGTGGTGCCTCAGATACAAAAATTATCACGAGTTTTTCAAAAATTTCATTGTAATTTTATTAACGAAATTTGACAACATATTTACATGAGTATTTTTAAGATTTCATTTTAATTTTATCAACCAAATTTAACAGCATACAGGAGTATTTCTAAATTCTGAAATTTCATTGTAATTTCATCAACCATAATATAATTTAACAACATACATTACATAGTTGAATGTGATTCTGTACATATCCTTAGTCATGCATCTTACCCAGATCTTTAAGGAAGCTGGTAACATACTTAAATTTTACGGATCATTGACTATGGTAAAAGGTATCAATATATGGTATATGAGGAGGTGGACCCAGATGAAACATGATTTATTCCTCCACATGAGTCTCGGTCAAGGTCATATGGTGAAATGCTTGTGGATGAAAAACAACTGGACTCATCATTCTTATTCAAAATTACTTAATCCATGATTTCCATTTCATTTTTTATTGCCATGTATGGGAACTCACTTCATAACCTTTCCATGCCAGTTAAGCAGCTAAATCTGCACAGAGCTTCTTTGTGGTATATTTATGGCAAAAGCATAATTAAGAGAAATATTTGATGGTGAAATGTTATTTAGGAATTGACCAACAATGCTCCTTGAATTATTTTTGTGAATTTATGATGAACTTTTTTTCATTTTCAAAAGTGTCATATGTCCAGGCGACAATTGTCAGGTATATCTCCAAACATGAATAGGTTGAAATTATTCTATTGTACACAATTATTGTTATTTGAGGTCTGTGCAGACTAATTTTGAAATTGACATCCTTGGTACCGTAATGAATGTGCAGACCAATTTCAGTTGTATATTTGGCTTTATTAGTACCTTAGGGAACTGGTTGCATAGCTAATGAAGAATGAGATTGAACGCTGAAAGGTATTACCGTTTATATACCGAACACTTTATAATAGTTGCTAGAATTATTGTTGATTCACCAAACAGGTTGATTTTTGGAATACGGTTTTAGCCACTTTCTACTGTAGACAGGTACTGACTGGAAGTGAGGGGCCAATCTGCGATTATAATAGATAATTGATCGGTTACCTCTTTTTACTAATACATCGATCTTACTGATATTTCGATATTTATCGGAAAAGGTTACACCTAGTGACAAATAATAGAACTGAATGACCAAGTTGTCAGCTCTCTTGCATTGAAACTAAGCTCCAGAACATTTTGAAAGAAATGAGGGTGCTTATAGCAAGCAATTGTCATAGACTATCACTATAGCTTTACACTCTGTAGTCTAGACCTCTTTTAACCAATTACTGAAAATTTGCGAAGAGCCGATTATGATCAATAATTGATCAGTTGGCTGCAACTGAATTAAGTTTGTTGTTTCTAGGGTTGCATACAGTTAACACGAAACGGTAGGTTACCAGTACTGTCACAACAGTACCAGTGGTATCGGTATCGTTAACAGTGGTATCGGTATCGTTAACAGTGAAACGGTACCTCTGATCTCCAGTGCCTGATCGGCTTTTTACGACATTCATGTCGCTAACAAGTGTGGTTCCATTCCTCAATTCTATGACAACAATCAATAGTAGAATTGGTGAACAGAACCAACCCTAGTTGTCACCTCCACAGTGACTGATTATAGCCACTTTTAAGTAATTTCCTCACTTGCCCTGGCCATTAGACTAGTCTGAATGGGAACATCATTGGGGAAGGAGATGCTCGGGAACAGGAGGTAAGGCGACTTCGAAGGCATGGACCTGCTGGCGTATGGTCCTCCTATTGCGTGCAGGCAGGTATTGCCTACCAGGTGCAAATACTGATGCATCTTCCCTCTTGTTTAACCGGAGTCTGTGCAGCCTCTGGGGGTGATGTTTGAGATCATTGACATCGCCCGGAGGTAAGCAGTCGAAGTCGGCCTCCTCATCATGGAACCTTTCCTTGGTAGTCCAATAATGGAATGGCAGATCCGGGGACATCCTTTGAGTAAATTCACTGAAATTGAATTGATAAGTTGGGTTAGACAGAAATTGCATGTTTGAATAACTTATTCTGAAATAGGAGTTGGACGGAATTTAGGTTTTTCGTCAATTTTTCTGCATCATTTCTGCACGACGTGAGTATATAGTTGTAAGGAGGGCACCTTCGTGAATTAACGATTTTTAGGTATATTTTTTATGCATATGATATGTAAGGAAGATATCGGGAGTGACGTGCGTGGCAGGTTGTCAGGCACACACACATAAAACAACACACACGCAACAACACACAAAAACAACAACACACTTACACACAACAACACACACACAACAACAGCACACACACAACACACAACCACAACACACGGACATCAACACACGGACACAACAACACACACAAACAACAACACACTTACACACAACAACACACATACAAACAACAATACACTTACACACAACAACAACACAATCACACACTACAACACACTTGCACACAACAACACACTTACACACACACAACACAAACAACAACACGCTTACACACAACAACACACTTACACACAACAACACACACACACAACAACACAAACAACAACACACTTACACACAACAACACACACACACACAACACACTTACAAACAACAACACACACACAACAACACACTTACACACAACAACACAAACAACAACACACTTACACACAACAACACACACACACACAACACACTTAAAAACAACAACACACACACAACAACACACTTACACACAACAACACAAACAACAACACACTTACACACAACAACACAAACAACAACACACTTACACACAACAACACAAACAACAACACACTTACAAACAACAACACACACAACAACAAACACACAACAACAACACACACTTTTCTCCTTTACCTGATCAATCTACGCCAGCGATACTTGAAGTCTTCCAAAGTGAAGTTGTCGCCCAACCTTTGGTGGCATACGCTGAAGAATGTTTCAACATCGTCAGACGTACCCGCTCTCGGATGTTCTGGACCAAACTCATTGTTGCAACGACGTCTGTGCTCTTGAGATTCAATGTTTGTGGTCACCTCCACAAAGGTTTCTCTTGAAAAGCCTCTGACGCCGCTCATAGGTCTGCAAGCATAATAGCTTTATTATAGCTAATTCAAGCTAACAATGAGCAAAGCGAATGGGTTTGTAAGTTTCAACTGTGTGCCTGTAAGAACAGGTTTGGTTTCTATGGATGTTCAGGCCAAACCCACCTGTCCACTTATGGACATCTGGGTCAGTTTGTGGTTAGCAGTCTCTGAGTATGGTGAACTAGAACATAGGGGAAACTAAAGGGGCAATTGGTACATGGGACACTAGTTGTCTAAAATAAGATGTAGAGATTGTGGTACTTGAGATATACCCCTGGAGAGCCTCCCTACTCTGTGACCCAGAAAACCTATTTGGCTACTGGCAAAACCCATCTGTATACTTTACAAGTGGACATGTAGAGGTCACACGTCCACCTGTAGAGTCTATCAATCTTTTGTGCGGAGTGAATGGACTATACTCCTGAACTTGAACTATCGCTCATTGTTAGCTTGAATTAGCAATAAGTCATTTGCATTATCTAATGTGCCTCCCATCTTCATACTCTTCCTATTTTTATTATCGCTCGGAAACGGAAACATTCACATTTGATTTATTGCGCCTTGCCTCCACGTACTCTTGCTATTTTTAATGAACACCCTATGATATTTGAAGATGCTTCTATTCTTGTTTCATTTGAAACTTACCGGTTAATGTCGGCATGCGAGAAGTGTGGATCTTGCATGTACCATGGCATCCACCCTTCGGCTAAGTATGTCAGCATGAAATAGTTGGCCCGGCACCTCTGTAGTTGGGGTATGCCTCGTCCGTCACTGGCCTCGTGCCATGCTGCAATCAGATATATGTAGTAGGCCTCTTCATGGTAGCCTTCCCTAAACATGAAGTCTCCTACACTATACGATAGGAGGCGTTCCGCATCTGCCACTGACTGCTTTCGTGCACCAGTCAGTGCAGCATGGGTAAGGCCAGTGTTTGGATCCCTCATGGCTTCGGCAAAGTGGTCCTGGTCCAATACTTCGTACCTAAGTTCTCGTGTGTGTGCTGTAAAGAGGAAGCAATTTTTCTTATTAAATGAATACTTTCTCAATCAGGTCAAGCATGCTATTCCTGTTCAGGAGTTTCAACTTTACCTCACTTGAAATGTTTCTATCATATTGCATTTAGATGGAGGTTTGATATGGAAGGCAACCTAAATGGGTCTTTCAGTTGCATAAGCTTTTCATGCATCTGAGTTGGCATCAACTTTCAATTTAAACAGAATCTTCCATAAGTTACTAATATTAGATCCACATGTGGCAAATCATGTTTGAAGTATAACGCTGTATCAATTACCTGCTATTCTTTTAAGAAGGTGGCAGTGGTCAGCCCTGTCATGGTGAATTTCTCCCGTGATGTTGTCCACTTCAGGAATATACATGAAGGTGTCGAAGTCTACCCCTCTTGAGTTCCAATATGCTATTGTACTTCGGTATGTGTATGTTGCAACCAGTGACCGAAGCTGGTCGAGATATGACTCGGGTGTGTTCGTACGAAAGGGGAATGGTATATAACCATCGGGAATTAATTTTCCCCTCTGCCTTCGTACACACTCTTCCAGTGTGGCATTCTCACCATGCCTTTGGTTGAACATCTCCACTAGAACCGAGTTGGGAATACTGGAGCTATTTCCCATAGTTACTGCACGTCCATTCTCTGAAACTATGAAATATACTCTCATTAGCAAATGGATACATTCCGATGAAGCATGGTGAGACTCTAACCTGCCTGCAATAATGCAGCAAGGTTTAAAAGAAATTCTGAGATCAGCACATTGCAGGTATTTAAAACTTTGAACATGCACTGTTGTAATGTTACTCAAAGAAGGTATTAATTGACGGATAATACTTCAGCTATTTTTAACAGTCATTGCTGTCTATTCTCTGGTACTACAGAATTTGCTAGATATTGACATAAAGAAAAGTGGAACATGTTTCTGATAGTAGCCTTACCGTGTGTGGCAGAAACCATTCCTTCCAGGGTATGTCGTGACATCCTGCCCACGGACTCTTTGGCGTCATGAATAAGTTGCCACAAATGAAGTGGTCGAGTTTCCCCTTGGGACCTGAGGGAGCAAAACTCCCCATCTGTGACAGTACCTTAAAGGAAATGGAGTAAGTGATCACAAATTTTGTGTGAACAAATTTTCAATGCATGGAAATGGATATTCCTATAGTCCGTTTTGGCATACTGAATCTCCAGGTTGCATATTACACCGGCATATATGCATTGAAATTGCATGTTACTGCTGTTGATCATTCAGTAAATTGGAGCGTGAAGCTTTATTTCATTGTGTCCCTGAATATCGTAATCAGAAATTGTAAGAGGTGTAATTATAGAAGTGCCATTCATTTCTCTTTGATTTGAATGATTCTATGGAGGCTCATTACGGCCAGCTAGTAAAAATAGAAATTAGTCCTTACCAACAGTTGTAATGCCATGCGCCATAAGTCTTTGCTTCAGCTCACCCGTGACATCACGAAGATATTGGTCCTTTATGCTCTGGTATGGGATATACTTAATTGGAATGGCATAAGGCTTGCTCCTCCTCGTTTCATCACTTGCCATGAGGACAAGGACATGCTTTGCAGGTGTTCTGCGTTTCTTGAACACACCTTTGATGTAACTTTCAAAGTTTGTCTTCTTAAGTATATCAGCCCTATCGCACAACCGGTGTTGGACCAGTTGGGTCATTCGCTGCAGGAGGGCATGTGCCTGTTGGTTCAGGATATTGAACTCTGCCACTTCCCAACAGTAGATCATGAGGACGTTTTCGTTACCATCCTGCTGCTGCTGCTTTCTCTGATATTTTGCAATGGCTTCTTGGAGGCCTCTCTGCAGAAATGGAATGTCACTTTCCACCCCTGCTATCAGTGTGGCGATTTGGTTGTCATGGCCATTATCTACTGCAGAATGGTAGTGTTGAAGCCGTGCCATGTATTCATTCCTCAAAGCTTGAAGTTTCCCATCTCCAAGATCGGCATCTCCATTCCATTCATTTTTTAAGGATTCCTGAAGGGCGATCTTGACATCGGTCCCATCCGCTTTCAGCCATACTCTTTTTGTGGCCTTGGCAAGTACCTTTATAGGTTTGACCTGAAATTGAGATAAATACGGTAAAGGTAGTTTCTGTATTGTATTCTTCTTTCAAAATAGTTACAATGTGAGAGGTGGTTTTGGAGGTGCTATTACCCCAGGTCCCGTCTGTAAGTTGCCACACTAGTGTTGCAAGACTGCTGAATGTCTCCCTTGTGTACTCCAAGGGTCCGTCTCCCCCCGCAAGATGAATTGTGCAACGCGATTAGGTAGATACCTTATACGGGTATAAGGGGCACCAGTTCATGGAAACATTTGGGCCTCCGCCTCGTCGATCGTGCATGACTTATCTGCCATGGGCTTGTGGAGATTAGGATGAACATACACAGTTGACTTTGATCATAATGGGGATATTAGCACCAACAAACATTTCCTCCATAATGCTTATCAAGTGCCTTTTGCAACCCTCTAAATGTAACGAGTTACAATTATATAGAATATTCAATCAGGCTGAATTGATTTGAAATTCCAGCATTTAATCTAGCTATTCCTGATTTTGTCTGCACTGGTCAGAAAGTTGCAGAAAATTAAACCCAAACTCACTTCTATATCATCTTCGGCAGCCAGTCGCCTTCTGAGAGTTACTACGCTCTTAGCTGCCACATTCACTTTTGCTGTAAGTGGGTTGCCGATGTCTTCAGGAGCACAACCACTCCACATTGGTCCCTTGAGGAGGCGATACTGGCAACCCTTCATGGAGGACCACATGGCCCCCTGCCACAGCCTGAAGTCCTCCGAATCCTTCACCTAGAGAATATAGATCTTGCAAGTCAATACATAACGTATATTTTGATCATGATGAATTTGCTTAAAGCAAGTTCGCTTAATTTTGTTAGCCGCCGATTTAACCAGATATACAATGAGAATGAGGTCCTTATGATAATCCATTACTGGGATTCAGTATTCACCCTTCTGCTTCATATCAGCACTTTAAAGCCATTTATGTAATGTGTACATGGAAGTAGTATTAATTCTTAAAAATAAATCAAGTACAGATTAATTACGATTAAGTGTTATAGCTAATTCAAGCTAACAATGAGCGATAGTACAAGTTCAGGAGTATAGTCCATTCACTATGTACAAAAGATTGATAGACCCTACAGGTGGACGTGTGACCTCTACATGTCCACTTGTAAAGTATACACATGAGTTCTGCCAGTCGCCCAGTAGGTTTTCCTGGTCATAGAGTAGGGAGGCTCCACAGGGGTATCATATCTCAATTACCACAATCTCTCAGATTTTCTGAAGACTACTAGTGTCCCATGTACCAATTTCCCCTTTAGTTCCCCTTATGTTCTAGTTCTCCACACTCAGTGACTGCTAACCACTAACTGACCCAGATTTCTATAAGTAGACAGGTGCGTTTTACTTGACCACCCATAGCCACCAAGCCAGTTCTTACAGGCACACAGTTGAAACTTAAAAACCCATTCACTTTGCTCATTGTTAGCTTGAATTAGCTGTAAACAAGGATGACCTTTAAAGCTTACATCATTAACATTGGAGGCTGTGAAGAAGTCTATTTGAAACTGAATGAGGCCAAATGGCATTTTATCCAATGGCATCAGTGACTCCATGCTGTTTGGTCTACGATCGGTGATGCACGTTGCGAATTTCTCCACCAGGTAAGGGTTTTTTCCTGCTGCAGACAATGTGCGCATGGCATTTATGTGCCTTGTAACAGGGCGAGAGTCACTGTACTTGAATCCATGAACAACTGCCATTTCCTTAGCAAATTCATCGCTAACACTCTGAGCCGTTTCTGGCTCACTGTCGAGAAGAGCGTGAAATACCTCTTTCAGCAATTCTTTGCGAAGGAGGTTTGGTAGCTTCCTAGCAGCCTTACATGCAAGATCCATAATTTGTGAATCCTTGAGAATGTCAAGGTTGCTGAATGATGATGAGGCCTTAAGTAATGGCTCCCCAACATTTTCAGAAGAGCCAGCATAGGCCTCGGCGGACAGTCCAAAAGCTTCTTCAGCTTTGCTAATGGATCTATAGGTTGCTCGAAGGCGCACCAACTTGGAGCGTACTGACGACTCTGAAAGTAGTACATATTCCAATTTTACTGTGACAGGGAGCAAACATTTCTCTACACAGGACATGAGAAAGTTGCCAATAAATTAGGTTTAGGCGGTGGATTTTGCTGGGTACTCCACTTTCCTCCACCAGTTACAAATTGCTAATCACTAAGGGCAATATGACAGAAAAAGTGAGGAAAAACAAAATTCCTAGACTTGCAGATATGACAGTGGTTCTGTCGAGTAATATTTTCCTCAATCATTTACAACTGGCTAGGAAGGACTTCGCATACGACACCAACATTGACAAAAGAAATTCCAAACAGTGTTTTTTTTTTGCTGATGCAGAATTTATATTGGCATCTGATTGAATTTGCAGTGTATCATTTGCTATATAGAAATTCATTAATACAGACCATTCCGTTTTGTGACTGTTGTGCAGTCATGGATATACTCTGATGCTTTCGACCAGTATGGGTGATTATCGCGCATCATTGGCCATTCTGATGAGCCCTGATGCATATCGCCATGGAGTGCAGCAAACTGCACCAAGGCTGTCAGCTCATTATCGGTCCACTTCTCCTGCTTGTATACTCTCTTGCCTTCATTGGCAAGAGCCTGTTGGTATTAAAAGGTAATTCTTCATTTAAACTTTATTAAAATATCAAGATTATGGCTCTGTATTCACTTGGTGGGTTCATTGTATGTGTTACTTCCTGGTCATGAATATTGGGGAGAAAAGACAATGACGAGAGATGGTTCCATTTAAAGCGCTTTATTATAAAAGTTGTTTTTTTCTGAAGGTGCCCACCTCCCCCTCTTCGTAACAGTGCAAGCCATGTCAAATAAAGACTTATTTATTGCACGCCTAAATGAAGCTTTAACATAATTGATTTGGACATTCACAATTTCTGATTTGTTCATTGCATTCAAAACCCGCGGAATTTCAAACACCCCAACATAACCCAAACTCCTATCTACTCCGCCAACATTGGCCACAAACATTATAGCGTTTTTATCAACCGGATTGTCTGGTTCTTTCACTAGAGTTATCGGTACTCCGTACATGGCTGGTCCAAGTTTACGGACAGATGCTATGTTGGCTTGATTCCGTGGAAAAGTTCCACCCTTGCACATGAGTGTTATGCTGTGCAGTTCTTGCATAGTCTCAGCTAAGGATTCCTCTTCATGGGTTTCATGTGGAGGTGTGCCTTCATTTCTCACTACACTTGGAATCTCCTCAGAACCTTCCAAAATGAATAGAAAATACCTCATGAAGAATATGATCTCTGTTAGGATATACTATACGGATGACCAAATGATTAAAGGTATTGCCCTTATAGCAGTGTGCTCTAAGGCGTTGCCACTAACTGCTAGCTGTCTCTCACCACTGCCTCCATTCAAATCCTGGCAAGGGCATGTGAAAATGTTGCAAGTGACAAACAGCTACTTGCCAAAACACTGACAGAGTGGGGCCTAGTGTGATAGTATCAAATTAATCTGAACGGAATTAATTCAACATGTGATTCCAATGGAGGAATATAGGTAGAACTATTATCAAATCACTCGCTAGATTAAAATTCCATGCAGAGGAAATAATTGCATTTACCTAAATTCTGCACAACTTTGTCATATACTCCTGATGTGCAGTTGCAAGTATAGGTAACTGGGATTTGGCGATCTTCATGATTTCCTTCCTCCATCTTTACATATGGACCACTTGCGTTAGGCAGGATATCAAAATCCCAAACGATAACTGCTTCTTCCTGCCCTTTTCCAGACTTCCACTTAAAGACAAAATAATTAGTTGTTCTTAAGTGGCACAGTCACTATGCAGGTATGTATGTCAAATAACTTAAAGCAGTATTTAAAACCTCTGATGTTTCCGCAATGTTGCGACACCATTGAAAATGAGAGAACATCACTCATAACGATTAGCCCTAATGGAATTTTTGGTGAAGACTAGCTCAAATCGGCCATTTATCAAGATGGGGCAAGTGTTGAAATGGCTAATCACTAAAAATATGGATTTTGATGATTACTGTAGCTAGCTATCGATTTGAGTCGTTTATAATTAAAAATTACTTATAACTTATCTCTATATATTTGCCATCCTTGGCAAGATGAGAGGATATATTTCAGGCAGCATATATGCCCTTAGTTATTCTGTCATATGCAGCAGTCATTTTTCAAGCTTACCGTGAAATTGCATGAACTGCTGATTTTGATGAGCAATGGTGCATTCAAATTGCCTGTTGCAATGTTTGTAATCTTGTCGTTTTCTGCCAGGAGGACGTGTTTCCTTGTGGTTGGATTGCCTACTTCAGCAATATGGGCTGTTCGGGCCTCAAGTGCAGCGCAAGGCATGCTCATCAGGGGGTATTTCATAACGGATAGGCTCATACAATACAGCCACCACACTTTCACTCCTAAAGCTGATGATTCGTCATTTTGTTGTATAATAAGATTATACTTCTGGAAGTTAGATGAAAGTAATTTTGTAAGTTGAAATAGTCACATTGAAAAATCCCACCAAGAAATATATTGCCATGTTCAAGATGTTAGTAAAAAAACTGATAAGGACAGGCATATATCCCGTCACAATGAAATTGGCATAGTCTCATTGATATTAACTTAGAGCCAATATTCTTCTGAGGCTTATTTGATTAAATATGCATATTTCAGTGTACGTACAAATGTAGAAATTTAGCAGATCAGATTTAGTTGAACTGATTACATTTCTTTTGGTTTCAGTATGAAGAGCTATTGGATATGTATTTGTTGATATTTCGGAGAATGAACTGCTTCCATGACATACAGGTTCTTGTATAAAGGGCTTATTATTATGATGCATTTCTTGTCTTAAAGAATGAGCTGAATTGAACATTTCTCATGAATAAAATTCTTTCATTGACAATTTGGTTCTTTATTTATTCATTAAAACTTTATGTATATTGAACAACATTAAAACTCCATGAACAACTTTCCAGCAACTAAACGTACATTATCGTCCAAATTCTGTTGACCTCTTCTTTTTCGCACGCTTGACTCGGTAGGTTGGGCCAGGCAGGAGCTGGAGGCGTCGACTCTGGCAAGAAAAATCATGTAAATATTTGTGAATATGTTCTAGCATGGTTTTAGCGAACATAGTTTATATTAGTCAGTGGAAAAATTAACCTCATAAAGTAACTAGATGGGGCTCATATCTGTCATATTCTAGAATACTGGTTTCGAAGACCCGTTATTCACTTTCAGCCAAAAAATAAGATGAATTTTTTTTCAAAAAGATCTAGCTCTAAAGGAATCTGTATGCAGACGGCCATGTCGTTAGGGAGCAATTTAACAAGAATAACCCAAAGGTCCCAGCCTTTTGTTCTCTTGACGTAACCACAGTAGAAAGTTGCCAGGTCGAGATTCATGGCGAGTACTCAGAGCTACACTAATGAAAAACAACAAGACAGGGTTTAGATGGTTTTCACAAATCTTTGCATCCTTGTCCTTCAGATAACAGTAGCCAATACAAAATAATGCAAAAATGATGTAAAATGACTGAACTCCTATGATATGGGTACTCATCTGAGAGTATGCAGTTAAGCTATCCAATGAATGCCGACATGACAGGGTATAGAGGGTTTTCAAAAATCTGTGTGTATTTGTGCATTGGAGATATAAGTAGAGGCTGGGCTATTTCAAAACATTGGAGATAAGTAGTCTCAGCATTGGAAGGGTCAATTTGCATCTAGCTTCAATTTTCTATTAGAATCATGTATTTTGATATTCCCAGAATAAAAGTCTAAAACAGCCAGGGTTGGATAATGTTAACAGGTACGGGTAGGGCTGGAGATGGATAAACGGGAACTTAAACGGGAACTGGAAGACACCTTACGCTTCAGAAACGATTTGATTTTTAACCGTTATGGGCTTACTTGTTTGTGTTATGAGCAATAGGCTCATATATTTACATGCTTTATTATTACAAAAAAGGCATATAATATTGTAATGCTCCATTGCACCACTATGAGATGACAAAGTTTCCTTGAACCCTTTTTCTTTTCTTACAGGAGTTCTAAAATACCACCAGGGAAGTATGGCAACATAGAGCATGAGCTTTTAAAAAGGATAGGATTGTCAGCTCTGTATGAGTCACTGCAGGATCTCCTCATGAGCACACACACAGTGAAATGTTAAATAATTCCAGAAGTTCACATGGCAGGTAAGAAAGTCATAGCCTTATTGTCTGAGACTTGTTATTATTTGTACTGAGGTTAGGCATTTCAAAATGATCTTCTGAGCTATCGGAGATGAGATAAAGGAAAAGGATAAGTAATGTATAGATAAACCATAAAATCTAAGTAACTAAGGTCACTTTTTAACAATGACAATTTTTTATGGTTTGAGGGTGACCCATATTTTCTGAAAAGCAAGTAAAGCAAAGTAATAGTGGCACAGACTTCCTTTGATGATGACCAGCGATAGATCAAGGGTGGCTCATATTTTCCTTGGATTACTTTGCACAATAATTATAGTGGCTCAAATTCTTAAGTTGGTCTAAATTTCAGAGAATTTACGGTAGTACTATTGAGAATTATCATCAAGTGATTACGTCAGTCACACCCTGTTAGAAAGTGGTGTATGGCCTGATATCCACCCGGAGGCACAGTTTCCCTTCAGGTTGAGCCAAGTGGATATGGATAGCTTTTGGTGGATAGCAAGCTTGACAACATTTGTTTATTTGTTTTCTTCCATGGTAAGAAAACAAATAAATATACCAGATTGCTGGCTAAGAGGTAATATTGACTATGGCAGTGCCCTAAGGGGTGATATAGAATTTAGAGGTTCTATATTGAATATAAAAAGTGTGACACCTCTTGACCAATCAGCATAGAGACTCAAAGCAGAGCAAGGGATAAAATTCTCTCCTAACATGGACAGCTGTAGCATTTCAATGGATAAACACCTTGTACTGAGATTCCTGATGCTCTTGAATGTGGTATTTGAAAAATTAAATGGTAATGAATAAACATCTTTGGTACTTGCATACTACTACACTGACCGACTCAGGCCAGTGTGATATGCAACAACTTATGAGGATATCCTGATAGCAGAAACAAAATTAGTTTGAAATATTTAAAACACTGTATCCCTTCAGAAAATGTATTTAACAAGGTACAGAGCTTTCATTCAAATATAGTTCACCTAAAGCTTTTGCTAGTTATCTTCCGTCAATAAACATGACAAGATCATAAATTCACTTAAATCATCTTGTGTCTTGTCCATTGTGATATTGAAAAATAACCAGAAAATAAAGAATAGAAAATCACCCTGTGATGAACTACTAGATCTCTTTATATGATAATGAAACCAATTGATGCATTAAGTAAATCAGGGTTCATCTTAAATTCTCCATACTTTTGGACACTATATAATAATTATGAATTTTATGGGTTCATGGTGGCTCATATTTTCTGGAAATACCTTGGGGTTGTATCACCAAGATTTGGAACTAAGTCCATATTTTGTGAAATGGCAACTGGCGATAGATTGAGGTTTGCCCAGATTTCCCATTAGTTATTATGCAAATTAATTCTAGTGGCCAAAATTTCCTAGGGTCTAAGTTTCTGATTATTTACAATATGTTCATCTCCTGTAACTTTGTTTCAGACATAGAGATCTGTGTCAATAGTTCTGAACAGGTACCCACTTCACAATGTGATACTGACAATCAGAGGCCGTCAACATATGCCCACCAGGCACGTTGAGAGTATCCCGAAAACCTGATGGAATCGTCCACCACCAGGGGCAGCACAGAAAAGTGTTCTGCAGCAGCTGATGGAGGAGGAAAGGGATGCTGTATCTCAATCAACGTGTCTCCAGCGTTCCTACTCCCACCAGAAAGAGAAGCCCATGCACAAGTAAGTTTCGTAACATGACAAAACAGACAATGTATATTAAGATTATATAATTTTTCATGCGGACAAAATCAGCTCTTAACCCATGTGCTGCTGGTGGCAAATTTCGACCCCCTAAATTTCAAAAATTCTCAATGTTGGACACTGGTCTTATCTTTGTCATGAAATTGGTGAAAATGACATCTGACAAGCATTAGTTATTAACTGTAGTGTACACTGTTTGGAATAATTTGTGGTTTTAACCTGTGTTCTATTAAATGTTTTGTGTATTTCCACACATGTTTTACAATAGAATGATGGTTTTGAAAGGTAAGTATGAATTGTCTGCTTTAACATTTGTGCAATGTTCACCATTCACAATAAGAGATTGGTTAGGCATAAGTTATTAGTATAGTGCTGAAATGATAAATTTCTGAACCCATTAATGCTAGTAGAGACCAAAGGTTATGCTGCAATTCTTCAGGCAAACTCAATTTGGCAAATATTTAAAGAAGAAATGTCACTATCCAGAACATAACCAAAAGCTCTCCTTCAACTAGTTTGTAAAATGATTATAATTCCCATGTTATTGTCAAAAATATCATATATCCAATCAACAATTTCTAGAGGAACTCTTAATCATAAATAGGTTTTAAGCGTATGCAAAAAAGATGCTGCAATGAAATTTAGGAAATTGACATTAATTTGTCACCATTCCCATGTATGAAAGTGCAGGCGATTCTGAATATGATTGTATTTGTCTCATCACCATTCTGTCCCCACTAGAATGTCTGCACTGGAGCTGACATGCTTTACAGAATTGACCTGTCATTTTTGGCATTTGAATCCCAACCTTTACTCACTGTAATGCAGTGGTGTGTGATCCAGATGGACAAGGGTTCAAGAGGGAGCTAGTTGGACATTACCCAGAAAATAGCCAGGAAATAGCTAGGGACTCCTACTAAGGTGTAAATACAGTTAGGAATCAGGAGCTTCATCAATTTTGTATTATCTAATTTGAACAGACATGATTTATGTTGTTGTGCACCTTTTCTGTCATGCAGCCCATGCTTTTAAGAAGTGCACTCAGACATATCATGAATGCGTTTTCTTTTAAATTGGTTTATCACTGCATAGTCTTGATGTTGTCTAACAATAACTTTTACATTTGCTATCACTCTTTCCCACTATATTGTAAACCTATCTGACCATTCTCCCTACAAAGTGCTCCAGGTATGTTACCATATAAGTACAATGCTTTAATATTAGAAAATATGTTACATCCTATTTATTCTCTTTCAGACAGGCTGTCTCTCTCTCTCTGTCTCCCCCCGTCTCTCTGTCTCCCTACCCCCTTCTCTCTCTGTCTTTCTCTGTCTCCCTCTCTGTCTCCCCCGTCTCTCTCTGTCTTCCCCGTCTCTCTACCCCCTTCTCTCTCTCTCTCTCTCTCTCTCTCTCTCTCTCTCTCTCTCTCTCTCTCTCTCTCTCTCTCTCTCTCTCTCTCTCTCTCTCTCTCTCTCTCTCTCTCTCTCTCTCATATCAGCGATTCTAGGTATGACTGCATATTTCCAGACAATGTCCAGAGAGAGCTATGGTGCCAAGAAAAGGATGGATGAGTTTTGTGACCATATTGGTGTGACAGATCGCTACACAGGGTACCGTAACAACCTGACACGTGGGAGTCGAGATCCTGTCACACTCGGCTTCTCCTGGCTCGACACCAACAGGAATAAATACAATGCCAGTCTCAACACAGGCTGGCAGTCAGCAAATCCACCTCAGGGACAATTCACTGTTGGGACTCAGCCTTCAGGTAATACAGGTCATAATTTTCAGTTCAATCCTATCCAAAACAAAGCAAAAACAAAATCCAAAGCAAAATAAGTATTCCAAAATGATAAGAGAATATTAGTCGATTACCAATCCTAAAACGTTTTCATTATAAGCTTACATCTGGTTCATATTTAGACTTCATTATTTTTGAGACTTTGTTCTTGAAATAATTGTAGCGTAAATTTTGCGAATTTACAGAAAATCAATTTTCACGTTTTTTAACTTTGCGAATTGGTCGCAGCTATACACTTTAAGTGTCAGCACTATTCATTGCGAATTTGAATTTTGTAATCTTTTCCAAAATTTACAGTATCTATAAAAATTGATAGTCTAGTGAGTACACAAACATATATAAAGTATTAAAAATGTATGTATGTTAAAAGTGGATTGCTGTGGAATGCAAGCTTATGATGTCCCTGTTTACTTGGGTTTAGTGTTACATGATGTTCATTATGTTGTAGGAGTCAAGTCATTGCAAACGGTTCCTAGGGTAGGGACATCACAAGCACAAAGGACTAAAAGCTACAGTAAGTATATCATGATAGGATAATATGGGCTTTTTATTTACTCTCATAATAGCAGAGTTGAGACTGATAACTGTTGTCCAGTAGTGAAGATTCCCTATGGTACAGTTACAGATAATAAGACTTGAAATCTTAATCATTAGATTTCTTATTTGACTTTCAGCCACTGGGGATATGCACAATCTTCAGCCCTACTACATGTCAACAGCAGGTAAGCTGACCAGTGGGCCCAGGTCCATCCAGGAACAGTGTGGCATCAACACCACCTTCCCAGGCAAAACAGAGTACATGAAGCGCTACAAGCCTCCCCCTCCTGATGACAACACAAAAGACTACAACATCAACCCACGGCCAGACTTCAGCAACCTCAACGGTCGACCACAAATGAAAATGGTCTGGACGCCAAATCACACTGAGTATCACACACGATATGAATGGCCAGATTCAGAAAAGATAGTAAGACTACCATGGCTCCGGAAATAAATCTTTTGGAATGACAAGCAGGGTAGTACTTGGTTTACTACTTTCAAGGATTTGATATTCATAAGGCGACCATTTGTAGGTAACAGTGCACTGCCTTAGATGAATAAAAGAATGGATATGTAGCTAGAGACAAATTACTAGATGCGCTTTAGTGAAGACCTGGCTATCCCAGGGGTCTCAAATCTGGCTGCAGTGTGACATCACTTTGAGACAAAGACCAATGAGGGCTCTTGTATCGTTTACATTACAGAGAAACTTGCACACCAACATGCGCTAAACATGACTTATGGGCTATTCGCCGCAGCCAGCTTGTTCAGGTTGACGGCTAGTTTTGTATCTACTTGTTTTTATTCATCTAAGGCACTGTGAACAGTAATTAGCAAAGATTGGCCATTTCTACTGTGAAAAGTAATATGCTTGGAGTGGTGATTTTTAGGTAATTATGAACTTTGAGCCATGATATGCATCATGTGGCACTACTAAAACGGTTATACACCAAAAGTTAACATTTTTGGACAACTGTGCACTGTAAACAGATAAACACTAAACTAACTTCTCCTTAGTGATGTCATCGTAAAATAGAGGTCAAAGTTTGTCTTTATTGACACTGGTCTACCTCACACAGTCTCACATGGTAACATTGTCACCAGGAGTTTCACAGAGCTTAGTTATTAGCTCTAAGGTAGCTGCTGAAGACATGAGTACCAAGCTGCTCAGATAAGCTATTAATAGACTAAAATGGCCTCTCCCAGTGCCTGCATTTCTTGTCTGTTAGGATGTATTTAAACAGCAATATACTTCTTGTATTAAGGTTGGCTGTGGTGGGAACTTCGGTTTAAGGAGAGAATACCTTAAGAAACTATTTCGGCCTATATGTTATTCATGGTGGAATTGTCCTTTATGGCTCCAAGAGCTGAGAAACATGTTTTCAAATGATTCATGAGACTCGAAGTTTTAGCTGATAATGAGGTAAAAAGATGATTAAGAATACTCTCATGACAGACACTCAACAAGACCTACCACTCATATGATATGTATACTATTGAATGTATGTGTTCCTTGAGTAGTGCTGAGTAGTTAGTCAAGTGGTGTCACCTAACAGATAGGAGTAGGATTGCTAAATTTATGGTATTAACCCTTATGCTGATGGTGGCAAATTTTGCCAATATGAAACAATGCAAAAAGCTTTTAAAAAGGCAAACTACATGGGTACTCATCTAACAGTACTCAGCAGGAACTATATAATGAATACCAACATAACAGGGTTCAGATGGTTTTCAAATATCTTTGCATCCTTGTTCTTTGGACGAAAGTAGCCTCAGCATTAGAAAGGTTAAGTGTTCATCTGCCTCTATCTATATATAGTGTATTAGTTCAACAGTTTGTCCTATGTGGTTTTTGGGCAGTTGTTTCTTTACATCTCTATGTCAGATGAGCTGGTGTGTACTTTTTATATCTAATAAGGTATTAAAGCATATGTGATATTATGATTTTGTTTTCTAATTTAACCCTATTAATACCTGGCTTAATTTTGTTGCCATTTTAAGAAGATTTTTAAACTCAAAACTGTTGAGTGATTTATAAAATTCTGTTTATTCTGAGCTTTAATAGTCACAGTATGTACATATTTATATTCATAGAATGTATGCCTTTGAACTTATTATAGTTTCGGATACCATACCATAGTTTACTTTATTATTTGTATAACCACTGGGTTTGGTGCTAATACGTTTGTTTCAACCTGTCCCCTCAAATTGTTATGATTGTTTATTATTTCTGGTAAATAAAATGCATAAAATATGTCCTCTAGTGACTTGTTTTTTCTTGACTTATGAAATGCTGGTTTGATTGTCGATCTTTATGGTAAGACCTGAAACCTTTATAGGCTTTCCAATTGATTTAATCTACTTTCAGCCACCATATGTAAACTTCTATAAATGTATGAGTTATACATAATATTTATAAAATACAAATACTCATCTATAAACATATTATTCATAAATATTAAAGAAGTGATCTTTTAATGAAAAGACTAACTTGAAATGAATACATAAAACTGTACAAAATGTCTGAATTTAACTTTTTTTGATAATCACTTGTGAAATTCTTAAATTGAAAAACTAAAAAGTTAAAAGTTTTGCAAAAATCACTCATAAGAAATCCTTTTCCTTTTTTAAAAAGTTAAAAAGAGTTTTGCATTATTTTGTTTTTAAAGTTCCACCACTGTTATTGAATATTCTGTGACACCGTTAACCAGTTAACTGCCACCTGGCATTGTTCAATATGTCTGACTTTCAGAGGAGTCAATCTCATTAGCCAGACTTATACTCATGACCGTCCAGGAATGCAAATAAGTTTTTACCACTTACAATCCTTCTAAATAAGAAGAACCACTTTAAGATTCAGCGAATGGTAATCCAGACCTTAATTTAGGGTAATTGCATCAAAATTTTAAATTGTCTGTTACAGACCTAAAATGCATATATCATTTTGAATTTGGCCACTAGTAGAATGAAAAGTGTTTTTCAGCATCTTTCGCTTTTATCCAACACATCTTTTGATGTATCACACATTTTTCTTTATCTGTGATATCTTTTATCTTTTATCTAAAAAGCATGTATTATTTTGAATTTGGCCAGACAAAGAAGTAAACCACATGGTCAAATTTGTGGTTAAGGGGAGTCACAGATAATGGGTTTAATAACCGAATGATGTACTTCTAGGTCAGTGGTGGACACGGGAGAAATTTTATGATCCATGTCTAGAAAAATACCAGCTATAAAAGATTTGCCATTAGTTTCAAGGTCTGCAACATAGCTTAGTCTGCAATACCCTAGTTTTTGGGGTCCTTTGATGGTAGTTATATGCTTTTGTCAGGAAAGGCTTAAAAAGTAAACCCAAAATAATAGCAATTTTATCTATTAATGCATATTAAGTTACAAATTTGGGTTTTGACCTGTACCCTATATGACATATAAAGCATGATTAATTTGTAAGAAAGGTTAAAGCATTGAAATGTACTCTAAAAGAAATTGACTAAGGGAAAGAATTAGTACAATACAGTGGAACCTGTCAAATTGAACACCTGTGAACATTGAACACCTGCGTACATTGAACAATTTTTCATGTCCCGGCACACTCCCATTGAAAATCAATGGGAGGCTACCTGGATACATTGAACACCTGTCTATCTTGAACATTGAACACCATTTTCTTCTGCAGGCCACATCTAACCTGTCTACTTTGAACATTCTGCACTGATTAAAAACTTTTCAGTGAAAATGAGGTCAAATCAGATATAAAAAAATCACTGTTTTGTTAAGTAATATTTTTTAAATGCTTAACATGTGAAGTGTTTAACTTTAAGAATAAGAATAAAGTGAAATAAAGACATAGTAGAATTTTTTTTTAACTGTATAGGTTGAATTGTCAATTTAAGCATGGTATAGAAAAAAAATATCAAAGTAAATAAACCCTTCGGCTACCTTAAGAAAAAAACTTATCAAGTTGTTATACTTCTATAAAAATTGAATTATTCGTCTTAAAAGAGCTCTCAGGAAATATTTATTTTGTTTATGTTGAATTGACAACTAAAAAATGGTCAAAGAATTTAATCGCATGAGTTACCTTAATGAAAAACTTCAAAAAAAAATTCCATAACATCCTATACAGCAAAAAAATATTAACTCATAAAAGCTATTCAAAATAAAAATAACAGAAAATCACCTGGATACATCCATCTGTATCTTGAAAAGTAGCCGGGAGTTCACTGGAGTTCACTGACTTTTAAGAAATTTCAGAATACGATCTTCAATTTGGGATATCCCAGGACGTTCTAATGCTATTTATAGAACGCTGGCGTTCCCCTGAAGAACGTGCTCGCGTGAACTCCAAAACCAAGGAAAAAAAGTGCCCCAATTCAAGTAAGGAAATTAAGAAGTACACGTCCCATTTAGAAACAAAAAAGCCTCCCCCTGAAAGAAATGTTCCATATTAAACTGAACATACAAGCATATGTTCCTTTATTAAAATTAAAGCACATATCTGTGCGATCGCGTGCAGGCCATTTTCACAGATTTCACGTTCTCGTGACCTGCCATGACGTCAACCTTCAGCGCGCAATGCATTGTAGGTAGTGATCGCCCCCCCCTGCCCGAGGCGCAGATGCCGTAGAGGCTAGCATGCAGTACCTATGGGTTTGCGGATCAAGGGATGTATTTCTCTAGCTCAAATCACCTCTCGATATGGCAAGCCATATCCATCACATCAAACTACCACAATGTATGGCAAGCGTGCTTCACCTTCTCCCGAAGAAGTATCTATCTATCATATCTATCTATCGTAGTTTTAACCCATTAATGCTTATGAGTTCCTTTGGAAATTGTCGTCTGGATCTATGATACCTTTGACTATCTCTTTGAAATTAAGGATTATTTTACAAAATATTTGAAAAAGAGTTGCTGATAATATTCTGATTGACATTTCTCCATGAATAATTTTCCTCATTTTGCTTTTGCCTCCAAGATTTCATCAAAATTGTCAGGCTGTTTTGGCCGCTGTGAGCATTAATGGGTTAAGGGCATTTATGACAGCCAATTATTATGCACACCTTTTGATAGTCTTCTTTACCCAACCATGTACTTTTACAGATGTAGACGTATAAGTGTGAATACCCCTGTACCCTCTATGTGGAGTTTGGTGTTAACCCATTAACACTCAGAGCAGCCAAAACAGGCCTGACAAATTTGGAAATATATTACTTTCAAAAGCATTTTCTGGAAAACATTTGAATTAGAAATGCTTATCAGAAGCCAAACTACAACTCTCCATCAAATATTTTGTGAGCTTTCGCTTTTTTCTGAAGTTATTTTCAAAAGTATCAGAGTAGCAGACGTTAGGTTCTAGTGGAGTTGTAAGTGTGCTTGGGTTAACTTACTGGCATACTAGTTCCCATAAACCAACAATGGAAACGTTAAGTTGTAGTATATATTTCTGTTTCTTCTTTTCTTTAATTTTATTAAAACTTACATCTGTATGTTAAGTTCATACTATGCTGAGACTAAATCGTTTCATATTTACCCTTAGTTATACTTTTTGTATTTGCTTATACTTAATTCATTTTTATTTGTTACATGTATATCATACGCTTTTGAACATTTTATGAATGGAAATGGCGCTATATAAATACCAATAATTATTATTATTATTATTATTATTATTATTATTATTATAAGGAGTATACTTTTGTTATTCTTATTACAGTCAATAAATATACATACATATCACAGCATACCACATATCATACCATAGCACAGATAAATATCCATACAAGCCGAAACGGTGTATCGTGACATAGGTCAAACAAGTTTCAATCACCCAATCAGGGACTATATTCAGATATATTCAGATATATTTACCCACCACAAGTTTACAAAGCTACCAAGATTGAAGTCTTATGTATCGCCAAAACTATACATGCAATGTGGAATAAAGACAAAAATAGTTTAAAGATGTAAAACAAAATGGTTTCAATCACCCCAATAGACTTGCTACAAGTCTGTGATATCTGGCTCTTTCACTGATCTGACCTGGTTTGATTTCACTCCAGGTTTAGTTCTGAATAAATCCTCAAGGGGGACACACTTTCCAACTGACCACCGCAGTGCCATCTATCCACAAGGGAGGACATTTAAATATGGCCTGGGAGGCAGGCTATCACCACAACTGACTATATGTTTCTACTCAAGCCTTTCCTTTGTACTAACAACAGTCTGTATATAGAGGGGTTGAGGGACAAGCTATCATCTCAGCGCGCTGTATGGTACTACCATAGGGTTCAAATAATGGTGCACAGTATAACCCTAACCCTTGTGAGTCTGAATGGCATTTTCCTTACCATTAAACGTGTCCAAAAATGCCGGAAAAACAAACAAAAACAACAACACATAATTGTGATATCAAAATAATTTTTATTGAAGCATAGATAGTAGGCTGCTCTCATACATTATTACTGTATAAAACATCATGCATAATAATTAACCAATAAATAGCATGTCTTTGGTTTTCAGCACATCCTGGTGGGAAAATAAGGAACTAAACCATGACCCCATTCAAAGGAAAATAATCATGACTAAACTCTTATCATCTATCCAATGAATCTAAGACAATACTCGTCACTGAATATAAAACTTTGTTTGGTTTAACAATAACAACAAAATTTCATTCCATGTGAACAAAAATGTTATTCTCAGATCTGATTGGCTGAATCCTCTGACCAATCAGATGCTAGTACCAAGAGTTTCGCACTCCTATATTGTCCCAACAGGATGTACTTAAGTTATATATATATATATTTAAACGGTAAATCCATGGTATAACACATATAGCATAAATATCATAATACTATCTTTATCATTTGAGGAGTACCATCAAAATGATGTTATCTTTAGGTAAAACCAGCCGACCCCTCATTTCAGTGACATGCGCACAATAACTGATGATAGACACCCAAAAAGTGATGATGTCATCACAAGGTATGGCTGAAACTCTTAACTCCTATGTGCACAAAAGGTGATGACAAGCACACAAAAAATGATGATGTCATAAAAGATCAAACAGAATCTCTAATATCAATATCATAATCACAACGTTGTGAAGAGATAATCACACTCTTGTAAAGATAATCTACTGACGTGGTCAAAAGACACTTCCTTTAATGAGATTCAGTTCAATGGCATAAATTACTATATTCACCATTGTTAAGTGCTTTTTGCGTTCACACAAAATAAAACAGAAAAAGAAGGTGCACTTTCTAAAACTTGCACTGGTTACAATGATAAATATGGTAACTGCCTGACCGGCCTAGGGAACATACAAGTAGGAACCGAGTTCCAGGTACTATATAGCCAAAACGGTGGAGTGTGCATTTTAGGTTCACAGTACTAGGAACAAAAAAGAATAAATAATGGTGCAAATATGGCCAAAGTTCTTAGAACCTTTGACTGACCCCAGTTAAATATATCATATATCACACTGTTATACTATATAACAGTGTATTATCATATATCACTGTTATACTATATAACAGTGTGATATCACATGTCACATTGTTATACTTTATAACACTGAAATATCATATATAACAGTTATACTATATAACACTGAAATATCATATATCACACTGTTACACTTAATAACACTGTAATATCATATATCACACTGATATACCATATAACAGTGTAATATCATATATCACACTGATATACTATATAACACTGTAATATCATATATCACACTGATATACTATATAACACTGTAATATCATTTATCACACTGATATACCATATATCACACTGTAATAGTATATTTCACACTGTAATATCATATATCACACTGAAAGAATATATATATCACACTGTAATACTATATATAACACTACAATATCATATATCACACTGAAATAGTATATATCATACTGTAATACCATATATCACACTGTAATATCATATATCACACTATAGGGCAAGCATTTGTCATCATCGACCTACCGGAAAAAAACAGGTGCATTATAACTGATGTCTCAAAAACTTGATACTAATACAGTAATTGTGCGCAAAATACAATGGTCATTTTTTAACTATACAGACCGGTTCTTGTCACTGAAATGTGAGATCAGCATTCAGTTACCTCGAAGTCTTAACCTGAATGTACATAGATATACTATTAGAAATAAACACTAGAAATAAAAAGTGTCATAACCAACTAGTTGGATTTCACAGACTTTCTGTATCACTGTGCTAGCTAAAATAGAACTCTAAACAGATATGAATAAGTTGTGTATGCACATCTAGAGACAGTACAAGGCAAGAGCTGGAAATGATGTGTGTATATATATATATATATATATATATATATATATATATATATATATATATATATATATATATATATATATATATATATATATATATATATACATATATATATATATATATATATATATATATATATATATATATATATATATATATATACATATATAAATATATAAATATATACATATATACATATATATATATATATATATATATATATATATATATATATATAAATATATATATATATTTATATATATATATATATATATTTATATATATATATATATATATATATATATATATATATATATATATATATATATATATATATATATATATATATATATACGCACACATAATATATACATATATTATTTATACACACATAATATATATATGTATGTATGTATGTATGTATGTATATATATATATATATATATATATATATATATATATATATATATATATATATATATATATATATATATATATATATATATATATATATATATATATATGTATATATATATATATATATATATATATATATATATATATATATATATACATCCATATAAATATAAACATATACACGCATACGTATATGAAACTTCCAGGTGTGGCTATGGCTATGACGTGCTGCATTTCTCACCACTAGAGGGCAGCAGCTCTTCTCAGATTCCTACTATTCCAGTACACCTTTTGGATATATATATATATATATATATATATATATATATATATATATATATATATATATATATATATATATATATATATATATATATGTATATCCTGCTATTCCAGTACACCTTTTGGAAAACGTTAACCGTGCACATAAGCCATGTAATCACCCATCTGACCACCAGGCGGAGCCACCTGATGTACCATGCTAATGAACTTTGAGAGACCTGAAGATATGCTTCTGATTATTATGTATAGAGGGCAGCACTAGTATTGTATCGAATACAAATGATGGCGAGAGTTAGGAATTATCTTGGGTTAACCCTTCCAATGCTGAGGCTACTTTCATCCAAAGCACAAAACGCAAACATTTTTGAAAAACATCTCAACCCAGTCATGTTGGTATTCATTGGATAGCTCTTGCTGAGTACTCTCAGATGAGTATCAAAGTGCCAGGGTTTCAGTCATATTTTGAATTTTTTTTTGCATCATTTTGTATTGGCCAAATTTGCCACCAGCAGCACAGGGGTTCAAACCCCGTTGAGCCCATCCATTAAGATTTTATTTGTGATATTCAATTGAAATCCACAAATATTTCTTGTGTTTTATCATACGCAGTTATTATAAGGTATTCATGCTAGGAATCCGAGCACTTGGGCTTGGAGACTAATGATCAAGATAACCATGATCTCGACTAGAAATTGAGGGGATGATCATACATATGAAATCACAAGGAAATGGGCATGGCAGGAAATTCTAAATGCACGAGGGAAAAAGCAGGATACATATGTCTTACATGTGCTGATAGGCGGTGGTGTATTAAATTAAATCTCTTTAGACCATTCACACTCACAGCTCCTCTGGAAAGTATCGTCTGCTACTCACATACTTTTGAAAATTACTTGGGAACAAAGTGAAAATTTACAAAATATTTGAAGGAGAGTTGTTGTTTGGCTAATGAGCAACATTTCTCCTTCAAATTTTTTCCAGAAAATGCCTTTGTAATTAAATTCTTTCCAAAATCGTCAGGCCTGTTTTGGCTGCTCTGAGTGTGAATGGGTAAAACAAGCACATTCGGTGAAATGAAAGTATGGATTATTTTTGTCAAACCATCTATTAGTTCTCCTACTGAACACCAGAGGGCCTAAATGATAAGGGCAATATATAACTTTGCCACTTAAGAATGCATTTTCCAGTATAAGTAATTTACATATAGTATGTTTCTTTCTTATGAAAACACCTGCAAGGATATTGAGTGAAGAACCATTTAAAATCAAACATTACTTCTTTTTTTTTTCATTTTAGAAGTTTAGAATATCCTTAGCCCTTTCTGAGCTGTTGATCTTTCTCATTGCATTTTGAATGGACCATTTAACCCTTATGCTGCTGGTGGCTAATTTAGCCCATACAAAATGATGCAAAAATCCTGAAAAACACTTGAAAGCTGACATGTGGGTACTCATCTGAGAGAACTCCGCGAGAGCTTCCCAATGAATACCAACATGACAGGGTTAAGATGGTTTTCAAAGAATTTTGTATTTTCCTCCCATGGCTGTAACCTCAGCATGGAAAGGGTTAACTGTTATGAATTGGCGATCTCATTCTTTATGCTATGATTATTTACCACTATAGATAAAAAGCTACATAGACATTTCTTCATTAAGGTTTTTTAAGACCCTTTAACCATTATTGGCAATCATAATCCCAAGTCTAGCATTTGCGAAAACCTTGAACTAACAACACAATTGTAATGTTAGTTGTCTCGTCAAGAGAAACGAATAGTAGTTGCCTCACATGCAGAATTCATTGAATGAAAAAGTGAGGCAAAGCAGGAAAAACTTCTAGTTCTCTTCTCACTTTTCAAGTCCAATGAGAGTTAACCCTTCCAATGCAGAGGATACTTAAGTCCAAAGCACAAGAACGCAAAGATTTTTGAAAGCCATCAAAACCCTGTCATGTTGGTATTCATAAGAAAGCTCCCGCTGAGTACTCTAAGATGAATACCAATGTGCCAGTGGTTCAGCCATTTTTCAGTTCTTTTTGCGTCATTTTGTATTGGCAAAATTATAGCCACCAGCAGCATGAGAGTTAAACATATATTTCCAGTGACGCAAAGAACTGGCAACTTTTAGGGCAAAATAAGCTGCAATGCATGCGATTATTTTCTACGTGAGATGGCTTCAGAAGACTAGCATTGTGTAAATACCTGCAAAGCTTCAAGCACTACTTCTGTAGCTCGATCCATAGGAAATTTACAAGTATGAACTTTAACCCATTTACACTCAGACCAGCCAAAACAGGCCTGAAAATTTGGAAATACATTACTTACAAAAGCATTTTCTGGAAAAAAATGAAGGAGAAATGTTTATCAGAAGCCAAACTAAAACTCTCCTTCAAATATTTTGTGAACTTTCGCTTTGTTCTCAAGTTATTTTCTAAAGTATGATAGTAGCAGACGTTAGGTTCTGGTGGAGCTCTAAGTGTGAATGGGTTAAGAACAAGGAATATGAACGAAGGCCCAGTGCTAGACAACAAGGTATAAGTCTAGTTTGCATTCTTTGCACTCATCTATCGTACCATTCACATAAGTCGTCTGGACCTAAGATACTTTTGGAAATAACTTTGAAATTAATCATAAATTCATAAAATATTTGAAGGAGAATTGTGGGTTGGACCTTGGTCAACATTTTTCCTTCAAATATTTTCTTAACATTCCTTTTGTTAGTGAGATATCACTGAAATAGGCGGGCGGTTTTGGCCGCTTGAGGCAAGAATGGGTTAATAAGAAAATTCAGAAGTTCAAGTGCAAAAAGGTCAGGGAGTACACATGGGGTCACGGGATACAGTCTCTTTGCAATAGAAAAGCAGCACCAAGTAAACAAGTACAGTATCATGGGGAGCTAAAGAAAATCCTAGGTAGGGCTTAGTAAAGGAACAAGAAATATTGAGCTAGAACTGCCCGGACACTGTATACCGTAAATTCTCAAATTTGGGACACTTTTTAATAATTACAATTTTTATGGGTTCAGGTTGGTGCATGTTTTCTGAAAGTACCTTGATGCTGTATCAGTAAGATTTACAGCTAGACCCATATTTTTTGGAAATGGCAACTGGTGATAGATCGAGGCTTGCCCAGATTTCCCATGAATCATTTTGCAAAATACCTATAGTGGCCCAAATTCCTAGGGTGGTCTAAATTTCCGATAATTTCCGGCAGTAGACTTCCTAATAGATTTCCGTCTCCTTTTCGTTTTTCTTAATCACCGTCTTCGTCTGGATTGGCCGTTGCAGATGCAGCTGGTTGGCGTTATTTTTCTGCGCCGGAGAGGTGGTGGTCGTCGTGGTAACCGTCGCCCCTGACATGGCCTGGAAGGAGGACATCACACCTTGCTTATTCACATCGCCATTGGTCAACGGCTGAGCGGGCTTCCCTTGGACACTCACAAAGTTTTGCATCGCGTTATTCTTCATCTGGAGCTGGGCCTGTTCCTGCCGAAGCTGTTGGATATTCACGTACGTGTGGCTGCCGGACGATGACGTTGATTTCTGCGCATGTTCGCGCTGCAACGCCTTCAATTTCTGGTACTGCTCTTGGAGATGCGCGCTTTTCGACGTTTCGGGGATCACGGCTTGCTGGCGAGACAGGGCACTTGTTTTCCGTACCGGTGGCGGAGGCGGGACTCTTTTACCTCCTTGCGGGTTGGGCGAGGTTGCGCGAGGATTGGGCGAGACTGAGCGCGGAGAGGGAGGTATAGGGGGCGCTTCACCGCCGCTAGAATTACCGTTATCGTTCTCCTGTGGGGGCGCGAGGCCGCCCTGACGATTATGAAAACTCGAGATTTTCACAGCTTTGCTATTGCGATGGCGGACGCCCTCCTGCGAGTCTATGCTTTCTGTACTCTCCGTGTCACTGTCTTTCGTAATACTTCCTGGTTCCCGATGAATCACTTCGCGATGGTCCAAATTCTGCTCCTGCAGATCGGGCCGATTCATATTCGCCGCCATACCCTGCAGGAGATCCTGTTGAAACTTCGACAGCGCGCGTCTTTTCGGCGAACCGTCCGGCTTCTCTTTGGGAGTGCTGGTAGCGACGATGTTCGCCGGAGCAGCCGGAGAATTGGAAGGCCCGATCATCGTCGAGGTCTCTCGCACCGGTGAGATACTTCCCGAGATGTCCACAGGGGGCGGTGACATCGCGCCGGACTGACGACTGCTCTTCCGAGGTGGAGGCGGGGGAGGAACCTTCTTACTTCCCCCTGTGCTGAGCCGATGACTTTCCAAACCATTCTTATCCTCCTCCTGCGACTCCTGACCACTCTCCTGCGACTCAGCCTCCTTCTGAGCTCCGTTATACTTCCGATACTTAACCACCCCACAAATACGCGTCGACTCGCTGGATTTTTTAGGCGAACCTGGAGCTTTCAGCGCCCCCGATTTTGGAATACTGGATTTCTGTGGACTCGTTTGACTAGCTGATTTTTGAGCAGCACCTGATGGCGGTTTCGAATCCGTGACATCTTGCCCGTGACCTTGACCTTCAGAAGGCGACCTATGGCCATTGGTCATGACATTCGAACCCTGTATTGTCGCTTTTTGTTCAATCAGTTCTTGTACGTACTGTTCCGTGGCTACGGCGCTATCCACCGGTGTAGCGAGCTGCACCTCCGGCCCGTTGAGTAGTGGCTCCACCTGGTGACCAACAGGATCACCATTGGTGTTTCCGTCAACGTTGTTGACTTTGTTTCCACTGTTTCCATTGCGTTCCATGATGCCATTGTAGGGCTTTTCGGCTTTTTGCTGAGCGTTGTTTTCTTGAGCACGGTTGCCTGTCTCTTTCAGCTGTTTCGAAGCTAGTTCCAAGGACTTCTCAAATCTCAATGTTTCCGTCGCCGTGATCAACTTTTTCTTCTTCTCCCTCAACTCTTCAGCAGCCTGAAAAACAAAAATAAAATTTTGTTTTGGAATGTTTTTCAGACGAAATCTCTTGCCATAAAGGCAGGGTTTGACACTTAGATTTCAGACTAGGGGCCCGAAAAGGTCTTCCGATAAAAATTAGTGGTCAAAAACAGAATTCTGGTTATTTTTCATACTATTTTGGGCCCCTAGACTGAAAAATATAGGGGCCAACAGCAAAATCTAGGGGCATATGCCCCCGGGCCCCTGGAAAAGTCGAACCCTAAAGGGAGATGAGATTACTCAAAGCAATTTTGAGAAATAGCACTAATATACCATAACATACTGGGAAATATAAGCAAGATTTTCAGAAAAGAAAACACACGGTAAAACACCATGATATCCTTGAAATATTTCATCAAAGTTGCGAGGCTGATTTTTGCTGCTGTGGGTATTAACTCATTAATACTTAAGAGTTCATCCAGGAAATGTTGTCTGGATCTATGATACATCAGACAATAACTTTTGAATTGAGAGTGATTTTACAAAATATTTGAAGGCGAGTTGTTGGTAATGTTCTGATCAACATTTCTCCTTCAAATATTTTGACAATTATGCTAAAGCCTGTAATTTTTCATCAAAATTGTCAGGCTGGTTTTGGCCGCTGTGAGCATTAATGGGTTAAAGGGGAAACACATTCATGCCAGGAAATGTTCTTGACAAGTGTTGTCTGATCCTTTGATACCTCTGAAAATAGCATTGGAATTAACCATATATTCACAAAATATTAGGAGGAAAGTGTATATTAGGCAACCCTTAATTGGTTTGTATTTTCCTGTGTCTTTCATGGACCATTTTGCAGAGTCAGCATATAAAAATAAAATAAAAATCCTGTTTTTTTTTGTGTTTTTTCTGAACCAAAGCATTACCCAGTCCGGAAATAAAATAAAAGTATTAGTTCCAGTTCGAAAACTAAAAGATATTGATACACACACATGTATGAACTGGCAGCATGGAACACTGGCAGGAAATGGTCACATAGATTTTTTCACGTTTTTCAGTTTCATTTTTATTGACATTTAACTATTGTTTTATCTATTCAATCAAAAATCTCACTGTTATATATTCCTCATGAGATGCTGTTAAGTTGGGTCTTCCATAAATAATAAAAAAATGATTCTGTCGGACGGGTTATTCTTAGTTCCAGCAAACTAAAATTCAATTGCGGGTCGCCTTATTCATTATATATTATACATCACATTGTATATAATATTACTCCTACCTGTATGTTTTGTATGCGAGCCTCGTGATTCGGGATCATGGCCTGAATATTATCCAATAACGCTCGCTTCTCATTGTTGCCAGGTGCACCATTCGTTTCCACGGTAACAACAGTTGGGGGTCTGTGTTCTTGAACTGACGCAAGTCTGAAAAAGATGTTGTTCTAATTATACAAATGTATCCACACCAGATTCATATACTTTGTACTAATTTGTACTAAAATACTTGTATATGTTTTTGCTGAAATGTGGAGGAATGAATAAAAATGATTTAAAAATAAAAGGTCTGAAAAAGTGCCAATTGTGCCAATTATAGTACCTTTTGAGAGTAAAGATTGTTCCTGTGAGTTTTTTGCATCGTTTGACGGACTGTTCTAGGCGTGCCGGTTCGTCCTTGAGATATTTTTCCTCGGTTACGACGACCTCCATCTCGCTGGCCATGACCTCCTTCATCTTGTCCTGCAGCACCGGGAACGTCACTGGAATACACAAAATAACGGAATCTTATTGGGAAATCGAAAACACAGAATGTCTCTGAAACATATAAAATAATGGAATGTTTTAAGGAGTTCAAAAAAGAATAACAGAATTTTATTGGGAATTTGAATATGCAGAATGTCTCTGAAATATATAGAATATGGAATGTCATAAGGAGTTCAAAAAAGATTCTCTAAGAGAGACAAAATTTTGTTAGGAATTTGATTAAAAAGAATGTCTCTAAAACATGGAAAGTTATTAGGAATTCAAAAATGAGTGTCACTAAAAGAGACAAAATAATGGAATTTTATTGGGAATTTGAATATACAGAATGTCACTGAAACATGTAATAAAATAATGGAATGTCAATAGGAGTTCAAAAAAGAGTGTCACGGAAAGAGACAAAATAATGGAATTTTATTGGGAATTGGAATATACAGAATGTCTCTGAAACATAAAATAATGGAATGTCATTAGGACTTCAAACAAGAGTGTCACCGAAAGAGACAAAATAATGGAATTTTATTGGGAATTTGAATAAACAGAATGTCTCTGAAACATAAAATAATGGAATGTTATTAGGAATTCAAAAAAGAGTGTCACTGAAACAGACAAAATGAAGGAATATTACAAAAGCAGGCGATATTATGGAATGTTACTGGAATTTATTAACCACAATTCATGCCTGTATCAGTCAAAAATTTGTGGATAATATCTCTCTAATATAAGGAATTCTTAGAAAATATTGGAAGGGCGGAAAATTGATCAAAATCAGACCCACGACTCTCATTCAAATATTTTGTGAATTTATCGATCAATTCCTTAGTTATTTTGAAATTTTCAGATGACAGGAGTAAAGTATTATGTATATTGTCTGTTATTTGGGATACTTTTTAATAATTACAATTTCTATGAGTTGAGGGTGGTCCATGTTTTATGAAATACTGAAAAAACAGAGTAATTGTTATCCATACTTTATATAATCGCAACCAGCGATATAACAAGAGCGGTCCATATTTCCCCAAAAAAAGATTTGCAAAAATAATTTTAGTGGCCCCAAAAAATCCAAAGGTGGTGCAAATTTTAGGTAACATACGGTACCTTTGAGGTCTGCGACTGCCCGGCTTATGTAACTGAGCGCGAGAGCCATGGATTCCACTTCCTGTGTGTGTACTCGACAGCGCTTGCTGATGACATCACCACGAAGCTCTTCCACTGCGCCCTCCAAATCACTGAAATCACAAACGAAAAAATGCATAAATATGACACAACAAGATGGACACCTGTGGCATCGAGGTCAGGGTTGTTTTGTGTGTTGCTTGGGCTTCATCATTTTTAATATTTCAGTTTTGTTGGGTTTTTATTTTTATTTTCATTTTTTTTACTTTTTTTTTTTTTGCTTCATTTTGAACTTAGGGGTAAGAATCTTTTTGAAAATATTTTTATATATGATACTAAAATAGGGCTTGAAATAAGATGGAGCCGTGATCCCAGGACTCCATTGAATTCTACTGCGGCTCCCTAAAATTTCTGCAGTGAGCCCATAATGTACTGGTTTTTATACACATTTTCAAACAATTTCATCTACTATATTTTCTATTCATTGTTTTGTTAGATATCTTTTACTCATACCTTTCTATTTTGTCATTCTGTATTGCCTATACTTGATCTAGTTCTCTTTCTATCTCTAGTAACCTCTCAAAGTGTAATATAGAGTACTGTAGATTCACAAAAGATTGTGTAGAGTAAATTTTGTGAATTTACAGAAAACGTTTTTTTTAACTTTGCGAACATGGAGTGCCAGCTATACTCTTTAAGTGGCAGCACTAATCATCGCAAATTTAAATTTTGCGTCCGAGGCTAAACGCAAAAATTAAACTAATGCAATATTTTCCGAATTTACAGTATATTTGACATTTACTTTTATGGGTGAACTTACCTCAGTTCTTTCTCCACCTTTTCTGTGTCGCACCTGTAGTCCGTGATGATGGTGTCCACCTCACATCTCCGCGCTCTGATAGGCTGGTTTACAGCACCAGGTACGTGGGTTAATACATCCTGAAAATTACCGAGATAATCATTTCAAATCAAAAGAATATATGCTTGGCCAGTTAACCTCACCATGTACATGTATTGATTAGTACCGAAAAATAAAAATGTTATACAATAATTTTGCGTGTATAAGATGCATGTTTTTACATATGACGCACCCCCTCAAATCGAGAGTGTGTCTAATACACGAAGCTAGAAATATAGGGTCAGGGTGTTTGACATCGAGTCCCCAGGCCACACGGAGATGCGAAATCGATGACCCGGGGCGCCATCCACTAATAGATGATGTACCTGAATTTCGGCCATGGTGTCTGAGCTTTGATCGCTATTTTCGGAAAAATTCGGCCACCATCAGCCAATGAAAATCGTAATTAATAAAAAGTGTCCGATATTTGCGAGAATTTACGGTAGCTATGTTTTACATACCTGGCGATGGGTTTCTAAAAAGTAGCCAGACTCTGCTTTCTGTACTCACCTTGATTTTGGGCAACTAGTACTACAACTTGTCATTATTGCGATGATTACAAAAACTTAAGTTCCCTGTGTTGAGTTTAACAGTGGTTTTCAGCAGGTGCATTAGTTTCCTCCACTACTTCCTCCTTTCTATTATCATCATTATTATTATCACCATCATTATTATTATTATCGTTATTAGTATTATCATTATTATATTATTATCATTTTCATCATTGTTGATACTTTTATCATATTTGCTATTATTTTAATTATTTTAAATATTGTTATTATCACTATTAGTAGTAGTATTATCATTATCGTTATTATTATCAGAATTATTACTACAACTACTACCATAACTACTACTAATTCTACTACTACTACTACTATTGCTATCACCAGAGATATGGTGACATCCGTACTCACCTTGATTTGTTTGAAGGTATCATTAATACTCTCCTTGATGCAGTCAGAATAGACTTGCTGCATGCGTTTGAGGCTCTTCACCTCCGAGCGGAGTTCCCGGGCCCGACTACGTAACGATTTCATGGAATTCTGCATATCCACACTCATACCTCCGGCCTTGGGCGTGGCCGCAGAGTCGTCAGAGACACCTGGTGGTGGAAATAAAAAGTAGTATTTAATTATATTTTATTGGTATTTTCATCTTTCTCAACCCTTTCTCAACCCTTCCAGAGTCATCAGAGACACCTGGTGGTGAAAATAAAAAGTAATATTTTATTACACTTTATTATATTTTATTGGTATTTTCATCTTTCTCAACTTTCTCAACCCTTTCTCAAAACTTTTTCCTGAAACATAATTACGCTAACATCTTTGAAAACCATCTAAACCCTGTCATGTTGGTATTCTTTATAAAGCTCTCGCCGAGTACTCTCAGATGGCAGGGTTTCAACCATTTTTCATCATCTTTTGCATCTTTTTGTATTGGCCAGATCTTAGCCACTGGATTCTTAACCACATTTTTACCTGTAGTGCCCAAAATGGTCCTGGCTATTTTTCGTTTTTCTCTTTGATGAGTGTGTTTTTTATAAAACATTTAAGGAAAATAGTTGCCCAAAAGCCCACTAATTAATCTTCTTCAACTATTTTGTGAATAAATGCAAGATCCTCAATTTATATTCCTAAGTATCACACCCCAAGACAATCTTATCATGGCAATTTCATTATTATTATTATTATCATTATTATTACTATTATTGTCATTATTATTGTTACCATTATTATCATTATCATTATTATTATTATTATTATTATTATTATTATTATTATTATTATTATTATTATTATTATTATCATTACTATCATCATCATCATCATTACCCAGTATTATCTATTACTATTATTATAATAATTATTATTATTATTATTATCATTATCATTATTATTATTATCATCATAAATATTATTATAATTATTATCATTATTATTATTATTAACACAACTATCATTATCATTACGTTCATCATTATCATTATTACTATCATTATTATTTAAAGTATCATTATTACGATTTTCTTTCAACCATATCATTATTCATACCAACCAAGGAAGACTTTTAATAAAGATCATATCACTGTTACCATTACTATCACTTAATCATTATTATTATTATTATTATTATTATTATCATTATTATTATTATTACTTTTATTATTATTATCATTATTTTCATTATCATTATTATTATTATCATTATTATTATTATTATCATTATTATTATTATTATTATCATTATTATCATTATTATTATTGTTATTATCATTATCATTATTATTGCCATTTTTACTATTATTATAATTATTATTATTATCATTATTATTATTATCATTATTATCTCCTGAGTCATCATCTGAGTATTAAGAAATATCAGGAAAATATATCTCCTTTTTTGAGGTGCACCACAAGCATGAATGGGTTAGCTCAATGGCCTCCTTTTTCTTGTGTGGGTTCACGATATTGTCAGCACTGGTTAGTGACTCAATACATCACCTAATCAAGCCCTGGCTGATCCCTAAATAGGCAGAGCCAACATGGTCCACCTTGGGTCTCCTCATACACTAATGTGACGGCCCTCAATTGGCGCAGTACTGCAGGTTGCTGTGACAAACCTAGCTCACAGCATTCAGCTCTTCGCTATGATGATAACAACAACAGCAGTAGTAGCCGTGTCCCTTGTAGCAGCAGTAATTGTAGTGATAGTAGTAGTAGTAGTGATAGTAGTAGTAGTAGTAGTAGTAGTAGTAGTAGTAGTAGTAGTAGTAGTAGTAGTAGTAGTAGTAGCAGTAGTTATAGTAGTAGTAGTAGTAGTAGTAGTAGTAGTAGTAGTAGTAGTAGTAGTAGTAGTAGTAGTAGTAGTAGTAGTCATATTCATAGTCATGGTAGTAGTGGTTGTAGTAGTAGTAGTAGTAGTAGTAGTAGTAGTAGTAGTAGTAGTAGTAGTAGTAGTAGTAGTAGCAGCAGCAGCAGCAGCAGTAGCAGCAGCAGTAGCAGCAGCAGTAGCAGCAGTAGTAGTAGCAGCAGCAGTGGAAGACTGCAGCAGCAAAAGAAGAATACCTTAATAATAATAATGGATGTTGATA
The DNA here is from genome assembly GCA_963942565.1 of Maea johnstoni. Classification (NCBI taxonomy): domain Eukaryota; kingdom Metazoa; phylum Annelida; class Polychaeta; order Spionida; family Magelonidae; genus Maea; species Maea johnstoni. Next base: position 13,770,803 of record OZ012696.1, on the reverse strand, counting down.
TTTTGCCTATACTAATAATACTCTTTATCTATACCCCATTTTTAAAGCCTACTCAGTGATGACTATCATCACATCAGAAGCACCGAGATACAATTAAAGCATGTCAGAAAAAATATCAGAATCGCCTTCAGTACTTTACTATTGTTCCCATATAAAGGCCCCCAAAAAATAGGCCGCCTGCACTCTCCACAATCGGAAGGTAGATAAATCATTCTCTCCACACTTCCTCCTAGTCGGCCATTACTGTGTATGCCGAAAGACTTTCAGGAAAACATCCATCCTCAGAACCATTAGTTTCTGAACTACTCCCCTGGGCAACAATAAGGAGAACATATTTCTCCGAAGATGAGTACCACGTCCTTTAGGACAGAATACATTTCTTAGAAAAATGGTTTCCTAAATATGCTGTGCTATATTGTAGCGGAGGTCTTGGGTATGACTCAGAATAAACTTAACGCAGGATGCAATGCATATCATATATTTATATTAGTTGGTAATCTGTAGAGAAATGGTTTCCTAAATATGCTGTGCTATATTGTAGCGGAGGTCTTGGGTAATGACTCAGAATACACTTAACATAGGATGCAATGCATATCATATACTTATATTAGTTGGTAATTTGTGCTCATAACAATATGTGGCACCAACTGCATGCTTCTATACAAGGCACATACAAAATTATGCAGATTGTTATCTTGATCTTACATGATACATTCATACATACAAACGCTCATATATATATATATATATATATATATATATATATATATATATATATATATATATATATATATGACTGTATATATATATGTATATATATATATATATATATATATATATATATATATATATATATATATATATATATATATATATACATATATATATATATATATATATATATATATATATATATATATATATATATATATATATATATATATATATATATATATATATATATATATATATATACACACACATATCAATATAATACAGTTACATAATCATATTGTATGCATTATATACTATATACATGCCTGCAAACTAGTGTCCCTGTTCCCTATATATATGACATTTTCAACAAATAGAAGTTCATACTTTTGCAAAAAGAATATAACTTTCACCAAATCGATTAGCATCTTTCAGGAAAGAAAAATGAACATCATATTTCCCGCAGGTAATCAACTAGACAAAAAATAAATATTCATGATCTTGGGGCTAGCCGGTTTAAAAGATTATTTTATTTTTACTGATTTTAAGGGCTAGCGGTTTAAGGGAATATTGTCCAACCATGGATGCGTCTTTATCAAACTAATCAAGCAGCTTTGAGCGAAT